>JAJQWJ010000003.1:30646649-31846649 GCA_023637945.1 Phaethornis superciliosus
AAGACTGATTCTAGTTATTTGCAACGCTTTTCTTAAGAAAGCAGAGAATAGGAAATTCAGATAATACTGCAAAGTAAACTCAGATAGAACTGAGGACAAAAGCTATATTTTGACTTTGCTTTAAAAGAAGAATATTAAAAATTACTGGTCTGCATTTATTTTAAAGTACTCTCTCACAGATTTGAGGCAGCATTCTTTGGATTTTTTAAATTATTTTTTGTCTTGTGGCAGCAGCCAAATCATACTATACAATCATATATTTAAAAAAAAAATAATAATCACAAAACAACAGTTCATCTAATATGCTTTGTATACAGCTCAAAGGAGACTTCAATAGTGTCTCACCCCAAATGAAAGAACTCAGAATTTGTAACAGGAAAACCCCAGCTGGATTTCAGTCTAAGCCTGCTTTGTAAATAAACAATTTTAAGAAATAAAAAACCAACCAAACAAACAGAAAAACAATTTAAATATCACCTCTCTGAGTACCCTTAAGGATGTTTTTCTCTGCTACCTGTTGATAGCACTTCTCACAAAATGCAAACAAAACTGAACAAAAATCCCCAGTCTTGTATTAAGCAATATTCCTCTATTACAAGAAGCTGATTACACACAGCACAGACTGCTTCCTGTGTTGGCAATTCATCATACATAATAAATAAATAAATAAATTGGTGGTCGGTGGACGTCTGGGACTCAGTGATCATGAAATAATAGAGTTTTCAGTACTCAGGGGTGCAAGGAGGGCGGTTAATAAAACCCCTATGTTGGACTTCTGGAGGGCAGATTTTGGCCTATTCAGAAGATTAGTTAAGAGTGTACCCTGGGAAACAGCCCTTGAAAATAAAGGGGTCCAGGAGGGATGGACATACTACACGCAGCAAGTTTTGAAAGCACAGGAGCAGGCTGTCCCAGTGTGCTGAAAGGCGAGCTGGTGGGGAAGATGACCGGTCTGGCTGAACTGGGAGATTTTGAAAGAAATTAGGGTAAAGAACGGAGCCTACCGATTATGGAAAAAAGGCATAACTACTCAGGAGAAATTTAGGAACATAGGCTGTGTAGAAAGAAAATTAGAGAGACAAAGGCACAACTTGAACTGAATCTCACCACCTCTGTGAAGGATAACAAAAAGTCCTTCTACAGATACATCAATAGCAAAAGGAGGGGCAAGGAGAACCTCCATTCTTTACTGGACACGGGTGGGAATATAGTTATCAAAGATGAAGAAAAGGCTGAGGTATTTAACACCTTCTTTGCCTTAGTTTTCAACAATAAGACAGGTTGTCCTGAGGACAGCCGGCTTCTGGAGCTTGTAGAAAGAGATAAGAATCTGAACAGCCCCCCTGTAATCCAAATGGAAACAGTCAGTGACCTCCTGAGCTGCTTGGATCCCCACAAGTCTATGGGACCAGATGGGATTCACCCAAGGGTGATGAGGGAGCTGGCAGAAGAGCTCGCCAAGGCTCTCTCTATCATCTACCAACAGTCCTGGCTCACTGGGGACATCCCAGATGATTGGAAGTTGGCGAATGTCACGCCAACCCACAAAAAAGGGACCGAAGGAGGACCCAGGAAACTACAGGCCTGTCAGCCTGACCTCAGTGCCTAGCAAGGTCATGGAGCAGATCATCCTCAGTGCAATCACACAGCACAAAACTGATTTTTTTTTTTTTTAATTGTGCTAAAGTATTCAATTTTCAAACTGCTTAGATTTGCATCAAACTAGCATTTGTTTAAAAACTGACTTTAAACTGAAATTAAGAAATGGAGCATAGCATTTTCCTTTAGAAAATTATTTTGGTCAGAAAACCCAAACACTGTAGATAAAAACTTCCATTCTTTTCCTGTCCAACTATCTTTTTGTTCACCTGCCAAACCAAAGTCAGTTATTTGTTATTTTTACATTATAGAACTGAGTTCAACATATTTAGTCTTCAGAATTCATTGCAATACTGCAACACAGAACCTTTACCAGGACTCTTGTAGGGTAGGATGCTAGTGCAGCAGAGCACTAACATTCACCAAGTAGGTCATATCCACACTTCATATAACTGGGAGAGGTTCTGATCATTATATCATATAACATTCATATAACTGGGAGAGGTTCAGCATTATGTCCATGAGCTGCAGAGTCTGGAGATGAACCCTCCGTTGGGATTCAAGGCAACATCACCTTCCAAACTTCCAACTGTGTGCAACTATAGCACCCTGACTGAACGGCATCATTCCTCATCTGGATTCACTTAATTCCTTTGCCATTTGAGATTTTTGAGCTACTAAAAGGCTGCTTACAGGCCAGCTAACAGAGGAGGGCAAGAATGGCCAGGAGCTCAGATGTCATGTCTTGTGGTTCTGGCAATCTCAAAATCTCATTTCCGAAGAGAAATTCACCTTCACCAGGCAAGATCCAGCTATAGGCACATCAGCAATTTCCCTTTTCTCAGTAGTTACTGTGTTTTCAGTAAAATTCATTGAGATTTCTGATATAAATGTTTTTTAGGAAGCTAAGGCTGAAAACACTGAAATAATTCAGCAACATTCTGATATATATTAGGAAATTCACTTCTGCTATCAGTAATAAAAGGAACTAATTTTTTTATTCTCATGTGTTCACTGGTAGGAAAAAAAAAAAGTCTGACAGACAGAAGGTCACAGGGCTTGGCTGAGAAGGTAAGGAGACAGTCCACATACTTACCTAGATAGTATTTTTTTTCCACTAGGTGCTGCCTGTTATAAACAAAAGCTCTTTGCCACAAGCATCTGACAACTGAAAATACATTTCTTGATATTACAGAGAAGTCAATCCTGAAAACTAGCAGTTTCAAATGACTGAATGGAGATTAAGTGCATACTACAATTTCACAGGAAATATATCTAAGTAGTTCCTTTTAATTTGAAAAAAATCCATGACATGGATTCAAATAATATCTACTATAACAATAGTCTAATTTGGCCAAATGGCACATAGTAAAGAAATTATTTGAAGGGAAGATTCTCAGGCCATTGGTGTAATGCATTCCTCATGAAAAATTAAAAATATTTCTCATGATCACCATGTCATGATAGACATTTCCAGCAGGTGTACAGCAGGAACAACATAAAAGTCAAATATTTTATCAGTTAGACACAGGACAGAAAAGCCACAAAGCAATACTGCTGACCATCCCCATATAAACTCTCTAATGTTGAGCAGATGTACTACTTTACTTTTGACATGAAAATATATGTATAGAAAGGACAGATTAAAAATATATAGATAAAATCTTCAAAGGTTTTATATAAAAAAGCTACGTTTCATACCATGACTTTTGTTGATTTTAAAAGTGAGTTAAGAACAGGCTTTATCAGTAAGTAATTGTCTATCTTCCTGGTTATTTATTTTTTTCAAATTATAACTTGATGACACTTAGAAACAATATTTAAAATGTATGGCAGTCATTCTAGCCATTATTGTGTGTTGCACTTCATTTAATGACCAAAACATAATTATCTGCATAGAAAAGGAAAAGATAATATGAATACCAATAACTGAATTTAATGTTTGCATTCTGAAATTTGAGTAGTGCCAATTATTGTATATTACTGCACTTACAATTCTGAATAATGGGATACAGAAAAATACAGAAAGATGTGATCTACTTGTGTATCAGAAAGGATTCTGAAAAGAAGCATATTTTATTAAAGCACCTGCTAGTGCAGAAAGGGGGCATTTTCTATTTTTCTGCTTAGAATTTGCCTTGTTCCCCAGTCAAGTCAACAAGAGTTTTTAATGTTGATTTTTTTGAAAGTTCATTTAAGTCCTTAGAGTCTGATCAAAAGTCCAGCATAAATACTTCTACACTCTGTGGCAGATTTTACAATCCTACATAAGCACTATGTTATGATTTACAGCATATTTAGCCTCTTCCCTGGCAATATTAAATCATAAAACTGGTCCAGCTGATTCTATAATGATTTTATCAACTATCCATGCCTGATTGAAATCACATGCATATATGACTGGATGCTCTGGTCTTATTAGGTAGTAACAATAATGGAAACATAGGCTAAAGAAATAAAAATGTCTAGAAAGAATAACTCAACGCTATTTATTAATAGCTGCAACGATTCTTTAGAAAAGAGCAAACCAAACATCTTAAAATAAGTTTGTTAGCTGAAATTCAAGGACCCTTGCTGTGTGACAAACCAGTCTAATATTATACAAACAAAATGTAGGAGAATGCTGTCAATTTGTCTCCCATTGAAAAGAATTATTTTCAAAGAGAAAGTACACTGATACTGGTGCTACTCTAGTTCTAAGAGCCAAGTTCCCTCTGTGTGATCTTCAAAACATCAAATATGGACTGAATAAATAAATTATGCCAAACCAGAGTCTAGTATGTTCCCAGATGTACTGATTTGTGTTCCATTTTATGGCAATTTAAAACTGAAACATTTATCCATTATTCCATCTTCTTTAAGAAGCCTTTCAGCAGGTAATGCCATCAATAGAAACTACACCAAAACACTACATACTTAAAAATATTAGCAAGGATAACTGACACAACAAAACAAGACAGGCTGAACTGCTTCTTCTATAGTAAACATCCAGTAAAGAAGAAGAAACTTTGCAGTAACAGCAAACTAGTAGCTTGCCATTCCATACAGGGGAAATTTTCTCTGCATATGCTGTGTACCATTGAACCTCAAATGATCTCAGGATGCATCATACATAAGGCTTGTCAGCATACTGTTCTTTTAGAAAGCCAGCCTATACCCTTCCATTAATAGATCACTCTCTCAATCTTATGATGATAAGCTCAAAAGACTGTGAAATATTTTTTCCAAATTTTATACCTGAATTTGACACTAGTTCATTTCACAGTTACACAAAACAGGCTCACTGTATTGCATAACTAAAATCATGCAGACACTCAAAGAATAAAACATTATTACTGTCTGCTTAACTAATTTAAGACTTTAATACTAAACCAACAAAAAGGATGGATTTATGAAAAAATATAAGAAATTATTAATTCAAATGGAAGACAGGTGGACTACTTTATCAGTTAGGGTTAAATTAAATTTTAAAAGTACTGTTGTTGCTGCCAGTTTTCTGTTCCTGTCTCATTTTTTATTAGAATAATTTCAATATTCTTTTGCAGAAAAATGTTATACAAATGTCTATTCATTCCAAAGATCCAGGGAACTGGTAAACCACTCAAGCCCTCTCAAGGAGAAAGTGAAATTTGGACTAACATAGTCTCTGTTTAGAAAGCCCATTGTCAGTCCGTGTTTTATATCAAAAAGACACTACACCTGAAATCCTGGACACCACATTCTGCACCACTTGCATCCAATATGCAAATAAAACTAGTATACAGTTAAGTAAATTGAAGTGCAAAGTAAAATTCTTTCTGACAATGAGAATTTAATAGCATAAGTGATACAAAATCATGTATATCAAGTTGCAGCAGCAGAGGAGAAACTTGAAAAAAGCTTTTCTATCTCCTGATTATATAACCCACAATTATTACATTAGTTGCCTGTTACAAGAAGTATGAACTTGCACAATATAAGCCCCTGATCTCTTCTCACCCTCTCTGATTGTAATAAAATTATGATAGTTGCCACTTGTGAAAAATTACTTTCAGGGAACAATAGATAAGCGATAAATTACTCTATTTTGCTAAATAAAAAATTTTATTACTTTCTCAAATGGCTAGACCTTGTAATTTTCTCATTGTTTTTCAGTGCCTTTTCTTTAATCACCCAGATTATGCACTTCAAAAGCAAATTTGCAATTGTGGAGGCACAGTAAAGTGAGCAAGAATTTTTAAGAATGATACCATCTTAGTGTACGTGAAATTCTAAATTCCTGCAATATGAAAATAAGTGGATACTTTTCCTGCAAACAGTCATATCATTCCAAAGTAGATTAGAAAGTCCATCAGTTTATAGCACAGTGATAATGCCTTCCATATTATTCAAAATCTCAAAGTTTGACATCATAATTTTAAAGGCATTCTTATTTTAAAAAGAATGAACTTCACAGTACCAAATATATAGCATACTCCTCTATCCACAGGATAAACTAGGCAGATTTTCAGATTTCAAAGGATCAGAGGCACAGGGACGTTCTATACCAAATTGCTTAAAGAAAGCAGAGTTGGTACAAAAAAAGTTGACATTACAATAGTAAAAATAATGGCTTTTATTTTTCATAGAATCATAGAATTAGCCGGGTTGGAAGGGACCTCAGAGATCATCAAGTCCAACCCTTGACCCACCGGAGCACAGTTGCTAGACCATGGCACTGAGTGCCACATCCAGTCTTTTTTTAAATGTCTCCAGGGACGGAGAATCTACCACCTCACTGGGCAGACCATTCCATTGCCTGATCATCCTCTCCGTGAAGAAATTCTTTCTAATATCCAACCTAAATCTCCCCTGACACAACTTAAGACTGTGTCCTCTTGTTTTGTTGAAAGTCATCTGGGAAAATAGTCCAACTCCCACCTCGCTACAGCCTCCTTTCAGGTAGTTGTAGAGAGCAATGAGGTCTCCCCTGAGCCTCCTCTTCTTCAGGCTGAACAGCCCCAGCTCTCTCAGTCTCTCTTCATAGGGCCTGTGCTCGAGTCCCTTCACCAGTCTGGTTGCCCTCCTTTGGACCTGCTCCAGGACCTCGACATCCTTCTTAAACTGAGGGGCCCAGAACTGGACACAGTACTCGAGGTGTGGCCTAACTAGCGCTGAGTACAGGGGCACGATCACCTCCCTGGACCTGCTGGCGACGCTGTTTCTGATACAGGCCAGGATGCCATTGGCCTTCTTGGCCGCCTGGGCACACTGCTGGCTCCTGTTCAGCTTCTTGTCGATCCAGACTCCCAGGTCCCTCTCTGCCTGGCTGCTCTCCAACCACTCTGTGCCCAACCTGGAGCTCCCCATGGGGTTGTTGTGGCCAAAGTGCAGGACCCGGCACTAGGCCGTGTTGAACCTCATGCCGTTGGAATCCGCCCATCTCTCCAGCCTGTCCAGGTCCCTCTGCAGAGCCCTCCTGCCTTCCAGTTGGTCCACACTTCCTCCCAGCTTGGTGTCATCTGCGAATTTGCTGATGATGGACTCAATCGCTTCATCTAGGTCATCGATAAAGATATTGAACAGAACTGGGCCCAACACCGATCCCTGGGGGACACCACTAGTGACCGGCCGCCAACTGGATGCAGCCCCGTTCACCACCACTCTTTGGGCCCGGCCCTCCAGCCAGTTCCTAACCCAGCACAGGGTGATCCTGTCCAAGCTGTGGGCCGACAACTTTTTTAGAAGAATGCTGTGGGGGACGGTGTCAAAGGCCTTGCTGAAGTCCAGGTAGATCACATCCACCGCCTTCCCCTCATCCACCAGACAGGTCACCTGATCATAAAAGGAGATCAGGTTGGTCAGGCAGGACCTTCCCTTTCTAAACCCGTGCTGGCTGGGTCTGATCCCTTGCCCATCCTGCAGGTGCTGTGCGATTGCCTCCAGGATGATCTGTTCCATAATCCTACCAGGCACTGAGGTCAGGCTGACGGGCCTGTAGTTTCCCGGATCCTCCTTCCGGCCCTTTTTGTGGATCGGCGTGACATTCGCCAACTTCCAATCATCCGGGATGTCCCCAGTGAGCCAGGACTGTTGGTAGATGATAGAGAGGGGCTGGGCAACCACTTCTGCCAGCTCCCTCATCACTC
The DNA here is from genome assembly GCA_023637945.1 of Phaethornis superciliosus. Lineage (NCBI taxonomy): Eukaryota > Metazoa > Chordata > Aves > Apodiformes > Trochilidae > Phaethornis > Phaethornis superciliosus. The sequence goes on from JAJQWJ010000003.1 coordinate 30,654,356, forward strand.
TTGGGTGGATCCCATCCGGTCCCATAGACTTGTGGGGATCTAAGCAGCTCAAGAGGTCACTGACTGTGTCCTTCAATATTTCAGGGGGGCTGTTTAGATTTTTATCACCTTCTATAGGCTCCAGAGGCCTGCTGTCCATAGGATGATCTGTCTTTTTGTTGAAAACTGAGGTAAAGAAGGTGTTAAATACCTCAGCCTTTTCCTCATCTTCGCTAACTATATTCCCTCCCATGTCCAGTACAGAATGAATGTTTTCCTTGCCCCTTCTTTTACTATTGATGTATCTGTAGAAGGATTTCTTATTATCCTTCACAGTGGTAGCAAGATTCAGTTCGTGTTGTGCCTTTCTCTCTCTGATTTTCTCTCTGAACTACAAAACTTCCACAAATGCATAATTTGAAATGAATCTGGTTTGAGTGATGAAACAGGAAGGGTAAAGTTTTTCCTCCCTGTCCTGGGCTGGTTCTTTTCTGCCTGCATCTCACAAGGGGGAGTTGAATTAAAACCAAATACAGTTCTTGTAAAAATCGAAAACAGGCTGTGTCCTGGTTAAAAAATAGAAACCCATTTTTTTCTCTGCTCCTTGGACAAAGCAATACCACCTTATTCCTTGCTGAGGGGTTTTCAGAAAACTTGCATTCATTTTTCATCATACTAGGTAAAAGTGTGTCTAATGAGAACTTTAGAAGTTCTCAGAAGAAATACTTAAGATTGTCTTGACTTTGTTGGCATTATACTTAACATAAATTTCAAATGAGACAATAAGGAATAGTCCCAAGCAAACACAGTCCATGAGTTTATCATAATAGGTAGAGAGTTAACTAGTTAAATGATCTGACAAGAACATCTTTAATGCTAATAACAAACTCACAAAACACCTGTTGAACTGAAACCTGTTACCCTTAGGGCAACACACAGCACAGTGGGATTAGTGCAGCAAGTCCTGGGCTTTGCATGCAACAAAAAACATCAAGTAACTATCTCGGCCTTATTAACTCATGTTGAAAGAAGATCTGCATAACAGTAAGTGTTCCACAAATGCAGAGGGAAGTCCACTGCAATTGGTATAATGTGCATAATGAGACATTTTTAAAAAAGCAGTCTTACACTAATATCAGAGAAGTACTACACAAATATGGGGCATTTGTTTCTGCAATAGGAGCCACAGCAATGATGTAAAAAAAAGAAACCAAACCAAACACCTTCTAAAGGGTATATTACACAGAACTGTCAATTTTTTTTCAATCTGTGTCTAACATTGTATCACTGAAGGAATAATGACTTTATAACTATACATAAACCTTGGGGAAAAGTCTGTTGGATCCCTGTACAAGTCTTCTAAACATGCTTGAAGAAGCTATTTAAGAATACCCAGTCTCCTTATAAACATTGAAAATGAAATATGAAAACAATTTTTACAATATTTTCCAGCCCACTGAAGATATTATCATCTAATAAAGAGAGGTTCTCTCACATTTAAAACAAAGAAACATACTTTGAAGTTACTGAGTATATGAGAAATATATTATGAAAAATTCTGCACCAACAAAGGAGACCTGAAAAGCTGAAATCCTAAATGAAGCAATCTGCTATTTAAAATAATGAGCAGAGAGTCGTTCTGCCTGCTAGAAATTTTTTATTTAAACAAGTAATTCATAATAACCAATCACATTCCCTTCTCTTTTAAAACAGCTAGAGGAACCATTATGTTAGCTACAAATGTTAAAATGCATTTTTTTTTTTTTTTAACAGTTTTACAAGAGTTCTGGATATGTTTATAAATACGTAAGGGATGAGTGGCAGGAGGACGGAGCGGGGTGACTAACAATAGGACAAGGGGCAACGGTTATAAACTGGAGCATAGGCGGTTCCATATAAATATTAGGACGGATTTTTTTCACTGTCAGGGTGACAGGGCACTGGCACAGGCTGCCCAGAGGTTGTGGAGTCTCCTTTCCTGGAGACATTCAAAGCCCACCTGGATGCCTTTCTGTGTGACCTGCTACAGATAACCCTGCTCTGGCAGGGGAGGGTTTGACTATTTGGTAATCTTTCGAGGTCCTTTCCAAGCCCTAACTTCATATGATTCCATGATATATAGGAAATTCAAAATGTTTCAGAGACAGATAGAACATTAGCTAAAAACTCTGTTTTAGCTTAGTTATCTTACTTTACTGTCACATGGCTAATAATGCATCCCAAACTGTATTTTTTTCAATAAGGCCTTCTATGAGAAGGAGCAACTAAAGCAATATGCTTTCTGGTTTTTTGGGTATTTCTTTTACTACTGCATTCTCAGAGTTGCCTTCAGCCAACACCAATAACTCGATAAAAAGTGTCCAAAGGAGCTACAGGATCAGAAAACTCTTCTATTTCTTTTTCCACATGTGCTGACCTCACCTAAATACTTAATGAATTTTTATTCATTTTGTTCAATGAATTACAAAAAAAGGACCCCAAAATATCCCTCTATGCTCCTTCTCTTTCATTTTCAGGCTATACAAGGCAACTATTTACACTAAAGCAATGACATATTCATTAACTGTCTGTAGTAGCATCTTTGAAATCTGCCATGTTTTTGCAAGCTGAAAAAGCTCAGAATGCTAAAGCAATTGAAAACGGATTTAGATTGGACACAAAATCTTGGAATAATTTCTGGTTTGTGAAAGAACACTGTTTTCCCCATTTTTCACTATTAAAACTAAAGTAAACTTTATAAATAGTTTATAAGATTTTAAGCCATATGCTGCTCAGCATTCTCGTAATCAGCAGTCACTGGAAATGCCCAATCTGAAGATCAGAATATTCCTTGATAACAAAAAAACCTCTATTTCCATTTTGTGTGCACCAGCAAGACATAAAAACCAAAATAGAAGTGGGGATACATTAAAAGGTGAAAGTAATTATCTTGGAAAAGATACTAAAGTCTGATGAAATCTATAGACAGCTGACAGATGATACTATACACTGATGTACTATAGTCAATTTTTTTGTATTGTATGACATGCTAGGACTGGTTTTGCTGGATTTATGACCTGTTCTAATATTACTTCATGCTGAAGGACTAGTGAGTGTATAGACATTATTGTTTTACATTAGCACCCACTTTCCAGGTGTCACTCTTTGAACAGGAGGAATAAAGGAGAAGGGCACTTCGGACTTTGGGAGGGGCAGAACAAAAAGGGAGGGATCTATTCCCTCCCATTTCATGCCATACTCTATAATAAAGATCAAAAAGTCAGCAGCTCCTCCTTCTTTCTTCCTCCCATTTCCTGCTTGCTGTGCTGCTTTTTGTTACTGCCAGCTCACCACATGCTGTGTTGGGTTTTTATATATATATATGTGTGTGTATATATGTATAAAATATATATTTATATATATTTGTATTTCTGTTACTCTACCCTTTGTGTTATTACCCTTCCCTTGTGTTAGTAAAATCTGTATCTTATTGTTCTCAGTTTCCAACTTAAAGTCCCAGTCTTTATTCCCCTTTTATCTCCCCTTTGTGTGTGTGGCATAGAGAGGATTTCTGTCCTAGGTTTGTAGTACATCCAAACTGTGAAATAGGGACACCAGGACAATAAATTAAATTTTCATTAAATAAATAAATAAATGTTAGCTAGGATACAACTGTTTTTCACAACCATTCCCCTTCCTGCCCTTAGTCAGAATTCAGATAGTAATTTCCTATCTATTATGAGTAGTATTCAGATAGTAATTTCATATTCAGACAGTAATTTCACATGAAGCAGTCTCAAAATCTGGGGTTACTCAATTGCAACATTAAAATATGTAAGCAATTTTTTTGCTAAGGAACACAGATAGCTATCAGTGTAATCTAAATTCAGTTGCAAAGGAGGAGCAGTAGCTACCTAACAATGATTTTTAGGAAAGAAGTGTTACTGAAACAGTCATTGCCACTGGAAAACCACCTTGTGAAACAAGCCTCCTTACAGAAGTCCTGCTTCTGTAGCATGAAACAGCTTCTTAAGCACATTGTAAGAGATCATTGCAACATTAAAGCTTGTAAAGATATCCCCCCCCCCCATATTTTCCCATTATTTTCTAAAGCTTATCCCCAGAAGGTGATAAAGGAAGGAATGATTGAATGAAATTTGGTGCATACATTTAGAAATTTCTAGTATCGACTTTTTTGATATTAAACAGAAGACAATTCTATGACTTCCTCTCGTTCTTTACAATGCATAGCAAGACTTAACAAGATGTACTCATTAAAAGTTTAATTACATTCTAATATTCAGCTGGCAAATTATATCAAAATAAGGCTTTCAAGACCTACTCAATACAATTTTTTTTAAATGAGACATGTAAAGCGATACGTAGGTTTCTTGGCCTAACGATATTTTTTAAATTGCATTTATCAGTGTGCTCTGTTTTATTTTCAGCTATGAATGTATAAAAGAGGTATGTCTAAATTTATCTTTAGAGGTGTGTTTTAAGCATGTATTGTGAAAATATAAAAGATTTTGAACTAGCACGAAGTCTCATTATCAAATCTGAGAAAATCCAAGAAAAATTCTGCAAGTGGCTAAATAATCAGTATTATATATATTATACATGGAGTTTTTAGAACACTGACTGGCTTTTTTTCCCTCTTAGTTCAGTACTACCTACTGATACTTATTTTTTCAGAAGTTGTAAGTCTTTGAAACTGCTTGATAAGGAGGCCTCCCTACTGAGATTACCAATAGTCTTTTTATACAAGCCTGTAGTAACACTCTAAAAGTGCAAGAAGATTAGGAGAGTATAAAAATAATTGCACTCTAGTGATGTACTGGTATTTTAGAGGAAAAATTTGCTATTATGTCTCAGACAAGTTATTTGCTCATAAGTTCCCCTGAAGACAGGGGGAACCACTTATACTTTATCCTGCTTTCTATGAAATGAAGAAGGTGAGAGACTTACAGGGTTGTAGACAGTTTAACATAGTTGCATCCATACATGCATCTAAGATAAAACTGAAGATCTCACCTCCCCAGTGATGAAGAGAGTAAAAAAATAGATATGGATAGAAAGAATAAAGCTGCCAGAAACATTGGCTCATCTTAGAAACCTTAGGTATTAAAAAGTAGTTTCACTTAAATAAATTGTCTAACATAACTGCCCAACATACTTAATATTTATTATTGCTGCACAGGAGATTAACATTATTAAAGTCTCATACCGTATTGATATGAAGAAAAAAAAACAACAACAAAGTAATCATCCAAAGAACACAATAAGAAAACACCACTGAAAAAAGTAATTTAACATACCTTACAAAGGAAAATCAAGAGAGGAGAGATACTCTTTTGACAGACATAGTACATAACTTTCAGTTTTTTCTACTGTTCATTTTTCAATAATTTTATATGTTTGCAGAGTTTAAAGTTTTTCTTTCCTAAGTCTCAATTTTATATCACCCTGAGAAAATGAGTAAAGCGCATTACATACAATACACAGGACATTTGATTCTGAGTCCTTAGACTTCTAAAGCCACTTGATCACTACTCTGGATATCTTCAAATTAATTAAAATTTAAGTGCTCTTCATAGAACCCACTAGCATTCATCACTGAAACTTTAGGACAGTTACTATGTTTATGAAATCACTTAAACCCTTCTAAACATCCAAAGAGGAAAGGTTATTTGCAAATTATTTAATTGCAAAAATATGGAAAATTATTGCATCTGCCAATCAAGAAAAAATTCTAATTTTCTAACATTCTAATTGTTATCTTTATTTTTCCCCAACTCTCCCACTCCCTACAGATTTGCTAAGAATTTTGATTGCAATCCCTGTAGCTTTCACTTTCAGTACTAATAAGAAGGTGCGTTTGAAGTATATGAGAATCCCACCTCTGAGTACTATTGTTGAGGTAATATACCTCAGTATTCAAATGCGACAATTGTGTGGTTGTAAATGGTTTACAATAACAGGTTACGTTAATCATTACAGTTATCTTTAAATAAGAAAACTACAGATTAGCTGTCCACTCTTTCCTAATTCTCTTCTAATTGAGTTCATTTTCCTATACTGAAATTTAAGAGGCAAACCACAATTTAACTCAAGGATAATTTGACTATTTTATTATTCAAGAATTATTTGTACATTAGTCTGGGGCTATGGAGACAATATGCACCTTAAAGTATTTCCATTTCATAAGTAAAAGCAGGCAGTGTTCACCAACCTGTTAGCCATGAAATTACAACTATTTAATATATCCAAGGGCAGCTCTTGTTTTGTCTTCCTATGTCCCTCTCAATTACTTCAATACTCCCCCAATAAAAACTTAGTAAGCAACTTTTCCATGCTGCCATATGAAAAACATAGATTGATTGTTTTAAGCAACTTCAGTCTCCCCATTTTTTTCTTATCTTCCACATGTGAGCCTGTTAGTGCAGCCCCAAGCACAGCTGAACAACAGTCTTCATTGGCTCCTCAGACTACTAGAATACCAACAACAGAGAACATTTTTGCACTCATTCTCTTGAGTTTTTTTGTCAAGTGGATTCCTGAATGAACCATTAAATGACAAAATCCATTTACTCCTACAATAGCAAAGAACCATTTCAGACGAAAGAAAGATTACTGCTAAAGATTCTGTTGAAATTCAAGAATTTACATGGAATTTCCAAAGTGGTTTCAAGTAAAGGTGGATCTTGAATCATTTCTAGTGATGCAGTAATCAGCACCTAGATATTTTTCTCCTGGCAAGTTAGTGCTAAGATAATTTCCAATATTCCTTGCCTTCACTCAACACTCATAAAAGGACATTAAGTTATTCTCCTCTTAATGTCATCATTTTTTAAGTCTGGTATTATGTTTGAAAAACCATGCTTTCATTCCCATAACACTATTACAGTCTTAAAAATTACCAGCCCCTATAGCAGAGTAACTTTCATGTGCCCTACTAGATCCTGTACTCACTTATTCCAGCCCAGTGTTTTGCATCTTTTTTTCCCAAAGGGACAGCAGACCACTGACAATGAGCTATGAAACAACCAAACATAACCCCCTAAGTGGGTACATACAGGATAATTCTGCAATTTGGCTCTATACATCTACAGCTTTCTCCCACGAAATTAGCAATAACTTGAGTAGGGATGCAATTCTGCTGGATAGTTACTGCTAGAACAAAAAATTATAAACAGCTCCTAACAAAGCTAAATCTTTTTCACATTTTCCTTAAAACACTCTGCTCATTTCTGAAACACTTAAATTTAATTCAGTCTCTGTAGACCTCCCAAATCCTTAAATGTACACAGATGAATGCAGAAAGATTAAACATTTTCTTACTGTGACCTACAACAATGTGCTGAAACTTTAATTATTATGTTAATTCAAACATAGGGCTCAGTGGAATTATTATATCCCAGAAGCTAATACAATCTATTCTGAGGAGAGATGTAGGCATTAGCTGTTTGGAAGTATTTTGTCTACAAATATTTCGGCAGAGTAACTGATGGCTAAGTACAAAAGAAAATATTCTTAAAATCTAATCCTAGTCTTGGAGCATTTTCCTCAAGATGATGAGGAAAGTATTGAAAATAGAGTTTCATATAGAAGCAAAAGCTTCTGTCTTGGACAAACATTATCATCCCAAATTCTAGCCCAAAGATCTTTACTCTGTCGGGATTCCATATCTTATACAGATACACACTATTCTAGAATTACATTTAGCAAAAAGGAAATGTTGGGGTTTTTGTCGTTGTTTTTGTTTTGGTTTGGTTTTTTCCCTGCTGCAGAACTGCTCATGCTATATTAGGAATCTGAAGAATACCCAACCTTAAAAGTAGTAGATTTATGATAAAGATAGCTTATTATATAGAGAGGAGAAATTACCCAATTCTTCATGTTTTAATGGACCAGCACTAGATGAAATGTCAGTCACTGGAAGCTGAAATTTCACCTTTGTCCTTATAGAAAGTACAAGTGTTTCTGATTGGTTTTTCCTTACATGAAATTGCTAGTCTCAGTTTTGTTTTATACATTTGGAAAAAAATGCCTAATACTGTTTTTTTAATTATTTAATTAGTTTCCATTAGCAATACAATGGACAAATATGAAATTAAAATTTTAGATAGCTTAGAAGAGAAATAAAGTAAAGAATTTTGATGGGGTAAACTTGTCAGAAACCTTTAAAACAGTATATCTGACTAGAGAAAGCTTCCTTTTTTTAAGCAATGAAGCTGGACATTTCTCATATAGCGTTACTTGTGCTTGGTTTGCTACATCACAGTATTTTCTAATAAAGTATCATAAAAGCACCTGTGTTGTAATTAGGAGAAATGTGACTTTCAACAAGGGAAAGTTAGAAAAAAAGTTCACTATAATAAAGGCAAGCAGGAATTAATGCAATATTTCAGCCTTTATACTGCCAAGTAAGTCAGTGCTTTTGTCCTCTTCTAATTTTTTATTATCCATTTTAATTGCTTACTATCATATTACCTTCATAACTATCACAAAGACAACTCCATAATTATCAGATATAAATTGCTACGTTCTGAAGAGAAAAAAAAAAAAATCACAAGGGAATTCTTTCATCAAATTTTTCTGAAGTTCATGTTAAAAAAAAAAAAAAAAAAAAAAAAAAAAAAAGACTAAAAAGCTTTCAGGCTGAGATGGTTGAGACCATGGATAACCCAAGTATATTTTTTGTATTATTTCTAAACCATGTGGTCATAAGAATATTTGTTTCCTGCATTACTTCTAACCTTTTCCCAGGAGCAGGACAACAATCAAAGGATACTCACACATTACTTTCTCACAATACTCTGATCAAGTCTATTCCTTAAAAATCTGTCTAGGATAGAGGCAGAATACCCCTCACAGGAAAACAGCGGGCTTATTAGAGTAAAGCTATAATACAAACCTGGTTTATATATATATTGTATTTTTTTCATAACTTTCATAATTTTTTAAAATAAATATCTGAACTGGATCACACTAGAAGGATAATCTTAGTAATCTACATAACCTTAGAACCTTTACAGTTTAATTTATTATATGAATGCAATGTAATTCTCATTATATATATACATCAAAAAAATACACACATATATATATTTTTTGTATATATAGTTTATAACCAGATGTGAGAGACCAGCCCCCAAGGGTCTAGCGTGGGAAGTGGTGTCAAAACACCATCTTAAGCCCTTGAACAAGAAAAGGACTGGAAATAATGGTCCACATATGGAATCAAGATAGAGTAATGAGGGAGGAGCAGAGGGAGCAGAGTTCCCCTGCAGTTGCTCAGTTGTGTTACTCAGCCGTGCTTACTCATCATTGCAAAACAATTTCCTGAGGAAAACAGGCCTATAAAAAGAGGAGTTGTGATGGTGGGATTTGGGAACTTCGCCAACACCATCCCTACCCTGTTGGCTGGACCAACACTGGATCCAAAACTGGTGATTTTCTGTTACATATCTAACTTTTCTTCTCCTATTCTCCCTCTCTCTCTTTCCCTTCATTAAATCATCAAGTAATGCAAGGCCTACCACGATTTTTCCCAGGTCATGCAGCTTGAAAATGTATGTATTGTGACTTTTGTAATCAAATTATCAGCCTTCATGATTGTGCAGCCTGAGCATATATAATAATCAAAGTATCAATATACCTTATACAATTTTAAAGATAATGTTCAAACACAGATCTTGAGTGTCATTTCACCCTAGTTTGATCACCATTATGTGATGGTTGTGCATTTCTTTGGGCTGTAGCACTTTAATCACTCTTCCTGGCAGGGCCATGTGTGAGACTAAGAGTGTATCCAGTCATACCTACCTTCCTCTCTGCAAAAGAGTTTAAATAACAAGGGGGACCAGTTTGAATTTGCCTAGGTTGCCTAATCTGGATCATGACACCAGGCAAGACTCTCCTACTGTATATCAATTAAATCAGAAATGCTTTAATCAGAAATGCAATTAAATCAGAAATTAAAAGAAATGCTTTCCCAGCATTTCAGTAATTTTTGAGATACCTAAATAAATTTTTAAAAATCAAAAGCATTTAAATATTGGTTTTATACAAGCTCATCTGGTAGAGCTTCTTCCTTAAAAGCCAATGACTGTTTTTTCATCTTGCTAAATAACACTTTTCCTTGATAGCACAAAGAGGTAACAAGAGTTCAAAGTTACCAAGGCAACTGAACTTAAACTCACTAGGGATTTACTACCAAGGGCCTTTACAGAACATATAAGGTACACTCAGTAAGAGGTATTATAAAGTCTTTTATGCTTATCTTAAATATACAGAATTAGCAAATCTAGTGTTGAATATTATAGACAAATGTTAAAACATGTATTGAGTATTTTTGCAGTAAGGTGCAGGAGAGGCTCATTAAATAAAGATAGATTACTCCAAGTTACATTAATGCAACAGAATACAGGAAATGCATTGCATGAATCTTGTTACACAAAATTTTCTCAGTTAAGTATTTTGTTGTCATGAAATAGATAACTTAAGTAAAGCATTCATTATACTTCAAATGAAGAAATTATGTTGATTTTCTGCACCTGAATCATATAAATTATGGCAGCTTTAACAAAAAGTTAGTTATAGTGAGATAATACAGCACTGTCTTAAGTTGATGCATATATCTCAACATTCAGGTTCCATATATTATAGATAACTAACAACCATTACTTGAAGATTGTAAGCTATCACATAACCACATGATTTCAAAACAAAAGAGATGTTCAAGTTGGACTAATTCACTATAGACCTAACACTTTTCAGTGAATTAAAATGCCTATAATAGAGAGCAATGCAAAGTAAATTTCATTCAGGGGGGAAAAAAACCCAAAAAAACCAGCAAAAGCCCCCACAAAAGAATAGCTTCATTCTGGCAACTAGAAATAAATTTTGTATCATCTATTCACAAAAAAAACAGAGTTGTATTTTTCTTTTCCAACTGTATCATCTAAAAAACAAATATGTATTTTGAATTTCTACATATAAGATGTACTAGAGTATTAATAAAGTTCTATATTAGTTATAATCCATATTAGTTAACTAATTAATTAAATAATATAATCTATATTAGTTATAATTCAAATAATTCTGCTTGACAATATTATTAGCCATGTACTTCTTGGACTGAGAACCCTAAATTTCATTGGCAATCCTAGAGGTGCCATCCTTTTCAAGGGGCTGTGAAAATTAGTATAACTGTTATCTTAATGAACTAAGTTCTTAACATAATTTATCTGCTATGAGGAGTGGTTATTCTACTCTATTCAGGGCAGTAATTGAGCAATTCAGTCTGCAGAAATGAAGACAGGCTGGAATTTGGTTAGACAATTGAATTTACTCTGTAACTTACCCAAGACCTTTAACTAACATAATGAACCACATAGTTTGTTTCTCCACAACACATGCTTTTCTTCCTCTCTCTACTAGCTTTATATATAGCTCTGATTCATTTACCAAAAGTCTCAATACAGGGTGCCAAAGCCTGCAGGAAATTTCAATTATAAACAAGAAGTTGGCTCAAAGAACAAAATCCCACACTGGCATGCTTGTCACTGAGTCCTTTAATAACAAAAAAACCCCCCACATGCTTCTATACTATATCCAGTCATTCAATGCAATTCACATACAGACCTTGCAAATTTATACCTTATATTAGGATGGACCCCTACAACACCGTTAACAATTTTGGGGTTGTATTCTGTAAGACATCTGGGATATTGCCATAAAACGTTGACTGAAGTTGTGCAAACATGAAAGGATGTTCATTTTAGCCTGTGGTTTATAAAATCCTTTGTACCTCTGGTCCCAGATTTAAGTTGTTCTAAGATTTCTATGGCAGTAATACCCAGTGCTGGCAGCATGTAGTTACAGACAAGAAAACCACTTCATCTAAATGCCTAAGCAGACTTTTGAAATAGAGCTCCTAACCAGAATTCTGAAAAATTTCAAATAGGTGCACATCAATGCATAGTTTTTTTCTGGATATTAGAGCTAGGTTCATCTTACTGAGTAGAGAATGTAAAATACTAACTTAAAAGAAATTCCACTCATAAGATAGTTGTAGCCTGACTGTGCATATACTTTTATATGTTAATTAACTTGCAAACTTCTGTGTGTTAATATTTTGAACATGAAACATAGAAGATTTATCCACCCTCTTCCCTGGAGGAACACTATTTTTACACTCAGGAACTGTATTAATGTAACTAACATATGAAGGCATGTTTTGATAACTTATCAGTCCTGAAATAGTTAACTTCTGGGGATTTTTAGTATTTCTTTTACTTTACACCTAGTTGTTATCAGAGCAGATGGATACCTATCACGGGGGCAGTTATGTGCCACAGCATATTTTGTAGTCCTGTTTAGTTAATAATCGAGATTTGGGACCCATCTGGACCTCCTGGAGCTACACATTACCATTAATGTCCACAGATTTATTTCCTCCTTACATGTTGTGAGGGAGGACAGGAGATGGTATGAGCCTAGTTCTCACCCAGCATGGAATCAGGATAGGACTGAATCACCCATCTAGACCCAGTCACTTGGAAAGATTTCCAAATCTTGAAGTTTAGACACCAAGTCCAGAGCTTATCTGTAAAATACTAGTCATAATGAAAGAATAATTTCTGGTATTTTCTACTGCTGGTTTTTTTTAAGGGGGTGACCTCAGTATCCTGAGGTATCCTGTATGTAGCAAATAAACTCAACTTCAGAACTGAATTCATACTTGGTAATTTATTCTCAGCATTTTGCATTTCACTTAGATTTAAAATGACAAATCGTTGGCCCAATTTTTGTCAACATATTTGTAATTAGTTCTGAATTTATGACAATTAAAGCTAAGAGCTGCCTTTAAAATGAAGTAACTGAATTTGCCTTAATTTGTTTTCATTGCTCAGCAATGTGTGCATTTTAATTCACCATGGAAATATCCCATACTTTCTCACTGCAGGGAAGGCACTGCTATCAGTCCTACCATTTTTTTCTTGTGAAATTTATTGACTAGAAAATAGTAGACTGAAAACATCTAAACAACTCTTGGGAATGCTCCACATTTAACTAGCTCCATCTGTGTCTCAGCTGACTCAAAAACACCAATGTCTTCTAAATCTTTTGGAGAGGGAAACAAAAAACAAATTAAAAAAAAAAAAAAAAAAAAAAAAAAAAAAAAGAAAGAAAGAGAAAAATAAGGACCATTGCATATTGCATATTGCACCATAGCAAGGATTTTCTTTTACTTGTGACTACTGCTGCATTTTTGGGTTTAGGCAAATGACATCTATTTTTTATTATTCTAGGGCCATATATAGCATAAAAAAGTAAAAGCTGTATTTCATTTAAAAGTTGAGACACAACACAAAAATAAATCGGCACTTCTCAAAACTGATGATGAGAAGATGGCTGGATGGCTGAAGTATAATTCTTAACTGGATGAAGAAATAATTTTGTCAAGTTCTTAGAGCCTTAATTAGAAAAGACAAAATTCTAAATATTAGAGAAGCAAAGTTTGATCTCAACTACATTTTTTCTTCTCCCCTGCTTCTGTTTTCCAGAAGGAAGTAATTTTCTCTTTACAGTTCATCTGTGAATTTACATTGTTCATGCACCATTTATTTTGTGAATGGCTGTAGTCTGATCTATACTTTTATGAGTAGCTGCAGACTACATGACTTCATCTGCAATTGCAGCAGATTTTTCTACCAGTGAGTGCTTTAAAATAATAAACTGTAACAGTATTTCAAATTAATAATAGAGAACATGGACATATAATAACAGAGGTACAGTATGACAACTTGTTTTCCACTTAAGCTAACATGTGTTTACTAAAAAGGAAAAATTAAATCTACCAAGACCATCAATTTAGTTAGATTTCAAAATTCAGTTTAGTTGTGGGATGTTTCCTCCCTTTTTTAACTTCTATTTTGTCTTTCAAAGTAGATTTTGTACACCATGAAACAAGAACTAAATAGCACTCTTAAAAGAATTCAGACACTATAACCAGCAATAATAAGATTTTTATGATAGGCAATTGCCTTTCTAGTTTAAGAAATGTAAAAAATATCCTTGCTCTAAGAGCTAATAAAAAATACTAAATAATAGAGAAAGATTAATTTATTTCCCACAGCCCAACTGCATCTCTATGCTTTAAAAAAAAGAAAAAAGCAATATAAGTGAATACTTAACAAAGTATGAGAAAAATTATTAAAACATATTAAGTGTAAACTATGTTTCTTATTTTTCACACTATATGTTTATGTTCTTTTTTTTTTTTTTTCCACAAGTAGATTCAGTCTTATAAAACCTGCCTATTTTATGCAGACTAAAGATTAAGTCTGTTACTAAGATGACTATGTGTCTGTATTTACACTAAAACCAAAGGATTTAAGAATCTTTGTTGCAAATAAGTCTATCAACTTCTTATAACTGCATACAGATATGACCCAATTCAGGAGCAACAGGTTCATCTGGTTGTCAAAGACACCAAAATTTAAATGAACAGTCTTCAGAAAAATCATTCACTTAACAACTAGGTTGTAACTGCAATCCCTAACACTTATAACTCTCTCCACTCCTCACACTTTCTAAGCCATTCCTTTCCTGATAGGGATCTCATTCACTTAATTTAAATCTAGCTGCCTTTCTAGTTGACTTCTAGCTAAATCCCAAGAATAAGAGGTAATAACATCAATTTCATTTAAATTTTCCCCTTTGTGCTTGTATACAAAAACATAATAGCTCCTGATCACTTATCAGAGAGGATGGTAAAGTCAGCAAAGCACAAGCAAAAACGCATCCATTTGGGAAAGTCTCCTTCCCAAGAGCATTTCTGCCTTTTGTTCATGCCTGTCCGGTAATTGGTGCAGTCAAGTCAGAGTAATGTGCTGGAATTCTGTTGTTCTCTTCAATGCCTTTTATCAGAGACAGACTTTGTAATGTGCTTGAAATGTGGATTACTTGTTCAGAGAAAGAATCCAAGTGGAAGCTAAATAACCCTGACCTTTCTCAACTTGGAAAATCAAAACACTACGGAGAAAAGAGAGAAGCATTCATAACTGGAATGGGAATTTTTTTGCACATTCAGTGGCCAGAATGTGATCTAATTAAAATAATAATCAGAAAGTTGGTAAACTATTTGGGGTTTTTTTGCTCAAAATCTATTGAGATGGTTGCAAGGCTTGCACAGTAGTCACAAGGAAAACCACCACTGATACAGGAAAACTCAGCAAAGAATGAGCAGGAAATGCTTTCACATTAAATCTATGTGTATGGTTTTCATCTTCACACAATATTTTTCATCAACTCATCTCTAAATCATGATTTTCCTTTTACAGGATTGATGAGAATAATATATGCACAGTAACACTTGGACCATATTTATTTTTTTTTTAAATATAAAACACACCTTCAAAAAGATGCTGTTTGCTCCTATGCTTGAAATCCTTTGTTGTATAATTTACATCTTTGTTTGAGATTATCATTTCTTGCCTGCCCATTAAACAGCTTCCAGTACTCCATTTACTTTCCCCACCACTGACCTTTCTAGTAGGACCTTTGCATAGCCACCACGTTCACTTTCTCTTTAGATAATTCTTTACAGCAATGCACACACAATAAAGTCAATATTTGCTAAAAGGACGGAAAATGGGAATCTATTTTGACACATCTTCTACAACATTTACCAAAAGTTATTCTACCATTTTTGTTGTTCATAGCATTGCAAGGAACTCATCTACAAAATCAGACCTCAAGTTGACAATGGTAATGAAGGGAGTCTACAGCTTCACATGCATATAAGCTCTTCTCATTGTTATCTTCTATCATACTTAAAATCAAAGACAATCTCTGTTTTAAAGACATTGAAATTTGTAATTATGCATGGCAGAAAAGGGGTTAAGAACATATTAATAGGGTTTTTGGGTACTCCAACAGTATAAATAATAACAATGTTCATGACATAAATAGATTATTTCACAATTTCCCAAGGTAGGCATAAAAAATCTTATATTTTGTATTGCTAAAAAAACCAGGCTCTTTGCTACCATTCAGTGTCTCTTCACCACTTGACTTCATTGTTCCTATTTGAGACATAATGTACTAATACACAAGGGCACTTTTTTTGATCTTCCTCCCATTTCCCTTCAGCATTTTACTTTATTTAAGACAAGAAAGTACCACAGAGCTGTAATAGAGACACTAGAACTACTTAAACCTATAAGAAACAAGTTTGGGGTTTTACCTCTCCAATAGCAACTATAATCCCCAGGCTTTTTTTTTTTTTTTTTTTTTTTTTTTTTTTAATATGATTTATCTTTGTTATTGGTTGACAGTCATGTCAAGAGCAGTCCTGACAAAGAGCATGCTGCATGCATTTATCATAACATGGTGACTTTATCAGGTACTGTGACACAGGATGTTATAATTTCAGTCTTCGCAGTGTGGATATAATTGTTAGGTCTATTAAATATTAGTGCCAGTCCAGAGTGATGACCATGACAGCAGCAAACTTGAAAACAGAATTAGTCTTAATCCTGAAAATCAGACCTCTTCAGCTTACATCAAAATCAGACATTACATCAAACGTAACTCTGGCACAGTTAAAATTCAGATGCTTTCACTGTTTCAAACCAGAAGTTAAAATAAATAAATAAATAAGTGACCTACAAGAATGACACACATTATTGTTCCTCTTTCTGGGTTATAATACTACTGTACTTGTGTGGTCTGGCAGGAGCTGTCAGTTCTGCTTGCCATTTTTTCCAGTTACTTTGGTCTGATAAGACACAGTGCAAGACCACATGCCACATCTCTTGAACTGAAATAGTAATGCAAGTGAATTACTTAATGAAGAAAGCTTCATAAGGAAATTTGCATGTATGAGATTTTATTTTCTTTAAGGGTTGGGAGAAGGAGGATATCATACATATGTCTGATGTTGACAGGTTTTTCTTAAACCATGTTTAAGAAAATGTTGAGATGGTTTATCTCAACATGTATACTCTTGAGATGGTTTAGTTTAAATTCTCTGCTTGATGTTCTGTTGTTTGGCCAGTGTCTGCATCATACACAAGTCAATTTTCCGCATTTCTGAAGTCAGAATACTTATGTCAATTAAAAAAAACTGAACAATTTAAAGCTGTAGTAGAGTTATTACAGAATCATACATAGAAGAAGATTTACTTTTTTTTTTTTTTTTTGAGATAAAAAAATCTCTTTCTTTGAATTATCTTTACAAAGGTAACTATAATAGCAGGTTTTCCTACTATAAAAATCTTGCCTTCCTCTAGAATCTAGTAAAAGTGCATGTAACTCAGCTGATCACTCATGCCTTAGTGTAATTCCACAACACCAAGTTCTTTTCCAATACTTGTCACATGCAGCAGCAATCTCATTTCCAGGCTGCCAAAAAGCATTAAGAATTCTGGTAAAACAGAAGTTTGCGTTTCTACCAAATTAAATACAAATAATAATTTAGTCACAGAGTCTAAGTCAGCTATAACTGCACCTTCTAAGGACCTTCCAACTGATGGAAGGCAACAATGTAGATAACCAAAGATTTACAGGTGAATAATGCAATTATGAACAGTTGTGACAATTTTGCAAGCTGTGACTGCAGCCTAAGTCCTCTGTCAGAGTATTTATCTAACATCAGCAGAATCAGTAATGACTTTACACTGGAAACTGTAATGTTTCAGATACATGTGTCTTATCTAAAAGTGATTCACAAACAGCAAGAGATATGACCTTAAATACCATAGATTTAAGTGCAAAAGTGCAAGTGTACGCTTGAAAGTGCAGAGATGCTAATGTATGCAAACTTACAAGTTAACAAATGGCCATCAGAAACATTTTCTTTCATTGTCTTTAGACATCCTGTAAGTTAAGTGCTGCACCGACTGAAAAATTTGTATTTTTTTTCGGTTGGGTTTTTTTTTCTTAACAAGGGTATTTTTATTCTTACCATGTGCATGTTGTAACTTAGTCTCCAAAGAGTTGACCATGAAAGTAAATTACCTTTTAGAAAGCTGTTGTGACTCTCCCAAATCACTGTATGCCTAATCTGCCAACAGCATAATTTGATCTTTATACTTGAAAAAAAAAAATAGATTTCAATTGTCTACATGATAGTACCAAATACCTTTGATTCTTTTCCTCTAATTATTCTTCAAATTCTTGCTTGCTTTAAGATATTAGAACTGATACTTAACAGCTCCTAATGGATCCTGGATCCTGCAACAATCATGCAAAAATTGCAAGTTCTCTGGAGAAAACACCAAGGACCTGAGCCTTTCCCTGTGTTGTCATATTTTAATGCAAAAAGTAGAAAGACATTACTGGTAGAATTGGACTGATCACAATAACAGTAATCTCCTGATCTGTAAGAGGGGAATATGTTGAAATTATGCTCAAAATTTAAAATGTCCATCTGTGTGAGAACAGATTGACTGTAATACCACTATTGTGTTGGATATATTCAGAGTCTGATCATCAGGATGGTATCTTTAGCAAGAATGGTACAATATTGGTATATACTAGAGGAAATAGTACTTTATTAACTTAAATTACACAAATGATCATTCAGCAATCTGAGTCTAATAATCAACAAAACAATGTTCTTTGTAAAATACTTGGCAAAGAGCAAGTATTTTAGCACTCACAGTTCCAGAGTTTTTACAGCTAGCACAGGTTTCCAAAGCTAGGCTGAATATTTTGTTATTTGGCTATAGTTATTTATTTTTACTTTCTATTTAAAGACCATTTGCATGTATTCTCTGAACATTGCACATTATCATTACATTTATTGTAATCAACACATTATTTTCTGTGCAATTCAACATCTTACATTTGCAGGTGCACAGATGCTACCAAGGAAATCTCTCTCATCTCCACCTTGCATGAATAAATTTTGCAAAACAAAATTCAAGTTAATTCTTTGACTTCTGTTTCCTGTCCGAGAGTTATTTTCATTTATGTTTATAAATAGCCTTTGATTCATGAACTGAACTATGGATTACATTTAATCATAGAATCATAGAATCATAGAATAGGCTGGGTTGGAAGGGACCTCAGAGATCATCGAGTCCAACCCTTGATCAATTACCATCACAGTCACTAGACCACGGCACTGAGTGCCATATCGAGTCTCTTTTTAAATATCCCCAGGGACGAAGAGTCCACCACCTCCCCAGGCAGTCCGTTCCAATGTCTGATCACCCTTTCTGTGAAAAAATTCTTTCTAATATCCAGTCTGAACTTACCCCGGCACAATTTAAGACCATGCCCTCTTGTCTTACTGAGAGTTGCCTGGGAAAAGAGACCAACCCCCGCCTGGCTCCATCCTCCTTTCAGGTAGTTGTAGAGGGCAATGAGGTCTCCCCTGAGCCTCCTCTTCTCCAGGCTGAACAGCCCCAGCTCCCTCAGCCTCTCCTCGTAGGATCTGTGTTCGAGTCCCTTCACCAGCTTGGTTGCCCTCCTCTGGACCTGTTCGAGGACCTCAATATCCTTCTTGAACTGAGGGGCCCAGAACTGAACACAGTACTCGAGGTGTGGCCTCACCAGGGCTGAGTACAGGGGCAGAATCACCTCCTTGGACCTGCTGGTGACACTGTTTCTGATACAGGCCAGGATGCCATTGGCCTTCTTGGCCACCTGGGCACACTGCTGGCTCATGTTCAGCTTCCTGTCAATCCAGACTCCCAGGTCCCTTTCTGCCTGGCTGCTCTCCAACCACTCTGTCCCCAGTCTGTAGCGCTGCATGGGGTTGCTGTGGCCAAAGTGCAGGACCCGGCACTTGGCCTTGTTGAAGCTCATCCCATTGGAGTCAGCCCATCTCTCCAGTCTGTCTAGGTCTCTCTGCAGAATCCTCCTGCCTTCCAGCTGATCAACACTTCTCCCCAGCTTGGTGTCATCAGCAAACTTGCTGATGATGGACTCAATCCCCTCATCCAAGTCATCGATGAAGATATTGAACAGGACTGGGCCCAGCACTGATCCCTGGGGGACTCCGCTCGTGACCGGCCGCCAACCGGACGCAGCCCCATTCAGCACCACTCTCTGGGCCCGACCCTCCAGCCAATTCTTAACCCAGTGCAGAGTAGGCTTGTCCAAGCTGTGGGCAGCCAGCTTTCTCAGGAGGATGCTGTGGGAGACGGTGTCGAAAGCCTTGCTGAAGTCCAGATAGACCACATCCACAGCCTTCCCCTCATCCACCAGGCGGGTCACCTGATCATAAAAGGAGATCAGGTTGGTCAGACAGGACCTGCCCTTCCTAAACCCGTGCTGGCTGGGTCTGATCCCCTGTCCATCCTGCAGGTGCTGTGTGATTGCTCCCAGGACGATCTGTTCCATAACCCTGCCAGGCACCGAGGTCAGGCTGACAGGCCTGTAGTTTCCCGGGTCTTCCTTCCGGCCCTTCTTGTGGATTGGCGTGACATTCGCCAACTTCCAGTCATTTGGGATGTCCCCGGTGAGCCAGGACTTCTGGTAGATGATAGAGAGAGGCTTGGCGAGCTCTTCTGCCAACTCTCTCATCACCCTTGGATGGAGTTCATCCGGTCCCATAGACTTGTGGGGATCCAAGCAGCCCAGTAGATCACTGACAGTTTCCTTCTGGATTGCAGGGGGGGTGTTTAGATTCTTATCTCCTATAGGCTCCAGAAGCCAGCTGTCCTCAGGATTGCCCGTTTTACTGTTAAAAACTGAGGCAAAGAAGGCGTTAAATACCTCAGCCTTTTCTTCATCTTTGACAATTACATTCCCGTCCATGTCCATTAAAGAATGAATGTTTTCCTTGCCCCTCCTTTTGCCACTGATGTATCTGTAGAAGGACTTCTTGTTATCCTTCACAGAGGTGGCGAGATTTAGTTCAAGTTGTGCCTTTGTGTCTCTAATTTTTTTCCTACATAACTTAACTGTATTCCTGAATTCCTCTTGAGTAGATAGCCCTTTTTTCCATAACCGGTAGGCCCTCTTCTTGATCCTAATTTCCTTCAAAGTCTCTCTGTTGAGCCAGAGTGGTCGTCTTCCCCGCCGGCTCGCCTTTCGGCACACCGGGACAGCCTGTTCCTGAGCTTTCAAAACTTGCTCTTTGAAGAATGTCCATCCCTCCTGGACTCCTTTGTTTTCAAGGGCTGTTTCCCAGGGTATGCTCTGGACTAGTCTTCTGAACAGGCCAAAATCTGCCCTCCGGAAGTCTAATGTAGAGGTTTTATTGACAGCCCTCCTTGCATCCCTGATTATTGAGAACTCTATTATTTCGTGATCACTAAGTCCCAGACGCCCACCAACCACCACATCCCTCACCAGCCCCTCTCTGTTTGTAAAGAGTAGGTCAAGTGGGACTCCATCCCTGGTAGGCTCATTTACCAGCTGCATCAGGAAATTATCCTCAATACACTCTAGGAATCTCCTAGACTGCCTCCTCTCTGCTGTGTGAAATTCCCAGCAGATGTCCGGCAGGTTAAAGTCACCCACGAGAATAAGGGACGACGATTTTGAGACATGTGCCAGCTGCTTGTAGAAGAGTTCATCACCCTCATCCTCCTGGTTGGGTGGTCTGTAACAGACTCCCATCACAGTATCAGCCTTGTTGGCCTTTCCCCTGATTCTGACCCACAGGCACTCCACCTTATTATCACCTACTTCAATTTCTATGGAGTCAAGAGAGTCTCTAACATACAGGGCTACCCCTCCACCTCTCCTACCCTGTCTGTCCTTTCTGAAGAGCCTGTAGCCACCCATTGCAGCACTCCAGTCATGGGAGTCATCCCACCACGTTTCCGTGATAGCGACTACATCATATCTTTCCTGCTGCACAGTGGCTTCCAGCTCCTCCTGTTTGTTGCCCATGCTGCGTGCATTGGTGTACATGCACTTCAGCTGGGCTGCTGGTTTGTCCCTTAACTTGCACTGTCCAGCCTTGGGCTCCTTTCCGTAGAATCTTGTTTCAACCCCTTCCCCCTTCGAGCCTAGTTTAAAGCCCTCCTTATTAGACCTGCCAGCTTGTGGGCTAGAGTCCTTTTTCCCCTATTAGATAGTTGCAGTCCACCTGGTACGCTGAAATTCATCCCATAGTCAAAAAACCCAAAGTTCTTCCGGTGGCACCAATCCCTTAGCCACCTATTGATGAGGTATGTTTTCCTGCTCCTCTCCTCATTCATCTGCTCTACTGCTGGGACTGAGGCGAACACCACCTGTGCTCCTGATCCACCAACTAATCGACCCAGGGCCTTGAAGTCCTTTTTAATCGCCCTGGTACTTCTTCCATTGATGTCGTCACTGCCAGCCTGGACTACCAGCAGTGGGTAATAGTCTGAGGGTTGAATTAGTTGAGGGAGTCTCTTAGTAATATCTCTCACCCGGGCGCCAGGAAGGCAGCAGACCTCTCTGTGGGATGGGTCAGGTCGACATATAGGGCCCTCAGTTCCCCTCAGAAGGGAGTCACCAACTACGACTACCCTTCTTCTTTTCTTTGTGGGTGACGTTTTAATCTGACTGCCAGACAGGGGGCGAACGGGAGACCTTCTGGACAGATCGTCGTCTTGTCCGTCCTCTTGTCTGTCCTCCTCTTGATTCCCTGGGTCTAGGGCCTCATATCTGTTCTCTATGGGCACCTGGGGGGATGGTGGGGGTTGGGGGAGAATTCTTTTGCCTTTCCGGTGGGGGACCTGTTTCCATTCTCCCCTATCCACCTGGTCTGCATCGGCTGCCTGACAGGAGGAGGGGCAGGGCTTCACCGTATCCTGTTGCACTTCTATTGCAGTCGAGAGGGTGCGACTCCACCAGTCAATTTCCCTTTCGCTGTCTCTAATACTTCTCAGTCTCTCCACCTCCTCTTTGAGCTCAGCCACCAAATAATAGTAGCTAACAATGCAAAACTGTGCATCTTATATATCCTCAGTGACATTAAATGCTGCAGTCACATAGATTTGAAAAGCATCCTTTTTTCGGTTTAGATATTTGAGCTTCACCTCAGCAAAGAGAGATGGTGATAATTGAACACTGTTTACTCCTGGGAACTTTGTAAAACAAGAACAATTCTTACACTTATCAGAGACAAGTTCAGACACTCAACCAGATTCCCCTTCTTTCCAGGAAAGTTTCAACATATTTTGCTCAACTTGTACACAAAGTGGTTTGGAGACGGAAGCACCAGAGTTTAGTAAATTCTAAATACCTAAAAGCTGTCACCCAGTTGAAACTGGGTTCTTTTAGACACCATATAACTAAAAATAACTATGATTAACATACTAACACTCTAACTAGGTTTTATGTAGGAGTTTAAAACTTGCTGTTGTACTCAGATATTGAAAAAATAGTTGCCATGTGTGTTGCAGCTCTCACTTCAGAATAGATCTTTGTTCCTCAAGATGATTCCCTTACATTTTCAGTGAGCCTTATTGTAGAGATGATATAATTTAAAAACATTTTTATAGTAAACAGGAATTCATATCTATTATTGCAGCTTTAAGAGGAGATCCTAAAAATCCCTATGATGCTGCAATAGAAAGTGACAGGTAAGAATTCTTACTTGCATATGAAGCCATGCATAGGACCCTAGCTTTTCTCTAACATCAATATTCAATATTACATTCAGGGAAGATCACTTTAGTATCTTTAATCACAGTCACAGTTATCAACAGTTTACACAGCTCTTTGCATCACCAGAATTCTTCAGCAAGGATTTCCACAAATTTGCTGATGTATGAAAAACTAGCTCTTGTTGATTCTTTATTATCACCAGTTTGATTTTGTTATTATTATTATTATTAGAAGAGATGGCAAGCAGCCAATCTTCATTTACCATTTACTTGCAATCTGCTTTTGTAGATCTTACAGAATCCCTTGTTTTAGAGCCATCTTCTTTTCAAGTTCAAGACCCACCCTTCAGGCCTCAAGTAGAAGCCAAGAAAATTGTGTTTAAAAAGCATGGAAGTCACCTTAAAATAAACAAGTAATAGTCTCAGGAAAAGGCTGTTTACTGTGTCAAAATTTATCCACACCATTAGTGCATACTTACAATTTTTAGGACACTGAAAACTTTAATGAAAACTATTGACAAATTTTTATACAATTCCTGAAGAAATGCACTGCATTGTTTTCTGTCTGGAATGAGGCTAAGGGGAGATCTTATCAGTCTCTACAACTACCTTAAAGGAAGTTATATAGAGGTGGGGATTGTCGTGTTCAATGAAGCTACAAGTGACTCGACAAGAGGTAAGGGCCTCAAGTTGCACCACGGGAAGTTTAGATTGGATGTTAGGAAGAATTTCTTCACTGAAATGGTTGTCAGACATTGGAACAGGCTGCTCAGGACTCAGTGGTGGGATTACCAACCCTGGAGGTACTTAATAGTGGTATAGACATAGAACTTAAGAATATGACTTCTTTAAGGTCTTGTCAGTGTTAGGTTAATGGCTGGACTTGATCTTTAAGGTCTTCTTCCAGCCAAGGCAATTCTGTGGGTGCGTTTTTCAATACGTATCAAGATTCTTTCAGCTACATCAAGACCAGAACAGCAAGGAAGGATTTTCTCAATAGGTGTTCCTCTGGGCTCTTCTGAAAGGCAGAAGTAGTCTGTGCAGTAGAACACTAATCTTTGACTTCAGGAAATTAGTACTATCAGAATTATTTCTTCTTGACAGCAATGGGGAATCCAGTTGCCAAGCTTAAATCACTATTTTGCATAAATATGGGGGTAAATTCAGCATTTTTATAAAAGCTGCATGAGAATACAGGAAGGCAAGAGAAAACACAGGGTTTTCTTTCTAAACGGACTCTAGAAGATGACAGTAAAAGCTTCATAATTATTCATCTGAAGAGGTATTATGAGATTAAATTACAAAAAGTAATTACCTTACTTGAATTTAAATTTTTTGAAGTGAAAACATGAAAAATCAACAGGAAAATGCCCTCCAGCAATATTTTGCAAGAAGAAAATGCTTGGCAGAGTGTTCAGTATGCGATAGGAATGTTTACTTCTATACTCACACCCAGAACTAATTTGAGATTTATCCAACACCCACATTTGCAAGCAAGAATTCTATATTTATATCTCCATAGTGCTTTATTTTTTATAGACAAAGTATTTTAAAAAGATTAACCACAACAAAAAAATAGTATCTTTTGCTCTAATATTAAGAAAAAAACCAAACAACAAGAACCTGTAACTTTCTCAAAACCAGAATAAGATTAAAAAGTTGGCTTGCTGCCCATTAGAGTTTCACTATTTGTAGCCCAAAACATGGGCCATGACTTAGATTTTTTTCTGCCTATGGGAAAAATCAGTTTTCCAGAGCACTGTATTGGGGTTGAGTGTGTTGGGTTTTTTTCCCCCATGTCTTATCTGCTCATTCAAGCTTGCTAAGCTTGAATGCTTAGCAAGGTTCTAGAGAAGGATCACGTACATTGTAGTGTTTCTCTGTGGCTCTGCTCTTTATATTTATACTGTTTTCAAAACATCAGATCTCGGTAGGTCATCCCACACAGGATTAAAAATCTGGAGATTAGACTGGACATAACAGCTTTACACATTTCTCATTTATCACATTTAAAGGTACTGAAATCAACCTTGCCAAATTTGACCAAGTATGTTACAGATGTTGTCAGTGTTGTATGCTATCTTATGACTGACATTTCCTGAAGAACAAAAGCAGCTAAACAGTACAATAGCATAATCACAGTGGTTTGCATGCATATAAAGTTTGCTTTAAACATTGTACCACTGGTGATCCTGACCTAAATGCAAGAGCTGGTCAGCTACATGAGCACAACAATATTAAATTGTGTGTTACCAACATGTTGCACCAGCTTGAGATTTGCTGCAAGAACTTCTGCAACCAAACTGATAAATCCAGACCTGACCACTCAAACTTTCAGTCATTCTTTACAAAGCCAGTGATGACATTCTGCAATACGTCCTTCATTGTCAACATAATATCAGTGCATTTTCGGGTAAAGCCTACTAGCAAAATA
The DNA here is from genome assembly GCA_023637945.1 of Phaethornis superciliosus. Classification (NCBI taxonomy): domain Eukaryota; kingdom Metazoa; phylum Chordata; class Aves; order Apodiformes; family Trochilidae; genus Phaethornis; species Phaethornis superciliosus. The sequence goes on from JAJQWJ010000003.1 coordinate 30,680,306, forward strand.
TACAGATGATAAAAGCAGATGCACAATTTTTGCTAAGCTTTTATCACTTATTTTCATAAGAAACAATATTTTACTCTACAAAGGAGAAAAATCCCACAGAGAAGCCTACTTAGTGTAACATTTTTGGTTAAACACTGTAGAAATAACTGCATTGTCACCTAGTAATATTTCTACAGGATGGTATAACAAACAGACCACAAAGTACAGATCAGCTGATGATGTGAACTCAAATATCTTGCACTGATGTTATCTTATACTGCTGTTACCAAATACATATTTTCTTTATAGATGGTAGAGGTGACTTATTTTAAAATACCTAAAAAATTTGATACCCTCAGACCTCCTAACTGGTGATACAAAATCTCCACATAAACATCTTAGCTCTTTTACATGATTTTTGCTATGAAGACAATACATATACATAATGAATGAAATATGCAAAATTTGAATAACTGTTGTATCTTGTAGCAGTATATTCTACACTACTTAAAATTCTAATTAAAATATTCAAAATAGTTAAGATTAAGATAAGAGGAAGTGTTTTTTTGGACTGTACCATGTGTATGAAATAGTTTAACAGTTTTAAAAGACAAACAGTTATTAAGTAATATTCTACACAAGGAACCATTCCCATAATCTATCTTGCCCACTAGCCAGGTACAAGAGATTCAATGTTGTATTTTTAGTGTTTAAACCCGGATGCTCTGTTAGTGCATTTCTTTTGCAGTTAAATAAAATTTATTTTTAAAAATACAAATTGATAAACCATACTTCCTTTTTCCCCTTAAAATATCAAAGTTAATCTATAAATACATATTAATTTTATAATAATAGTTAAAGCAATACATTCACTTTAGTTAATATTTTACCTTGAGGGACTTTCCCTGGTAACAAATATATGAAACCAATATAGGCTGTTACACATAATCTGACTGCCCATAAAGAAGCATAGAAATGATCTTCATTGTAACATTCCAGGCTGTTTTGTTTTAAATACTGCAATGGTAAAGCTGCTCCTCATTTTGCAACCCTGTATTATTTGGAAAAAAAACAGTATTTCTGTGATATTATATATATATACACATATATAACAAGATGTTAAATTAGGATACTTAAGTATCTAAAACAATAACTATAAAATGTTTGGAAATATTTCATAGAGGCAGCCAACTGTCAGTTGCTCCAGGCCTTTTATTTTCCTTAAGTGCCTTTATTTCATCACAGCTCAGAACAGATTCAAAATAAAACTTTACCATCTTAAAATTAATGATACTATGATTTCTTCTTAATAGATCTACATGTCTGACTCCTATGAATATTTCCCTCTTATCTGTTTCTTTATTCTTTTGATTTTTGCTTTATGATTGTCATGGTTTAATGCCAGTGTTATAGTACTTTGCATTAATAACAGGATTATTTTCTTTCTATTTTACACTTGTTCTGGTTTTATCTTTTTCAAGGACAAAGTGTTATTTTCCTAAGAGCTGCTGCTCTGCAGCCTTTTTATATGTAACTATTTCTTTTTTCCTCTTAATTCTCAGTCATGTTTAAAATTCTAATCAGACTGAAAAGCCACTTACTAATACAATCTAACACACTGAATGAAATTCACCCATCTAACAACACTTGTTATGAAACCTCTACACAAAGTAAATTTTGCAGCCAAGCTCATTAGATTTGTAAGTAATAACAACCAAAGATAAGAAAATGTGAAAGATTTAGACTTTATTATCTAGCTACTCAGTGCTTTATTTAAACTACTACTCATTACCAGCAGTTTCTTCCCATGTCACACAGCCTGCTTCATGCTTTACAGTAATGCAACCTCTACACAGCATCCTTGATGACTTTCTCAAACATTAATCAGTATCATATTCTACGGCAGTCAAAATAGAGGCCTGTCAATCAAGAAAAAAATGAAAATAACAAGGAAATAAGGGAGTGATTTCTAAAATTCTTAATACCATTTCCATTAGCTTTAAAAGAATAATGAGTTCCTTTTGGCAAACCACAACCTGGCATTTCTCATAGGTTCCTTTCATGAAGCTTCCATTCAGGCATGCACTTTCAGAATACAATGATAAGTGCTGAACAACCTGCTAATTAGCACATTCAGCTCCCCCTCAGAACTGAATCACTCCAAATACAGACTGCACGTTTGCAAGAACAGTTTAACTCCCTTATTCAGATCTTAAGCCTATGCCTGTTGTTCAAGGGCCCTGCCAACACGCTCAAAGCCAAGTGTGGTTGGAAGGGACAGAGGGAAATGGAGACATGGCAGTGTGGTACAAATACTCAATTCTCATCTTATCTCATTCAAAATACCCAGGTTACAGCACAGTTTATGAAGGGTGAGAGCTGTTCCTGCACTTCAAGCACCAAAATAAGGATGATCATCTTTAACCAAAAACTTAACTCACTACCTACACAAACTCACTTCCCATCCATGTATCTTCAGCTAAATTCAGACAGATGAATGTAAAACCCAGTGCCAGCAGAGATTTAATTTTTTTTTTTACATTTATTCAATATCCCTTTTCATCCACACTTCTCCAGCAGAGCATCTAATCAAGATGCTTTCTCTGATAAAAAAAAAGTCTGTAACCCAGGTTAAATGTAAACTACCAGTATAAGACTACAACCATTTTGTAAGAAAAAGAAAGACTCACCTGCAAGATTTGGAACAGTCAGATACATTAGTATCATAAATAAATAACCCCTAAAATCCTACATTTCCTTTAAAGAAATCCAGTATGAAGATACGAGATACTGAATCTCATGTAAAAGTCTTACTTGAAATTTTAAGTGGTATGTTAAAACAAGCACAGTGTACTTACTTTGTGAGAGATGGCCTGCCTCTCAAACAGCAGAAGGAAAAAACCCCCAAATATTAGATAAAAACCCTTTCAGAAGCAACAGGACATTGTTTTTATGGTAACTCTACCTGCATAAGCGAATTGGTATTAGGTTTCAAATATTACATAGGATTTAATTCTTGTAAGAGCATAAATATCACATCCAGTTTCTATATACAAGAGCTTCACTTAATTACTTTATCTTGGCTTTCTCTAAAAATGAAGCTGTGTGATTAGGATATTTATTTATACAGATATCTGCCAGGTCCATTCCAGAAACTTTTGAACTAATGATCCATTTCACATGAATGTGATGGAGAGAAGAGGCCAAAGATACCTGCTTCTAATAAAATCTCCAAGCATCAGCTACAGAGTAAGGAAGTATCACTTCAACATGAACACAATCTTTCTTCACTAATTAGGTTTGTCCACCAAATAGCCAATTAGTACAGGCACATGACTGCTGCCTTTGAAAGCCAGATATACTATGGTACCTTTCTCTAGGTGATGGGTTGTTAGGGAATACTGAAGTACACATAGTCAGATGGTGAATGGAGGCAACACTGGAGAAATAAAGAGATGCTGAAGGCATTCTGAGAAAATGCTAAGGTTACTGTGGTGCAGTGCAGTGTGTAATGTAGGTCTTTAGGCAACAAAAACAGGTTTCACTATTTGTAGATGTGCAAAAGACAACAGATAAATAGAATTGCTATTTGTGAACTTTCACAATACTATTACTAGGAGGGACATACCAAAACTGGTCTGAAACTGAAGGGTCCTAAGGAGACATGATGCATCATTATCCAGTTTGTTACACATAAAGCCCTGTTGCTTGCAAATACCTTTTTATTTTTGTCATACCACCCAAAACTATCTTAAAACAACACACCTAAAATAAGCATATGCATATTCATGTTCAACTTGACTCCAGACTTCTAAGCCTTTAGGACACGCTTTCTCTGTAAGTGTGTGCACAAAAGATTTTTTTGCATAATAAAAACAAATTATATAGGAAATCAAACAACGCCAAATAACTTAAGCTATCTGAGGAAAAGGAACCAACCTATAAATTTAAAGAATAATAACCCTTATGAAACTCTACAGTGAATATTCACCCTCTATTAAAATTTGCCATGGAGTATTTAAGGGCTGAAAACAATAATGGTCACTGAGTGCAGTCAGAATCTGTTACTAGGGTGGGGTTTTTGGTTGTTTTGTTGTTGTTGTTGGTTGTTTGGGGGCTTGAGTTGTTTTTTTTGGGGGTTGTGTGTGTGTGTTTGGGGTTTTTGTTTGTTTTGTTTGCTTTTTGTTTGTCTAAGAGATTTTTGTTTAAGGGAGTGAAAACAGTAATGCCATTTGATTCCTCAATATAAAAGAATATTGAACACAACCAATTTCGCATACTTTTCAAATATGCGGTCTCTCATTGATAGAAGAATAACCAATTAGCAGTACTGTGCCAAGAGGCCTTGTGAATATCAGTCTGAAGAAGAGTACCACAGCCACATATTACTTTATAAAGCTGACAGATGTTTTCTTGGTTAAACAAAAATAGAAATTTTTCATTTGCTTATGAGAACACATAGTCTGCAAGTCTCTTTTCTACAGAAGCAGAACAACTGAATAAATGTGGTACAAACTGCTGATTTACAATCCAGTTCTCTCTTTCCCATGGAAGGAATTAGGAACTCCTTCCTAATTTTTGAGATAGATATACCTGAATTAGAGAGTGTTTATTTCCTCCATGCACATGAAAATGAAATATAATGTACTTTGCTAAATAACATTGACTGGAATAGAAATACAATTTGTATGCAGTTGGTAGAGCAGCAATACATTATGCATATTTTGTGACAAAAAGTAGTGGCTTGTCCTTTGCTTCTGGGACTGTGGATATTTAAAACTTTCCATGTTGGAGTATGAGGCTCCTACATCTTTTTGTAACACAAAAAGAAGGCAGCAATTCATACACACCTTTTACCCATGTCAATCAGCTGGAATGCTTCCACAGCATTCCAATTATGATTCATTCTGGAGTAAAAAATCCTCTTCCCAGTTAGCAGCCATAATACTCCTTCTACTATTTCAAATAACTTCAATCAAAACCACAGAATTATTGTCAAACTACAGAAAAGAAATCAAAACTCATTGCCAGTAGAGATTTCTAAAATTAATATTTGAACCTCTAAATATCAAGCATGAGCAGGTCATGTCATGTGGCTTTAACAAGTAATCAGAACTAGTGGTCTGGTCATCCTAAACACAACTGGTTTATATAAATCAGACAAAGTTATGATCACTTTGTTCCTCAGACAGAATAGCATTTTTTATACAATTTTATAACTGAATCAATGCATTGGCATGATGCTGCAGTTTTATTTTCTATGGAAATATAATTTGTAATGTACATCTCTGCTTGGTTTTCTTTAGTTTTTGCAAAGCTATGAGGAAGACGTCATCAGCTTACTGTACAAGTAAAACAAAGTATAAAAAATACACTGCCATTATTAAAAAACTACATTAACAAACTGTCATTATACGTTGCATGTAGAGTTTGTCATCAGCTTCTCAGACAAAATATTTTTGTCATATATATTATGTCATATTTTCTAAAAAAAATTGCTCGCTAAATTTTTAGGTTCTAGTCCTTGGGATTTACTTTAGTTCATTATTTTTGTGAACTCCATGTTAGTAAATTAAGTGTTTTATGTGTATGCTTAATACAGCAGCTACATGGATTACTGCAGACTGTTTTCCTACAATTAACTTTTAAATAAAGATTCTATCACAAATCCAGCCATGATTGCAAATCTGTGGAAATTCTAGCTCAAAATCTTCTAAGTTAAACATGCTTATTAGCTAGTAACTACCTGATTTTGTGCAAAAATTCATATGCTCATTCTTGCTATTTTGAATTCCTCTGAATATGAATTTAAATAGTAGGCTTCAGATTATATGATAGACATGAAAGTATTTCAGCAGGCCTCCAAGGAAAACTGTATCATGCTTGGCATCAGAGCCATTTTTTCTCCACAAACATTTCATGGGAGAGCTGGTAAACCACAATAGGTGGAAAAATCCTAGTGGTGAATATTTCTTGACCTAGTTTGCCTTTTACCATTTTCATTCTCTTCTCCCTGAGCTGCCAGGTAGCCCCCCTGAGAGAAGCACATCACTTACTGAACTTGGAATTCTCACCACTAACACTTGCCATACAGTATTAATTTAAGACACAATTCCATCTCATGCTAAGCACATTCTGGCTGAGTTCCAGCCAAACACTTAATATCCTAGTACTGCTGTTAACATTCTCACTGGACCATAACCATTAAGCTGAGTACTGGGCAAGTTTCACCATTCAGCTACCAATATGATGGCTATGTATACCTCACTTGAAGTTACAGGAGAACAATTTTGTTAAAAGCTGTAAGTTCAAAGAGGTTTTTCTTGTGTGTGTGATGTTTTGTAGGTGGATTTTGTGATGGTTTTGTTTGTTTGTTTTCTTTATGTGTGCAGGTGTTTTTTTATTAAAATAAATCAGCAACAAAAACCAGACTTGTAAAATTATTCTTCCAAGTAGTTAAATACCTCCTTTACCCCCAAAATCAAAGCTGTTAACCTCTATCTAATGCAGGGTCTGAATTATTTTAGGTAAAATTTACACAAGGGTGAACAGTGCCAGAACTGGCTTTTCAAGAAAAGCTTTACATACAGACATGCTTTCCAGTTACCTATTTTCCAGCATTCTGATAATAATTTATTTTGACATAGGCAACAAATATATTTTGGAACTCTCCTGCACTTGTAAACTACCTTGTCATGCTCTTTTAATATGCAGACCATTAGAGTCCCAGATTTCTGTACAGGCTTCACAAAGTGCTACCCTGGTGATGGAATGGGCCAGGAAAAAAGGTGACTAGTACCTTGCAAGTGATACTGCAGCTTTCTCCCATATATCCCTTTCCCCATTGAGCTGCTACACACTCTGCAAAAACTGACTGACACAGGTGACAAAACCTCCAGCTTCATCTAATAGATTGTACCTATGTATTTAGATGCATAAAACATGTAACAAGTATACAGACACACACTTTTACTGAGATTTGTAACACACTGGAGTTCTTTGCTCTAGTGCACCTGCCCTCAGGAGGTACTTTACTGACTTCTCCCAGGTTAGAAGAGACAGGTCTACAGCAACATGAACTGGGCAAAACCACGTGCAAGCTCCTTTACAAAGTGGTCATTTTTTCAAAGGATATAATTTCCATCTGCATACTGCCATGACCTCAATAACAAATAATCCATAGAATTCTCATGATGCTTTTTGAAGTTAATTACATTATATGCTTTCACATACACAAGTCTTCTAATTTTTTTTTTTTTTCTGACATCCTTTTCAGGTATAAAGTATTGAAGAACAGAAGTGGCTTTAAGAGCTACTGTACTGTATACTCAAGCTAAACAAACAATCTAAAGAAAAGAACATTGCTAAGAGGTAGAAAATCTAGATTGAGCTATAGCCTCATTCCAGACATGCTATATAAAGATATTCTTAGCATAAGTCTGATGAAATAATTTCCAGAATCTTCTCTTTTCCGTTTATATGTTGAGTCAGTCACCTCACCAGCAAAGATTTCTGCAGCTTTAATTGTAAAATTATCTTTTACCATCTTCAAATAAAGGCACTAAAATTAAACAACTGAAAGCAAGGACAGAAAGCTCAAGTCTTGTTATTATGTAAAAAGATGTCAGACTTTCAACATTAATGGTAATTTTCATGTTTTTGCTGAGGAACAGACAGTATAATTCCGTTTGTCACCCAGTCACTCAGAAAAGAAGTATTTCTCAAGGTTTCTCACTTCTTTACTCATTTTTTCACTATTATATGCCATATAAGAATGGCAATATTCTAGCAATGCATGCTAGAATATCTAAGACCTTACTGATTCACTCAGTTACAATATGTACCTTAATGGAGAACAGAACAATAACTTCCAAAATACAATATCATACTACATTAGTTTGGGGAGTTGATTTTTTTATTTTAAAACTTTTATTTTATTTTAAAAGCTTGCCTTTAAGTGCCATCATTTCTTCTGGGTTTTACTGGAAGACTGAAGTTCTTAGCACCTTCCAGAACTTGAACATTGCTTAATTTCTTCACATTATCATCCATGACCCCAGCTCCCCTCTGCAAACATTAAGATACTAAATCAGACAGCCAGTGAACCTGAAGCAAACAAATGATTTGTGACATTTAAAATACTTGGCTGCAAGACTGACAAACAGAGTTTTTAATTTAATTGTAAATAAGGTGGTATTTTACTGCAGTGATCAGAGATAAATCTTTACAGACAATTTAAAGGTCTGTGTGCAATATTACATACCACATTATGCATGAGAAAATGGCATTTCTCTCCCCATCTGTCAAAAATACTTGTTAGAAGCAGATGCACACAAAGATTGTAGGGAGAAAAACTGACTTCTCTCTGATAAAAAGAGATTAGTGAGATCCACTCAGGGTCAGATTCAGGTCTGCCATCCTAGCAAATGAAGGTTTAATTTAACCAGAAAGAATTGGAATTTATTTTTTCACTTTAAAAAGAGAATTATTTAAGTTCACAAAGCATCATACCCACACTTCTATCCAGTTATGATAAGGATTTGGCTCATTTCAGAACATGTAATACATACAGTTTAAAAATGGTGCTTTCTTATGCAGAAAACCCTGACCTCTCTGCTAAATGTTATAGATAGCTTCATATATTCTTTATTATTATGGACAATTCTTGATGCTACCAAAATCAGACACTGTCATCCTGTCAAAGACATTGACAGGATGATCTCAAAATGGGAATGAAATAGAAACCTATCACTCCCATGGAAATTCTAGTGTTTACCCATTTGAATCCCAGGCTTGCAGGAAGGAGGCCTCATCTCTTCCTAGTGGTTTTTTAGCCCTCCACATACACCTACTTGCATGTACAGGAATACACATAGTGCCAGACTTGGCATACACATGCTCTCACAATCACATTCTGCTTGTTTATAATTTTAAGAGAATGTACAGGTTTTACACAAACATTCACAATCCTGCATGTTTTCCAGAAGAGTATATTTCCATAAGTAACAACTGAGTATTGTAGAGAAAATCTGCAGACTACGAAGAAAACAAACATTACTGAGCTGTAGCATACCCACTGAAGTTACAAATCTCCTGCAGCACTTCACTTTATACAAATACAGTTTATACCTGAAAACCAGTGTTGCTACATGACTTAACTGCAATGATTGAAAAAAAACATTTAAAAAAAAAGATTAAAAAAAAGCTATAGATTTTAAATAATGCAGTATACTTGAATGTTTAGCCTCGAATAAAGTACAATTCTAGACTGACTTTGACACGTGCTTATTGAGAAAAATGTAAATTTATCCTTGCATAAGTGAATTTACAAGTAAAATTTGATGATATTATATTTGCCTATAGAAGTTCTAAATATAGTACATAGCATACAGTAATTTAGGAAGTATTAGATAGGAACTAATAGCAATAGAACATTACTAATATTTTCTAATACTTCAGAGTATTTAAGGCAATCTTAAATTGTTCAGAGTTTTTAAGGAAAACTTGAGTGAAAGCCTCCAGCATGGCCTAAGCAGACAAGATCAGAGAATAAAAGTGGGAAGAACCTCCTTGATGAGCTAAGGCTTTCTGGAAGACAAAAAATAAGAAACACCTTAGGCATAAAGTATCAAAATCCACAACTTTTTGCATGGCTGTGTAGTATGGTCATATCTTCATTTAAATATTTTGTCTTTAAATTTCTACAAGCACAGGGACCTTACTACACTCATCTGCCCCTAAAGCTGTCTTCACTGGTATCTCTTGCAGATTTCCAAACCCCTCTGAAACGTAGCTACTGCACTCCAGTAAGATTTTCTCTTCAATACTAATCCTCTATCAGCCTTCCTTTGAATGAAGTCTAGTCTTGATTTTGGACATCTTCAGTTTTATTTTCATTCTGTATTTTCAGAATCAGACATTTTACATTTTCAAAGAACATATCTAGTAATCTGTGCCTGCCATATCTATAGCATAAACTGTTTTTTATTTATTCCCCATTGTGACGGAGTGGATAATTTTGATCTATAGAGGACAGATGTTTTTTGTGAAGTTGGGAGCTTAACATCAGGTTCAAATTCCATCCCCCAGGGATGTTCAGGTGGGCACACACCAGGGGTTCATACACAGGAAAAGGTTTGCTCGCTTCCTGCCCCTCTTCCTGGGTGAGCAGCTCCCACATGGCTATGGTATAAAATAGGTATAAAATTGGAAAAAATGGGTTGCTGGGGGGGGAGGGGAGGAGTGGTTTCTGGGGGATTATCACTGTTGTTTCCATGGAAGGAGTCCTGTTAGGGGAGCCTTGCTTTGTGAGTTGTGCTGTTAATTTTCCTAAGTTACTTGTATCTGTATGTTGGGATGGTGTAATAAACTATTTCTAACAGATGTATAAAGAACTTTTATTTGCAATTTCTTGCTGAACCTCGGACCTAACAAAAATACCTGAATTGCATGCTCAAGCTGTTAAATAAAATACTGTTTTCTTGCAACCAAGAAGGTCTGGTATTTTGACAACACTGTCTTCAACACTTTATACCTAAGAGTCATTTAAGCTCTGGTCAGTATATTAGATGAAAATTTAAACTGTTCTCACTTTAACGATGTTTTGGGAACAGATGTTATTTCTTTGGAATGCCTGGGCTCAAAGGTGTTTCAGTCTTTGCTGTTTTTTTTTTCTTTGTTTGATACCGTATCATTTACTAAGAATTTTATTTTATTAAATTCTAGGAAGACTGTACATTTCATTCTTATACTGTAAAGGTCTTTAGGATAATCATTATTTTTTAAACAAGTTTTAGGAGATAGATCAGGAGTCTCCTGGTTACAGATTACTTCTTGAAAAACACAGATTGAGGCTGGAATAGTTCCATATTCCAAATTTCCCAATTTGAAATTTCAAATAGTTAAAACTAATTCAGATGAAACTGCAGCTCTGTCATTGGGCTGGAGAAACTGTGCAGTACCGTGCACACTTCTTTAGAAACCATGATATCCATGCTGGCACATAAGGAAAAAACCTCCCAGCACTAACAAGATGTTCACAACCCATGTGCAAGTAAAACATCCATCTACTACCAGTGCTGATGAAACACATACAAGAAAAGGGTTATACATTATATATTTCTCAGTTTATTATGAAAATATATCACACTAGCTTTTCAATCATGAAGAGCCTAATTAATTTTTTTTTTATTTAGAGAGCTCCAGGAAAGCAGCTGAAGATTAAATGCAATATCTAATATTTTAAAAAGAAAATGCTATAAGACTGACAGAAGATCATGGCTACTCCTGTAATCCCTATTCCTACATTAACTCATTAAAATCCAGAAACTAACAAAGGCCAAACATCCTGTGCTTGGAGAACATATATAGGTTGTTCCTATACATATGCATAACTTACCTCAGTGGCCTTAGTGTCTTTGCTTTAGCATTGCTCTCACCTCCTCCTCTCCTCTGCAAGTCTTTTTTTTTTTTCCTGTTATTTTTGCAGTTTCATTTTCCCTTTCTTGAATACGTTACAGGGGCACATCCACCTTCCACTGTCTGCTCAGTCTTGGGCAGAAGCAGGGCCAGAATGGGAGCCAGGGGAGCTTCCAGCAGCTTCTCACAGGAGCCATCCCTGTGGCCCCCATACTTCCAGAACACCACTGCACTAACCCAAGAAACCTTCCAAGCCTCCCTCCCTCCCTCCCTCTCTCCTTCCTTCCAAATAACCTATTTTTTACTTTTGACAGGTCCCGTGCTTATCTGCCAAGTCTAAAGCTTTATGCTGTTTCCAAAAAAGTCATCCTTGCTTCCTGAGTAGGAAGCATAACTTCATTTAAATCTCTCCAAATATTTCTACCTGAAAACAAAGATGCTTATGTACAAAGTAATGCCACAAGCCACAACTGAAGCTGCAGTTCTGGTTTAATTCCATAGACATCTTTGGGACAAACCCTTACTGTTCTGTATTTTTAGTGAGACATCATCACATGATTCCTGGGACCCAAGTTCTTGAGATTGCAGTGAAAAAAATATGTTCAGGTTGTGATGTGTTAAGTATCTAAATAGTCAAGAAATAAGTTCTGCCAGGTTTTTCTTAGGTCATGGATGACATACTTCTGTCACTCTTCAGCCCCATTCCACAAACTGCTAGTTTTTCTGTACTTAAGAAAATTCCAACATAGATTTTGGCAATGATTATAAAAAATAAGACATATCCCAACACTAAAAGCTGCATGGAATGAATAGCCACTATTCCCACAAAAAATTAAACAGCTGACACAGAGGTGTCATTTTCATAGAAATATGTGTCTTTTGTCTTGCTTCTACATTCATATCGAACACCAGGAAAATTACTTTTGATGCCTGTTTTTAAAATGCCCTTCACTATGTTACAAAAGAAGAGAAAAGATTATGATCTACAGCCTATTTTATTCTATACCAGAAATTGTTTTCTGAAATCTGAAATGCAGGAATCCACAAGCTTCCTGAATGGCATTAATCTGCACTGGTTCTCTTTTCTGTTTTCTCTTTCATTAAATCCAGCAGAGACTCCAGCTGACACTATCAGCTAAAATATCCAGTCAACCATTCACCCTCTCCCTTTCAGAAGTTTTTTGAGAATATTTTACCTTTTTATTCAACTGTGACTGCTTTGCAGGATTCTAAGAGTTCTTTTCTGTAAAGTCCTTCTTGTCCCATGAAAGGCTTCTCTAAGGTATGACTTATAGAAATGAAAAATTAGGAATTACTTCCCTGAAACTGAATCATATAGCTATAAAAATGGAATTGGAACTAAGGAATCTCACAGAGGAACACATTAGTAAACAAAGCTGTTTTAGCACAACTTTACATCATTCCACATAGTTTTTGCAATACAGTGAAGAACTCATTTTCCCAGGACAGTTAAAAAGAATCCATTTATGCCCTCTCAGGGCTGCTAAGTTGTACTTCTAAATACTATACAACTACATACTACTAACACAACCGTAGGTATTAGGAAATGGGATAACAGTCATTATTCCCTGACACTTTGTAGCTGAGGACAATTGCTACATATTTCCTGTTCTTGAGAAGCATTAACAAAGAGGCATTGAGATTGCTGAATTTATGTATGCCTTTGCATATTTAATAATATAAAATATAATGCCCACCAAAAAGATTAATTTATAAACAGGGTTACAGTGCAGAATGAAGTGTTTCTGAAGAGAAAAATTAAAACACTGTTACTCCTAGACCCTAAAATAATTTAGTTTTGCAATGACTCCGAAAACCTTGATGTTGAAGCCAGCTATGTAAGAGTGATTTTCAGATGCTGTAAGCCTTCCAAAATCCTTACAGATGTTCCAGTGACTATTGAGAATACTCAGCTTCTACCTGAGGTACCTGAGCAAGCATGCCTCATTAATGGTCAACTCAAGAGTAATTAGCCATGCCTAGGTTTATTTTACAGTTCTTATTCTACAGTACATTCACACTTCTCTTTCTCCACCATCTGCAGAAACCTAGATATGAATAGCTTTATATTCTCAAACTCCTAACACTTGAAATTATACTCTTGCCATGTACCATAGGAGAATGGAAACTGTGGTGGAATTTTGGCAAAACAAAATACTGAAGTTACATAACAAATGCTACCAAGTGCTAGAAATCAACATTTTCCCAGTATTCTTCATTTAACTCTATATATTTATTTGCAGCACCTAGTTACCTTGAGAGATACTCAAAAAAGACAAGCCACAGAAACTCATGGGCATAAAGTCTAACATTAACTGTAATGTGCAACTTTCTTATTTCAAAGTCTAAATTTAAATCTGCTGCTGCTCAACTAATTACAGTCTTAGATTTGTTGAAAGTAAATTTTGCACAAGCTTACTTGCCCCCATATTCCATACTATCCAACTCACCATCAAGAGGGGTTCCCTCTGAATTGATTTGTTTTCATGCAGAGACTGAGCAGAAGTGATGTCTCTGAGCAGCTCTCCACAGAGCCTCTTTAAAATGTAAAAATTTCATCTTTATAGTATACCTTTTCCTATGATCACTTGCAATATGTACCCTAGCTCATTACTAGCTACTCAGTTAGTGGATACTGTAATTAGCACTAATATTGCAACAAATTCAACGTATTATGCAGAGGATTATCGTTTATTTAGTTTTAAGTATCTGCTTTAGAAACATTTTTTGCCAGAACCACATCTGTTCACTGCACTGGGATGAAAAGGAAAAAGTTATGCCTTCTTTCTATGTTTAAAACATCACTCACTTCAGAAGTAAGCTAATTACTTTTGCCTATTTGTAGGAATTTTTAGCAGAACAGAGAAGTAAGGCATATGTGAGATCAGGCTTGATAGTAGAAAGAGAAAAGATCTTTTAATGTGAAATTTGGGTTGCCACCCTTTCCCCCAGTGCTTTCTGTACATGACTGGTATTCTAGTACATCATTCATTACACATCACTGTAATACAGGGAGCTGACAGGAAAGACTTCCCAAAATTATGTTTCCATGCTAAAACTTTAAATCTGATTATTACCCTAAATTTATATTTACTTTGTTTCATCTTGCTTGCTGCACTCAGCTGTGACAGAACAGCCAGAAGGCAAGTGCTAGAAAAAAACAAAACAAAAAAGCCCAAACAAACAAAAAACCCCACATTGTGGCTAATTATGTCTGTCTCAAGAACTGGCTACACAATAGAGCCCAAAGAGCAGTGATCCATCTGGAGATGCGTAACTAGTGGGGTGCCCCAAGGATCAGTGCAGGGTCTAGTCCTCTTCAAAATCTTTATCAATGACCTTGATGATGGGACAAAGTGTCTTCTCAGGAAGTTTGCTGATGACACAAAGATAGGAGGACTAGATGGCACCCCAGAAGGCTGTGCTGCCATTCAGAGGGACCTGGACAGACTGGAGAGTTGGGCAGGGAAAAAATCTAATGAATTACAACAAGGGCAAGTGCAGTCTTACATCCAGGCAGGAACAACCCCAGGAACCAGTACAACTTGGGGACTGAGTTCTTGGAGAGCAATGAAGGGGAAAGGGACCTAAGGGTGCTGGTGGAAGGATGGCCGTGAGCCAACAATATGCCTTTGTGGCCAAGAAGGCCAATGGCATCTTGGGGTGCATTAGAAGGGGAGTGGTTAGTAGGTTGAAAGAGGTTCTCCTCCCCCCCTCTACTCTGCCCTGGTAAGGCCACATCTGGAATATTGTGTCCAGTTCTGGGCCTCTAAATTCATGAAGGACACAGAATTTCTTCAAAGAGGCCAACACAGAGATTCCAAGATGATGAAGGGAGTAGAACATCTTCATTATGAGGAAAGGCTGAGGGAGCCGAGTCTCTGCATCTTGGAGTAGAGGAGAATGATGGGTGACTTCATCAATCTTTATAAATATGTAAAGGGAGAGAGCCAGGAAGATGATACCAGGCTCTTCTCAGTTATGCCCAATGATAGGACAAGAGACAATGGATATAAGCTTGAGCATAGGCAGTTGCATATAAACACAAAGAAAATATATTTTACTGTGAGAATGACAGAGCACTGTCACAGGCTGCCCAGGAATCTGTGGAGTCTCCTTCCCTGGAGACATTCAAAACCTGCCTGGATGCATTCCTACATGACCTCCTGTAGGTGACCCTGCTCTGGCAGAGGGGTTGGACTCTATGATCTGTTGAGGTCCCTTCCAACCCCTAATTTTCTGTGATTTTTATTCTGTCATCAGCATGACTTTTTACAGGTTCACAGTCAAACAAGCATTGAAGCAGCTACTGGACTCCACAATATTTGACGAGGAAAAAGTAACATGTTCCAGGAAACTTCCACCAACAATCCCGAGAACTTCCTTGCAATATTTCTGCAAGTTTTGAGGTTGTGGTTTGGAAACATCAAGCTGAATGCAGAAGTATGTAGCCAGAAACAGTAAAATAATCAAGGTCCAAGTCTGTCACAAACACTATGAGATGTTAACCTGCAGTATTCTTGAGCACAGAGAGCACACAGAAAGCCCAAACAACTGTTCTGGCTTTCCCCTCTTCGGTCTTGCCTTTCCCTTTTCTTTCATGTTAATTCTTCATTGTGGGAAACCCTCAATATAATTTTCTTGAAACAAATACCTCCTCATACTAGAGAAATATAGAAGGAATTTCATTGCTTTTAAAGATAAGGTATTTTTCTGTCAATACAATGGCTTCAAAGTCATTCCCAACTAGTTAAAAATAACTCACTGCAGCTGTGCATCAGGACTAAAAGTCAACAAGACCTTTCTTTGATAATTTACTGCTAAGAATAAAAGTGTGAGAGAATATAATAAGAATCCATCAACTACTTGATTTGCTGTGGTTAGCCAACATGTCATTTAAAAACATGTGAGAAAACAGCCAGACTTTAATGCAAGAAAACTTCCAACAGCTCCATGGTAGTCATACCAACCAATGACCTGAAAAAGGAGTCAATGTTTGAAAAGCTCCATGTCCAATCAGGTTCAGATCAGTATTTTGTTTTCTAGTTGCAGCTGAAAACTTAATATTTCTTCATGCTGATTCTGTCTGTTGATCTCATTTTAAGACAAAGTATCAATATTTCCAAATACCTGAACTTTAATATCACACCATCTAAAAAAAGTAAAAATAAGAGTAATTTAAGTTCTACTACTGGTTACCTTTAGTCTAATAAAGCCCTTAGGCATGCTTTGTGTGAATATTAGTATTTAGTACAGTTTTAGAGATACATTATTATATATTATTATACATATTTTTATAACGAAACTGTATTTTTAGCAGGAAGGTGTTGGTTTTTTTTTTCTAAGGAATATGATCCAGATAGGCTTTTTCCACAATTACAGCTGTTAAATTTCTGAACTTGGGAAACAAGCAATTGGTCAGGTTTTTATGAAAATATTTTCTTAAAAAAAAAAAAACAAAAAACAAAACCAAACAAAAAACACACAACCCCACAACCCCCCCCAAAAAAAAAAAACACAAAACAAAAAAAAAAAAACAAATCTGTACAGCCTGCATGACTAAACTAGTATTTTGCCTGCAACAACAGGAACAGTTCCACAGAAATAACATCTTATATATAGAAAGTAACAGGAATACAGAGCAATACCCTTTATAAGTTTTATTTCTCACATCATGTGCTAGCATTCAGGACCTTTGAGCTCTATAGGAAATAGCCTCCCCAATGACATGAGAGGGACTGAATGAGGAAGCAGATGCTCAGCAACACAGCATTCGTTGTTAAATCAGAACAGCAGAGGGTGTATTTTTCCCAAGGGTCCTTCAAAAAACCCAAGAAGTCCAATGCTTTTGATTTTAAAAATCTTAATCAGAAGGAGACACATGGATTAACAGAAATAGTTCAGAATGTAGGTCCCAAGAATCAAACACCTAAGAAAACTACAGCTCACTAAATTTCTTTCCAGTTTGCTCAGTGCATGTCTTCTCAAACATCTATTCTTCAATGAAATACAATAACAGGTACAGAAAAAATGAATTTCCTACACAGTGTCTAATTTGAGAATATAAATCAAAATTTTAGTTTAAGGATATCTTGGACTATCCAGAATTCACAACGTGGAAAGATTTTTGTGGAACATAAATACCCTGATTATTTTTTCCTCTACTTGTGCCATTATAGTTGCTTAAGAAGTAATCATGAACAGGAATCTCACACAATTACATTTGAAAATTAATTATTACAGTTCTCTAAGTTTGTAAAGATGGAAGAGAAGCCACAAACACTTTTCCCAGTCTGACCCAGAAGATGTAACTTAAGTGATGATCCTTCTAAATAATATTAGATACTAGAAATGAGACTTTTAAGTTTCAAAAAAAAAAACCAAAACCAAAACCCAACAACCAAAACATGTTTCCATGTAGACTACATGACCATGCATGCAGATAACTTCATGTGCTGGTCACACCAGTTCGTCTGTCTTAGAGAAGCCAATGTAGGGTAGGACAGTGTTGTTGAGTTAGAAACTACTCAAATCCTTTGCTGTCAGCACCAGGTTTCAGCCAGATGCATGATACATCTCCAGAGTAGCTCAGTTCCTCAAACTTAAGCTATTTCGCTTCCTTCTATTTTTTCATTAATATGACCCATCTCACTATAGCAAATACAGCATTGTAAGCCCCAGATTTTACAAAAGGAAGAAACAAACCATCTTGCTGACAAGCATGAGTGCAGCACTGCAAAGCTTACGAGGGTAGGAGTAAATTAATCATGCAGAGATTCATGCTGTCATAGCTAGAAGCTTTTGGTACCTGAGGTGGTTCAATTATAACTAGTTAGAGCATCTCCCTTCTACACTCTGTTCTGACATGCAAACATGCCAAGCACAGCCCAGACTTCTCATACAGTAAGGATTCATAAAAGCATATAAAGCCACAAAGCTACTCAAATCAATGTGAAAGTTTGTAACTGACCTGAGAAAAATCAAATCTCCCAGCAATACATATTTATCTGCTGTGTAAGGCATTTTGTGCACCTGAACTGGCTGCTGGTCTCCAGAACAATCACAGTTTTTACAGATATGAGTGCAAACCTCTAATTTCTACATTCATTCTCACAGTATAACAACTATTTAAAAGCTCCCAGGACAAAATTCTCACTCATCCAACATTACAAAGGCACCGTTTCAGCCAACTTCAAGGCTTCCTTCTGAAGAACAAGGCACTTAAAGCATCAAGCACTTGTGAATTAAAGCTTTCATTACTTTTAAGGAAAATTTTATTATAAATTGGTTCTGCATTAATTTACAGATATGGTACTTAAGTTTGCTGGTTTTAATCAAAAGTATTATTTGTTTCTTGAAGACAAAAAAATACCTTTATACATTCTCCAGCCACCTCAGATAGAAGACTTACCATATCCTATCAATGAAAGCTCTCTAATTCACTTGTGACAGCCTATGTGAAACATAACCTGTGAAGAAATGCCCTCTGTGATTATGAGTACTAGGTATTTAAAAGCCTATCTTGCCCCATTAGCAGAGATGACTGAAGAACAATATTAAAAATCAGACAGAAATTTAACTTTTTGCCTAGCTACACCAACAAATTAATTCCAAAGATGACAACCAAATCAGCACTGAAATCAGCTCATCCAAATAACAGAAATGAGTTCTGAAAAGTTCTGAAAAGCACTAAAGTGTCAGTATTTTGTGTCGAGCTATGGAAAAGATTAGTAAGCTCTTCTCCCACCAATACATCTCAAAATTGCTTTTATATGCTGCTTAAACTACTCAAAACTAGAGTCCACTACTGCTTCTCCTCTAGGCCTCTTATCTTCCTTATTTTTAATATTACAATTTCTTCAAACCTTTATTTCAGCATAACTAAAGTCCAGATGCTCTAATTTTTGGGAGGCCTTTGCTTTGTTTGCAAAGCCACTTTTTACCTTGAAGACACACACAAAAATGAATCAGCTCCTGTGAGCATTGCTATATATACATTACAGCACTTCAGAAGTATTTACCCTTGTCCAGCCTGTGAAAATGATGGCAATGATTTGTTGGTTTAATAATTATGTTTAGAGTTGATACATAAGACTCAGAACTGTAATACCAAATAAAGTTATACTGCAACTATCTCAAGGCACGTGTTCATTAGTGTTTTACATCTAAAAAACTGCAGGTTTTATGGACTTACATGACAGAGCTTTTTGGAACTGAGGGAGAGGAAGTGTCATTTTTTCCAGTCAAAGTTTCTTTTTATAGACCCTTTAAGGGTCTTTCTCTACAAAGAAAATCTAAGCAATTAAATGCTGATGATTCCCCTCAACTTGTTTTAACTTGGGGTGGAGTCCTCTAAGACTAAGTAATGTCAAGACTTCTGACACTACAGAGAATTTCTTGTTAAGCAGAATCTAAATGAGGGGGAAAAATTAAAATACAGTATATGTAGAACGGTAATCTGCAGCTACAGAAAGCGTGGGGAAAATCTGAGCTTGTAACGTTGATTGTCTTCAAGCAAGATATCTTCACTGAGGCAAGGTCATCTCAAAAAAAACCAAAATAAAACAAACCTAAAAAAATCCATGAAACAGCCATCAAAATAACAGTAATCCACTAACTTTTGTGTTACTATCATCCAGTATTTCAGTGTGATTTACTAGCATATACTTGTGTAAGCATTTTGCTTTGTAGCTGCAATTTTCACAGTTGGACCCTGATGAAGTCAACAGATGCTGTTTTGATGGCATTAAGTTCAGTTTCTTAACTGCATTTTTGGATGCATTTTAAACTTAAATAAAATGTAATTTTTTAAAAAAACTATTAAGAACCATTCAGGAAAAAGACATGCTTAAATCTCTTGAATTCAACCTTTTGCATTGCAGATTTCTGCATGTTACTAAACCATTGAGCAAATACAGTAATTAGAAAGTTAAAAGTATAAGAAGGGTGGAGCTGCTGTTTAACCTCAAGTGCTTCTTCATGAGCCTTATACTGCATAACATCTGCATCATCTCTAAAGCTAGTAGAAACGGGACTGTTAGCTTCTTGCTTGCATTTAAGAAAGAGGGCAGAGCAGTCAAATAAGTAATTCTCCATAATATAAAAAGCTTGTTTGGCACCCCAGAATACCCTTAACCTGTATCCACAAGCAGAAGTGCATAAAAGTAGGTGTCTACCACAGGTAGTCTGGCATATTCAGAATTTAAATGAATGCTTCAAGAGCCAAATATAGAAGGGAAGTACACAAAAGGTGGACAAAGGGACAAGTAACCTGAAAGGGACACAAAGACACTGCATGCAGAGATGTGGTTAGAAAAGTCAAAGCATGCCTAGAGCTGAATCAGGTAAGGAACATCAAAGGCAAACAGGGTTTCTAGAAGTACATAAATCTACCTGGACATGAGTAGTACCTTTGTTATTCACTCCCATAAGATTTTCATAGACAAGCTGTTGATGTATGGGTTAGACAGTGAGGGGACTGAAGACTGAGTGGCTGGACCCAGAGGCTGTTGATCAGTGGTTAAAAGTCTAGCTGGAGGCCAGAACCTAGCAGCATACCCTGGGGGCAATATTGGGTTCAGTCCTGTTTAATATCTTCATTAATGTTCTGGATTATGGCACAGAACACCCTCTCAGCTATTGTAATGATGACACAAAACTGAGTGAAGTGGCTTTTATGCCAGAGCATTATACTGCCATCCAGAGGGACCTTGACAGGCTGGAAAAGAGGGCTGAGAAGAACCTCAAAAGTAAACAAGAAGTGCAAAGTCCTGCACCTGCTGAAAACCAACCCCAAGCACCAGCACATGCTGGGAATGGCCATCAGGAAAGCACCTTGGCAGAAAAGGATCCGGGGTCCTGATGGACACCAAGTTGAACATGAGCTAACAAGGTGCTCTTACTACAAAGGTTAAGCATATTTTGGGCTGCATTAGGCAAAACATTGCCTGCATGCCAAGGCAGCTGATACTCCCCCTCTATACAGCACTGGTGAGGCCACACCTGGACTGCTGTGTCCAAGTCTAGGCTCCTCAGTACAAAAGTCAAAGGACCACTAAAACAATTAAGAGAACTGAACACTCGTACAAAGGAAGGCTGAGACAGCTGAGACTGTTAAGCATAGAAAAGGCCTGGGAGGATCTTAATATCTGAAGTAAAGGAGTAAAGAGGATGGAGCCAGGCTCTTTTCAGTGGTGACTAGGGATAGGACCAGAGCATAATGAGCATAAATTAGAACACAAGAGGTGCTGTCTGAACATCAGGGAACACTAACTGTGAAGGTGACTAAGCATTGGCATAGGTTGTGCAGAGAAGGAGCCTCCATCTTTGGAGTTACTCAAAAGCCATTTGGACACAGTCCCAGACAGCCAAATGTAGGTGACGGCTTGAGCAGTGGGGCTGAACACTATGACATCCAGAAGACCCATCCAACCTCATCCGTTCATAAGAAAGAAAAGCCTACACAGATTTTCAGTACAGTCACATATGTTAATATCAGGTTTTCAAAATCTACAGGTAAAAAACCCAAGACTATGGTCTTCATACACATTCCATCCAGCTGCATACCTACTTCTAGTTCTATTCAGTCTTCAATAGACTGTACCAAGTAACAGTTCTACATCATCTTTATCATACATTAAACACTCAGGATAAAGAAAAAAAGAATGTATAGCCTCAGAAAAATATTTGACGTTTCAGCCTATAGATAGAAAGACTTCTTATTTTTATAAAAGATCAGAACCTCTCTTATTAGGCTGTCTCATGCTAGGAAAAGTATCAGGATTAAGCATACACAGAATGATGATGCAATTACACAAAAGTACCTCAGTTTAGTCCTTTCAGTAAGAAAGAAAGGAAGATAAGACAGCAAGGCAAAGATCTGAAGCCAAGGGCTCTTAAAAAAAGGCACTCTGGAATAATTTGTTCTTCTGCACATCAAAAGACATATTTTTCTAACTACTTCCATTTTGCTTTTTACATTTACAGTTGCTGACACTCGGCAGTATCATGAAGTTCACCACGCATAATGCTGGGACATCCATCTAGTACAAAGATAAGGGAAAATGAATCTGCAAGAATATTTTTTTCCAAGGTTAAATAAGTGATGAGAATCCTTTTGTCATATAGTCCCCAGAATTACTTTCTTGCACATGGAGACTGATGGCAGAGAAATTGAAAACATGTAAATACAATACAAATTCTGTACACTGTATAGCTGAAGCCTCATTTGCAGAGGTCAAATCTGAAGGACTGCAGTCATGCCTTCTATATCGAGGATTTTATTTATTTCAGTTGCCACAACTGAGAAATGTCTAAGATCACTTAAAAAGAAAAAGCAAATTTTAAGCTTCAGAATTTTTCTCCCCAGGTCCAATTATCTGACAATGTTATGGCAAGTCAGCCATTAAATTACTCACTTAACAGAAATTATACTCTACAAAAATTATTTACGATCTATCATTTGTCCCTCCAACTCACTCTTTTTTTCTTGAAAGTCCAAGTCAGTATCAAATCTTCATTCCTCTATGGGCACATACTTTGGAATACAAACAGCTGCTTTAGCTTATTTCTCCCCATTAGGAGCAATCACCAGTTCTCTTCTGAAGTTTGATTTCCCATCCTGATTGTTCTCATCTACACTCTCAGTGATATCAGTGCTCTCCTTTTAGCAGCTGCCTTATGAATAAATCTGCTTTGGGAGAACAGAGGCAGGGCGAAATTATCCAACACAGACAGTAATGGTTAAAATAGTAGCATTTGCCAAGTAAAATATTTTATTTAGATGAAATAAGGCAGAACAGGTATGAAGCATACATTTAACAGTTCTGATCATTTTTCACAATGTCGTTAGAAAGAATCAACACACTTAAGACAATATTAGATCAGCCCACCAGCTCACTTATAAATTCTCTCCTTCATGCTTCATTCTAGTTACTCTTTCTGAAAAGAGGAAAGGGATAAATCCCACTCCTATCTCCCATGAAGTGTTTGGTTATATTTGCCATGGTACTCTATCAGTTCTACTAAAACTGCTGTTTTTAACACCAGTAACAGGTGGTCCAGGACGTGATCTATTGCCCTAAACAAAAGTACACCAAGAACATCTTCTTTGCTCTCTGTGTCATTGCCTAAGCATTTTAATAGAACAGCAAGAACTCAACAGGAAAGACCAGGGAAGGCTGCCTACAGACAGTTCTTGCTAACTCCATATTAGTGGTAGACGTACTCTGCAGACAGACATATTTTTCTTATAAATAGGCTATTTGACTGTTTACATCACATGTTGGAAAGGTTCTTGTAATCCTAGTTCTCATGGCTGTATCAGAAAAGAGTATGATTTTAAATCATAATTTTCTGTTACACAGTAAGAGGCATGTTCTGATGTTGATGAGAAAACCATCCAAAAGTCTTAAGTACTTGCATGATTCTTCTAAAAGGAGCAGAAAAACCTTAGGACTTAAACAGATGAAATTTTATTCTCATCTGTCATTCATTTAATCTCACTATGAACAGAAATAAGAACCATAAAAATACTTTAAGTGAAGGTATTTTGTACAATGTGGTGTCAGCTATACCTAGAGTGATTCTTCCTGTATGGGTGAAGATTATTACCAGGTGACATACACAATTTTGTGTTGATCTTTATGATCAACAATTATCTTTTTTCAAACCCATGGTTCATTCAGAGTGCTAGTAAGTTTTATCATATCTCAGCTTTCATAGTTAGAGTTGAAAAAATTCAAAGTTGCTTCTAGTAACTTTTAGAAACCTTATTTAGCCAACTAAAGCAGACTAATCTATTGATCACCAAATGCTATCAACACCTTAATTTTGCCTGAGAACTACCACTGCCAACAGATTAGCTTTGAGTGTCATTAACAGGACCAGAGATCTGCTGCAGACTAGAAATTTTTTCAGGCAGAAACCATGTGGCACCTCTAGCTCATGCAGTGCCCAGCACATAGAGAACACATTCTTCACTGTCTACAGATAAAGTTATTATAAAATACTATAATCACATTCAAACTATGTCAAATAACACTTGTTCCACATTTAAAAAACCTCTACACACTTAATTGCCTTAACTGTCAATGAAATGTCATTTTCCTTCACTAGTTTTGCTACAATATCAGCAGCAGCTAGTTTGCAGAACGAAATAACTCTGTACTATACATGTCAATGGAAGTAGAGTCCTAACTGATCCCTTATATTCAAGGTTTAGTGTCTTTAACATGTGCCCACACTGAAAAACTGCATCTGTAAGAAAAATACAATAACCTTGCCAAACACTAAGCAGAACTGCATAGGATTTTAGTGGAAAACATCAAGCACTAACAATTCAAATTCATGTAGCTGATTTCAGGAGATGAATCATAACTAACCTATAAATACCACTAATTGGAAAACCCTCTCATGGCCCGCATTGAAGGAAAAGAAAAATAAGAAATTAAGACATGTAGAATGCTGATATCAAAAGTGCCCCAAAAAGGCAATCATTACTTGACTTTTTGGCATACATACCTCTCAAGTTATATCTACACAACCTGAAGATCAGCAATATAAACACATGTACAGATACATACACCCAACAGAATGAAGACTGAGTATTTCTACGAAAAAAACCCACCCATTTTATTTCCTTTAAAAAACAGATAATTGTTGAAATATTAAAGATAGGTTGAAAGAACATAGCAGTAAAGGTATTTAGGACATCTCAGTAATTTCATATTTGATATGCAACAACAGAAGATAATTCCGAAAACCAAAATAAAAGTATTCATATTTCCTGGTCTATTACCAAGTTACCATAAACTTGGGATCAGTTACTCTTAGTTTTGTGAAAAAATGAGGGTTGGCCAGAGTCTTTCATAGTGAAAGCTAATATTGTCACTAATGTCTCGGTCCAGAGTTATTAATTAGTTAAAAAGCAACCAGTTCAAGTGAGGATAATTCCAAATTGACTCTTTGCCTTGACAGACCCCACCTCTCTCCACACATGCCTGCAGATCAGTATAATTGACACAGCATGCAGCCATGCCCCTAATTCAAAGAACAAGAATATTGCATTGAAAAAATAGGCTAATAACTCATGAGCCCATGAGTCTGGGATTAAGCCAGAGATCTGTAATATGGGTTAACATCAGACCTAACTGTGAAAATAATTGCTGTTTCTCCTGTACAGTAGCTCCATCCCTTTCCTGTGTGACCTGGAACATGTGCCACTAGTGACAGAACTCTCCTCTGAGAGTACTGTAGTATTTTAGCTTTGCCATGCCCTTTAGGAAAAAAATTCAATAGCTTTATATAATCCTTTTTCCAGATCATGTGTGTCATTACAACACTGAATTCTGATGAAGAAAACAGTCCCTAAACATACAGGTATTTAAAAACTGACACCCACCAACACAAGAAGTTAGGCCCAACTATTTTTTGAGCAACTAGGAAACAGTGGCAGCATCACAATTCTCATTTGACTACTAGCAGGAATTTTTACTCATGAATGCATATGCAAAAAAAAAAAAAGCAAACAAAAAACACCAACAAAAAACAGCCTCCCCTTCCCCCCCCCAAAAAAACAACAAAACCCAAACAGCAAGCAGGGCATTTAGCAAGTAATTTCCTACTTCACATGTCAGTAAATTAATAGCCTGGGAAATCCAAAAGTAATCATGTCTTTCTAAAATTTTACAGAAAAAAAATGTCTTGTTTTGCGTTCCCCCCACACCCTGCATTACACAAAAATATACTCAAGACCCATGATGTATAGGTAGAGAATATTCACAATTAGGGTCTAAAAGAATTTGAAAATATAAATAGAAACACTTTCCATTTCATTTTTTGCACCAACACTACTCAATTTTTCAGGTAGGCTGATATGCAGGTATGCACACACATTTTAGGGCCTTGTATTCAGTGAAAAACATAATGCAATGATGAGAACCAAAAGAAATAGAAAGCTGCTGATCAGGTACTTTTAAGATTTTAACCTGAAAAGTACTCCTACATGCTGGTCACAAAACGATAACATGGGTGTACTCTTCTAGGATGATTAATGATGGTTACATCATCTGCTTGCCTTCTGTCACAAAACCAGAGGAATGGCCTCAAAGAAGCCTCTCCTCCTGTTTGAGGGCAGCAGGAGCCACAGTGCTTACTCATTAGAGGGAAGATTGGCACTTGTGACCAAGCTCTCTCTCAAGCGGAAATTAATCTTTGGAAATGGGAATGAGAAGATATTACTACTTACTATACTCCTAACAATAGTTAAGCATCTACCCTAAGTCAGACTGGAATTGGGTCAGGATGATGCAAAATCAGTTACTCCTGTATTAACTTACATGGTCTATAGATGTAATTCTATGACATAGTCCTGATTTTTTCAGGCAAAAACTTTAGCAGCAGGTTTTGCAGGATATTGTCAAGTGCAAAAAATCCACATATAAGTACATGAACAGAAAAAAAATTAAAGAAGTGGGTCTGTCAGCACCAGAGAACCCACATTATACAAGATAAAAAAAGCTCACCTACCTTGAATCTACTGAATATTTTGATGTTTCTAAAAAATGTGACAAATGGGATACAGAACTAGGCAAAATGCAGATGCCACATGTAAAACAAAAAATAAAACAGAAAATTTCTTGGCCTACCTACACTTACTGAAAGGTGTTACCTTTTAAAGTAGCACATGTATACTGCTCAGAAGTTGGGGTTTTTTTTCCCCTTCAAGCACTGAATATTGAGATACAGTCCACTCTTCTGAAAGCCACTCTTTCCAAAAACGAGAGTGGTTGCCAATAAATCACAACTGTTTTACCATATGCCATATCATTCTGCCAAGTATCACCAGCCTGTTCTACTTTTAAGCAAATTTCATTATACCATAGCTCAGAGCAACGCTCATGAAAAAGTATACTGAAAAATATCAAGTTTTTTTTATATTTAAAAAAAATCAAGTCATTTTTATATTAAAAATGTGACTTTTTTTCCCCATGAAGAATTCAGACTGGTATTTATTGAAGAGAAGACTTTGAGAATGCCCACTTTAAACCCACCACTCAAGTTCTGGGGCTTAGAAGACAGCCTTGTCTTCAACTCCATCTCACACTAATGTTGGTTGTTAACTTTGAGAACTGTCCATTTCCCAGCACTCCAGTGAGATCTCCAGTCTAAGCACAGTCATTAGGCAATCTCCCTGTTTGTGCTATTAAACAAGAGTTCAGGACAAAGCCATCTCTTTAGATAACTTCAAATGTGTGTGTGTGTTCACAGTGTTGTATTACAGAGGCTCACTGTCATTTCTTAAGAGTCTTCTAGCAAGTCAATCCCTTTCAAATTTTTCACAAATATGTAAAACTCAGCACCGGGGTTTCTACCTAACAGCTGATAAGACTGGTCTGTAACTGATGAACAATTCAAAAACTAGCCCAAATGCTGACCTGATGTTAACCCTGATCTCACCAGACTCATGGGGTAGGGAGAATATGCAAATCAGTCCAGAATCTGGCTTTAGATTCTCTTTGATTTGCATTACTCAGAAATAGATCCATTTGTAGAGTTTTTTCATTTTAGCTTGACGAGCCAGTGCCAAACCTGTCATAGTCTGAAAAAAAAAAAAAAAAAATAATCTTTCTAATAAACAAATAATTTCTTGCATTTACTTTCATTCAATATTCCTCATGCCCAACAGTCCATCAAGAAACATACCTCCCTCATGATACAGTTAGTTTTACTGGAATTATGAAGAACTTCAATAACTCCTCTCAGAGTTAAATTCTCCAGATTAAAAAAGGCCCCAATCAGAGATTACAGCATATGAATCACAGCACAAAGTTACATGTGCCGTATACATGTCCATCTATTGAGAAATCGTGTTTTCATCAGATGCCAAAATATGATTTAAGGATTTCACAGTTTGGTCACCTCTTTCATTTTCAAATTGTGATAATGCTTGCCAGTTGCTGTCTGGTGGCTACTTCCTGTCTATTCATCCAGAAAAACACTAAAAAAATTCAATAACACAGTAAAGCCTCTGAAAAGCCAGGTAGTTCTAGGGATGTTCTATATAACTTGTGTCCAGAATTCAAGACTTGAATTTCTTTTTCTCATTGCAGTGTCTATTTAAACACACACACACACACACACACACACACTCTCACCTGCCCTTTTACAACAATGGGCAATTTCTAAAAGCCTTTATGATCTAGACTCAAAATTTGCTTTTCCTGGGTATATTGTAGTCCAGAAAATAAATAAATCAAGTACCTGATAAATAACCAGAAACTTGCCTTTCTTCTATCCCGAATTCAGCATGTTTCCCATCTTAAACTGAATGATTCCCCAGCAATGCTCATACTAAAAATTTAGCCAGCAACCACAGGGTCTGGTTGCCTGGAAACAGGCCTGTTGCAGCCAGCTGCTATAGACTACAAGGAAATTCTACCTGTACCTCCAGAATCAGCTGCCAGGCTCACTATGATGAAAAAGAAAGTGTAGAAGTCCACCAATATTTTTCCACTAATTAGGATGTTTTACGTTGTTCACAGAAAACAAAATATTGCAAGACAGAGGATAAAAAGGACCAGTACTTGTTAAATCATACACGCAGAAGATGACCTTCTGCCATCACGCTGCAATGCCATGAGAATCAGGACACACACACACATATATATATACATCACCATGTATATGATTTGCTGCAAGAACTACAGAAAATACTATCACAGGCCCCATGCTGACAGTGCCTACGCAGAGAAGAACTAATAAGTGGCGTTTGTGCCCTGCTGCAGTGATCCCTCAGCTTGAGAGGTTACAAGTACAACTTTCAATCAGATGCAAGTATTAACAGCTGCAAATGAAACATGTTCATTTCTCAAAGTGAAATAAATTAGCCAGCAAATTGTTCTCTCTATTACACCGCACTTGCAACCTCAGAAAGGAGAGTCCTGGAATAAGGAGTGAAAATAAGATACCTATTAATTAACTGTAAAGGAAAGGAAATTTCTAACCACAGTCAGGCAAAACCTGGCTTAATGTGGAAGTTTTTATTAAAACTCTGTAGTTTTAGAAATACTCTCTTACAATCTTACATCACAATAAATGAAAAAGCAAGCTAGTAGCAGCTGAACAGTTGAGCAAAAGAGGGATCAAACTCTGATTTTGCCTGTTTCTCAGATGTCTTTTGTTGTGGATGTACAATAGTATACAAACAGCCTGGGCTTTCTTAGATTATATTACAGGTCAATGGCTCAGTTTTGAAACACTTTGCTCTGCAACACATATTAATACCTACATCAGTTGCTCTTTGTCATTTCAAAGGAACAGCCAAATAAACTGATTTTAAGGAATGGGAGTACTACTTCTACTGTAGAAGCATAGGAATGAAAAGAAAGGGCAGGTTGATGTCTTTCCCAAAGGCACAATAAACCAGTGTCAGAACACAGACAGAACAACAGTTAACAAATATTAGTCTTGCACAAGTAAAACCACTGATAAAAGTTTGCAGCTAATGCTTTGAAGCAACCAGATAACTACAGATAAAATAATATTGGAGACCTGCATGGCAGAGGGACATGGTTTAGTTGGTGGCAAACTGAATATGAGCCAGCAGTGTGCCCTGGCAACGTGGAGGGCCAACCATGTCCTAGGGGGCATCAAGCACAGCATCACCAGCCAGTCAAGAGGTGATTGTCCTGCTCCACTCTGCACTGGTACAGCCTCACCTTAAGTACTGTGTGAAGTTTTGGGCACTGCAGTATAGAAAAGCCATCAAGCTATTGGAGAGCATCCAAAGGAGAGCAACAAGGATGGTGAAGGCTCTGGAAGGGACTTGAAGAGCAGATGAGGTTACTTGGATTGTTCGGTTTGGAGGAGGCTGAGGGGTGACTTCATTGCAATCTGTGGCTTCCTCATGAAGGGAAGAGATGGGACTGGCACTAATTTCTTCAACTCCTGTGACCAAAGACAGGACTCAGGGAAATGGTAGGAAGCTGTATCAGGGGACGTTTAGGTTAGACATTGGGAAAGGTTTTTCACCCAGAGGGCAGTTGAGCAAGCTCCCCAGAAAGTGGTTACAGAACCAAGATTGCCTGAGAAGTGTTTCTATGATGCTGTCAGGCACATGGTGTGATCCCAGAATCACCCCCAGAGGTGCCCTACACAGGGACAGGAGCTGGACTTGATGATCCTGATGGGTGTCTTTCAACTCAGGATATTCTATGATTTTATGATTGTTTCACCGAGCACAAATAATTACAACCAGATGGTGCTGGACAACAGAGGACAGCAGTGCAAATATACAAAGGTACGTGCTTTTAAACTTCCAGTCAAAGGGAGTTTTTCCTAATCTAAAATATAGTCTGTGCTCTAAAAGGAGCATAGGATTAGTTATTATTTATTTTTTTGCATTTATTCTGCACTACTGTCCCATAAGCTATTAATAATTAATATCGGGCATAAACTATAGTCAGAGCTTTAATGCTGACCCCCTCACAGGCTAAAGCACCATTCCCCACAGTCTGCCTTGTTCACAGCTGCATCATCTCATTTTAATTTTATCAAAATCAGCATCATACACAAACACTGTTTCATACAGCTAGACTTACTACAATTATTTTGAGTCAAACTTGCAGAGACTGGATGATGTTTTAGCATTTATCAAAGTGAAGGATTAAGAGCACCAGTGCTATAGCCAGATGGGACAGACAGGCACCATAGGAAGCTTCTTTGTACCATTCTTTCAACTGTCCTCATGAAAAGCTAAACCCTACTTGGCTTTCTGATGCCAGACCTTTAGCCAGTGTTAATCAAGTCTAGCTCTCCAGGGGAAATTTACAGATGCTTTACACGAACAGATACAGCAATTTGAAACTGCATAAACAGATCTTCAAGTAACACTTTCACAAGAATGCAAACACATACACTTTTGTTTGTAAATGTTTCAGTCAGACGCTAATTAAGAAAGTATTCAAATGCCTGTCTTCAATGATGAGTCTTGAAAGCATACAAATTAATTCTAGAAGGAATAAAAAATGCTATACTGGCTATCTAATTGGTGCAGTGGTAAATTATGAACACAGCATTAACAGCCACTGCCACTTACCTTCTGGTCACACATTCCAATAAAGCCAGTGAATGGCAGTTGAATTATATTACCAGAAATAAATAAGAACACACTTGATTTTTCCCTCTTGTGTGAAGAACAACTCCAGGCAAACTGTTCTCTACCTTACAAGCTTGTGGATCATTAACATTCCCCACAGGTAAACCTCGTAATTTCAAATAATGACAGTTTGGGATAAGAGTTTGGGATAAGAGTTTGGGATAAGAGTTTGGGATAAGAGTTTGGGATAAGAGTTTGGGATAAGAGTTTGGGATAAGAGTTTGGGATAAGAGTTTGGGATAAGAGTTTGGGATAAGAGTTTGGAAACTACAATGCAAAAAGGAAAGGAGAAAAACACTTCCTAGTTAGGATAAAAAAAAAAAATATTCAGAGAAGAGGCAATTGCAAACTTCTGTAATGGGCTGGGGTTAATCCACAAGGTCTCTGCTTATCAGGTTGACCAATACAGTGACCTGATCTAACTAACCTGGCTCTGAGCAGAGGCTTGGACTAGATGACTTCCCAAGGTCCCTGCTACATAAAAGAAGGGGAAGAAATCTTATCTTGATTTTACAGTCAGAAACCCTCCACCATGTCAAGTCTTCCTGATACCTAAATTTAAAACACTACAGGTGATTTTCTTGTGTAAAAGACATTCCAAGCATTTGTATTTGACTTCTGTTCCCAATTCGGCTAGTGTAGCTGACCTCTGTATAATTTGAAACATTGACATTACTCAAGTTATCACAAGAAAATAAGAAAAGGTATATGAAACCAATCACTGTCTTCTATAGAAGTTACTGTTAGCTACACAGTTAATCCTGAACCAAATTTTTTTAAGCTGCAGAAAACAAAAAATCACCACAATGATTACTAGCAGGTTATCATGACTACAATTCATCACAGAGGGGAGAAAAGGTAGTTTTTACACCTAACATTACACTTAGCATGAAACAGAGAAAGCAGATGCATAAACAGCAGTGTAGGACAACTGCTGATAGTATGATTCGCAATTTCTGTCTATAAGAAATACAAAAAGCTCTTAATTTCTTTAGCATTTCCTACATAAATTACTCAAGACTTCATGGTGGCAGCACTGATAAAATCCCTGTTTTGACTTTGAGACAGTAACATTTAAGATGTTCCACCAAAAGCTCAGTGTAGTAATTAGTTATAACTCAAGCACTCTACAAAACAGCATATATTGTAGTTCTTCAATTAGAGTAATCTTTTTATCATCCAAAAACTCACAACCAATTGATGTCAAACATAGCAAAATAAGCAGTATAAATACTAGTGAGGACCCATAACAGCAGAACCTCTTTTATAGTGAGGTAGGAGGCACTCCCCTTTTATTTCTCATAGCCATCTAGTAATTATGACATGCATTAAGACTTAGCCTTTCGTAGCTTACATTCTAGGAGCACCTGTATACCATACCTTCTGCAGTGATCCCCAAACATATTAAATCATATTGATGCACTTTTATTTATCTTCTCTACCAACATTTACTTCTGAAAAAGCAAGAAGCAGTTGCCAGAACTCAGCAGCAAGGCTGAAGTTCATTCTGTACATACATATATACACACACATACATCTCTGCGGTGCCTTTGCACTATTAATAGCAAAATGCTATTAATCCTGGAATTACAGAACAATAAATCAGGTTTTTGAGTCAGACACACAGTTAAAACCAGTGAGTTCCAAACAAAAAAAATATTTTTTTCCCTTCTATATAGTCTTTCCTTCCCTCCACTGAAACAGAAGAAATATTAAAAAACAAAACCAAAAAAATTTTAGTTGCTATAAAAATATTTTAAAAAGTGCTAAAGGAAAACTCCGCATATTTTTATTTGTATATGCTGGAAGTTAGGCAGAAGCCTCAATAGGTATTTAAAAAAGGAGTAACACTTCATAAAAACAACACTGTACACTAATCAGAGACAAAATCTTAATACTACTAGAATAGGATGATAATCCCTGAAGGATCATCTGCTATTCGTAAAACTGGCCTTGTAAATATATCTATTTCTAATATTGTTGAACAAAAATACACAGCCTTGCTCATTGTATTTAATGCCTTCCATGACAAAAAGCACCTCATCTAAGGCACTATTATAATCTACTCTTCACTATAACAATCAGGATTTTTAGAACTAGTAGTATCTTCAGCTTTAGGTCAACACACTACCACTGCCTACCTGTATTTTTCTCTTTCAATAACCAAGCCATCAGGATGAGAGTGTTATAAGATCAAGACTGCAGGGATGAAGAAAGTTCAGCTAGCTGGAAGTCACATAGTCCAAGAGCTTCTCTGGATATCTCATTGCAAAGGAAAATTTGACACTACTTTCAACAACAGTAATTACAGACCAAGTGCTGTCCATCCATTCTACCAAAGAGCAGCAATGAGGGTGTGTTGGGCTGATCTGGCACCATTCCAACCCCACCTCTGGATAATGCTGAGCCCATCAGAGACAATGGATGCGCCCCTGCAATTAATATGTTAAAGAAAGGGAAACGAGCTGAAATTAAGACCACAGGGGGGAGATGAGAGCCATGCCGACACAGAGATGCCAAGGTCAAGGACGGGGAGAAAGCGTGTGAGGAGTGGTTCCCCTACAGCCAGTGGTGAGACGGCAGGCAACCTCTGCAACCCATGGAGGAACATGGTGGAGGAGATACGGATCTGCAGCCATGGAGGACCCCGTGCCAGGGGAGGTGACTGCTCCCAAAGCCGGGGAGGTGACTCCGTGTGCAGCCCCGGCTGGAGCAGTCTGTGTCTGAGGGACTGAACCTGTGGGATGGAGTCGTGGCCGAGGGGTTCCTGAAGGGTTCTCTGCCATGAGAGGGACCCCGCATTGGAGCCGGGGAAGGCTGTGAGGAATCCTTCTCCCTGAGGAAGGAGGAGCAGCAGAAAACCACTTGTGATGAACAGACCGCAAACCTCAGTCCCTGTGCTGCTATGGGGGGGAGGTAGAGATACTGGGAACAAAGTAATTTAGGCCCAGGAAGAAGTAGGGGTGGGGATTCATAACTATATATATATATATAGTTTTTTTTTTAAGCTGGATTTTCTCCTCCCCCATCCCACAGCGCCAAAGGTGGGAGTGTGGTGCTTTGTTGCCGGCTGGACCTAAACCGCGACAGGGGGTAAACTGATGGAGCGGAACATTGTGGAATCTTTAAGAAAGAGAGGGAGACCAACCGGATGGCATTTATTACAGCCTTTGGCTACTGCTCTCCTTCAGATTTCTTCCTTCTGCTGACCTATTTTTCCTTACTACCATAGGCAAGTCTTTAATAGAGAGATGAAGGTTAAAGGTAACATACGGAATGAAAACAAGATCTCTACTTTCAAAGCAGTTAAAGCAAGAACAGTTTGAGTGGTATCTTCTCTCTATACAAAGCTGCAGTTATTTGCCACCTTATTAGAGCTGTACCATTTCACCCTGGCTGAGAAGCAAGTCTGGGGTGTTTCACTGGGTGATTGCAGCAGCTTTCCCAAAGCCTTCCTCACAGACAATGCAAACTGCCTTCTTTTCAGGCTGTCTTGGGGAGAAAAAAGTAAACTTTAAGATCATTAATGGAGTTTAGGAAAGCAAAATCTTATTGTACATTTAGTACAGAGAGAGCCCCACTGCACTTAACATAACTTTGCTGCTCCTTCAACCATTTTAAATCCTAACCCTGAAAAATGTGTCTGCCTTGAGAAAACACCATGGCTGCAGAGAGCTAACTTCCCAAGTGTTCTCTTCAGAGACTGCTGTATAGAAACGATTCGGTTCACTCTGCCTCTACCTTAGAACAAGTAATACCTGTTTTAAAAAAAATCCATCATGCTTTCCTAACCCCATAAGCAGAAAATATTTTATTAGTTTCTTTATAAATCAATGAATTCTCTAAGCTTCCTAGGCAAAGTTCAGCCTCAATGTATCAGTTTCTAATACAATAATAAGATTTAGACTAATGCATAGCTGAATATGATCTATTTCTTTTCAGAGCTATCTAGAGTTGCCTATGCAAGCAAATGCTTTAAGAAATCTAAGAATAAATTTCTGATATTTCAGAACACCTATTTTAAACCACATAAGTTTATTTTACAGACATCTAACAATTATACTAACTAATGTAGAAACAAATACCTATTTTCTCTCTCCTGGCATTTTTTCCTTTTTTATTTAAGTGTAATAGCTAGGGCTCTTGGTGAAAGTTCTTCCTTTCAAACACACTGCCATATTGCTTGAAAACATTCACGAGCAACTTTATTTTACAAAAATCCCTCTCCACACAGATCAATTGTACTATCTGAATGCCAACTCTTCAAACAGCTAAGTTAGTATGTAACCCCACGTTGTCCCTAAGCAAGCTCAGGTACTGAAGTCAATTAAACCTTTCAACAATATGCACAACAAGTTATGCAAAATACCATTCCAGAGAACACAACAAAAAAAATGCGAGGAGACCATATATCAAAAGTGCCAATACACTTATTTCTGGAGCAAGGATTTTTAGCAGCACACAACCATGTATTTCAGATAACAACAGCTATTTCTTAAATGTGATGTTACTAATTATTAAATTCCTTACATTTAAATTAAATTTCTTCAATGTGACATTCCATAATTACAACACTTAGAAAACTTCCACCACAATCAAACCACGAAAATTAGTCTCAGCCTAGCCTCTATAAATTCTACAGTCTGGAACCACAGCACAGTGATGTATGAACAAAAAATTCCATGTTGCACAGTTATTGACAAGTTTAATTTTATTTCTTATATTACAGAGGCGAATACTGTTTTGTAATATCTGAAATGTACTGGTACACTCCCACAGATGTTTGAATGAAGTATCACACTGGTTTTTGTTTTGGTTTTGATCTGGGCTGCCTCAAACTGGCCTCAACAACCTATAATATTATTGCCTAAGCCAAC
The DNA here is from genome assembly GCA_023637945.1 of Phaethornis superciliosus. Taxonomy (NCBI): domain Eukaryota; kingdom Metazoa; phylum Chordata; class Aves; order Apodiformes; family Trochilidae; genus Phaethornis; species Phaethornis superciliosus. The sequence continues at coordinate 30,716,759 of JAJQWJ010000003.1, forward strand.
AGCAAATACACTGATAGCTCAAATACTCATCTGCACATAGAATCTCATCAACTGGGAGTGATCTCTGGAGATCATCTGCTGAAAATTACTCAAGGCATATCCAGGCAACTTGTATAAATTCTCAGCTACTCCATGATAAACTACCTAGAGGCTAAGTACAAACTTCCTTAATTTGCTTGAATTTTGTCGAACACAGCCTGAATCTCAGGCTAGGGTTCTTTAGGCACCATTGATAGGCACTTGCAAGATACTCAGACAAGAAAACCTAGGAAAGCTGCTAGTTCTTCATGTCAGTTTTGTTCTGTGTTCACCCTGACAAGGCTCTTCTAAACAATCTTAATACCTTTACATTACCTTAACAAATTGGGTTTTTGGAAATGGACAGCACAACATGCAAAGAACAAAACTTAAAGAACTGTCTTGGAGAGATTACCAGCTGTAAGAATGTGTAGCAGACAAATGATGTCAAGCTGTAGATGCAAATACATAATTATGTTCCAGATTACATTTGAGAAAAATGAATATTCTGCTAAGAGCAGCAAAATGTGAAACCCTGGTTTCAAAGTGTTGTCAGGTCCTCAGATACTGGCTGCTGTTTCAGAAAACTGGGCACTCAGAAAACATAACTACTGGTTATATTACACCTTGAGTTCCTCAAACATGCAACTTCACTAATGAGTTCTATTGAGAAAAGATGCTTGTTCTTGGACTATAGTACACGATTCATTTAGAGTAATGCTGGCAAGGACTCATCTCTAACAGCGCACCTCTCTTCCTCCTAGTTTTCCAGCTTACATGGTATAAAACATGACAAGTAAGTTGACTAAAGTTACTTTTGAGACATAATTCTGTCAAAAAAAAAAATCCCATTTTCTCAACAGTGTTACAGAATCATATTTATCTATTCTGCATGGGAGGAATTGCAAACACTACATAGCAGCCACATGCTCATATATCAGAATATTTTATACCTCAAGTTTGATAAGAGTTCCTAGATAGTAAAAGAGGGAGAGATCAAGGGAAAGCAAAGCAATTACTGCAACCAAATTTACATAGTGCTTCCCTTGATAGGGAGGGAGCAAAGTACGGGAAGGAAAAAATTTCAAAATAATCTTGTGAACTTGAATGACAGAATATCAGGAAGCTGAACTCCACAGCAATCAGATGAGCAGTTCTACCATGTTCCTTTGCTGTGGCATGCTTTAAACAACCATTTTCCTGAAGAAAAATAGAAACTATCTTGAGCTCCTTCCACCACTTTATCTATATGTACATAAACCAACAGGACCAAAAGAGAGAAATACATTTTTCTTCCTTTTAAATTTCGCCAGCAGCAAAAAAAAAAGCAAAATATTATTTCTGGCTCTTGCATTTAAAAGCAGTGGAAGTTAACATAGGATTTCAAGTTAAATGTAGCAGAACTCTGGGAATCCTGATATCATGAATTAATGAAATGAGGAATCTGAAGACAGTATTGCTAATTTCCAATTTATTAGAATAATTTTGTCCTCTACTTCTTACCTTTCCAGTTTAGATAAAGCACCATGTATTAAGGTCCTTAATGTAAATTATGGCCTTTTCTCAGAGCTGATAGAAGTGAACAATTACAGTTAAACTGTAACTCTTACTTCATTTTAGGATATTCCTCAACCACAGTATCAGAGAAACACTAGAAAATAAGACAGATTTCTAAATAGCCAGCTAAAAAACAAAGGGCAAGTTCTATTTCGATTCCTATAACTACCAGCTACACTTGGTTTCTGACGCAACCATACATACTGAAGAAGGAAGAAAAATCACCTTCTGGCATTTTTATTTAACAAAACATTTTACTGCTAACCTACAGACAAAAATGAGTACTTGACTAAAAAAAAGCCCAAAATGATCATAGGGAATGCAATACATGAAATTGTCATTGTATTTTACATAAAAAGTTGTGTTATTCAAAGCCTTTTAAGTGTAAACACATTTGAGGACAAAACATTTTGCAGTTTCATTCAAGTTTTGCCAAACTCTTTTCATTAATAAAAAAACAAAGATAAAGACTCTGATGCTTCTCATTATGTGACTACTCCTGAAATTTCTGTAGTAAAAAAAACTGGTAGCTTTCAGTTTCACTTTACAAATACTAAATATTCAATTTACCTGAAGTACCAATTTCTGATTTTTCATTTGATCTAATATATGCCTGTATCCATTAATCACAACAACTTTCTCCTAATAGCCACTGAACAAAAATTTCCATGTAGAGCTAAATAAGAATAATAAAAATCTGTCAGCATATTCTGTAAGGCTTAAACAGTTTAAGTAGCTCTAAATATTTCCTTTCCAACCACATACCAAGTGATTACCAGCCATTTATATACTGCATGACTCCACATAATAGAAATGTGTATCTCAGGCTACAAATCTCTTACAAGCTTTCTTCAATCAAATCTGCATTGTGATTTCTAAAAATCAATTAGGCATAAGGAGCAATTACCTGTTTTTAAGAACAGCATAATTTGTTTTCCCCAACTGAAGAGCACAACACAGGTAAACAAGCAGCTCGGTGGCCTGACTGCTGTAAACATTGACAACTGTGTTCAAATAGAAAGGGCACCAGCATTAACTGGGTAATACATTACAGCATTTAAAACTGCATACTTAAAGGAGAGAGCTGTAGCTTCTCCCCATTTAGCACAACATTCATCTGGCATATCTGCGTATTTCTGCATGATTCTTTATGACACAGAATGGATTCCTCACATTAATCTAAAGCAGTTTGCTCTCAAACTACTTGAAGGTTAACAAATTCATTGCAGCAGTGAATTGAGAAACAAATCTCTATCAAAAGACCAAGCCATCAAACCATAGGAAAAAAAAATTCTTTCCTGCAAGGGTGGTGAGACACTGCAACAGGTTGTTCAAGGAAATTGTTGCTGCTCCTTCCCTGGAAGTGTTCAAGGGCAGGTTGGACGGGGGGCTTAAGCAACCTGGTCTAGTGGAAGGTGTCCCTGCCCATACAGGGGAACTGGAACTAGATGATCTATAAAGTCCTTTCCAACCCAGACCATTCTATGATTCATAGTGATTAGTTTTGGTGTTTCTTCTGAGGAGAACATATGCATATTTCAAAGTAAAAAGTTCTATAAAAACTGAGAAGCGCAGATTCAAACACTGGATTTCATCTATCTGGTTTCCATAAATTAAGTATCAAGCCTACTTTTCTTTAGGGACTATGTACTGAATATTTTCAAGACCACCATGAAAATAAAGTTGCATATTATATATAATGGCTTTCAAATTAAGAAATATTCAACTTCCCTTACAAGGTCCTTTGAGTATTCACATTAAATCTAACTTCATACAGTTATCCCTTTTCTCTAAGGGGTAATCTAAACCTAATTTGAAAATGTCTGCTTCTGCATTTTCTCATCAGAGTTGAATCCAAAGCGGCAAAGTTCAGACCACACATTAGGACACAAGAAACTTATTTTCACTTTCCTCATTTCTAAACTCCCATTCAAAACAGTCAATATAAGCCAGTTTGAATGGTTTTAGTTGACCTCAAAAGGAAATGGGAAAATCCCCAGATAACCAATATCCACGTGATGAAAGTTGTTCTCCCCCATATTCTTTACACTGTGCTCCATCATTCATTTCCTAGCCAAGCAGTTAGCTTTTCAGACCCTCTAGCAACATGATGTAAACAGTTGCCAAAAAAATGATACAACTCAACAAAGACCCTGAGGGTTAATTGAAGAATAAAGGCAAAGGTATAATACATAAATAAAATAAAAAGAAAATTAATTACAGGACTGAAGATGGTTGTCACAACTTCTGAGCAAAAATGGGTCAGCATTTCCAATTGATGAACAAATAATACAGTAGTGGAGAACCTTCCAGGTGTTTGTGAAAATTTAAATTTCATGAGTCGTTAGGTATACTTTCATTAATAAATATCCTAATATTTTACTACCCTGTGGAGTTCCAATATTCTTTATACCAGTAAATTCCAACCTTACTCTGTAAAGTACACTTACAAAATCTGCAACAGCTTTGGAATACTAACATCTCTACAGGATGATGTTTTGCAAATCTGAGGCTGAAATGAATTATTCAGAGTGGTACTTCAGAGTTGCCCAGTGTTAACTTAACTTCACACGTAAAAAAGTAAATAGTTTGACTTTTCTTATTTCAACAGAAGTAGGACCTGCTAATGACAACTGGACTTCTCTCTCAGCCTTAAATCAATACTGACTTATAAGTATGTAACCCAACATCTTAAAATCTCATCAGGCATGCTAAGAGTTCTCTATCCTGCACAGTGATTCCATTAAATATTCCATATTTTCTTTTTTAAAACAGTATTTCCTATATTGCTTTCCTACAATACCTGAAGATTTTTTAGCATACTCAAGGGAGTTACCACAGGACAGCCATTTGTGCTGGTTTGACCAAAGATGGAACCAATTTACTTTCTAATAATTTTACTTTCCGTTTTCTCTTCTAAGTAGCTGCACTTGCTGAAATCAATGGTATCCTTTTCAGTCAGTGGCTGCTTCTAGGACTGATAACACTTGATGTTTAAAGTTACTGCTAGAGAATGGTATGCAGAACTCAAGCCACTGCTTGGTTCTGAAAAACATGTTATGCTCCAGAACAAAAAAGGGAGTAAAGGGGTCATACCTGAAACCCTCCTCTGGGGAAGAGAGGAACTGAGAAGTGACCAAAACTGACCAAAGTATTCTATTCATGCCATAGTCAGTATAAATTTCAGGGAACATGAGGGTCAAGTGCTCTTTGTGGCTGGCATCCTGAAAGGACTCTGTTTGTCTGCCTGTGATCCCAATCCATGCATTTCTGAATCCATGTGTTCCTGCCTCCAGCTCCCAACTGCTGCTTACTGGGCCTTTTCCAGGGTCTGCCCTGCAGCCTCAGAGGTGATGTGAGCATTACTGGGGGAAATGTGATATCACTTCTGTATGTATTGTTATATATTTCATTATTTTACTTTTCAGCACTACTGTTTCATTAAAGCTGTGTAAATTAGTTTCCAACATATAAGTCTCCCTTATTCTCTCTCCTTTCCCCACAGGGAATTTTTTTGCATAAAAATCAAACCTTTTCCTAAAGGGGAAAGGAGGGGGCCTAATAGACAGCATGTTATTTGTTTAATAGCTGGCCCAGCATTAGATGATGCACCATTTTAAAAACTTTTCCTCGATAGGATACTCTTAAAAATCAGCGAATAAATACATTTAGAAAATAAGCTTCTAGTTTGCTCCCTTGTACTAGATTCACAGAACAATTTTTACCTTTTGAAAACAGAACAATGCTATCTCTGTTCTTCCCCAACTTGGAAAGACTCTTGCTTTTGTCGTCTTCTTTTTAAGTCACTACTCCATAAAGTTTATGGCTTACAAATCTGACAGCACAAACTGAGAAGCTTACTCTGCAAACCTTCATTACCGAGTCTTTATCTGACCATAGTCTATAGTTAAGCAGAAGAAAACTTTTGTACATAATTCTACATATAAGGTGGTTGCAAAGGAGAAATTGCAAATTGTAATTTGGTGTATCTTCACAAATGGGAAAAGTTAAAGTAGCAAAACGGAGTTTTGTGACACTGAGATGACCTTTTGTCTGTCAGTTACTTTTTCCTTCTGTATGTTCACTGCAATTTTGCTCTACTTATATCGTCCTAACAAATGTCACATTAGAGAAGGGTGGAAAGAACCACCTCTTAAACCAGTTAACCCCTTCAAAAAACTTGAATACTAATATTGTTCACAGTACTTTGTATTTTTTTCCCACTTGTGTTGCTTTTAGTCTCTCCTTCCTAATGATTGCTTGCTATTTAAATTGTAAAACTTGCAGACAACAGCATTTGCAGAGTGTTTAGTGCTGCCTGAACTTAGTCTTCATTATTACTTTACTACTTAGTGACTAATGTTATACAACTGATTTTATTCTGTATGGTGGACAAAAGGCACTTCTTATGCTTGCAAGAACAAAGAAATTTCTCTATGCTCTTGATATTTCTTGCTTTCCGTGATACACTGCAGTTTTAGATAGATTTATTATTGCAGGTCCATGAAGACAGACATACAAAAGGAAATACATCTTAAGTTTTTAAACCATATTGCAGATCCTTGTTGAAGATGTTTACATGGTTCCAAAAAGTTCAGATGGTGACAACAAATGGTCTGGAAACACTCATGGATTTAAAAGTCAATGGAGGCAAACAATGATATCTTACATGGTTCTAGATGCACTTCCCTGATCAATAAATCACTAGACCCTGGAAGCACACTCTTAGAAGCTTCATTACACACTTTTTAATTTTTTCTGTGATACTGATGTTGAACATGCTATAGGAAACAAAACACTAAGTCTAGAGACATTTCTACTCTGACCTAACAAAGCCATGGTTACAGACTTTCAATGGCAAACACACTGACTCAAAAAGGCAATTCTGCAGTTCTTTTTTCTATTACTATCTTAGTTGGTCACACAACCATCAAACCTCCTGCAAAATAACTTCATGTTATTACTTTAAATCACTTATCTCCTGCGTGTGGCCTTTATTTTGAATTTGTATCCACTGTGGTACTGGCACAGTTTAAACTCCCCAAGTAATATAGCACTTGAGTTTCTGGCAAGATTAATGGGAAGGAGATTTTTGGAAAACCCTTTAAGCACTTTCTTTGTAAATGGCCAGAGAATGCCTAATGGAAGAAGCAGCATTTCTCAGAAGTCAGCTTTTCTGTATGTTTTTTACTTTTTGGACTTAGAGCTCTAAGATCATTACATTCCAGAGGTTAGGACGAGAAATTTGTCTGCAAAGTCACAAATCTCAACAAGCAAGAATTTCAGCCGTATTGTTACAGTTATCAAAAAATGAGTAGACTTTCATTCAGCAGTGCCTGGAGGTCAACTTCAGAACAATTCTTCTACTAATTTACACAGAAAACACTTTTAGATGAAAGGGAGAAAGGGCTGATTTTTATTTTTATTTTTTCTAATAAATATCTGAAGACCAACTAGGAACTTCATTTAATCTGCAGTTAGAAACTGATCTCCTGTGGGTTATTGTATAAGATCTAACACAATACATACCTGATTTGGGATTCCTACACAGTTTATCTTCCAACAACACAAAAACATATCTTGACACCAACAAATGATATATTATATACATCACATGGAATAGCAGCTTATCCACATTTAGCTAACAAAACAACAACAACAAAAAGTAAACCAGAAATGCATGTTATAACATTTCTACAGCCTTCCCAAATGCCTTTAAAAATGGATGACAGACTTACTGCCTTCAAAGGACAAATAGTTGATTCTAGTTTATGTTTAAATTTAAAAATGCATCTTATGAACTAATGATGTCTTTTACCAGAAGAAAAAAGCAGGTTCCATACTTTCCCAGTAAACTTACATTTGATGGTTTTAGCAGAAAATTTCACTTGCTGTACCATGTAACCCTATATAATTGTTTCACATGAAAGAACAATGCCAGCTTCTGCTGTACAGTCTAGGAAAAGAACTGGAATCCAGTTGTGCAATGAGCTGCTCCTACTAATGAGTTTTACAGGTTTCCAAATTAAATGTCAGTACCATTGTACGTGTGCAAGTGAACCCAATATTTATTTTAGTCTCTGTAATTGCTCACACAACAGGGATTTGTAACTCAGAAGAAAAATCTATTGGTGAAGACATTAAGGTGAGTTACTGTCTCCAAAGAAAAACGGGTGCCAAATATATTAATGATGCAACACCAATTTGAATCAGTCTGGAAGACCACAGAGTTCAATAAATCAAAAGGTGCACAAGGAATTCATCTTGGCTTGAAGCACCACTCATCATTACCTCCTGCTAAAGTAGGATTCCTTAAGGCTAATAACAGACTCTTTCTTACCTGCTTCCCCAGTAGCCTGTATTTACTTACAGGCAGATTCATGTCACCTAGCAACCTAGCAATCAAATAAGCCATTTGCAAACAGTCTCCAGAAGAATTATCATCAACTGCAAAAAGTTCAAACAGCCAATACATTTATAGTGGCAAGCACAGAAACTAATGACCAGGATAATTAAGCTTGCATGTTCAAGCATTACAAGGGATCTAGCCAGTCATTTTGAGTAATAGTACATACAAATTTAACCCTGTTTGCACAAAACTAAACATTAATAGATCAAGTCTATTCTCATTCATTCAGGTGAATAACACTATTTCTGTGGTTAAGGCATACGCCTCAGAAAAGCCAAGTCTTTGAAGATGTTTTTGGATCTCAGCCAAAACAAATTAATTAGCAAACTCCCACAAAGCACAGGTGAAACCAGTTTCATAAGCTTCTCAAGTAGATCCATGCTTCTGACAAGAGGTTGACCTGCCTTCACCACACACACTCACACCATCTCTCTTCTCCCTCTAGAAAGTCTCATACTGTTACACAGCAATTCAGATCAACGAAAGAGCTGACCAATCTTAAGATAAATGAAGAATTAAAAAAATCTCTAAAATCTCTTTTTGGAACTTGACACAAAGCTTTCCTACTCAAGGGATGCATCAGAAACCTACAGCCACTTCACAGAGAGGAGAGCATCCTTTTGGGAAGCCCACAGTTGTTTTCAACTCACAGGGGCAGCCCAACAGTAGTTGTAACTTCACCAAAGTGGCACAGGCTTATGCTTACGCAAAAATATACTGACATATGTTAAAGTACTGAAATTCTTGAACTCTGCATTCAGTTAGTAGCTCTGTCAGAGACAATTCTGCAGATCAGGTTAGTTATTTTCATCACTCTATACATAAACAGTGACCAGTCTCTGGGATGATAGCCACAACAGAAAAACTAGTTTACAGACTTCCTCTGTCCACTCATTTGCTGTCTCTTCATTTTCCCAGGACTGAGCAGCTCCAAAAAGCAAGTTATCTAAATGGTTCGCAATAAAGGAATAAATTTTCATAAGGTAATTGCTCACACGGGTGAGCAGACTAGATAGTGTTTAGTTTCCTGAACAGTGTGGTGAGAACCACACCTTCTGACTCTTCAGTAAGGGGCATATGCTGGTTTGTGAACAGCTGTTCTAAAAATACCAAGTTCTGTAAACAAGTTTGGAAATGCTTTGCACCAAATATTTTTAGTGTCCCAACTTGCCTTACAGAATTACAAGTCCTTATTGCAAGGAACTGTAATCATCTACCACTTTCTATGAATGGTGTATGAAAAAAACAAAACAAAAACCTAACAAAAAACAAAACTAACTAACAAAAACCAAAACTAACAAAACCCAAAGCTAACTAACAAAACCCAAAGCTAACTAACAAAACCCAAAGCTAACTAACAAAACCCAAAGCTAACTAACAAAACCCAAAGCTAACTAACAAAACCCAAAGCTAACAAAAACCACCCACCCCCAAAAAAAAAACAAAAACAAAAACCCAAACTTCCCTTAGCATAAGAAAAACTGAGCAGAAAAAAAGTAATCAGAGATGTCTAAGTATCTTTTCATCTGCTACACTCCACACTTATGAACAGGAATCAAAACCAGAAAGACCATATTTGACTGTAGAGTATTATAGGGTAATGACATGGTTTGTTATTCTTGAATATGTCTTCCAGATATCTGGTGTGTCCCTTAAAATCTGCTTATAATTCCTTTCAACCTACTTCACTACACTACTCCTTTAAATCCAGGACTAGACTTTTTGTTATTACAGTGGATTGGATTAGTTTAGTAAATGAGTGAGTTTCAATTCTATCATGATATCATTTAGGCAGAGATGTGAAATAGACAACATGGGACTAGAGGGTAAACCCTGGGTCACCTATGTAGTCATAGGTTAGAAGCAACCACTTATCAGCTTATACCCAGGCAATGTTCATATAGGCAAATCAATTAAAAAAATAAACATCTAACTTCCTTAGTTAGATTTTTAAACATCTTAAACATCCAGTGTTAGAAGCAACCACATCATATAGCCCACTTACTTGCCCTCATATTTTAAAGGAAAAGTAGTACACAGAAATATTTAGTATGTATTTGTTTAGCAGTTTATAGGGGAAGGAGAGTTACCACCTGTGCATACTTCCAACCCCCTACATCTGTCTGCCTTGTGCTACATACATGCTCTGTGCACCTTGATTACAAACAGACATCAAAATGTGTAAGCCAGTAGATTTTTCCATCTCAGCAATGACTTTGCAAAATGTAAATAAAATGTACATGTTCAACCCTTAAAACTGTGGTGTCAAAAATGTAGTTCTGGGAGTTAAAAAGATTTTTCTTCAAAAGCTTAATATTTGGAAGTTCCTTTTCCATAAGTAACCTGGCTTCTAGAGAAATTAATATTTCAGAAACAAAATATCATTAGTCACCAACAACATACGTCCAGTTATCTTTTAAATAGGAGTTTTTAGAATACCACTATACCACAATGAAGGAAGAGATCTCTCTGGATTGCTCAGGGCTTTTCTCAGAAATTGGATACATGCCCTATCTAGTTTTGCCCAGGTCATCAGTATTCCGTGAGATGGAGAGACTGTCCTGCTGTAGTCTTTCTTCAAGTCTTCTTTTTCTGAACAAAAATAATGCCTGAAAATATGAAGAGTTAAGTTTTCCCAAGCCTCAGGTTCATATAAGCACCCAACAGCTGAGCAGGAAAAGTAATCAGCTGAGCAGTTAAAGTAATCAGCCAACTGTGTTAATTTTCAAAATAGATTTATGCTTTTAAAAGCTATTTGACAAACAAAATTAAGAAAAAAACACCACAAAAATCTCACCTCAGTAGCGGTAAGCCACTAGGTGTTATCAGCAGGAATTCTTACATACTTACTAACACAACACACAAACTTAACATAATTTTTTTCCTACATTTAGAATTGCTATGAAAACATTTTTAACAGTTTGAATGAGAAACTCAGTAATGTTTTCATCAAGGTTTTGTGTTAGTTTGAACATAACATTATGTTTGCAGAGTTTCTACATATTTCTTTTAAAAAATTAATTTAAAAAGCCTATATGACAATAAACACATTTTTATCTTGCTTGAACCATAAGATGAGTTTTTAAAAAAGCCAATGAAAGACAGTCATCTGTGTTTTGGAAATTGTGTCTTACAGTTGAAGAAATTTTGTCCTTTAGTTTTTTCAACTAGCATATCAAAGATCAGAATTAACCTGTTAAAGCTCTGTCTTAATAGACAAAGCAGCAAGTTAGATGTTTACTTTTTTATTGATTTGCCTATATGAACACTGCCTAGGTATAAGCTGATAATGTTATGAACACAGTACCCTAAAATCTGAGCAGTTATGAAGTTAATATCAAAATTCCACTTTATATTTGCAAAACTTATGTTCACAAGGAATTTAGGACCATTTTTTAAAATGGTAATTTTATGCATGGCATCCTGGCCTGTATCAGGAACAGCATGGCCAGCAGGTCCAGGGAAGGGATTCTGCCCCTGTACTCAGCCCTGGTGAGGCCACAGCTCGAGTCCTGTGTCCAGTTCTGGGCCCCTCAGTTCAGGAAGGAGATTGAGGTCCTGGAGCAGGTCCAAAGGAGGGCAACCAGGCTGGTGAAGGGACTCCAGCACAAGTCCTGTGAGGAGAGGCTGAGGGAGCTGGGGGTGTTCAGCCTGGAGAAGAGGAGGCTCAGGGGAGACCTCATCGCTCTCTACAACTCCCTGAAAGGAGGCTGGAGCCAGGGGGGGGTTGGTCTCTTTTCCCAGGCAACTTTCAACAAGGCAAGAGGGCATGGTCTCAAGTTGTGCCAGGGGAAGTTTAGGCTGGATATTAGGAAGAATTTCTTTACGGAGAGGGTGATCAGACATTGGAATGGGCTGCCCAGGGAAGTAGTGGATTCTCCATCCCTGGAGATATTTAAAAAGAGACTGGATGTGGCACTCAGTGCCATGGTCTGGTAACTGCAGCGGTAGTGGTCAAGGGTTGGACTTGATGATCTCCGAGGTCCCTTCCAACCCAGCCGATTGTATGATTCTATGAAATATATACTGTAAATTACATATCTTGTAATATGCAAACAGTATTGGACTAGAGATGCATTCACTCTTCATACAGAAACAGCCCTTATATATAATGGAGCAGGACATCCTGAGTGCCATCACACAGCACATGCAGGACAAGGCAATCAGACCCAGTCAGCCTGGGTTTATGAAGGGCATAAATGGGGAAGCTAAAGAATGAGCATCGAGTAAGAAAGATGTGTCCACTGATGCAAAAATAGAAGTCCAGAGACAACAAAGGTGGGGCAAAAAGAGATATCCAGTAAGGAGAATCACATAAAAAAAATGCTATCCTGGTTGTTGGCAGGTGGTAGTACAGTGCAGTGGGGATCAAAATGGAAGTACCAGCATACAATAGGCAGCTCAAAGTTTAACAGCAAAAACATGCATCCCACAAGTCCTACACACTGAGCAAAACTGCACAAGGTTCCTCAAAGCACTGAAATGCCTTTATGTTAGTTGCATCCAATAATTAAAGCAATAACTTCATAGTCAACAGACTTCATAGCATTTACAAGATGCAAACCAACTATACAAGCAGTATTGTTTTGAAGCAGGACTTGGCTACACAACATCAATAAGCAGCTAATACCTCTATCAGAAATTTGATATCCTTTTCTTAGCAAGGTATTTTTTTTTCTACTGGCATTCACTGAGCACCCTGCTAATTGTGAGAAGCTAGGTAGATACTCAGAGCATGGTATTTTTTGGCCTTTTTCATATCAAGCTCAGTAAAGACTTGCTCACCAGTCTATATGTAAAAGCACCAAAGCAGTGCAAAGCCTGAGGTTGCAAATGAGCATACTACATTCACTACTCCAAATTACCATGAAGATATTGTACTGGTGTGACTTCAATTCAATTACTAGTTATTCATTTTAAGCGTTTCTTTCCATAATGGTGAGATTTAAATACCACATATTTGACAACACAAATTAGGGCAGTAGATTTTGGTTGATTAACATAGCTGAGCAGTTGCTTTCAAGAAACAAATCATAAGGGAAGATTCCTCAAACAACAAGGCCTTTCCAGCCTGCTTATGCCTACGACAAGGAAAAACTGACAGGGCACTTAGTGACTGGTGGAAAATTAATTTGGGTCACTCTACAGGATAGTTGCTATGGTAACTGCATGCAAAATGTGGTAGGCATGCTCTTCATCAATGTTAATATAACATCAGCCATTCATCACGAATTTCTAATCAATGTAAAACAAAGTATGGTTCATAATTAGATTTAAATTAAAATAAACCTAGTGTGGTCAGCTCTTCTCTGGAGAAAAAGAATTGTCACCATCTTTTCCTTGTTGCATACAGTTATCTGTCACATCATCTTAATTTATCAAGAACTATTTCCACATCTAAATGTCACATAAAAAAAATAAGTACATCTGACTAGAAGAAGGGGGGTGGGGAATTAGCTTGAAGGAAGGTGTTTTTCTGAATGTGTTAATTTCATATCTTTTAAAAAATTATTATTTTTACAGTAAAGCTCTGAGCTAAAATCAAAACTCAGTATCACCAGTTTAAAACAAAGCAACTTTTCTGGCTTTACACAAGTAAGACACATCTTTATACAACCTCTTGATCAAATATTTTATTATCTGACCTCAAAAAAATATACTTTTGACCAAGCACAGTGGTAAGTTAACGCCCAGAGCCAAGACCAATTTTTACTTACATATTTCCAGACTTCTAGCATATTTTTTCCAGAATATTATTAATTTATCTTCAGGGGAACATTTATTGTTGCAAAGCCTGCCTTAACTCTTAAATCTAAATGTAGTTGGGCATTTTAAAACTAAACTTTTCTGCCAGCTACAATTATATCACAGAACCAAAAAGGCTTGAACTGCAAAAATACCTTAAGAACCATAGTTTGTTACCTAGACAATGACATTGATTTAGTTTTAGAGCTTGCTCCAAAGGCAGTGCACAGATATGGAAACATAGACAAATGAAGGAATCCTTGATGTTAAGAAAAACACTGCCCCAAAAAACACAGGACTCTCCCATTCCATACCTCCCAAATCCCCCCCAGCTATTTTACTTTTTCCTACTGACAATATACTATTCAAAACAGCCCAATGTAAGACCAAAGCTGGCATTTTACTTTTCACAGTACATGTACACAGCATAGCAGACTGGTTAAATCAGATTTTTGCAAAAGGTTACTATCTTTGAAGCTTCCTCCAAGAACATCAACTGAGACATTATAAGAGTAATGGTGGATTAGCATTCAAGATTACAGTGATGAGATGGCTTTGTTCAGCATTATGCTACTTCAGAACATCACTGCAACTATGTCACTTGATGTTTCATGGGGCCTGAATATGATTTTTGGGGTCCAGCAGCTTCCCTCAAGATGAGATTGTAGAGCATCTGCTTGATTAACCAAACAGAGGTGATCATCCAGGTTATTTTCCAGGTAAATTTAGACAAACAAGCATGCTGGTTTTGAACTGTGCAGTCATCACAGGACTGAAGTTGATGTTGATACTTAAAGCTGAAAAAAGGTCTTCCAAGCTCTGTATTCAGCAGAACTGCCCCAATTTACATAATTGAAAAAGGGCAAAACTATCAATATTTCTGGTGTTACACCAGACATTACTTTTCCTGCATATTATGAACCAGGTTCAAAGGTTTTAACCTAGATTAAAAAGGAAGAGCCCCAACATCCAGAGAATTATCAAGAAAATTAGGAGAACTTCTCTTAATATTAAGACAATCAACTTCAGTGCTCGGTTTTCAAAAAGTGTGTGTGTGGGGCCACGGTTGGTTTGCTGTTGTTTGGTTTTTTTTAGACACTCTGGTGAGGAGGGAAAATATTTCAGAGCTGTTAATACAGATATGCCATCATCTGATAACTCAATACACAGTGGAAGACTAAACAAAAAAAGTTTTTCTAATATTAAATATTAAGCAGCTATTGGCACCATCCACTGTCCATAATATATTTGCATCTAAGAATGATTTAATGTTTGTGCATTTTTGTCCTTAAAAATGCACAATGCATCAGTGCCCACCTGATAAAGGAAACACAGGCAGCATAATACATACACTTTAGAAATGGGGAGAATCAGAATGTTATTCTATTCTTAAGTCAGATTTTAAATTTAGATTGTCACTGCATTAGGCAGAGGCACCTTACTGAAGCAAGCAAAAGTAGTTGTATGAAAATACACCCACTTGAAGACAAAATCTAAGGCATAAAACTAAAGATGAAAACCAAATCATATAAACAATTTCTAGTGAAACAGATGCAAAGTGTTCATGGCTGATATACCGCACTTAGATTTTGAATTATTTAGATGACATTTGGGATAAAAAAGATGTTCTTTTTTACAGTAAGATAATTGTCTAAATAGAAAGTTTTTCCAAGGCTTTTTAATTATTTCATAACCACAATAGCTTGGCTTTTTAGGTTAAGCAAATAATGCTTTGAGCTCAGAGAAGGTGAGAACAGTTTCAATTCAATGAGTCTACGAGCATGACAAGTTTCTAAATGCAAGAAAAAAAGAAAGAAAAGAAGAAGAACAAAAAAGATACATACTACCTGAATCTTTCACTATAGGCCATTGCAGAAAAAGCCACCAGAAGAGATTAAGTTTCTGTTGTGGATTCTGCAACAATTCCTAACCATCCTTTTTTTCAGTGGCTAGCACATACATAGCTGAATATTTCAAGTTATCTACGTTTTCCACCTATGTAATTATAGACAGCTAAAAAACCACCCCAGATTCAGGTTTTAACTGGCAATAATAAGTTGGAAAATAATGATCCGGGAAACAAAAAGGCCCTTCTTTCCATCTCCCAACAGTTTTTAGTATTCAGATTTAAAATTCAACTCACTTAACCTGGTTGACTGGACTTCTTTCACAGGCATTATTGCTGTTGTATTCTGTATGTAACCAGAGATCCTATTCTTTTCACTGGGGGAGCTTCCCAAACCCTGTTTGTTGAAACTGTTATGCTTAAAAAATGAAACACTGAAGCTGAAATTAAATTTAAATCCTCATGGCAACAGTGTAATATGAGCCTATGTCTATCAAACTTTATGTGAATCTTCTTACAATTAAGCAATTTATATAAGAGACTCAGGAAGGATGCTGAATTCTAGGTTAGCAGACACCTTCAGACAAGGAGGAAAAAATTTCTTTCCAAATCCTGACAAGCCTAAGTCTGGGCAATAGTGAATGGTTCAGCATCTGAAGTGAATCAGATTTATTGCAGAAGCACAACATAAGGCAGTTAAGGAACACAAGCATCAGAAACCAAAGAGCTGGAAGACTACTGGCACACCTAGGTTTCCGACAGCTGAGCAGAAGTGGATAGTCTAAATTTGAGTTACAGGCAAAGCTACTGAAAACTCCTAACAAACATCTTAGATCTTTAACACAGAGCTGAGGAGTTTTTCTGTACTGCAGAGAATCAAAGAGAGCAAATAAGCATATTACATATTTGTATGTATTACATACATGCATTATGAAGCACTCACTAATTTGGTCAGAGAGGACACTGAGGGTAAATAAACTGTATTAAAATAACCACAACCATCAAGAGGCTTCAACTGGAAGCATCATATATTGTTGAGCAAATTCCCTCTAGTGGTTCAGAAGACAAAATTTTAAGACAAAGAAATAAAATCCAATCTTAGTGACATCTGGCCCAACTGTTACCCATCACATTCAATATCTCCAGACAAGTTTAGCATAAGCACTGTATGAAATCACCAAGTTGCTATGTATTCCGGCTCATAAAAATGAATTACTCAAACAGCAAAACCCTGCCACAAACCTAATGCTCAAATAGGTTTGACATCATTTAAAAAGTAGAAAAAGTCACATGCAAACTCTAACAAACGAAGTGAGATGTTATATGTTCTACAGAGCTTGCTTTGAGCCTTAACTAAAAGTAAACCCCTCCAGACTTTATTGTGCTCAGCACAGTACATTATCTTTTCCATCTTTTAAAGTTAAGTTTTTGGGAGACAGGGGATGCTTAATACTTTTACCATCAAGATGCACTGAACAACTGTTTAAACTGGTAACAGAATATGTGTCTGGTAGGAATTTAACTCAATCCAGGATGACTGTCAGTATGCTCGCTCTATCCCTCAGTTTCTAAGTGGAACGTCAATAGATACAATGGCATCTGCATTATCACCATCTGAAAACATTTCTGGTCCTCACAGGCAGCTGTCTCAAAAGCCTCGAGACCCTCCAGTATATTACATACTTTTTCAGAAAACAGGCTTGAAAACTGGAAGAATGAATATGTTCATTACATTTACATAATTAGTGACCCTATTACTTGTCTCTTCAGACATTAAATCCTTACTATTACTCTTCTCCACAAGTTTACTGAATAAACAACTTCACATAATTGCAGTTTAGCATAACTGTAATTTACTAATATCAAGGCCTGCTTGCACACAGATTAAGGGTTTCCATTCCAGAGGAAAGACAGATGCTAAAAAGCTAACCTGGACTGACACCTGCCAAGTCAGAGGCCCAATTTTGGACCAGAGTTCTAATAACCAGTGATTCAGTTTTAAACAAAGCCTTAATGACACATGAACTGGGGAAGCACCACAGTCTTTCAACCAAAATAGCAGATAACACAAAGTAGATATATAAATACACATCACTAATGCTACATTCTGTATACAAGCCCACATATGAAACGCCTTTACATATAAAAGCCATCAAGATTAAAAATAATCAAAGTGACAGAGGTCCTATGAAACGCCGTTTTCTACTATCGCTTATTAACAGTTTATACTTAAGAGATACAGAAAAAAGAAAGTCAGCTCCTTTTTAATCAGTTAATCTGGTTATATATATACCAACCTGTCCTGGTTTCACACTGGTAAAACATTGTGAGTTCTACAGCTACAAGCAACTGAAGAAACAAAAGGAATACATCTGGTCAATATTTGGTCAGTGATTAAATAGATCTGCATAGGAAGTATTAAAAAAACAAAGGACACTACAGTGGCTCTCAAAACCAAACACAACTACAAAACGTGGGCACTGTTTAGAGAGCCATGCAAACTATCTGTGCAAAAAAGCCTCAGCTGAAATAAAGGTAACACTAAATTTAAGTTGGTTTGTTTATCAAGGGCACATGAAAAACTGACTATAATAGCTGTTACAGAAGAATTTTAGTCAATAGACTTGAAAAAACATATCAAGACCTAATTTTTTGCAATTGCTCCCTTCATATTAAGACATGCTATTGCCAGCAGGCCAAAGATAATTACAAAGAATTGTTCTCTTGTGTTTCTCATAAAAATTTGTTTATACAACCATGTAAGACAGACCAGCTGCACAGACTAGTTGTCTTAGAAGCCCACTTATACAGTGGGAATTAATAGAAAAAGGGAATAATTTTGTTTTAAATATCGTATTACAAAAACAAACACAGGTAGAATTTCACAGAAGATAATACCCTGACAATTTTCAGTCTCACATGAGAATGACTGAGTCCATTTCAAGTAAAGACTATACATGTGTATAATAGGTGATGTTTGAAACACCTACCTACCCTGCACAATTCCTATATATAGTAGCCGCAGTTAGTGTAACTAGAGAAAGTATTCATAGACTTCAGAAGTGCACACAGAAGGACTTCATTTTAGAAACAAAAATTTCAATGCCAGAAACGGCTCTGAAACCAATTGCTGTTCATCCCTGCACCCCAATATTATTTTACCTGATCCTGATAAAACACAGGTTTGAGCCATATTAGGTTTACTGGGTAATGTCTGTAACACCAAAGTCTTTTCATGCAATGCTAGAAAGAGCAGGTACAGTTACCTTAATGTTCATATTTCAGATCAGGGTGATGCTTTTCCAGTTTCTCTCTTAGAAGTCCCTGTACACAAGTCTCAAAGAACTACAAAATGTGCTTGCTGCCTCTACATCAAAATAAACTGAGAACTGTGCTCCAAGGCTGCCCCTAAAGTATCACAGGAACAAACAAGCTTTCAGTTCACTGAATAACTGAAGTTTGCCAAAGATTTTAAGAGAAATCATTAAATCTGTGTACTGTAGTCACAAGGTCATCAGGTCTGACTGTTTTTCTCAGATAGCTCTCCACCTACTTATCCACACCACTTGCTAATAGTGATGAGGCCTAATTAATAATGGGTCTGGACTCAGACAGTTTCTGCAGTGTGAAAGGATCCTTTTGATAACTGCAGACAACATGGTAAAAACCTGCATTAGGGAAATGGTCACAATCATGCATTTTATTATCACCAGTAAACATTGTTTTATTTCTGTTTTTCTCACTAAGCACACAAAAGCTAAATCAGTATTATTTGCTCGCTGGATTGCAATATGATCATGGGATATGATTGTTCTGTTTAGTACTGTTAAACCAAAACATGCAAATTATCAGAACTTTTAGATGATTTTCATATTTGCAATATTCCAAGAATAATACAACTTGTTAGTAATAGCACCAAACTGAATACTGCTAAAAGCAGCAGCTATAACCCTTCAGCTACAAAAATGCATCAACATTAAGAGAAAAAGATAAAATTATTTGAAAGATAAAATTGGAAATAGCACTCAGTAATTGTTGATTTTTCACATTTAAATAAATTACTTTATCTGGAAATAACTTTTTTTTTGCTGATAATACAACAAGCCCCTGCTGAACCTCCAAGATTAATATGTTAGTACAATACATGCATAAATTAGTGTTGGAAAATGTACTGCAAATACAGATTTATAAACATAGAGCATTCAAAGATTATACAATTGCATACATCTGCTGACTTAAATATTTTATTTGCTGAGTAGAATATAACTAGTTTGCACAGGTTGCACTAATTCTTAGTGTAACATTACAACTTCAACTAAGCCAGCCTTTTCCAATCAAAGAACCTACGAATGCCATCTTTATTTGGTTCTGAAAGTAGAACAGATCAGACATCTGAGAACAAGAAGTCTGAATCAGACAGGAGACCAAACAAAAAAGTCTGTTTATACCTTATTATCAGCACTTCATTACTTGATTTCTCAGATATTTAAAGGGGTAACAAGCTGTACAGAAGAACCTGTCATTTATCAAGACATTTACCCAGGGGCATTACAGGATTAACAGCCATTCTGTTTCCTTCTACATATCAGTAATGTGTAAGACTTTAGTAGCTTAATTAGCCCGACCAGAAAGTTATGTTTCAAAAATTTGTGAAAGCTTTTTTATTTTGTGTGCCGCTGCTGCCGCCGCCGCCGCCACCCCCCCTGCCAAGGAATTTGTGATTTTAATTCAGAAAACAAGTCTATCAAATGTAAAACACCACCACACACACTCCATTTAAAAATCTGGAGCATAATCTTGTATTTTCTAGACACAGAATACCACACCCCATTTTTTTTTCTGCTTAAATTGGAGGACGAAGAGACGATTTTGCAGGTCCTATTTATTCAGCATATTGCCAGGATACTGAGTCAGTATTTGACATTTTCACATTTTAACTCAAACTTTCACATAAAACACACAACTGCAATTAAAATAATCTTATTCATATACTATAAAAATGTAACACAAAGTACTCATAGTCAAGTCTGGAACTCATAAGGCTATAGGGATTTCCACTAAATTTGGAACTGCTGCTATGGATTTCTGACATAACCAAATACAGATGGAATCCAACAGAGATTCATGGATTTATTTTTCTTACTGTCTACTTCAGCTCTAGCTGCTCAATAAATGCTTTGAGCTTCTTGTTCTTCAGCTTTCAAAGAATACCTTTTGGTTCCAAATATCTTACAGTCTTCACTCCAGTTTCAGTTCCTTTCCTTCTTAATAAAATATGCTTACAAGTGTTATCTACAGACACCCTTAAATTTCACTAAGCAGAACCTAATTAGTACCTAGTGCTAAGTTAGTCAACAAATAAAAAGTTGGCAAAATAAAACAAAAAAAAAATAATTGTATTCAGGTCATGTAAACTGAACCTGTTCTCACTTCTTAATCCATGTGCTACATCCCTCCTCCCTACTCAGCACCGGTATTCAGATTCAAGTGCTTTCAAGGTATAGATCTCAAACTGATCCAGTTTCACACTGCTACCAGCACAAAATGAGTTGCTTTCTTGCAGTCCACACATGCCATCATAATCTCCTTTGAACCTTGGTATCATACCAAAGAAGAGAAAGCCATTGCATAAGTCTATGCTGCTTACATGTTCCCCCCCCATCTCAGAAGAGAAAGACAGGGAACAAGGACAATCAAAACTACAAAAAGGTTCTTTTGAGTGAAAGAAATTAAGAGACTAGGACTGATCAACTGGAAAAGAGATGACCATAGCAGGAAATTACACAAAACTGTAAAGTTGCATTTAAAATGGGAAGCTAACACCACACTGTTTATACCTTTTCACCAATACAAGAATACAAGAACCTTGAATGAAGCAGAAACAGAACATAATCCTCCTCAGCTGTGGAGTAGCTTCTGACTATTTCAAAGGAGGATTAGACCACCAAAGTGAAACAAAAGTCTAGCAATAGCTACCATAAGTATATTCCACTTGTAACTCAAGAAGGCATAAGCCACAAATATTTGGAGCAGTCTTATTATATACTCACTTGTACTCATAGTCCATCTGGCAGTGTCCAGAAATAGGTGTGAGGCAAAGAAGTAATGAGCCACATGGGCACTGATTCTTACGCTAGTTAATTCACATTAATTAACCCAAAGCCACACCCAGGGCTATTTGTTAAATTCCTGATTTATATGGTCAAATGACATCCTCCTTGAAACCAATTAGTCTCTTCACACTGATAAGACAATGAAGCTTCTAAGTTCAGTCATTCATGTAGCAGATACTTTCTAGAGCTCTGAATCCCCAGCTGAATTGTGTCTACTCCTGAATTAGTTACAGCTGGTATGAAATTACAGCCACAGAATGAGCCAGACAATAACACAAGAGTATAGAATACTTGGTGGTTTGTCTTAATCATCTCTTAAGTTTCATCATCAGATAATACTGCAAGTTCCCACATATTCTGCTGTACCTTGAGGGGAATAATGGGAAGTGCAAGCACAGCTATTCAAATGCTACTACAACATATAGCAAACTTCTCTGTTATTACTGTGGGAATCAGAGAAGCCAGCTGGGGAAATTGATGAATGAAACATGTTAATACCTAATATTTTCCTACCAGTGTTACCACACTGCCCCCAACAACTGTGTTTAACTTCTGAGATTTTAGGGCAATCTTATTTTTCAAACGTACGAATATTGTACATCTCCAAAGGAATGTCCATGACTAAAAGTTCAAACCTTTCAACAGACACATTTTAGACTGCCTCAAAAAAAAAAGCAGATAGTTCAAGTAATTAGAAAATTCACAAGCTATGAGACGTTATTCTTTTAGAAGAATAAAAAGGAGGAGGGAGAAGTAATGTTTTATATATATAGATTTTGATGCTCAAGTAACTTTACCATTGCATAAATTAAGTTTCTGAGAAAAACCCACAAAGAATCAGGCATTACCCAAACAGCTGAAAATGTGCTTTGTCACATGAAAGACACAAGTACTTATCACCTGGATATTACTCTCTGACAAAGCCATATTCAATGCTCTTGAGTGAAGAAGCATTCTGATATTTTTTTAAACCAAAACCAGGTTCATATACATGCTGAATGGGGTCTTTATAAACTCAAACCTGTGCAAATTTCCCTAATACGAGCACTATGTGAAAACCCAGTCCTGCCACGCATTGTGCAGTTTTAATTGCAGATGAAACTGACACCAAGACAGGCTTTGTTCTCCAGCAGAAGAATGGAAATCCTAACATTGCAAATTAAAGCTTCACTATCAGAGATTATGTTGATTTTGCAGAAATGGCGTAAAGAACAAAACATTTAAGCTCAAATTTCTGTCAAAACACATTAAGACGGAACTCCAAAGACTTAGAAAACTGCCACTTTGTAAAAGCAGCTGTCATTTTTCATACAAGGGTAGATTAAATGGAGAAAAACAGGACTCTGACAAATTTGTCTTTGCAGTGCTAATTTCAGATCCAATAGATGGAAAATGAATGCTGGATTTCACTCACCCATTCACATTATACAGAAGCAGGTACATAACAAAAGCAGAAGTTAACACCTTGCTTTAAAGGCATCCTTAGTTACTTAAAATTGCTTATCTTGAATATGTGTTACTCTAAATTGCATCAACCTTAGCAAGAAAAATTAATTTAAATCAATGTTGGTTAATTGTATACAATACTTTATTTTAATTGTTCTCTTTCAGGGTTTGCACTTGCTTTCATGCATGGGGCAAAGGTTCCTCATCATTGTTTTTTTCATATTATGTGTTTTCCCTGGGCTCATTCCTTGCTCTGCATAAATTACTTATAACTGGTCCTGCCTAATCCAATTCCTCATTCTCTATTAAGTTTCAAGAGTTTTATCACACACCTTATGAATTTCACTTAGTGCTGATTCAAGTTTTGTGTCATTTGATCAAAATGTATCACAAAGCTTCAAAGTCATGGTAACAATATCATCTATTTTCTTAAGCAAACCTATTACAGGAAAATACGTTAAATGAAGATTTACCACTTAAAGCAGTTATTTTTTGTGATGTGGCTTTAGCCACAGATAAAAACTACTGTAATTTGCATGGTTTGCTTTCTATGTACTGTGTACTGTTCCCTGAAACTGCCATGCACAAGTCTGGAACTGTCTGACTGATGCAATAAATTGATTCAATATTTTCTTTTTTTCAATATTACTTTTGGACATGCAGGTCATTGCAAGGAGGTGCATATTCAGAATGGTCTACTATCACATCTGTGTCACTAGTCCAGTATTTAGCTAATTTGATGAGCCATCCATTGCACTATTCACATTTGCAGTTTGTCAGATAAATCAGGCAAAGATTATTTTCCTCCTGACTGCCCCCTAGACTTGTGAACCATAGGAGAAATCAAAGCACACAGGCATATTTTGGGGGTGCTTCAATCACATTTGTTAGAGAAAAAGATATAGATGATGAAAATTCACAAATGCTGTCAGATCAGATAAGCAGTTTTTAATCAGAAAATTTTTTCTACATTATTTTTTACAAAAATGATCTAGGTCCTTGTGCTGTTACATTTCTTATCCTCCTAATTTTGGTATTACTGCCTGGTACTGCATTTAAAAAATAATCTAAAAGAAAATATCTATACATTAGCACATCTCCATTGAGCAGAAGAAAATTATGACAGTTCAGCTCTGAAAACAGTTAAAGACCTAAATTCAGAAAACACTATTTTAAAGAGATAGAGCTGACCTGACAAAAATTAGAATAATTTACTACATTATTGTGCTAGGACGTTCTTCACAACAGGACATCAAAACATTCCTTTATCTTATATAATAAAACAATATTAATTTAGACTACAATAAACTAAAAAGACCCTGCAACTACAGGCTTTTAAAATAAATAATATAAATATTTAAATTAGATGTGAGAAATTTATTATAAGGATTTATTTGAAGGGAAATTCGCTTTCAAATATGGATTACAATAAAGTTTTAAGTTTCTATGTTGAAAAAAGTGTTTAATAAAGCAGGTTAGATTGTTAGTCACACTTGCAACAGACAAGAATTCAGCAGATGGCTGGGATGCTGCACTTTTGATGCCATTTCCCTATATGACTAGAACAAAACCTAACAGCAATGCTAGAGCTAGAGATAGGGAACCAGATAAGATCTGGCCATTTTACTACCACACGAAAGGTACAATACCATCTTTACCTAATCACAAAATAACAATGTAGTCACTGAAAATAACATCCTTCCTCTCCACCCATTCTACCCATTGATCTATGTAAATGCTCTCTTTTTTATACATGAGAAAATAAGGCATGGGTGAAAAAATGCTTCCAAATCCAAATGTGTAACAAAGAAGTACAACGCAAATATTTTGAAAAAGCTGGAATCTAGATCTGTTTTTTCTAAATCTAGGTTTTTATATTATTGCATATTAGCAAACCAGAATATTAATCCTTACAGTGTTCTGACAGTGAAAGCATGAGATAAACCACATCACCACAACAACTATTGCATACAGAAACAAACTGCAGTTGAAGTATGAATTTTTTTTTTCTTGAGAGTCAGGGGTTTGTAGTCCCAGCTGTGACACACAGTACAGAACTTATCATCTTGTGGAATGTAAGGCTATTTGTTGCAAAGCAGTTTCAGCTATATTGCCAGCTCGATTATCGTTGTACAGTCCTGGCAAGTACTGCTTTTTTTGTATGAGAATATCTCATAGCAGATTTCACGGTTGCTAGGTAGCTGTACAGATTAAGGACCCTGAAGGAAGCAAAAATGCTGCAAATTGGTGGTACCAAATCAACAGTCAATCTGTTTAAGGTCCATTACTTCTCATTACCTTTTTAACCATTATTTACTTCCTATTAGTTCAGACAGGTTGATTGTAAAAAGGATGTCTAAAAAGGTCCAACAGAGTGGATACTTTTTCAAGCCAGTCCTCATTATTTTGATATAATTACACAATCCATCAAAAGATAAATACAATCTACAGTCTGAAGTGGATTGTGTCTAACTTTGTACTGGCTTCTCATGAGCATATTCAACATGTGATGATAGAAAGGAAGGAAGAACAGGGTGTTTCCATTCATATGCAGCCTTGACTATTTTTTCCTTTAAGAAAGCAAATTTCTTGCATTTTAGATATGCAAGAAATGCCTACATAACCTAACTGTAAACTCTGGACTGCAAATCTGAGACTTCTATTGGATATTCCTAATGAAAAGTCAGAATATATAACTCTAATGTTTTGAAAGCTGTTTAGCTATTGAGAGAAGTATTTTCTTATATCTGTACAGCCTGAAAGAGTTAGTAGAGTGTTTCTTGAAGGGTTTCATCATAATGATTTTGAGTTTCAGAGTGGTCAGCTCTTCAGTATCAAATGTAAGTGTATAAGGGTAGAAATGCTTGTCTGAACTTCATGCCAGAGATCACAACTACTAGATGTCATAACAGCCTGTTTAATTCATTCATTTTTTTTTTCAGTTTTGGTTGAATGAATGACTGAAGCATTGCAGCAGCCTACTAGACAATCATTAAAAAGCTGATGCTATTTTATGTCTTTTATTCACAAAAGCCAGTACAGTTTTGGTAAAACCACTCTGGTATTTCAGTTTGTTTTTTAGAGGTCCGGTCAAGTTTAACCTTTCAATGAAGCTTCAGGGAAGAGAGACTCCTTCTCCAAAACACCTATTAAACTTTGCATGAAAAAAAAAACAAACCCCCCAAAAAACCCCCAAAAACCCGATACTGAACCAGGATTCAAATCCAAGATGCCCATGAGTCTTATTTACAAGCGACTTTTGATGTCTTTTCTTCATTTCTTTGTGCAGTGGAACATGTTTAGATGTCTTTTGTCATTTGTCCTGACACCAATGAAATACTACCTGGGATGTGAGATTCCCAAGTTACTGGTACATCATACAGTTATTTGGTATTCTTTGAAATATCTCCATTCCAAAATAATTTCTCAAATCTTAAGGATCTTAACCCTTAAGATCTTTCAATTTGAAATTTAGTTGCAACTTATTTTCTCTATGAGAATTTTTAGTCACTTGGAATTAATACTCAACATACAGGATGCATTTTGTGTTCATCTGATTAATGTGTACTTTATGTTACATTTAGCCATTAGAATATCATCTGCTTTTGATCTTGTATTTTTATAACACAATAGTTCCATTTTCACAATGATACAAATATTTTAGTATCTAATAATAAATATATTTTCACTTATTGATATCACTTTCTGAAGTTGTTACTAGAATTCTCTTCATTCCATGGTATTCTCAATACAAGCAACTTTGCATGGATCCTCTTTTAAGTGCAATAAAACATTAACAAAGATGAAGTAATTTGCAGACACATGACTTTAAGCTAGTTCTTTTTAACTTTTAAAATGAAATTGAATTTTCTCTCTATTTTTACAAATAATCTGCTGCAATATTCCCACTTAAAAGTCTTCACTTGTTTTTCAGCACTGTACAAATGCATTTAGAAAACCCATCTTCTTCCATTTTAATAAATCTGGTTAGTGCCCCAATAAATTTAAAATTTTACTGAGAACCAGATCCATACACACACATAAATTCAAAATATAGCTATAGAACAATAAAATGTTGCCTTGTGTGTTTATGCATGTTGTAAGACTTGAGCAGTTAATGTCAAGCACAAATACAGGATGCCATATGCCCTTCTGCTTCTCCAGTAGCTTGACCTTAATAGGAGTTTGCTCACGTTTGAATTCACTACTGCTCTTTGATACTGTAAGTGAAATGGAGGAGCCAGGACCCAATAGACTGAATTTGGGGGGCTACAGTGCAGCTACACAGATATGACATAGTATTCAGCAAATTATCTTCAACATCAGGAATTTATAATGCAAGCAGATTTAGGAATTGTTCAGCAGAAAGCTGTTTCTCTTATTTATAGCAAAGAGTCTGCAGATTCCAGCTCTTTCATTCCCTCTGTGAATACAACACGAGTTATCTACTGTCAGTGTGAGTCCTCACCAATTAATTTGCAACTGCAGCCCTCTTCTAGAACATGTCACTGCTGTGATTTTTGTTTCCCTCAGATGGCTTTTCTGTTATTATGTTCTCACATTTGGATTTGTATCTTAATTACATGTTAATAATTCTCTACAAGGAAGGGGGTGAATCAGTCTCATGAATTAATAGTGAACAGAGCACTAATCCAGGAAGGATAACGCATTGATGGAAGTGCTCTCATGGGATATACTTTACAAGATTGAAAACAACAGCTCATAAAGAACTGCACTGATAAGAAGGAATCAAAGGGGCATGTAAGTTGAGGATGAACAGGACAGATCAAAAAGGTAGCTTATTTTAACTGAAATGGGAGGCACATTAATTTATATGAAATTTTGTGAAAAGTGAAGAAAGCAAAAGGAGACCATTACAACTACTTAAATTCGAAATACTTATGTATGCACATTTTTCCGTACACAGAATCCTGTTGCATTTACCTGGGCATGTGCTAGAGGTGAACGTGTACTCCAGTTGCAGATTACTTAAGAAGTCTGTCTGCTACTAGATAATTTCCCTTCCTCTTTCTACCCTGGAAGAATGATAGTCAGGGCTAACCTGAACTGCAAAATACTTAGAAAAAAATATACAGTAGAGAAACCAAAAAATAAAACAGAATATGTAAGACATAGGCAAAAATCCATATTCTCACAGCTGAATTTTTCTTTCATTGGATATAGGTAAATAAGCTTCCGTATCAAATAGATACTGAAAACATAATCATACTGGCAAAAAAAAAAAAAAAAAAAGCTGCCTAAATAATTAAATATTTAATAGACTTGGTTTACATTATTGAGAAAATCATGGTGGGTTTTTTTTCCATTTCCTTCCCAGATCAACACTTCTCAGCACTGTTTTTCCTTATGCTTCCCTAAAATCAAAGATCATCCTAGAAGCTTTGGTAAATTAAGGAGGAGCTGGCAGATGGTGTATGAATATGAGCAGTTTTAAAAAACAAGCTATATTGCAAATTTACTTTCAAGCAACTGCTCCCAGCTCCAATTAATCTTCTATGAAAAACAGGGAGATAATGGTTTCATGCTTTTTATTCCAAACACGGATAATAAAAGAGATGGAAAAAGAGACTCAGAACCAAGCACTATAAATGAAAAGTGTTCCTCTCAGGTAAAAAAAATGAGAAGACACTTGTAAAAAAATATGAAAACATCCCATATCCATTATCAGCAAGGAAAAATGCGAACAAAATGTGTAATGGAAAGCAGTTGATACTATCATTATGGTTCTAAGTCTATTGCATAGATTAATAATTGCTAATACGTAGCAGATAAAACTAACACCAGAAGCAATGTAGGCACTGCTGAATGAGGTGGGTGTCCTGGTGACAGAAGATACAAAGAAGGCAGAATTGCTGAACACCTTCTTTGCCCCTTTGTATACATCTGGAGGATGTCCTCAGGAGCCCCAGGCCCCTAAAGCTGCTGAGGAAGTCAGGGTAAAGGATGAGTTTGCCTTGGTTGAGGAGGGGTGGGTTAAGGATCAGTTAATGAGGCTGGACACCCATAAATCCATGGGTCCTGGTGGGATGCACCCATGGGTGCTGAGAGAACTGGAGGATGTCATTGCTGGGCTGCTCTCCATCATCTTTGGGAAGTCATTGGGAACAGGAGAAGTGCCTGAGGACTGGAGGAAAGCAAATGTCACTCCAGAATTCAAGAAAGGCAAGAAAGAGGACCCAGGTAACTACAGACTGGTCAGCCTCACCTCCATCCCTGGAAAGGTAATGGAACAACTCATTCTTGATGCTGTCTCCAGGCACACCAAGGACAAAAGGCTTATCAGGAGCAGTCAACATGGCTTTACCAAGGGGAAATCATGTCTGACCAACCTGATAAACTTCTATGAGGATGTAACCAGGTGGATGGACGATGGCAGAGCAGTTGACATAGTTTATCTTGATTTCAGTAAGGCATTGACACCATCTCCCACAGCATCCTTGGAGGTAAACTGAAGAAGTGTGGCCTGGATTATTGGGTAGTAAGGTCAATCAGGAGCTGGCTGAAGGATAGAAGCCAGAGAGCTTCTGGCTTCTGGATGGAGTCTAGCTAGTCTAGCTCCAGTCTGGCTAGACTGGATGGAGTCTAGTTGGAAGTCTTTCTGTGGTGGAGTTCCTCAAGGGTCAGTACTGGGACTAGTACTATTCAATATATTTATTGATGACCTGGATGAGGGAGTAGGGTGTACTATCAGCAAGTTTGCTGATGATGCAGAACTGGGTGGAGTGGCTGACACCCCAGAAGGCTGTGCTGCCATTCAGAGAGACCTGGACAGACTGGAGAGTTGGGCAGGGAGAAATTTAATGTATTACAAGGGAAAGTGTACACCTGAGAAAGAACAACCCCAGGTACCAGTATAGGTTGGGGACTGAGCTGTTGGAAAGCAGCACAGAGGAAAGGGAACTGGGGGTGCTGGTGGATGGAAGGATGACCATGAGCCAACAGTGTGCCCTTGTGGCCAAGAAGGCCCTGGTGAAGCTGCATCTGGACTGTTGTGTCCAGTTCTGGGCCCCTCAGTTCCAGCAGGACCAGGAACTGCTTGAAAGAGTCCAGCACAGAGCAACCAAGATGATGAAGGGAGTGGAAAATCTCCCTTATGAGGAAAGGCTGAGGGAGCTGGGGCTCTTTGGCTTGTAGAAGAGGAGACTGAGGGGTGACCTCATCAATGTTTATAAATATGTAAGGGGCAAGTGCCAGGAGGACTGGGTCAAGCTTTTCTCAGGGACGACTAGTAATAGGACTAAGGGCAATGGTTATAAACTGGAGTGTAGGTTGTTCTGTATAAATATAAAGAATTTTTTCACTGTGAGGGTGACAGGGCACTGGCACAGGCTGCCCAGGGAGGCTGTGGAGTCTCCATCTGTGGAGACATTCAAAACCCACCTGGACAGGCTCCTGTGTGACCTGCTATAGGTGACCCTGCTCTGGCAGGGGGGATTGGACTCGATCTTTCGAGGTCCCTTCCAACTGCTAACTTGCTATGATTCTATCATTCTATGATTAATATACGTGCTTTAAATTATCTCTGAAAAGGAAGTGATGAGAGAACATGAGAAATTTTAGCTTGTGTGGTTTTGGGATCAAAATTTGTTTCAAGCATCAGATATCTCAATGTTGTCTCATCAAAAACTGTTACAAGAGAGTAGACTTAGTGGTTTCTTAGGCTCATTCTTTTCAGATTTAAAGGGAATTTATCTCTGACTTTAGTCTCCCTTTCCATTCTAATAGCAATCATTATCCATATTGAAGTCATCTAAAGTTATCTAAAGGATAGACACTGTGATTTTCATAACGAGACACTCAGATTTTAGCTAGAAATACAACAATCAAAGCTAGAGTTTGCTTCACTGGCACTGGTATGTTTCTAGCTACATATTATGGATAAAGAAATACTTCTTCAGTAATGCTATTGATATTTTTCCACACTCTCTTATTATTTGCATTTTTAATAAGAATAATGAATGGCAGCAGCAAAGGAAAAAAAAAATGTTTATCTATTAATATAGCTTGACTTCATGAGGGCGATCAAAATATCATCTGAAAACATTTTGTCCAAGACTCTCCTAGATGCAGCTTAGTGTGCCCCTTTCTATTAGGTAAAATCCATATAGTTAAAGCAATAGTACATAAGAGATGTACATAAAATTTAACATATTTAAAATCAAGTTATTTATGGTGTTTGTGCACTCTCATTTTTTTCACACTTTAAAATAATTCCATGGTACTTTCCAGATTGGAAACATAACATTTTCACTGGACAGCCATATAATAGGACTACTAATAAATTTTCTAAATTATGAAATCCTTCATATATTTTAATATTCCCTTTTCTTTTTCACATCAAATAATGATGAAACCACTTTTAATACATCATTATTCCATTGAATTATAAAAGAATAAAAGATTCCTTTGACATAAAAATAAGGATCCAAATAAGTGCTCTGAAGAAACCTTCCAAAGTAAAATGTTTCTTATTTGTGCAGACAATATAGTTGATGGAAGGCTCACAAATAAAAAGTCCTTTAATGGGCTAGTTTTGATTGCTGCATATTCATGTTCTACCTATTCATGTTACTATTCTCAGGAAAAAATACTAAGCATAGAATATTGCCCAATATCCCAGGAGTTGAGGAAAAATGAGATTTCAATTGTATTCTTTAAGTATCAGCAAGAAGAAATACATGCTGAAAGTAACTGAAATTAATATTAGAGGGAAACTAAAGCACTAAATACTGTGACAAATTGTAGACTTAAAATCAACAGTATTTATGTAAATAGGAGTAGGGCTCCAAAGGCCTCTTAGTCAGTTACTACTTTTAAAAGGACAGCCAATTTAAACTGGATCTGTATGCAGGAAACATAAGAAACCATCAGAGACTTATCATCACCATCAACTGTAGAATATTTATGGAACTGCTCAGAGAACTAGATTACATTTCCAAAGCCTTCAGTCCTGGAGTCCTCTTATTTTTGTTTGTTTATGATTTAGAGTTATTTTGCATGTCTTTTGGTGACCAACTTCATTATATCCCCTGAGTGTTATTTGAGCTGAGACCGTAGCATTTCTAGCTCAGCTAGAAATAGGAACTTTGAATTAAGGATATTTAAGAAGTAATTTTAATGGTGCCAGCAAAGAGTTGTTCTGTTTTGTGGAAAGTGTTCTCTCCTCATGCTCAATTTATCCATGTATTATTTAAGACATTTGCTTGTAGTACTCACTCTCTTTCTATACTGG
Source organism: Phaethornis superciliosus (assembly GCA_023637945.1). NCBI lineage: Eukaryota > Metazoa > Chordata > Aves > Apodiformes > Trochilidae > Phaethornis > Phaethornis superciliosus. The sequence continues at coordinate 30,749,146 of JAJQWJ010000003.1, forward strand.
AGATTTCTTACACTTAAAAAGCATTACCATCTACTGCAAGATGTTACCATCTACCATAAGACTCCACTTACTGCAGTGGTCACGAATGACATACATTTTATATGAATACTATTTGCAGGAAAGATCACGCATGTTTGGATTTTGTAACATTCTTGTAATAGACTCTGAAGTGTAGCTTTAATGTTTTATCCACTCTCGTAATTCACAGAGATTTGGGTAGAATTAAAAGAAAAAAAAAAAAAAAAAAAAAAAAGGACAATCCATGAACCTTTTCCTTTCTTGTACATAAAAGTTTAGAAGGTAAATCAGGTAGGAGCTGAAAGTGCTAACAGTATATAGGGGGGAAAAAACAAACATTGAGACAGACTTTTGTTTCCTGGAATGCACTCATATTCATGACAATTGAAAATGGAATATGACACATTGTTTCTGAGAGAAGCCATGTTACATCCAAATGAGAAAAACAACTCAAATATATAAAAAGCATGACAGTATGTGCAGGAAAGTCCCCTTTTCCTCTTTCCCCACACTGAGAGTCATGCATCCAGCAGAGGGCAATGATGCTGCTTTGAAGCAGCTAATTCCTAAAACCTTGAACCATTACCTCATCAAAGCACTTAATGGAAATTCCATGAGTAACCAGAGAAAGAGAGAGCAAGCTTGATCTAGCAGTAGGTTTTAGACTGACATTTGAATGGGGAATATGGAACTAACAGACGGAGCCTTGCCCAGAATGAAAGGATAAAGATGTGAGACAGAATGGAAATTGGAGCAAAGGAAGCATGTCTTACCCAGAAAATTTTACCTTTGTTGAAAACAAAGAAGAATATGTTTGAGAGAAGTCTAATTCAAATATTGGCAGCCTACTGTCACTCAAGACATCAGTGGGATGTGAAGCTTTTCATCTTGCTCAGCTTTGATTGCTTCACTCTACTTCCTATCAACAATGTCCAAAAATGTCATTACCGTCTGCCAGAGAAGCTACAAATTAGTTGATAGTCTTAATACAGGTTTTATTTAGAGAGGCAAACAGTAATAACATTTTGAAGCCCCAAGCTGGCACTGAGCTTGGTAACTGTGAATAGACCTGATAAATATAGATAGAAACACACCTTCATAAATACAGAAGTTGTTCAAGCTTGGAGGAATTGTGGCAAAAGATGAAGCACGCAGGATTCTCAGCTACAACAGGATGAGAAATCTTTCATTGAAAACACAGGAAACTTGGAACAGAGTCAGTGATTTATTTATTTTCTCCACATTTCCAGGACAGCAGCTCTGCAAGGCTGGAGCTAAATATCAAACTGACAGGCTGACACTGCTTTGTCAATAGAACAGCACTGATTTCAGTGGCTTGCAATCAGGTGTGAAAGCGCTAATGGCAGTTTTCATCGCAGCTCAGCTCCTCAGACTTTAAAAACCTTTTATAACAGGGATGAAATATTTACAGATTTTTATTTGTGTTTTCCATGGAGAAGTGGCTGGTTAGCAATGAGGATTTCAACCCAGCATTAAGCAAAAATTTTGTTTTATTCTCCAGTTTATTAGACCCACAAGTATTTTAACTTTCAGTTTATTATGTACTTTCCAGATTCAAAGGTGGCCTTTTCTATCTTTCCAGTGGTCTAACAGGGCAAGAGGCCATTGAGTTTTTTAAAGTCTTAAAGGCTTATTGCAAAATTTTCTATGTGTATCATCATAAAATTGCTGCCTATAATAGACCATACCTAGTACTGTAAAACTAATGAGAAAATCTTTAAATTAAGCTCTTGACAAACATGCATTCTGAGGTACAATGGGATAGCCTTGGAAGCCATCCAGCTGAAGCAGAACATGGGTTGCTTGTAGTGTTTGTATTCAAGATTTATTAAGTAGAGGGATATGTGTTATGAATAACGAATTGTGGCATTCCCAGTTCTTGCATCCCTCCCACTTCCAGTGATTAGCCTTGTAACAAACCTAACTGAGCTGGGTTCTCTTCACATCCTATTCAGATTAGTCTGTTCCTCTTTAGGATAAAGAGCCATGGGGTTTGAACTTATGGCCTTGGTCTTGGAGGAGACACTTTTACAGGGCAGAATCCAAAGGCCATACTTTTCCAGAATACATTGCAGTTAGGCTCATACTTATTATAGCAGACTTAACATCTCATTTTGGGCTGGCAATTCTTACCCTATTTAACAACAAAACAAAAAACACCCACTCACACCTTCTTTGTAGAAGCTTGTTTTCCAGTGTCCTAAAAACCTATTTAATTTTATTGAATATGCACGGAAACCTCTCTGGAAAACACAAGGAAACTCAATGAAAAACTAACAAATGTATTGAAGCTACATTCAGAAGCTTAGTGGATAGAAAATAAGTTATCTGGAAAGAACTGAGCATGGAGGAACTGATACTTTAAAGGAATTAAAAAAGACAGAAAAAACTACCAAACCTGGTGGTAAACTTTATATAAAATGAAGAGAAACTGAAATGAGCCACTTGGCCGTGAGGTTTTAACTGGTTGTTGCAATTAGTCTCTGCCAGGGTATGGCTCTCTTTCCACCAGAGCATCTTTGTCAGTTACCTACAGCTAAGTATTTGTAGATAAATAAATCACAAGTTTCCACTAACCTTGCAAGTTCGTAGTCATGAAACACCCTTTGTTTTGTAAAATGAAAACACTTAGTTACTGCATTGTACATTACAAAATGCAAAAGCATAAAACATAGCCTTGGCCCCATTTCATTAGAGCTGTTTAGACCATAATTGATTATAGAAGTGCAGGGGTTTGCTTGATGATCAGATGCAAAGCTGTGCAGTTAATGAAAATAATACCTGAAGTTTGTACATTGCCAGAAAGATACAGTTAATTTACAGTTCTAGTTATACTCACCTCTTCTTCTTGATTTGTTGTTTTTTCTCAGGTAAACTTTTCCATATTTGGACATCTGACTTTTTAAATCATTCACTTTTCATTCTGTCCTTCTGCCTATCTATTTCAATATTTTGTGTGAATTTTTATACATTAATTGAAGTTGCTTGAAAATGTAATGTTTCCAATTATTACCTAATTGTAAAAGGAGACTAAGTGTCACTTCTTTAAGCTTACATTATACTTAAACTATCTGGAGCATCTCTCCTGTGATGAACATGCTTGAAGAATCCTAGCCTATGGAGTGGAGCGGGGAATTCAGGATTAAATGTAATTTTTTTAAAGTTTCAAAGTGTACATAGGGCACTGAAATAAATATATTTAATGTTGGAGTTAACAGCTTAGTATAGAGATACTAATTTCTTGCCTCATTCTCCTTTGGATTCAGGCGGACCTGCACTGACTTTGCATTCCTGAAAACTGGAGTTAAGGTATATCAGACTGGGCACCCACGAACAATCAGTAAATAATGTTGAAATGTAGATCAGTGCAATTATTAAAAAATAATATGGCCAGCCATTTGTGGTTGAAAATACCTAAGTACATTCCTCTGGTTAATAAATATACTATTAGGGTTATGGGGTTGAAGATGATATTTAAGATCTTTAACATATCTCTGCAGCACTGTCTAATGGGTGTTTTTATTAAATAAATGTTGCAGACATCAATCCTATTGCACTGGTTTTCTTATTACCTATGTCTGCATTACTCCTCAACCTGCTCTATAAAGCAGCTAATGTTCATGACACACATAAAGTAAAAAGATGTATGAAGTCTGACAATTTTGCTATTCTAAAATCTGACCAATCTAAAACACAAAGCAAATATACATACAGATATTAATTTATTTATTGGAAATGTGTATTTAATAACAAAACTGAGCAATTGATGAATATTCTCTTACTTTCCATCACTTAAAAACAAAGCCTACCCATGCAGCATTACTCTGAACAGTTACGGAAATTCTGATCTAAATAGCTGTCATTAGATACTTGTCAGGTAATAAAAACTATGAATATTTTGATACTAAAATCAAAACTGCAATTATACTTCTAGCTATGACTCATTGCTGATTTAGATTGTTGTGATTAAGTATGTCTCTTTATGCATACAAATTATATATTCAGTTTGCAGACTGTGGGAGAATTAGGACATTCTAGATACAAATTCTTGCTAATAGGTGTATGGACTTTGTTAGTTCCTAGCAAACACTATGCCTGCTTCTTGAAATATTTATTTATTTTTTTAAGCAAATTTGAGGATTTGAAAATCTTTATATAAAAAATTGTATAGACAATGCCTATAGTTTCTCATCTACTCATAGGCAGTAATTTATTTTTTTTAAAGAAAAACTTTGTAACTACAGAAAAATTTCCCTGGGCAAAAGTTTCACGTGGGTGGTTGAATAAGTAAAAAACAATTTTTGTGGAGGAAATAAATTGAGAATAAGCAGTTTCACAACTGTTCTCCAACTAGTACAAACCATCATCCTCAAAGGAAACACAATTGAAATAAATACTGCAAAGCAACACAAATATAGTCACATAAACAAATCAATACAAGCAGACTGCTATTACAAGACTAAATGCTCATTTTATAAAGAAAGGTTGCTGCTACACCCTTGACCATTACCAATCTTTAAAGAAAGAAACACTGAGTTAAAAAGGGCTTCAATAGCTTTACTGCTACTTAGGCATGTAGCTACCATCAAAAAGAATAAGATTTTAGGCACCTCTTAGGATTTCAGTACATTACAAACATTACTAGTCCTCTAAACAGATTGTTGGTACAATACAGGGTTTTCCTTGAAGTTATTTCTTTTTTATACCTAACCGACAGAAAAAAAGAATGAAACAGCCCCTACAGCAATAGCAAGAAAGATGCGCTCTAGAGACGATGTGCGCCAGGGAAGTGCTATCTTTAGGACATCCTGGTCAGCTCACCAGACTGTCGTGACCCAGGCACACCTTAAAATACCTCCTGTTCATTACCACATAGCAATGGAGTTCACCACAGGTGCAGCAAGTGACAATAAGACCACAGAAGAGCCTGGATGACACCTTGTGCTTATGTGTTTGCCACAGACCACCAAGATGTGAGGCAGAGGTTGCAGCAAAAGGATCATGAGGTAGCTGCTTAAAGCCATGGGCTTATCAGCAACTAGAAAGAACAGACTTTAGCAGTGAAAAACAGATAGCATCAGACTCCCACATCTCCCTTTAGAGCCAAAGCCTGAAAATCAATTGACATTTCCAGCAGTAAAACAGCTCAACTAAACAGCTTCCATACTGCTGCTTACATCCTCTTCCATATCCTCTGGCTGCAGCAATACATAGGTATGCTTAGCTAGAGAAAGAGTATTTGTTCAGACTCTATAAAAAGAAGAAATGAAGTGGTTTCCATCATCACTTATAACCAAGAGGGCTCAATTATGCCCTTCTTTAAGTTACTTTGTACACAAGCTTCGGTTCTCAAGTAGTCATCCATACAAGCATACATCCTAATCTGTATGTGTTTGTCACTGTTATTTTTAATATGTAAGCCAATTATAGTTATCTTTAAATAGAGAAGACTAATGAGAAAATGTATCCCATAATTAAAAGGGGAAAGAATCAAGAACTTCCTGCCAACATTAACTGTGCTGATTTTACAGCAAGGTTGCCTACACTTTTCTTCCATCTCTGTATTTAAATTTTTATACTTTCCCCCTCCTAATTAAAAAAAAAACAAAACCAAACAACAACAACAAAAAAACCAAACAACAACAACAAAAAAAAACAAGACAAGAAATTAAGATAAAAGTTTTCCATGTAGGAAATTCTGCAACTTTTTCTGATGCTAATTAAAGTCTACACATTCCTTTCAAAAACCTTAGTCTTGTAGGAAGGGAAAATGTGCTGCTACACTGCCAAGAGCCCAGCTGAACATTTTAAGTATTGTCATAGTCAAAGCAGAGCAGATCATCTTAAATTCACTGGCTGTCCATTTATCACAATTAAAGATACATTTAAAGGGGAAAATTTTTTCTTGTTTGGCCACCTCAGTAAAGATCTATTTCACACATTTCACAATTCCAGACACAGAACTGTAATTATCTCAAGACTTCTATTTCTTGTTAATATCGCCCTGTCAGCAAGCCAGAATGTTTAGTATGCAGTGCTTCCTGTAGGAATATTAATGAAGAATTGCTTGCAATTGCAAAATGTGTTAAATTCCAGCATTTCTATGTGGTAAAACACCATTTAAGAAAGGTTTCAGGGAAGTGTTTTTTATGTTCCATGTCTTCAAGAGCTCTGCATATTGTGATCCATGCAAAAATGTAATTCGCATGTAGATTTGGTATTTCTCACCACATTTTCAGTTGAGCACCTTCTTGATTTTTTTTTTTTAAAGCAAAAAAGAAAACAGCAGACATTATGTTTTGCTAAAAAGCATAAATTTAAGTTCTCCAGCTAAAAATAAACTTCTAAAATAAAGTTTGCTGTTAAAAATATGTATCATATGAATATAAGACATGTAATAGAATTGTAACTAAAATTCTGTGATGTTTTATTTCAGAAGTACTGAAATATATAGATTCAATGCTTCAGTGAAAAGGCAGCACTTGGCTTCCCAGGTAAGTGGAAAGTAGAAGAGCTCTGATAGGTGCAAGGTTTCCTCCACACCCTCCATGAGGAAGCTGGCTCCATCAAGTCCCTGGCTCTACTGAGGGAGAATGGGAAACGTACCCAAAATATCAGCAGAATCCTGAACTGCTTGAAAGAGTCCAGCAAAGAGCAACTCAGACGATGAAGGGAGTGGAACATCTCCCTTATGAGAAAAGGCTGTGGGAGCTGGGTGTCTTCAGCTTGGAGGAGAATGAGGGGTCACCTCATCAATGTTTATAAATATGTAAGGGGTGAGTGCCAGGAGGATGGAGTAAAGCTTTTCTCAGGGTTAACTAACAACAGGACAAGGGGCAATGGTTATAAACTGGAACATAGGCAGTTCCATATAAATATTAGGAAGAATTTTTTCATTGTGAGGGTGACAGAGCACTGGCACAGGCGGCCCAGGGAACTTGTGGAGTCTCCTTCCCTGGAGACATTCAAAGCCCACCTGGAGGTGTTCCTGTGTGACCTGCTATAGGTGACCCTGCTCTGGCAAGAGAGGGTTGGACTTGATCTTTCGAGGTCCCTTCCAACCCCTAGCTTTCTATGATTCTATGATCCTATATTCAGAGTTCACAAGCAAGAATTGAGAGAATGCTGTAATCAGATTATAATTTATTTAATAGTGAACAAAGACTGTTCTTTTGTGGACTGGTTCACTGTCAAAATTTGGCATATATCCCAAAGAAATGTTTAGTTATTGATAAGTGGCTTTTGCAAACATAATGACTTAAATGGAAAGCCAAGGCATTTAACAGACTCTATCTAGTTCCTAGCCTTAGAATCATGAACTCTTAAGTATGGTGATTCAGGTTGATTCAGTGGATTTAATGGCTAGAATTATTTTTATTTTAAACAAATGTTAGAGAACAGAAAAGACAAATGTTGACTTTGTAAACAATGCAATCTGATCTGGATTTTAACGGAAGAATTCAAACATGATTTCTCCAGTTCAGTTAACCATTACTTCTAGTATGTTTAGAAGCTTTCAGTGGGGGTTGCATTCAAGTTCCCTTGTACTCAGAAAAGTCACTCAGACTCATGTGAAAGCAAGAATCTATTTTAAACAAGTATTTTCTAGTCAAGATAAATCCTCTTCAAAGAGGAAAAACAAAAACAAAACCCTCTAACAAAGCAAAATCAAGTTATTTGCCAAGTTATATAAATATAGTTTCAGATTCATTTTGCGTTGACACATTAAAAATAGATGATTTTGAGTGATACAGCAACAGTATAAAAAAGAATTACTTAATTATGTAGAATATTAATTAAAGCTAATAGGATTCAATTATAGAAAACATGTTTACAACATTTACTTGAGCTTGCCACCACACAAGCTGTTCTACTTCCTAACTATTCTGAAAAATATAACATTGAGACAGCCACTTTTACAGAAATTGTCCCGTTATGCTCCTTGTGTGTTCCACTGAACTGAATGGAGTCACAGTTTTAGAGTAGAGATACACAAGAAAACCATGTCATTTTAATGATGAAAAAAATTATATGTTTGATGCCTGTGGCCACCAATTAAAGGAATACTTTACATGTGCACATCATCTCTTATGTGTTCAATGCTGCTGCAAAATCCTCTTGCTAGTCTGTTTTTTTGGTCATCTTTTCCTTAGTAGACAACAAATTCTTTGGAGACTGTTCTTAGGAAAAGGCCACAGATCATTTAGGGAATGCATAACTTGTGGTCTAAGTAGCACTAAAAATTCCTCCAAGGTCTGAAGAATCACATCTATTTTGAGACAAGTTTGACTGCACATACTAATTTTGAAAAACATCCCCTCATTTTACCTATGACAACAGTTGACTATGAAGCCACTTTACCGATATGGTTACTTGTGGACAGAAATATGAATAAGTATTCAGTGGTTACATCTTAATTTTAGATTTAAAGTTATGTACATCCCAGTTCCTTCAAAAAACATCTGTAAATGCATGTTCATGACACAACGAGTAGGGAACTCTAAGTAAATTCAGAACAACATATATTGGGCAAAGGCTGAATTAAAGAAATAAGAACAGATTTTCAGCAGAGTTATGCTGTGCTCTCTGTCTTTTAAGATCTTCTAGTTGTTTTTCAGTATTGCAAGAGGACACCAATAAGATGGATATTGAGAAATAAGCACTTCTTTCTATCCCTTCCCTTGGCTTGCCTTCCCTGTATTTGTATAATAACACAGCAGCAAAAACAACATCAACACACCCAAGGTAGCTTTAAATAAGAGACATGGAGTATATGGGTATCAGAATATCATCAGAAACAGCTGCAGATTGCCTAGCTCACACTGTAAAGCTGAAGTGCAGCACCTGCACATTGGCTTGAGCACCATGCTTGGATACTTGTCATGCCTGCAAGTTCCCTAGCTGGTTGCACAGAAACCTTTCTGTCCTAGGAGAGGGAAAGACAGGGTTTGCCCAGGTCTCTGTTCTGACCCATCTACCCATTTCCAACCTCTGCTTCAAGCTATGTAAAGAAAAAACTGTGATTAATTAGCATATAGATTTTGCTAGTAGTCTGCACCGATTTAAAATGAGGGCATTTGATCCATCTGTTTGTAAATTTTTATGAAAAAATTTACTGGTACATAATTTGAGGAGCCTGCTTAGACCCACTAATGGTGATTACACAATGTGAAAAAACATACTCCAAATATATACATGGATATTTTTTAATTTCTTAACATCCTGATCGATTACAGTAATTACACATTTAGCTGGTCAACATCACCTAAATGATAGAGCTTTGTTCAGAGGAATAAATGGAACCAGCAATTATATCAAAGCTATATATGTTTCCAGCTGATGTGCTGTTTCCATAGGGAAATTCTGCCTATGTGATTGCTTACATCATGCTTTTATCCATATTCTATCAGCTGTGAACTCTCTTTTAAAACACAAACCAAACAGAAAAACTCACTGGTTTCTTCAGCAAGTGTGTGAATTGAAGACTGGAGACGAATTCCAGGCCTTCCTTGCAAAAAGATGCATATATACAGCCCTTCATGACACCCTGGATTTCCTCAAAAGACTTGAATCACAGGAAAATATCCATATTCCTAAGATGCCACGAGCACCACATTGTAGCAGAGATATAAAATACAGAGAAAAGAATGCTAAGGAGTTGAGGTAATATCATTACAGCGTTAGACTTACTAGTTTGTTGGTTCGTTTCTTTTTTTATAACAAATATACTGAAGGAATAGTACAGTCAAAGAATAATCACAAAATCACTCATGACTATTTGTGCCAATAGCTGAATTTTTTTTCCTGTGTCATCTCTAATCTCACCTGCCACAAAATAATGCAAGTGTCATAGGATTTCAGTTTTCAGCAGTGTGATGAATTAGTATGTAATTTTATGTTCACAATTCCTCAATTAGTAGAAGTTAATGCATTACTTGACTTGAATGCAGAATTCACCTTAACTACATAACACAATTTTTTTAGATCAAGAAAATAATCTAGATGATTATAACATGTAGCAACGTCATGTAATATATTGTCACATCAACAAGTAAACATTTATTTACATTTATGACTAATGCTGAATAACAACAGCATATTGATTTTTGAGATTTCTATTGTATATAATAACTTGTGTTAGATTAAAGGAAAATGGTAACAGCACAAAAAAATGCAGGAAAATTCCAGTATCTTCCAATTCAATATCTTTTGGAATATTTTATCATATATCTTCAGGTGAGAGAGATGGTATCTGCATTGATATGATCCTTTTTCATCTTTAAGAATATAGCAGATGCTTAACTTTTAATTTCCTTAAAAAACTTAATTGACCAAACAAAAATGTAATTTTTGCTTTGCAGATTCGTCCAGTGACCATGACAGTAGAGAAGAATACATATCACATATCATATAGAAGTTATTTCTCTGCCATGAACATCAGCTTGTTAAAAATATTTTACAAAGTACCTTGCTCTGGCTAGAATAATCTCTTTGCATTTCTTTCTAGAAAAAAAAAAAATCACTTCAAAAGAGAATTGTCTTGGAAAAACTGTTTTCAACCTGATACCTAGTATTCCATTTGGAAATCTCAAGCATGTATTGGGAGTATTTAACACATTTAACACACATGCACACACTCGCACACACACAAACAAACAAACACACAAACAAAAAGCAGCTAAATCTCAACAGAGATGAACAAAATCAGATTTCTATCCTATGAGAAATGTCACAATTACATTTGGTTTTACTCCAAATTGCCACGATAATGTGTATGTTTTTGAAACTAAATGGAAAAGAATTCTGAGTAAGTCCTAATGTTGATAACATTTTTACCAAGATACAGCTATAAAATTACATATACATATTACCAAAAATAATAAATACCCATTTTAAAAAATCCCATTTGTTTTCAAATTGTATATTCAACTTCAGACTGTACAGAATATTTATAGAAATGGTAGCATAAAGAGAAAAACACATATTTTTGCTAGTCTGAACTAAAATTACCAGTATTTCTGATATGTTTAATTTTTCTCTTCTATAAAACATTTCCATATGAACTGATCAACATTACTTTTGAGTATTTTATGAATTAAAAAGATAGTGTCTGATTGGTTTTGTACATTGCCTTACACATATTTTTAAATGATCCCTGGAATTTTATCTTTAATTTCACAAAAGTCTGTCACTATAAATTCTGAATATCATATAAAAGCTTTTTTTTTTTCAGTGATATCTTTAATATTTAGGGTTGCTGAAGGTTAACTTCTGCAGCTGCATGACTTGGGTATAGTACAGAGTAACAGTATTTCCCAAAGATGTGTTGGGCCACTGGACAGATTTGTGCTAAGGGAATAACCTCTCTGGTTTTAGGCATTATCTCCCAGACTTTATTGATCCAAGTACTATCCTTGAATAATTAATGCATGGATTAAAATCAATGACATTTCAAAGTGAAAATGAAGCAACCTGAAAGTGTATTTAATTAAGAAATCACATTCCAAGCATATTCGAGTCACTAAGCCATTTTTTAATATTGTAATAACCAACCACATCCCCTGACATTTTTTACTGTTTGTGACACAATTAAGTTTTCTTCCAACCATATCCTTATTGACAGGCAAATCTCACCCAGTAACGAATCAGTCCTTCCATGGAGTTTGTTTTGTGAACATTAATTTTCTCATGCATTCCTACTCCTGTTCTAAGAAATTATTTCACTTATTTGTATTTTTAAGTCATTTGACATCACTATAATCTGAATTAAAAAGACAGGATTTAAAGAAACAGATACAATGCACGTACTTTGAGGGTCATTGCAGTTCCCCACTATTGTAAATATTTTATCATTATTACAGAGGTCACTTCTTCAATTTCAAAGTTCCAGCTTCAAGAAAAATTTCAACACGCTTTTCAGATGGCCTCTGGATACTTTCTAGATGGAATTGCTTGGATTAAGAAAGAAGATTAAAGATATTTGGAGCATTTTTAAGATTTAATTTACTCTTTTAAAAACCAGGAAAAAGACTGATGCTGGAAAGCTACATCAGAGGGAAAACAAACAGGTTGCTTTCATCCTTCTATTGCCTCTTCCAAGCTGTGATGTTTTCCCAGTGGTACTATAGAGCAGATTGGCTCAGGTGCTCAGAACATTAAAGAAAATAAATTAACATTCAGCATGTGGAAATACAGAAAATGTGTTTGTTTGGATCTGCAAGATAGACTTCCTATGTGATAATACTGTCTTCAAAATACTTTTCATTAAAAGAAAATGTTATTTTCCTGATTTTATTAAAAGACTTGCATCTACTATTGAGTATGATTTAGGTGCCTTGCTCAGGACAGTTTTGTGAGGTAGTGATGAAACATTTTTTAACTCAGCAAAAAAGCAGTGCAATGGCCATAATCACATAATAATAATAATAAACAAAATACTTTAGGTGCATCATCTACTTCTTGTGGGAAAATGCAGTAAGCTCCACTTCAACAGAACTTTTTCCTCAGTCAGTGACTGCAGAGGGTGCTGGTGAAGCCTTGTTGGATGTACCAGATGTGTTTCCTCTCACCCTGAAATCCCAGAACTCTTAGGAAAAAATGAGCACTGAGCTTTGTAAAGGAGAGCCAATGTCCTAGGGGTGGTATCCTTTGTGGAACATCACCCAGGGCCAGTGCAGAGCATGGGTAGCTCATACAGAAACAGGGTGTAGTATCCTCAGTGCAGTTTGCTTGGGACTGGAGGTAACACTGGCACGCTATAAAAACAGGACTAAAATTATTTGTGATAAGTTTACCTCTTGGCTAATTAAAGAGCTAAGGCCTTCCTCATATCTAATTATACAGAGAAAATATTTTCTTTTAAAATCAGGCTTTATAAATCAGGTTAGGGAAATCTCACTGTTAATGGGTACACTTTTTATCTGTCTCAGCAGGGCCTCTAACCTGTGGTTATTGTTCCAGAACCATAATAATAAAGTTAGACAACTTTTATATAAAATTTTAACTTGATTTTATGAAGGCTGTAAACAAATCCATCTTTAGCTGAGGTCCACAAAATACAGGTCAGCAATCTAGTAGTAAGCAAGTGTAAGATTTAAGGCAACTAAGGTTCACTAAACGCTAAGGTTTAATAGATTTTTGTGGTTACCATTTGCAACCGAAATCTTAACAAACTTGATTTGTTAACAAGAGCAGATTTCTATCTATTTAATAGATTGCATAGACAGTTGCAATTCATGTTTCGTAACAGAAGCTATAGTTACAGTGTCTCAGAATTAAAATCCAGCAACCTGGTTATTTGTTTTCTCTTCTAACTTGAACTGAAGAAATACAGTTTTAGGCTGAAAAAATACAAGAAAGGTGGAGGAAGAAAGCAAGGTTAAAATTTAACTAACTCTTTAAAACAAAGCAAACCCAATTATTGCTATTTGTGCACTTTTTACTGCAGCGCTTCTTTTCTACATCTAATTAAATGTCAACAACCAATGAACTGATCATTACAAAGGGATAACTGAATATTATAGCAAGCTCACTTGCCTTTAAGGAAGAGAGACCATATTTTATGAATATGATTATCTCATGTTAATGGACATCTTAATTTAACATTTCTGCAAATGGAATCTTCATTTTCCATTGGGCAGCTGGCAGGGTCTTACACTGTTTTTATATCTAAGAGAAGTTAAAAACCAACTTGCAGTGCCACAGACATATATCAGGGGAAAGCTGCCAAATATGTCTAATTGGAAGTAGAAAAAAGCCTTGGTTAAAAAAAGTTGGGGTTTTTTTGAGAGAAAGGTCAATGAAGTTGTAATAGAAGCCAACAAAGCTTTTGGCAGTTGGCTAGAATGAAATGGGTCAGACCCAGTGACTCCAGCTAAAATAATAATTATTAAAAAAGGTACAAGCCTGCAGTGCAGCTGAAGTGTTTGAATTTCCTGTTGGTATTTATACTCTTCTCTCAATATGAACATTATAGTAATTTCAAAAAACAAAGCAACCTTTTTTTTTTCTAAACAAGAAAAACAAGTTTCTCTCTGTTAAAAAAAATTTTTTTTTAAAACTTAGTGGGTTTTTTCCTCATATTTCTTATTTCTCATTTTGCAGAAAAAGATGATCAATTCATCTTTGTTTTAAAGCTACATGAAGTTCTGCAATTTTACTAACATTTGGCCTTTTCTAAGTGAACCATATCCTCAGAATTTAACAGAGGCCATTAATAAAAGGCCAAAGCCAGTTATAGATTGTCACACCTTGCTGTCTTTAGAATACAACTTAATTTATAACATTTATATTCTACTGTGAGGTTAAAATTATGATCTAAAGGACACAAAAATTAAGACAGATATTATCCTCAAGTGAAGAGAGTAATTTGTTTTATCTTTTCTCATACTAACTTAAAAATAATATTGATGTACCACACTTGTAAACAAGCTTGAGAAATCACACAAAAAATAAAAGGAAAATTTGAAATAAAATCCATTTATAAACTAATTGTGATTTTTCTAATACTGGCATTTAATGTCTTCTCAAAGATATTGTGGTCACTATAAAAACACACAGAAGGAAACAGTTCCTACTGAAACAGTAATAGACAAACAATTGGAGAGGTAAGTGAGTGTTGGACAGTTACATATTTCAGGAAAGATGGGCTTCATGAGGGTATGAGGAAGCACTGAGGATTCCCATCAGCTGGAAATGGACAGCCTTTACAGTTGTAAAATTTCTGATGAATGCATGCATCTTCTGGGATCAAGGGAGGCATATTAGTTTTCAGAAGGTGACTATGGCATCTGTACTAAGTAATTAACTTAATTAAAGAGTAGAAAACCAAGCAGTTTCTATTTTTCTTGTTAAAAATTGGGAGCAGAGCATTTGCTGTGCACTTGTTTTGCTAACTGACCCCCTACAGATGGTCCCTGACCTCAGCACTGACAAAAGAATAACACTGATTTCAGCAACAGTCTTTTCCTACACACAGAACTTTTGAAGACTGTAAAATGAACAGTTTTAATCAAGATATATTTCCAATTGATCAATAATTTCATGGATGATACAAATTTTGCTCGTAGCCTGGTGGGGTGACTGATTCAATACTAATTCTATCCCAGTGTTATGTATTTTTTGTTTTCAATATTTCTTCTTCACTTTTATATCCTAGATTTAAGTGCTGGAAGTCTTGATTAGCTCCTGATCAGAACAAAATGTGTGCTTTAGAACTGCTGCAGTTGTAGAAATTTCCCCTTTCATCAACAACGAGTAGTTGTTAATATGGAGCGTTCTTTTTTTAAAGATTACTTCTGGAATTACTTGGCATACAAATGATGTAAACTAAAAAGTTTTCATCAGAAGTTACTAATCTGGAGGGAAAAACAGATTTTAATCTACCAAAAAAGTCTGTATAAGAACAAGAAGAGGATTAAAGGTGTTGATTTTCTGCACATAAATTAAATCCTCATAATGAGAGGTAAAAATAGACACATGGGAAACAACAGATCTTGGAAAATATAGTTTCTTTTTTTTTTTTCTGGGTCTGTTGTTTCTGGGAACAGTGCCACTATCTCTATCTGATATTTTGCTTATCACCCTGACATAATAGCTTGGTAGTTTCTGATCTTTCACAATACAGATATACTCAGACAATTCTGTAAGAAGAGTCAAATGATCCCCTGTTTAAATCTTCAGAGGGTATTTAGGCATGAACCTCAGTTTGAAGTACCAATGAGCAAAAGAACCTTAATAGCTTTGTAGCATGGTTACTTGAATTTACTTTTTAATCCAGGTGCCTATTTAAGTTCTAACATTACAGATCATTAATTATATGAGACAAGGAGATATATATTTTAAGGTTTTTTTTAACAAGTAAGTTCTAAAATGAGATAAATACTCTGCCTACGAAACCCTGAAATCAGAGGGTAAAGTGGTTTAAAACAAGCAGGCAAAACTCTCACCAAATAGTATCTATTAGTACATCCCTCTTCCTGACAATCACACATTGTTCCCTTTGTCCACCATATCTTCAGCAAAGGATAAGTCTAATTCTGAAAAGGCCTCATGAATGAAGTCCAGTAACATTTTCAGTGAAAAGTGTTCGGATACCTCTCTGAAAAATTAGTTAAAAAGGGAGAGTGGTAATAATGAATTAATTCTTTAAAAGCTTCAGTAATCAGTCTTTCAGAAATTTCTATTCCTTTTAATAGTTCTCTTATTATTGAATTATAAAGCTATAATTTACATCAAGATGTTTGACTCATTGGATTAAAGAAAAAGTATATCTCTTTGTCATTTAAAAAAACCCACAGTGTTGGAATTATCTGCTTAAGTAAGAACATACTCCATGTAATATTATTTTATTCTCTTTTATTGAAGTCAGAGTAGTCAAAGCACAGTTAATTTCCAAAAATAAACCCGTGACCATATCACTATGCAAAAGCACATAGAGCACATGTATGTCTTCTGTTATAATACTCATTATTCAGCACAAATTCTTTAACATTTCTTCACCTTTTTTTTCACACTGCATCATGTGAAATGTTCCAACCTGCCTTTAGAAACTAGTTGCTTTTGACAAGGAGTGACAATGCCCTGATTTTGGGCTTACATGTAAATTCATTTGCAATCAACAGAGCTTTAAGTGTTGATAATCCCTAGTACTTCAAGTCCTCCAGTGGCCAATTTTCTTTACATGAAGAAGTGCATATAGAAAAATGTTTCTGATTGGGTTCTTTATGGGAAATGAAGATAAGGAAATAGTTCCCATATAGGAAATAACACGAGTTTTCAGCAGACCCTCCTATTTGGATAAAGAGGGAGAAGCCCACTGCAAGTTAGGGCCCTAACTTGCCTCCTCCATTCCCTGATGGCCTCCTTTGGCAGGTGGAGGGATGTTCAGGTCACCCAGAAGCTACCTCCAGAATGTACCTGTAATCAGCCGTGTTAAAAAGCCCATCGTGAGGGCCATGCTCAAACCAAATCTACACTAAAGCACAGCTCAAAAGCCACAAATTAACCACTCTTGCCAATGGGAGTGTTGATTCTCCTTACTGTGGTGTATAATGATCTCAGCTCTCATTACAAACAATAGTGGTCTAATTCTAATGAACAAATGGAAAACCCAAACCAGGAGCTTAAAAGAATAAGGACTAAAATGAAAAGCCCATAAATCACTTTGAAATCTCAAGAGTTTCACTCAGATAAAGAATTAAAATTGACTTTTATATATTTAGCATAGAATTATAGAATTATTTCAATTCGAAAAGACCTTCAAGATCGTTAAGTTCAACAGTTAACCTAGAACTGCCAAGTCCACCACTAAACCATGTCCCTAAGCACTTACAATCAGATCTTAGAACTAAATTAACAAAAAAAGACTCTTACCACCCAATTCCATTGGCGAATTATGAATGGTTAACTAACCTGAAAAAACATATGCACTACTGTGAGGTCCATCAATTAGTATCCCTCCACCTGAGATGCAGAGACACTGTGTCCTGTTAGTTGGTAATGCAATGAAGTTGATATCCTATTTACTGAAAAAATGTATATTTTACTTAGTATGTTAGTACATTTTACTGAGAAAATAAAGGGGAAAAAGGGAAAAAAATATGAAAAAGAAAAAAAAAAGAGAGGGAAAAAAAAGAAAAAAAAAAGAATAAGAGAAAAAAGAAAAAAAAAAAAAAGATAAAAGAAAAAGACAAAAGAAGAAGAAAAGATAACTTCTATGCCTAAACCAAGAAAGCTGTTACAGATTTTAAAGATCTCTCATTGGAGCCTAATCCTGTACTGTAAAAAATATCTGAGGAAAACATTAATTTTCCACAAATAACTGAAGCAAATAAAAATAAATTACATACAATCAAATACTGTACTTAAAGATGAAAGGTTCATTAAAGTAGCTTTATATTAAGGAAAAACCAAATGTCATAAAAATTGCCTGGCTCATGCCTACAGAAGACATCTTTACATTGGATGAAAAACCCAGAGAGGGAGTACTTGAATATGATGTTTGACCAGATGAACAGGAACTAAATCATGACTTGGAGAATATACTTTTTTTCTACAGCTGCCTTCTCACTTAGAGTAATGGTGTATGGGATTTCAGTTTGTGTTCTGGTCCTGCTCTTTTCCACACACTTGTGTGTGAGAGGTGGTCACGACTTTGTCTTCTTCCCTTCTTGATCCATACCTATGCATCCCACTTGAGGACTTAATACAACACATAATACTCCTTTCTGAGGTTACAATAAGCCCCTTTTCCACCATTTCACTTTCATAATAATAAAAATTATTGTGATATTAACTCATAGTGATGTATTGTGTACTAGTTTTAAGACACAGTAACCTAATGATGTTAAGGTCTGATTGCATAGGCCTCAAATTACTCAGACCCTAAGTGAAAACTGAATGGCTGCATGAGAGAGAAAACTATAGCTGTGGCTTACTTAGGCCTGGACCACTGCATTAACTCTACCGTGTGTTTTTAAAATGTAGGACCACATCTGGGATGAGATTCATTCCAGTACTGCCAGCTAATGTGGAAATTTTAAGCAAAGAAGTAAGAAAAAATTCTGCTGCTAGTTACACTCAGTAAATGTGCTGGTCATTCATGATCTACAGAATTTGGATTTGAAGCCAGTTTTATCACTTGCAGCTTTCCCAAAACTACCTCATCTTTTTAGAGAACAGATGCTCAGCCCTGCTGATATATGGCTGAAACATATGGCTGTGGATCTTCAAGTTAGGAAAGATATAATTAAAATATGCATGACTTGAAATAATATCTTGCAACAGTAGACATATAACTGTCTTAGCAAAAAGTCCAAATTAGGATGGATAAATATTTCTTGAGAAAGAGGCCATTGTAATATTGTTGTGCCCTAGGGAAAGAAAGGAAATAATTCTGCATTGGGTGAAATTCCATACCAACTTCTTATCTTCCCACAACTGCCTGATCCTAAAAAGACCTTAAAAGATGTAAAAACTTGGGTAGGAACACACATTTCTTAAGAACCGACAGCCGAGAACATGCCAAAAATCCCAGCTGTCCTATAAAACTATTTGTGAATTGCTTCACCAAAATAGTAACGTAGTCCATATACTAGAAATGAGAAATTATCTTTTTACATCCAAATATATATTAAGAAATAAAATTAAAGCTATGATTTTTTTTTTTTTACTAAGCTAGATGTTAATTCAAACTGGTTTAGACATAATTGAGTAAAGTACTCAGATGTCATGGTCAG
This sequence comes from Phaethornis superciliosus, assembly GCA_023637945.1. Taxonomy (NCBI): domain Eukaryota; kingdom Metazoa; phylum Chordata; class Aves; order Apodiformes; family Trochilidae; genus Phaethornis; species Phaethornis superciliosus. Next base: position 30,768,423 of record JAJQWJ010000003.1, read on the forward strand.
TTCCTATCCTTATTATTAGAAGTAGCTCTGCAGCTGGCTAGAGCATCTGTTGGTTAAGCTAATAGGAAAAGTCTGCAAGTTTACTTTATCATCTTAGAAGACAATGTAAAAAAATCTATGATACTAATTTTTTTTTTCAAATTTTTGCATATTTTTTTTTTTAATAAGAGGACTCAATGAAAACACCTGCCAAGAAATCAGTACAATTATGTTCTACACACTGAAGTAACACAGACCTTTCCTTGAAAGACTGTATAATCACCTTGATGCATTTTTGGCACTAAATAAAAATAGAAAATAGCAGTGTATTACTTTCTATTTTTGTATCTAGATGTAATTATAACATTTTTTCTTTTTTCTCTTTTTTTTTTTTTTTTTTTTTTTTTTTTTTTTTTGTCCTTGCATGCTTGATTTTGATTTGATGAAAAGGAGAAAAATAAGGTCTCTGCTCTGCTCTTGGAACCAATATGGAAAATAAAGCTCATGCTGTGCCCAGAAAAGAAGCCAAATGTATATGCACAAGCAATTACAAGCAATCAGAGGACACCTGAATCACCTGAATAATGGTTGTAGTTAGGTGGAAATTCTTGTTTGCCATAAAATGAGAGGCAGGGTCACTTTTACGTACTACTTTTATTTTTGTGTTCTACCAATACAAACTCAGTCCGACACTATACTAAATCATTAAAACACATATATTTAATGTTTAGAAATAATATTTACTACTTTGGAAATAAGTCTGCTGCCACAAAACATCTCTCACACTTGCCCTGTAGGAAAAAGGCATCTTCCCATACATCTTCCCATATTCACAAAGAAAGAGATAAGGAATTTATGTTTATATTCTCTCATTTGTGAGTAGTAATTTAATATAAATATATCCTAATACAATTAAGTATACTTAAAAATGTGATAGAACAATTAAAAAAAAGTGTCATAATAAAAGTAAATGGGCATTTTTTGAGGAGGAACAAATGCTAGATTAGAAAGTCATGTTTCTTCCCTTGAAAACTAAATAAATGAAACAGTTTACGAACAGTCTATCCTTCCATCTTTCATAGCCCTTGAATATGGGTCAGTGTTAAACTGGGTCAGAATATATCTCTGTTTCCCATTGCATATTCTTGTTCACAATCTCAAAAAACCTTAAATAAAGCCTCTAGTTTTATATACACTTTCAATGAGTTCTCAGGAGTCCCTCTTCTACCTACCCATAGTGGATATTTAGGTAACTTATTCTTTACTAGAGTATACTTGACTTACTTTTAAAGTAAGAAGAAATTAGATTGTCCAGGAGAAAATGTTGTCATATACCTCTAAATTGTCTTACATATCATGTTATACTGCATTTACAAGCCAACAAGCAAATTTTTATTGCCAGGGTACATTTAACAAATGTAGAAGCTAATGCTGTAAATAAAATACGAGGTAAGTCCCTGCAGCACATATGATGCTCAAATCAGTCATGTGGCCACTCCAGTTTCAATACAGATTGTAGCTGTATATCTTTTTTGATCATGATTCAATGAATCTCACATTAAAACTGTTTCACTAATAGCCAGCATTGACAAAACGTGCCACTTTGCAGGAAATTCTGAAATGCCAGTTTATATGGGATATAAAAAAATTTTGAAACACCACAACTTTGCACAGAGTAGGAATTTTATTTTGCAAAGGCATAAAGAAAATATAAATATTTTGAAATACTGTTGCTCTTTTATGGACTTAGGATTTCCTGATTTCTAAAGGTAAGAAAACCATCTCTGAAGTCAGTAAATTACTTTGCAAAGAACCAACAAAAGTCTTTCAGTTGGTTTCGTTGACCTTCTTCTGACCTATGTAACTGAAACAAAGCTCAGTGAAAATCCAAGCCAAACCAACAACTTAAAGATCTGCTTCATGAAGCATTTTTTAGTGACTACTAAGATGACACTATTTTGAAATTTATTATTTTGGACTCCGTTTTGCACAGGAGTATGTAAGCATCCAGTCCCATAATTTGAGCACATCTTATTTGAGTGAATCACTTTAGCAGTATTTTCATTAGCTTTTCTGATATATCTATTAACATACAATAACATTGCAGAATACTTTATCAACGACTTAGTAATATCTGTCAAACTTCTCACTTCAGATCAAAATCAAATCTCAAGAATTTTAAAAAAAGGTACCATTAAAGACATATATGTCCTAGAGAAATTTCCAAACCATTTCCTCTCTGGCTCATTATTTGGATCTTATTTGAAGGTTATATGAGAGAGAGGGTGCAATTCTCTCTCTTGTGAGGTGTTGGTTTGCTTTACTAAGGAGCCGTGCACAGATACAAACATGAAGAAAACAACCAGTCATTTACAGAGAATGTTATCTAAATATGATTCTTGGTTCTCAACTTTTGTCTTCCTACACATTTTTCAGCTATGAGGGTACTCATTTTAAATTTTTTAAGCTCCACTATTAAATGTTGTATTTGAATAAATAAATTACCCTTAAAGTAAATGTTCTTAAAATGCAATTAAAAAGTTCTACAATTTAGTACCACTATTGAGAAGTATCTAGACGTATCCTACTACACTCTGGCCACAAGACACCTGTAATTATGTTGATAGTGAAAGATCAGCTTACTGTAAAGTTTTGAAATGCAATGGATATGCAGTTTGTCAAGCAGAGGGTGAAAAAAGTAATCCTTTCTGAAGACTATGACATTCTTATTACAGGGAGGGAGGCATGATGGAGAGAACTCATGGTCACGCTTTATTGATTAAGCACAGAAAATTTTTTAAAATGTGTGTTACCAGAGTATTTAACCTCTTGCATACCGAGGATTATTGAATTTTATTTGCAGTGATAATGCTACATTATTCCTAGATATAGATTAACTATGGGGTTAAAGCAATTTTTGTAATATCTATTTAGGTGAAAAAATGCCTCTGTTAAAAAAATCAAGTTGCGAACCACTTCTGGCAATACTGAATTGCTGATTATTAAAAATGCTATCTACCATATCTGTCTGATTTGCATAACTATACATTTCCATATATTATCATTCTTTTTCAGACACAACTGAGGAGTCAATAGCAACAGAAGATTATCTGCTGATTATGCATGGCTTGCTATCCAAAATACCCTCTGAATTTACATTAGGAAGAAGAAGAAAGCTCAAGATCTGACTGCAGTAGATAAAAAGTCATATGCATTTCATATGTTGAACATATTGATCAGGGGAACAATCTCAAGCAGAGAGAGACAGGAAGAGAGTTAATATAAATATTTTAGCTGACTGTCAGAAGGACAAAGTACTCTCTTAATGAACAGGTATTTCAGAACACAAGGCTCCATTTAAAAATGAACATTTACATAAATGGGAATTCTGACTAAGATTTAGAACATGCAGAGTCATATGAGTGATTAATCTTCTTGAAGCCATCCTCACCAGTTTGTTCCCTACCCTCTGGTAGCACTGTTGATAATGAAGTGATTTTAAGTAAAGTAATGAACTCTATTATTAATTACAAATTTTGCAGATGGATTACTTAAATCATATTAATTTTTAAAAGATCATGGCATTCTGCAGCAAAAATTTATGCCTAAGTTATTTACAATAAAAGAAAACAAAAGTAGTGCTAGTTTAACATATTCCATACAATGATAAATTCAAGTAAATTTAGTTCACATTTGCTTCTTACAAAACTATTCAGAACAAATCCTACTATCTGGGGCACAGGAATATTAATTGAGACCACAGAACATTCTGACATCTAGCAGTTCTTAACAAAAGTAACAAAACAAAACAAGAACTCTCACACTCAAGTGAAGAAGCATTTTAAAAAGTTCTTGCTCTTCATTCACAGACTCGACTCAGTAATAAGTTTAGAAATGAAAATAAGAATATAGATCATGCTGGCTACTAAACAGCTTTAAATTCAAAAAGGAACGTGATGCAAATATTTGAAAAACTGATTAATTTTAGGGAGGAAAACATCAAGAGATAAAGGTCTATGTAAGCCTTGGCAGTACAAAGTTTAGCAAAATGCAAGTCTCCATACAGTGAGAAAATTCACTGGTTGTATATGGGGCTAAACACTAACTCTAAGAGGAAGGGATTGTTCTCCGTTGCATTTGTCTAAATTTGTGCCAGTAAGAGAGAAGAAAAATCTTTCCTCGTTTCATTCCATTTCTTCTAGACATCCCTTTGCTGGCCTTTTCAGTCTCTCTTTGTTCCAAGATTATTTCAAATGGGAGGCACGAGCAAAAGGAAAGGCAGTTTAATTAGGACACTGAGCATGGTGCCATCTTTTCGCAAGCAGAGGTACGCAGGAAGAGGATCTTGCATCTTCCAGCACCCACTCTTGGTTGGCTCAGTCATTTGTGAAATGTTTGCCAGTCTCTCTCCTAGATGCTCTGAACTCTGCATCTGAATTTCAGCACTCTGGGGAAACACTCAATATGAATGGGGCAAAACAATGTTCAGGAAAATTTCCAACATTTTTGTCAGGAAAGCATTTTATTTTATCTGTTTTCATTTGAAAACAGAAACAGATCATTTCTCCAGAAAAATATTGCTGTTGCATGAATTCCATTAGCGTAGCTAGGGAGCTCCAAATGGGTACCAATTGTTATGACTTCCATTCATGTATATATTTTCTGCCACATGTGAAGGAGTTGGCTGTATCTTGAGAATATTATAATTCTGGCTGATTCAGCACAATGAACAATGTGCTTAAGGCAGAGAGTAAGGGTTTCCATGTAAATAATTTTTATTTGTAAAGATAAAGAAGGTCACTGGCTTAGGAATGGCAGAATCAACTGCAGTTCCCATGTGATTTCTTACTTATACAGGACAATAAAAATGCGTTATACATATTACAAAAAAACGCATCATGACTCCACAAACATTTTTGGTTTTATTTACAGACCTAAAATAAATTTTGTAATTATTTTTCATACATGTAAGATCTAAATAACTTTTTCTAACGAAATATTTTTCTTTTAAAAATGCCAGGATTTATCTGTCTACAGCACAATCTCTGTAATGTTTTCCCATGATAAAAATATTTCTACAGACTATAAATACCTGAGATCTTTCTTTTTATAGTCTAGAGAAAGTATATAATTGCAAAACATATCCTAAATATTTCTAAAATTGAGCAATGGCATGTACCATAAAGTAACAAAATCTTTAGCCTGTCTACTATGCTTAGAACCTGGTAAGTTAACATGTTTAGTACTTTAGCTATGACAGCATTATAGGTGATATTTCTGAGAAAATAAAGATAGAAAAGATGAATCATAATTCTCTACAGTATGGTATCACATAAAAGTGAGATTTAAGAACAATCTAAAAAAGCAGCTTTGGGTTCAGCATCTAACATTAACAGAAAAGTGAAATTCCCATGAAGCAGTGCTCTGTCACCATGGCAACCTTGCAAGGTATCACAAAAGGGTTCATCTTTATGCAACACAGTTTTACAAAATCTATCATCCTAAATGTGACAGCATGTACTATCTTTCGGTTCTGCTGTGACACCACAATGCATAGGAGTTATCAAATATAACAAATGCCTCATTTATTACCAGTCAAAGAAGTTACATTTTAAATGCAAATGTTTAAAATTGAAATGAAGGGTTCAATCAGGAAAGCTCCCCAACCTTAAATTACCACAGGAAGAGTAACACTATCAGATTTGCCAACATTGTGTTTTAAATATATTTTTAAAATAGTAACGCTACGATCTCTGCTTATTTTTGACAACTCTGATATGACCTTTAGAAGTAAAACTAATAAAAGCAGTCTGACCGTGGTCTTTTGAAATAAAACCCTATAATCTGAAAGCATAAAAGCTATACTAATAAGTAACTACAAAGGGGATTACAGTGAAACCTAGAGAGTATATCTTTTATAGTTTTCAAGACACACTTTTCTACAACATAAATATAATTTATTAAACTTAAAACATTCTTGAGAGCAAAGTTACCAGGCAAAGCCGAGTCAAATGCTCCAGGTTAATTTGATTCAAGTTATTTTTCTACAGAATATCTAATTTTAAATGGCTCTGCTTAATGATCTCTTGTGTAGATCAATAACTTTTCCCCCCTCTCTGTGAACCCCACTGGGAGGAGAAAAAATAATTATAACGGCCTTCTTGCACAGAAAAATCAAAGTCTCTACAGGAATCAAATCTAAGTATGCAAACTGTAATGAATCATAAACTTTCCAGTAGTGTGTAGCGCTCTTATTTGTCCTAATGCTGCTTTTCTATTTTTTTTTTCAGACAGCTTGTGTAGCTATGGAAGAGAATATTTTAAATGACCTTAAGGATGTTGGAGCATGCACAATGCTGGCTTACTGAATGTAAAGAAAACTGTAAGTAACCTTCTCAAGAAACTGCATCACAAAAAATAATACTTTCTCTTTCTGCCATATTAGGGTATAAGCTCATGAACTCAGATATGGCCTCAGTAATGGAAAGATAAATCTTGATGCAGCTTGGCTTCAAAGGTTTGCTTTGTTGCTTAGTGTGACTAACAGACATGTTTCTTAAGCAAATATCTTCATATATCAGGAATACAATTTACATTCTTCAGAAATAACCTGTTTAAACAGAACTAAGGCTTTGGGAATAATTAGACTAGGGAAGCCACTAACATACTTTAAAGAAAAAAAACACAAACAAAAACAAAATATAGCCTTAGTAAGGATGGAAAGAAAGGTCATGATTATCTGAGGAAAAATCTTCTTACCTAAGCACTTTTTGAATTCCAAGTGACTTCATTAGGGAAGAAAAAAAAAAAAGAGAAAAATGCTATGCCATGTGTCATAAGCACAAGACAGCACTTTTTCAGCTTTGCTACACCATTTCACAGGACTCTGATGACAGAAAAGGTACAATTAAGGCAGTTTAGCCAGCTTTCTGGGACTTACCCAGCAGGAAAAAAAGCTTTGCCTTGAATAAAATTGGCAAATAGGTTCTCTGGTACTGTTGCACATTACAGTGCCATAAAGAAGGGCCTCCCTCAAGAAGCACTTTTTCCCATGAAACCTCTGATGCAGTAATGGGACATTCAAAGTTACATAAGTCATCATGAGTAGCTCTGAGGAGGCATTAAATTCAACTGTGGCTGAATTAGATCCTAGCTCCTAGCAGAATTTATGAAACAGTATAAGGTTTCATAAAATACACCTGTTGGCTCTTTTGCCTTTTTCTTGCCCTGCAATTGCTCACATGAGCAGAGAGCATTGTAAACGTGCAGCTGAGATCTCATTCTTCAAAGTGATTATGAACAATGAAAAAAAATCTTCAACACAACATAGCTGAGAATAACATTAAAAGTCTGCAAAGGACATGTGCAGCCTTCCAGCCATCCGAAGATAATACCTTGAAAGCCTCATTACTGCTGAACTGACATGCATAATGTCACTGCTAAGACTTCATGTTAAAGCAGCTGTAAATGAATAGCCATGATCCATCCACGTTATTCAGAGTTGCTGTTTCTATCCAAAGAAAATATAGATGGGGAGGATACAACTGTCAAAAATAGCAACGTGGGTTTGTGTAGCAAGATGTAAGAAACATCTGGTTATTCCTATATCTTAAGATCAAACTACTCAGACATCTAAATCACATATTTATGCTTTGCAAAACCATATCTATTTAAAAATGAGCTATTCAGATGAAAATAAAAGTTACAACTTTATATTTAACTGGAATGATGACCTGCTTTGCACATCAATGCTTTTCCTTGCATTATACAACAGAGCCATGTTTGACTACAACTACAGCTGCTAAAGGAAGAGCATTATGAATAGCCAGAATAAATTATTAGTTGATTCTCAGCAATTTTATCTGAACAACATATTGCCAGCTCTGAACACAATTTCATCTTAACATTGCCTGTATTAAAACTGTATTTTAAACAATATAGTATTGGTTACTATCTGAATTCTAATTTGAATATTGTAATTAACATTAACTTGTTAGTAATTTTGATTAAGAAATTATTTATAATACTTTCTGGACTTGATGACACCACAATATCATCTGACTTATTCTCAACCATAAACTTATGACCTACTACTTTTGATCTACTCTTTTTTTGTGAGAGTTCATGCATGCTCCTGCAAATATATTATTCAGACTACTGCCTCATCACACAGGTGATAATACATCAATTTATTACCAACATTTAATACCCCCATGCTTTTCTAGGTTATTCCACAGCATAAAGTATATTTTAATGACATCAGTTGCCACAGGCCAAAGCCTTAGTGTCTTATGTCAAAGCCCAAAGTTAAAAACATTCCTTCAGCAGCTATTGACTATTTCAAGGCATAGATTGAGGGTTGTGTATCTCATTTCTTAAAAGTGGAGAAGAGAGAATGGAGGAGGAAAATGTCATAGCAAAACAATACTGCAAGTAAAAACAAACAAAAAAAAGCAATATTAAATCAACAGTAATATTAGCTATTGATGACCCTTTTCATTACTATCAATCTGAACACAAAACAAATTTCTGCCAACAATACCTGTAGCCTGGATGAAGGAGAGTAGGTGGGGATCTTTCCATTTTTATATGAGCAAGTCAATGATAAGGGCAGCACTGACAATTTACCACACAAGAAAACTAGTAGCTAACATGGTTTCATGTCAGAACTTTGACTTTCATAAAGTTATATCCAATACCTTAACAATAAGTAATACCACAGTCCTCCCCCATCTCCTCCCTTACAAATTTAGAGCAATTGGTTGTTATTCCCAAGAGACAGACTTTAAAAAAACCACTCACATACATGTGCCCCAGCAACAGCTCTGCCAAAACTTGAATTTATCAGAGGCAGCAGTAGTACTCTTCATTATTTTCTGTCTATTGCAGGATTTGCTTAGCAGAAAAGAGTCTTTTGAAATCAGTGGTCTGTCCTTGATAGCTTCTTTCATCACTACACTACAATGGACTTACTGCCTGACAGCCCATACTTCTAGCCCTGCCTTCCTGGTCTTAGACCCACTCTTCTTAGCAACAGAAGAGAGAGGCAGTAGCAGCAGGAAAATCTGGCTACAATTTTCATAAAGCACTTTATATAAAACCTTCCAAAATTCCAAATTCCATTCTGCACCACACTTGCAGGTTGAAATCCTGCTCAAGAAAGTGGGAATAACTCCTGAAGCTGAAAAGTAAGACTGGGACATAAGGCATCAGTTGTCTTTTCCTTCATTCCAAAGAAAACACAGAATAGTAGAACTTCAATAGAAGATTCAAAAGAAGTAAAATCATTAAAACAATACTGCCTTTTCCATCTCTGTCCTTACTTCCATATACAAGAACTGTGAAAAAATGTTCACTTGTTGACCAGCTCACAGCTGTATGTGTTTTTCCTTTAAGACAACTGAAAACTAGATGATGACATAAGCAGTTTAATATTAAGAGGTAGGTTTGCCATAGAAAAACTATGCATAAATTGACATTTGATAATATAATCCATATGCAAACTGTCAATGGATTTTTAAGTGATTTTTCTCAAATTCAGCCTTCTATACTAATAAGTGCTTTCTCTAAGAAAATTATTAAATTGTTGTAAGTTGATCTGTAATTCTAGAAACTCGTATTTTTTCTGTTTTTAAAAGGCTACATTTCATATCTAAATGAGAACCTCACACTTTTCTTTACAATATGATATGTCACACTAAATGCATTGCATAGCACCTCATTCAGAGCTCTTCAATTTTCACACTTTTATTGACTTTTATAACAGCAGATGTGTCCTTAACTTCTGAGTACTGGAAGTAATTTTACACTTCACATATCCTAGGCTGATGAAACCTTACATCTTTTCTTGGTCAATAGCAATGAGGTTTATATATGTGAGATTATATGACCCTCTGGTGAATCTGCTGTCTGTGCTGGATCAACCCACTGCATGGCAGAGGCTCTGCTCTCTGTGCTTAAGTAATGCTCCATGCTACAGCCCAGTGCTATCCCCAGCTTTGGTATCTTCTGTGATGTGAAGAATTCACATTAGTCTTTCTTTCCAGACTCTCAACAGGCAAGAACTTAGAAGTCAAAAGCCTAATAAAGATGTTGTCCTGTATTTAGATACTAATAAAAATAGTAATATATCTTCCATTTTATTAAGTTACTAAAAACAAGTTACAGACTAGGAATGTAATTAAAATTATAGTCACTTCTCTTTTAATCTAATTCAAAATAAAATGTTTAAACAGATTTGAATTCGAAGAGAACAAAAGTTAGAATTTGCCAAAACAGGCATAGGGGTATGGCCTAAGGCTTGTGCCTTCTCATGGTCAATGGCAAAACTCAGATGTTTGCAAATTCACAAGTTGGACTGTGACAACCACAGTTTAGACTTCATCATATTTGCTCATCTACTTCGTCCCGGTTACAGGAGTTTCCAGTAATAAAATTCCTCCAGTACCCAAAGGAACTTATTATATTCCCATATATTGTGCTAAACCAAGCACTCTGAATTCTGTTGAGCAAAATCTCTATACCACTTTGGTTAGATCTCTGTTAGTGTTGCATGCTTAGGTCCCCTTTGTAGAGCTCGCCTTCACTATAAAAGGATTTTTTCCTGTAAAATTAATGGTAAGAAAGATTGACTGCCTCTGGCTGTGTAATTCAATTTGAAGAATCTGAAAAATGTTACTGAAAATCACCTGTATTTGCAAAAAGACTGACAAGCTATTTGCACAAAACTACAGAAAGAATTCTGGGAGATGTCAATAATGAAGAGGATAAATGTTCTCCTGCTTGATAACTAATGGGAGTTTGCTGATAAATTTTAAATGTGTTCAGCATGCTTCATTGTGCTTTAGAGTCACTTTATACAGATACTTCTTGATTTATAGAAAAGGAAGTAGTTCTGAAATACTGCTACTTCTGTTTCAAATTATTTGACATTTTAATGCAGATAAGTTAAGCTTCATGTAGATTATGTATGTATGCCATTTCCTCATAAAATTTTTAGATTTAAAAAATAATCAGAATTTTTAGCTTTTTCCATGTTTACATATTAAATAATCAAGACCTTCAGGGGGAGTATAAATGTTTGGGAATTCTGTTCAAGCACATTATTTTATAAAATAACATATACTCTACCTATTCCCTTCTCCTCTTCATTCTCTTTTCTTATATCATTGTATTTGATATTAGATCTTTTAGTCTTTTAAGTTTATGATAATATGGTTTTGGAATAGACATGTAGAAGTATCCAGCCACCATATCTAAGAGTTAGGTACTTTCATTCTTTTTTAAGCAGTCTCTAAACAGTCAGAGATTATTTCAAGCATTTATCTTTATTTAAGGCTAAGCTACACAGAACCTTATGAAAAGTCTGGTGGAAAGAGACAGAAGCTCTGTTTACAAGTCAGTGGTGAAACAGGATGAGGTTAAACTGTTTTTCACTGTATCAGCTTGCTTATTTTCAAGGCAAACATGGTAAATTCTTTCTCTTTTCTTAAGCTTTCTGATGTTTATTTCTTATTTCCTTTGTGAACACTACCAAATCTTGGCTTATGTGAAAGCAATCTACTCAGCTTTGCCCACAGTCTTAATCGGGTTAGAAATATAGACCACTAATAAAGATCTAGAGGTCTGGACTTTTTTTCTTCATTAGCCTTCTTCTCTTGATACAGACCTACTTCACATCCTGCTCTCAACAGGTTTGAAAGCATGTAAACTAAAGTACACACATCCTTATTTAATTCACTTTATTCACTATTATTATTCTTTGCTTATGTACAAGTGATGAACAAGTCAAGCCTAAATATTTACCACTTTCAGAGATAGGAGTTAAAATACAGTAATGAGGGTGAAAGATGGTTGAAGGAAACATTTTTGTCTAAAAAAATGTTGTCATGAATTTAATTTAAGTAACTTTGTTATGAAATCAATTACAAATACTGAAGATACGGATGTGCTGGAGTTGCAATGTCTTTGACAAAAATACAGTATTGTTAAACCCTGATCATACATCAAAAGTGAAAGAAATGCTTAAGAAGCATTTTTAAAGATGCTTCTTTCTCCTTTTTAAAGATCTAATTAACAACTAGATAGCTTGTATTAGGCATGTCTTGCAGGTCTCAGGCAGTTTTTTCTAGACTTTCAAGCCAACCAAGGATGTTGCGATGTCAAAGGACTGCCAGGTCTGGGTTTTGCACTTCTAAAATTGCAGAAACTGACACATCAATGGCTCTTTCCAATTCCCGTTCCTTCTCTCCTCCTTTCTGACACTTGCAATAGAAACAACTAAGTGAACGTCTGGTTGGTTTTATTAAAAGGTTTATCTGTGACTATTGAATATTAGAACAGTTGGTCCTACAAGAAAATACTTTTCAGGCAATGGTGTTTTAAAGCTTTTAGAGCTGCTGCCTTACCTTTCTCCTAGCAGTTGGGAGACAGAGACAGTAGGAGGAAAGAATAGAATAATAAAATCTTTTATGCCTATATTTCTATAGCTCTTCAGAGCCTTCCTGGTTTCATTGAGACTTCACAGACATGAATAGTTTTCAGATCCATCTAGAAACAGTTTTTAATGTCAGGCTACTGAGGTTTGCCCGTTTAGTTTTTCACTTAAAGCCTTAGCTTTTCAAGGAAAAGTTCATTAACGTGGTAACCCAGAACAAGTTGTTCTTATTCTCTTGTGCCAAAACTCACTATCCTCCCACATGGAGAGCATCTCACAGATGCTACAGGCATTTAATTAGCAAAGTGCTTCACAAAAGAAAGATAAACATTCACACTATACGAAAAGCACTGTCCTTCAGACAATAGGAGGGACAAAAGATGTGTAAAGTTTTAGTGAAGTTCTATTCAGCTTTACTGCCCTTTTTCATATTCTTTCGAGTTTCTACTTAGCACAAGAAAAAAACTTTTCTCTCATCCATATTCAAACTACCATCTTGATCATAGGAAAACTGAACACCTTCAGTGCACAATAATTAAGTGCACCTGTAAACCAATTAATATTTCATCTGTCTCCACACAGGCAGTGCCTTTTAGACCACAGTAACCCAGTTCATTGCTCATTTTAGCTAAGTCACCCCTCACAAAAAAAAAGTAGAAGAAAAAAGACCCCAAACACAACTTGTATAGCTTTAAAGAAAACTGAAATCTAGAAAACAAGTAACGCTAATTTAGATAACTATATTCACTGGCATTTACTCAGCAGCAATGTTCAAAGTTTTTTCTTTCTTGCTTGCTCTGTGTTGCTACTGATAAATTTCCTAAATCATCCAGATTAGTAGTAATGTCTGCTTGGTTTTATTCTTAGTGCTTACTTATACACAAAACTCTACAATAAGCTAAAACACTGAAGTAGGCGGTCCCTATGAAACACTCCTAAAAATAAATAATTCTAGCTTTTTAATACAAAATATAGCAAGCCTGGAGTACTGAAAAGCTGCTTTTCAGCACAAATATCATGATGCTCAAAGATCTGCTGAAACTGGTGGCAGAATAGTAATTTAGATTCATACTTTAAGGTATAGAAAGTTCATGCTTCAACTGCCAGTTATATTCTCTCTGTCTCTGCATAACCTCCTCTCTCTCTCTCTCCTGCATAAGAGACATTTTGCAACCATGAATACATCAGGTCTTCATCATTTCACCAATTAAACAAAGACTTTTAGAAAACAGAGGCAATATAAAATAAAACAAACATATACTGCAAATACAAAGGAAAAGAGATGGTGTGTTTTTTTCATCCTATGTACTAATTTATGTGAGGGTGAATATTATAATCCAAAATATACAAATTATTTAATTGTAACTGCTAGAGGATTTATTTGGGCTTTTTTTGTTTGTTTGTTTTTTCTTCTTTGGTTGGCTGGTTTTGTTTTGTTTTGTTTTCTGGGGTTTTTTTGTTTTATTTTTTTTCTTCTTTTTTTTTTTTTTTTCTTTTTCTGTCAATTACTTCACATCAGCCTTCAAATATGTGATGGCATTCTTGAAGTGACATTTCAATATGCCCTATTCTCAAGAACTTCTATGAAATTAATTAGCTGAAAACGTCAGATGCTGCCAGTTATGAAGGATGCTGAACCCAAGCAGGGAGCTGCTGGCAGAGCTTCTGAGATCCCCATGCTCACTGTACAGAAGCACAGGAGGAATTATGGGCATGCATTTCAAGCCTGTTCTCTGTGTGGCAGTGGTACAGTTTAAACACAGTGCAAAGATATGGACAAAAAGCACTTGGTTTTTCCTTATGTGAGAAGACTGATTGTCCAGTTTCCCACTTCCCTACAGCTTTCCTCACAGACCAAATATCATTGATGTGCATGTAAGTTCCAGCTTCATTAAGGACACAGGCAAGTTTGAAAAATGAGAACAGATGTGGTGAAAGAGAGGCCTCCTGCTTACTACACACATAGATGTTTCCGTATTAAATATTGAGCATAGAAAATAACAATGAAAGTATCTGCAGCAGACTTGTAGCATACAAGTGAATATGAGATTCTATTCTTTCCAGTAGCATATATTCAGCTGTTTTTACATTACTTTCACGCATTGCATTATATGAACTGATAATCAATAACAGGTTGTTAATAACCCAGTGTCTTGTAGTCTACAAGGTGTGAAACTTGCCATCAGTAATGATGCATAGAAGATATATCTCAGTTTGGAATTCTCTTAAACTAGAAATCTTCTAACTTCATTGAATTAAAGGATGCCCCAACCATTTTGTATGTTCAGGGAGGAACTAGAAACTCCCACTAGTCTTACTGAATTATAGCAAATACCAGGAACTTCCTGGCTACAATAAAACTGCAGATTAAGGAAGCATTTGAAGTATTCATGAATAAAGATAATTCTAATGTAGAATAAGAAGACCTTCACTGAAGTAGTCTATGATTCCATCCTCTCCTTTTGTGTGTGCATATTGAAACTAAAGAAGACTACTTAACTCACAGTGAATATATATTTGAATGATGAGGTTCAAAGAAAAGTAAATATTAGAACACCAGGTTCAGTATTTAAATTAAAACTGGAGTCTGAATCTTCTGCCTAATTTAGAGCACCCCTATGGGACTGTTTTAGCCTCTGGTTTATAAAATTTTCTGGATTAGACCACAGTGTATATTCCTCACTGAATTTGTCAAATTTGTGTAAGCATTTTTGACTGAAACAAAGAGCAAAAATGAATGGTGCCAGTTTTGCTTCACAAATAATTGACAAAAATGTTTTGACTAGTTTTATCTGGTGTAGCAATCGCTGTATAACACAGTAACCTTGTTTCTTACTGTAGAACTTGAAGACTTCCATACCTTGTTGAACATTTGTTATGAATGTCTGTACAAAATAAAAATACTGAATGGAATAACATACGTGAAAATGAGCTTGTTTAACTGTAGTATTCAAAATAATGATCACAGCAAAATGTCAAACTTTAAGAAATATTTATCTCTTTTGATTCACACTTCTATATGTCTCAGGTTTTTCCATGAACACATTTCAGTTTTCATGTTACATTCTGACTTAAGGGAATGCTTTGACTGGTTTTTCCAAATAGTCCATAAAGAATGTTAGGGTTTGACTTGTTGTCTAGGGGGGTCTCCTTAATACATAATTCCATCTACAGAAGAACGTAATTAAATTATGCCAAATCAAATAAAACTGAGTTTACTGGTTTTATATTTGGGCAATTTTCATTCATGTTACCACAGTAATTTGTCTATTACATATGATTCATAGGCTTCAGGACCAGAAGGGTACTTTTGATTATCTAGCCTTATTTCCTGCACAACACAAATTAGAGTCTGCCAGCTATTACATGATAAACCACCTCTTTAAGCAGTTTAATAGCTATGAAACTAGAAAATGTATTTTTAGACTTTCTGAAGCCTGCTATTCTGACTTGGTTCTCAAGAGTATGACAACAAGATAGAGAAGTATAGGCACATTCTTGCCTCCCAAGATGGGTAATTAGCATGACCTAGATGTATATACATTTTGGAGAGTTAAATGTACTTATTAAAAGCTATGGAACTAACATACAGCTCTTATAGCTGTTCCGAAAAGGAATATACTAGTTACACTTTTGCATTACGACAGCTCAATAAACAGAGAACTTGACAAAACCTGTTTCTTTCACAAGACTACCCATTTCAGGGACAACGCAAGGTATAATTCTCTCATCTGTTTTAGAACAATTAATATGAAATATGTGTGTTTTCCTGGAAGAAAGCATAAACACCACATAATAGTGATTTATGAACACAAATACAGCAGTCATTTTTATTACATATCTGTCACTGGAGAAAACTTCAGATAGTGTCATTTTTGAGAGATAAATTCATAAAGTCTGACAAAACTGAAAGGTTTCAGGGCATGCATGGGCCTATGTCCTGAATACAACTACCTGTATATATGTTAATGTATATATGCTATTAAATGTTGAGGAATTTGTCCTGTAGAACAGCGAATTACTGTTTTACTTTATGTATCCCAGAGGTTCTCAATATTTTCAATGGGAACAGAGGAGCATATCCTCTTTACAGTAGTTTCAATAACTCCCTTCTTTGCTCTGAGGGGGTATAGAGCAGTTGACTAACAGTGGAAATCTTTATGTAATGTTCATAATACAGATTTGCCATAGAGCTTCTCCTCTGTTTAATATTGGATTCCCGTGAATGTAACAATTCTATACAGATAAAGATGTTGTACAAGAATCATATAAAATTACCACTTTCCAAGTTTACCTTTGTTGATCCAGTCTTGCACTTAAATACTTTTATATGATTCTTTTCTGGTCCAAATTTTCTTCCACACCTTCTAATATAGTTACCTGCAAAATTTATAGCTCGCACAAGTATTCAGGTGAAATGAGAGCACCAGTTCCGTACTTGTACCAGAGTGATCTGGGGGTATTCAGGTATAAGAATATTAAATTAAAGTAGAATCAGAATTTTTGAACTATCACATCATCTTTGTGACGATGTAAACTTATAGGAGTGTTACAGCTCAATATACTTACACCCAAGTAACTGTTATAAAATTGAAAACTATGTCACAACTAGTCAGTAGTTGTAGTTAATATAAATAGTATCAAACATCTATTTAAATGGCACATCCATTCATAGCAAAAATACCATTGTTAAAGTGGGATTTTCCTCTAAAACTAATTTATGCTTTGTTTTGCACAGGTTCAATTTTAAGATCATATTAGGTAACTCATATGCATGCAAATGCAATACTCAAAGGTGATTTGCCTGTAACTGAGCTTGGTGATTTCTTTTAATATTTCTTAAAGGCTTGTACAAAGGAACAGCTTATATTATCAGCAAAATGTCTGTGATGCCCTTTTTTTTTTTTTTTTTTTTGAGATGGAAAGCACTTATCTGGCACCTTTCTGATATACCCCTAATAATGATATTTAGGTTTACTGAAGAGGGGAAAACAGATAAGTTATTTATAATTTTTAATCCTAGAGAGAGATGTTACTGTTGGGAGTGGGGTCACATAATTACCAAGGTAGCTGGCATCAGGAATCAGTCTCTTAGGGTTTTCAACTACAGTCCATCAGAAGCAGAGTATTAATGGTCACAGGAAAATACTTAGCTTCCTGTCATTTGGGTGGGTACTCCTTCTGAAAAAGGGATAAAAATGGCTCATTACAGGAAAGGCAGACCTATTAACTAAGTAAGTCCACCGAAAAATTTACAAAACTTATACTCACTGATGAGTTTTGATTTTCAGGCAGTCTGAAGACGATGCAAAAGCAGATTAAAGGGTTTAGATACAGATGCTTTTTTTTTAACTCCCACCTCCAAGATAAAGAGGATACTCAAGTAAATTCTGTGATGCCAGCAGTGCCAAGCATGGCCTACCAGTTTCTCTGGTAGCCTTTTGTTAATCTGAGGTTGCTTCTACATCACTTTAGTGCCAGTGAATCAGTCCAAAAATTTCCCTTCTTTAAAGAACAAATGTCTCCTTTAAACAGATCACAAGATGCAGGTGTATGCTGATCAGAAAATTAGTGTAAGTTGGTGCCAAAACCAAAAGCACCAAATATAGCTCATGTAAGTGAGGAAAAAATTACTTCTTTCACTAGAGTAACTGTATTTAATATAGAGATTCAATTGTTTTCCTTTCCTCCTATGCCTGGAAAAAAGGTATTTGAGTAATAGATTGGTATGGATGAAAACCACTAAAAGAATGGTGAAAGTGGAATTTCATAGCAAATCTATAGTCCATACTCAGTTCCAAAGAAAGTTTTCTCCTTTATGCTTCTAAATTTCCCAGTTCATTGCAGTTTCACCCTTCTGCTGATACTTAATTGCCCTGGGTGTTCTTGAGGTAAAGACAGAAAGCTACCTTCAAGCAATCAAGAATGACAGGGTTACAGAAAGCTTTCAGTACCAGAACAGAGATATATAACTAGTGTCAGTGCAAATCATAATGTTTAATTCAAAGATTTTAAAGGAGACTGGGTAATTCAAATTCTAGGTTTTTTTCTGAGTAGCCTGGTATATTACAGCTATAGAAAATTACTCTAAAGGATATATTAATATTTTGCACACAGCATTTTTACCACTGCAAGAACAATTAATTCTTATCAGACATTTAGAAAACGTTTTTCAATTCTTTGGTGGGGAGTCATTCTTGTGGAAAAATGTTCTTATAACGTGCTTTTTTGTAGCCTACATTTTCAGTTATATCAGTACAGTTCTAGAGTAGTTCTCTTCAGAGTTCTTCACTCCCATTATAATCTGTGTCTTCAGTAAATGTGATAAAGTTTACTCCTGGATATAGTAAGCTTACATGTAGACAAATCCTAAATAGATTGTCTTCCTCTTGAAAGACATTTAGTATTATATTGAAAGAGTCTCTGTCAGAATACTCATCTTATAGAGAAATTTATGCTTAAAAGCTACTCTCAAGGAAGCCAAAAGCTTGAATATGTACTGTCTTACACTACAATGCTTTATGTAGAGAGGAGAAATCAGCAGTTTTGGAAATATAATGTATTTTAAAACACAAAATCTCTCATGGGTCCACATTTATTTTCTTTCCTTGGGAGACCTATGACATATATACATATGTCATGCATATACATATATACATACGTGTATATGACACGATAATTCTGAGTGCCATCAGAATGATTCAGAACATCATGTTTTATTTTGGTGGCATAAAGGTGCTTAAACTCATGGCATGGATAGGACATTGTCACATGGTGACTTAAATCAGAAAGATAACATTTTAAAAATAAATGTGCTCCCCTGCCTTCATATAGTTTTCTTGATATGTAATTTCTTGTCATATTGCTGATCAGGAATCAGCTATCTCAGGTATAATTTTGGGCTCACATGCCTCAAGGCAAAATTTACATTTGTGGTCCTCATGTTGGTGGATTTCTTCTGAGCCATATACTTCAGACAGAAAACCTCTTCAGCAGTCACATTCTGCAGCACTTTTCTTCTTAGGAAATATTAATTGTTCATATTTCATCATATAGATGAATCTGTGGCTCCAAATGGCATGTTCTAGGCTTGCTTCAGTACCACCCACTGAAGTGCAACTAAATTATTTGCTTCAATGCACCACAACTTTTAAATACAGAAAGATATCAAACCTCAGAGAACAACAGTCAACATATTATGATATTGAAGAAAAATCTGAACCAATTAAATATAAAAATATAAAGTCAGGATAAATATTTACTAGAAAATATCTGTGTAGGCATAGGTGTATGGATTGCACAAAATAAATTAATTGCAATATTTTTGGTTAGCATCAGCCAATATTTAACTAAATTTCTGAGTGTCTTCAGAAAAAAGAAAGTCACTATAGAACAGACATGATGTGCAGTTACTGCTACAAAGTCCTCTGGAGTACTTCGAAGAGGTTTAGATTTAAAGTTTCTTAATTTCTTTATAAAGGTAATTCTCATGGAAAAAATCAAAACCAAACAAACAAAAAACCAACAAACAAAATGCAAACAAAAAAACCCCCCAGAAACCCAACAAAAAAAGCAACAAAAAACCCAACCCCAAAAACATATAGACAAAACCAAACCAAACAAACAAACAAATAAACCCCCACAAATACAACCAAATAGGTAAATTTTATATAGAATATGCTTAAAATTCTTGTGCTGATCATTTTGTAAATTATGCTGGTTGTCATAATGTCTGGACCTTATTAAATGGAGGATAAATTTTTAAAAGTTACTGATTTTTTCTTTTTTAGTAGAAGCAACTATGAAATGGAGATGGAAATATAGTTTATCCATTCTTTTGCCGTAACATCACTAAGGAACCATTCCAGTAATCCCAGCTTGGCAACCTCTTTCTGTGTAAAAATCCTGAATGAACACAGTTCAATTCTAGCAGTAACTCTTTCAAGTAACCAACTACTAGGATGTATAACTACGTGTGTAAGTACAGAAATCCAAGAAAACTCTCTGTCCATGCTTTGTGCTTGCCAAGCAAAAGTCAGCTGCAGTTGAGAAAGCATGTAACTGAACCCATGTCAACAGTGCATTGAGCCAAAAATTATAAGGTGTGCTACAGCTCAGTGATGCATTTATACAGCTTCTGGTCAATTGGTGGTTCAGTTAAAGGAAAGCTCAAAGATGCACGGCTTTCAGACCAACATTTGAAGAAGCACACACAAAACTGATGAGGATAGGCTTTTCTGTGATCCCAGGAGGATCACAGAGTGCAAGAGAGCAAAACTATTTAAGTTCTTTGAAGTCAGAGCAAAACTGAAAGTAATCACACTAAGAAGAACCTGTGGTTGCACTCAGGTTAATGACTGAATTACAAAATATTCTATGGTGAGGGTGTTACTGGCGCAAGGTGGTATTTGTGTTGTGTGACAATACATAATTACTTAGTTACAACATGTCATTTTGAAGACAATGATTGTTTAAAGACTGGTTTAAACTACATCATATTTTCTCCAGTTGTCAGCTGAATTGTGTGACTGGTAAGTAACAGAATTTTGTTGTTACAAATACCCAGTGGTTTTACAGATACTGTATGGTAGCTTATGCACCTTGCCTTCTTCTTCACACATAAATAACCTGACATTCTGAAGACTTTTTTCAACATTTATACATGGTATACCAAATACCATCACATCAAAGACCTGTAATCTACAACAAAGTGTAGTTGTACTATCAATATTTTGGTAGAAAAACTTGCTGCTCATCTAGATATTTGCTAGCTTTTTATGCACCCAAGTTACTCACATATCATTTGAAGCTGCACATGATCTCTATAGTAAGAGAACAGGAGTATGAACACAGTGTTTAGGTATAGAATGAATAATATATATAGTCAAAAGTAGATTGTCTACACAGAAATAAAGTATAGGTTTTCCTATTATATTGGGAAATAAGTATAGGTTTAATAGAACTGCTATATAAAAAGTAATACACGTCACTTCATGGTATAGCAACATATATAAGACCCCTTTTATTGCTCATCAAAACAAAATGAAAAAGATAAGAGGACTTTTTTGGAAACAAAAAGTAAAAGAAACTGAGTGATGCCATCTAATCTTAGTTCTACTCACCACAAAACAATTCTGCATGGGGAGTCACAGAAGTACTAACTTTTCCTAAGATAAGGCCACAGGTGAAAATGTTAGTTTTATTAGACCGCCTACAATAATTGGAGAAAGCAGTCAAAATTTCTTTGGGCAAACAAAACAAAATGTTTTTCATGCTGTTATGAGCAGTTGATTACAAAGTTTGCTTCAAATTTACACAGCTGCTCCTAGTAACATATTCAAGTCATCTAATAAAAGCATGAACTTTATTTACAAAGCTTACCTTGTTTTTTCACCACCACAGATGGTGAAAACTCTACTACTAAAGTTGTATACAAGTGATTTCCAGAAGGAAAAAAAAATAATTACAAAATATATCTGAGTACATACAAATTTTATCAGTAAACAAAGGACAAGACAACTAAAAGCTTGTGGATCTTCTGAGAATTCGGCTTAGCATCTACAAGAAGTAATGGATCAGGAAACATGTTTTGTATAGCTCTAAATTTGTGAGACAGACTTCTACTTCTCACCTTTTCATTGTATCTTTCTTTATGTCAGCTACTTTTGTAGACAGATCAAGTTACGAGAGCTCAAGTACTGACAGATGTTTCAGTACAGAGCTTTGTTTCTGCCCTTCTCTAAGGGCCAACAAGATCTTTGGTAATATTCATAAAGCCTTAATAAAAAAAAATTTTGAGACATTATCTAGATTATCCCAATGTATATTTACAATTAAATGAGAAATGGCAGGTGCAACCAGTGAGATTGGACTGAAATTTGTATCGCAGGCCCACTTGGAAAGGCTGCCTAACCCCTCCTTCCTCTGTCAACACAAGCTCCCTGCCCTACAAACATCCTGTCCTAATTCTGAAGGAACACTGGACTTCTTTCCCTTTCCAGCATCCCAAATAATACTTACACAGATAAGAAGACGGTGATACTTCAGCCATTTATACCCTTCAGGGTAAATTGTACAGTAAAGCTTCACAATGTTTTTGCTTTTTTGCTTATATTTCCAAAATAAGATTAGATCATGATATAAGCACTCAGAATTTTGCAATTACTGACCTTAACTACAACTAAAGAATCTTAACTTATGATTAAAGTTTGCAAAAGGGTGCAAATTATTTCAATGCTGAGTTCTTCTTTTGTTTCATCATTCCTTTCCATCTTCGTCCCCTACTTTGTCATACTGTCATGTGCTACAAATGTGTATTATCAGAATGTTTCACAGTCATGTTTCAATAACCAATATTAGTGTAGTTTCAGGAGAGCTGATGAATTTTTCCCCTGGTTGAGGATATGGTTCAATATTGAGTGATATTTTCTGTTACAAGAAACTGGAGTTTGTATACATATGAACCCTTTCCATCCATTTGAACAAATATTCACTGTTATATTTGCAGAAGTACTGTGATTAGCAAAATAGAGTAATCAGTATTCAGATATAAACTTGATAAATCTAATAAAAAATTGAAATGTGGAAAAGGAGGCAAATTATCAGATGACAGGGTGACTTGTGTCTAAATTATGTCATATGGCACATCATTAAAAATTAAAAGTAGCTAAGATAAACAAGGTCATTTTTGCCAAATATAATTATTAAATCTTTTAAAATAAAAGAAGAAATGTCTAAGTATGGCAATATACTTGCAAAGTTATGTTGCTTTGTTAAATCTGCTTTCCAGATCAGCTGCTAATCATAATATATACTAATAATATTTTTGTTTTCATCCTTTTTTACCACAAAACCTTCAGTGCTGTACATGCTACATCATGTATTCTGTGAATAGAATAATCTAGAAAAATAAGTCCTTCATATTAATAAAAATTATATATTTTGTCAATGTTCAGTTACTATAAAATACCATTTTGAGGTAACTCCACCCAAAACATTTGTGGTTAAGGAATAGCAGAGTAGTAATAAATATGTAAGATATACAAGGTCCTATTAAGAAAAACACAAGGATCAGCTATCTGACAGACAAAGCAGTATTATAAAACAAAGAAATCAGTAGCTCTTTTTCATTCCACTTGCTTAAATCTTTTTCTAAGCAAGAAGATTTACAGGTCCAAAACACACATAACCTTTCAAAGAGTATCCCACCTATAACCAGGTACACAGTCTCTTTGGAGAGTCTGATATGAAGAGGAATGAGCCACTACAAGTTTATAATTACTGTCTTTGCATCACCTGAACTTTCTAGGTCTGGAAATACTAAATCCCTCAAGACACTGAGGAACCTGGAAGGTTGTTTCTAATATAGCTAGTTAGGAAAGTACCACCATGCAGATTGGATTTTTGATTTGTACCAAGAGCAGGCATACTCTGTCAAATGTTTAATATTAGCAGAACTGTATTATTCATCATATATAACCCACACAGATTTAATTGCTTTTAATAACCTTCTTATCATAAAAATATCTTTGTGTGACTGTTGTGGTTTAGGTCCAGCTGGTGACTAAACACCATGCAGCTGCTCGCTCACTCACTCTTTCGCTTCCTCATGGCACAAGGTGGAGAAAACAAAATGAGAAGCCCGTGTGTCAAGACAAGGACAGGGAGGGATCACTCACCGATTACAGTCATAGGGCAAAAAGACTACTGGGGAAAACAGGGCTGCAGGGGGAAGCCAGTGGTCTCACCATTCTGCAGGGGAATCTCTGCTCCAGCCTCTCTTCCTCTCCTTCTTCACCGACTTTGGCATAGGCATTCCTCTCACACCCCACTTCTCTTTCTGCTGCAG
The DNA here is from genome assembly GCA_023637945.1 of Phaethornis superciliosus. Classification (NCBI taxonomy): domain Eukaryota; kingdom Metazoa; phylum Chordata; class Aves; order Apodiformes; family Trochilidae; genus Phaethornis; species Phaethornis superciliosus. Next base: position 30,792,686 of record JAJQWJ010000003.1, read on the forward strand.
GTCCTGCAGCAGTTTTTTTCCTCTTCTTAAAGATACTATCACTGCCACAGACTGTCGCAGCCTTGGCCAGTGATGGGTCTCTTGGGAAAGGGGAAGCTTCTCACAACTTCTCCTAAGGAGCTGCTCACTGAAGCCCTTCCCCTACTACCAAAGCCCTGCCACACAGACAAACCTGTTGTTTATTTATATAGGAAAAGTCTGCGCGTGTTTCCTCTAGGAGAAGGAAAGTAAACATGGCTGGTACTCTTCATACACAGAAACAAAAAGGAGTAAAAACTTCTGAAGTAAACCCCACACTTTGGTGTTGGTCCTTCCTCATCCCTTTATCCAATTCTTGTCTCAAGATGTAATCAGTGACTACAAGGAAAACCTCAGAGCAAATGTGATCAGCTGATAGCAGAGACTTACTGAAGCCAGTGCTATTCAGATTTAGAACTTACACCAAGATGTGGACTGGCCCTGGACAGATTATCTCCAGAAAGTATTTGCTGAATAACATTGAGCTTTTTTCTGTGCCTGGTAGTTTAGCCTACAATTCTTTGAAAAGAAAAATGCATACCTCAAAATGTGGCTCTTAGTTCATCCTGAATGCTTTCTACAACTGAAGCCTCCTTTATCACTGCTAAACCTTTACATCTTCCACAAATCCAGGAGACAAACAGCCTGTACTTTAAGATAATTTTCCTTACCTTTTTATCCATGAAATATTTACTTTTAAAACATACCTACCTCATGTTATCAGAGCAAAAAGATTTACATTTATTTGCATTACTTGTACATACATTAAAGTATACTGGTGGCATTAAAAAATAAAGAAAATTATGTAATACCTTTACTTTTACCTATGGATTTGGTGAAATGGTTCCATGAAGAAAGCATTTCCAGACAAAAAGAGAATAAAGAAGAGGAGAGAAACAACAGTAAGAGTTGTGAATATATGTAAATGCAATAGTATCTGAACATGAAGAGACAGTATAAGATAAGTGTCTGGAGAGAAATGGAAATGCAATCACGTGTTGTGTTAGGGATATAGTTTATTTTTTTTTCAATAATGTACATGCAGAGAAACACAGAAGTATGCCATGCTTTGATAAGAAAGAGTGATACAAAAGTAACACGGACAATGGTTTAGAAAGAAGAAAAAAATCACTGATATTGTTAGGTTGCAAAATTGTACTCTCAGCATTCCAGAAGCCAGGAGCAGGTGCTTTCTGCACATTTCCAAACAGCCATGCATTAATGTAAATGGACTCTTCAATGTGGACAATGTGACAAGCAGAGTATCTTCCTTCAGGAACTATCTGACGAGTACTCTTGTGCTTTATCGTTTACAGATTACACGTAGTTGTATTTTCTAATACATACATTAAATTTTCTTAATCACCTTCTTGTTTTTCTTACCTCATTTCACTTATTGTATTGCAAGAGGGCGAGTTTAGGAGGCAAAGGACACAAGCTTGCAGAGCAAACAAACAAAAAAAAAAAAAAACTAAAAATGAAATAAGAAAAGATGTGACTAAAACCATGTGTTCATTTGCAGCCAAAGATAGCTTTCAAGCATTTGCCCATCGTTTGCAGTGATTGATTCAAAGCAGCTACAGAACAAGAAGAAACAATGAAAGCAGAGTGGAAAAGGAACAGAGCCCATACCTTGGTCGCCCATCATCAGGTGCGCCAGACCTTGAAGGGAAACAAGAGCACAGTCAGCAATGAACAAGGGATCACGGGAAGGTGGTGTTGTCACAGTGACAAAAATGTTTTGTGACAGGCATCTGTTTCCTATGAGATGTCTGCACCACAGAGGGAAATCAAAGAGCATTTTTCAACCACTGGTTGGAATGCTTTGGGCTACGAGTAACAGAACTGCAATTCAAAGACTGGGTGCTGTTTCATTGTGTACTTCTGGGCAGTTGTTGGAATGACAGAAAGTAATGCTTTCAAATCCAACCAATTCCTGTAATACTCCATCTGTATTTATCATATTTTGATTATATTGCTTTCAACACTTTACTGGGAGGACCTCCTGTCCTCTGCTCATGAAGTGATGGTAAAAAACCTGAAGAAGTGTAAACCTGAAAAATGGGCTGGGTCTGATCTTTTTCCCCTCATAAAAACGAGCACTTTGGGTAATTAAATAAAATGTCTTCATTGAGTTGAAATGATAATGCAAGGGATGTCTCCTTATTTGTGTGAAATGTGAGTGTAGAATAAATTTGTTCCAGAGAAGACAAATTATTACATATGCAATATAAAATACATAGCTACAAAGAAAAATTAAGAGCTTCTGAAACTACTTCATAAATCTGTGAGAAATCGATTTTTCTATACTATGCTGGTATAGGTCTAGTGACACTTAAAAACACGTCCATAATGATAATCATGCAACCAGAGCCAAGTTTCATTACTCTTTAGCTAAAAATGGCTTTTAACTCAGATTTTTAATTCATCCAGAATCACAGAATCACCTTGGTTGGAAAAGACCTTCAAGATCATCAAGTCCAACCCTTGAGCTGTTCATGATAATAAAATGGTACATTTATTCTCATTGAGAATAATGTGATGTAAGGATAATAATTTTCTAGAACTATGAAGGGTTTTTACATTTCATATCTGTTTTAAAAAACTTATCTGGTTTAGTATGCATTTTAGAAGTTCATACTTTCCTATGTTAAATGTGCTCCTCTTCTACAACAACTATAAAAAGTTGTAAATTATTTTCTTATTTGCAATTAATTAATATTAATTCACACAAAGAAGGTGAGCAATAAAATATTGTGCTCTTTTCTAGAAAGCAGTTTTCCTAGAAAGTTCCTCTGATTTCTAATTCACAAAGAAAGGTGCACAAATGACTCACATATTTGGGAGAGTTCAGATACATTTGACTGCAATCAGTCTTAAAGATTCATATCTTATCAGTTCCAAATCACAAGCGATATTCAAAATAAACTAACAAAAGTTTGGCTGAATTGGTGTTCTTAATGTCACCCTGTTTAGATGCATAGTTAAACTGAAGGGCCTGATGAAATGCCCATGACTGTGAACGAGAGTAGAAATGTTTTAATGAATATTCTCCCTCTAAAAGTGGTGCTCCAACTGTGAGAGGCATGGTGGAGTATACACTGATGATCAAGCTTCATTCTTTGAATGCTAAAAATGAAGCTTAACTTTCTTGGCCAGCAGGAAATATTTGTCTCTTCAGGTAATTATTTAACCTGTCTTTTGGCTTTTAACTTTTCATGTTGGTAACTATAGTAAGAAATCTCAAGACATTTGACTTGGCCTTAATTACATTCAGTAGAGAGAAGGTGAAACTAGTGGAATGTTACAATATCCTTTTCTTTATTAGAATGTGATTTTTCAGCAGCTACTTTATGTGAGCTCTTGCAGCTCTTAGAAGGTATAAAGTAGATCACTGTCATGCCTCCTATGAGAACGCAAAGAAGAAATTCTCTTACTAGCTTGCATTAAATATTGATCGTTATAGCTATAAGGACCTAAACAAAAGGCCTAGCTTCAGCACTTTGTCATTGCTTGATACCTACTATTTTACTAAAATTATATGTGAGATTGGTCATTTGTAAATACATGATCCTTATATAATTTGAAAAAAAATGTAAATGGCAAAAGTACCTCTTGAAAACACCATAGAAACCACTTGAATTTTAAGGGTCACTTACTATGCTGTTCAACTAGAAATGAAGTCAAGTGAATGTAAAAAAAAATACACCCCTCCAACCAAATATCTTTCAATTAAAAATTTTAGTACTAGTCCTTAAGAAAATACATTTTGTTTGACTCCGTATGTTATTTTAATTTGTGAAGCAGTAAGGTTACTTATACTTACTTGCTAAAAGCACATAATGATACTTAGTTTACATTTTGCTATCTATGAATGAAGGCTACAGAAGAGTGAAGAATTACTATTATTCTACCTGTGCAATCCACAGTGTGCTTTAAAATGATACAAATAACTCTACCATGATAGCAATCATTGCTAGATTTTCAAAATGACAGTACTTGTCATAGGGAATATCAAAATGGACAGCTGTAGAAAGTTCTAGCTTTAACTAGCCATGTATAGGCCTTCCATTTATTGAAAACACATTTGTGTACCACTACTTCCTAAGCAGAATGAAAAAGCCTTTTCTTTGTGAATTAGGAATTAAAAATTTAGTAGGAATCCCTTGTACGAGATCCATTCCATTTTCATACTGAACTTGGCTCTGACAGGAGTGTTAAGAGACACAGGACATGGTAGTGGGAGAGGATATGAAGATAGGATACTTTCATAACTTGATGTGTGAGTTCCATGCAGAGCACAGGCCAAAACAAAATTTAAACATGATAAACCTGTGGTGAACATGTGCAATCCTAGCACAATTTCAGTAAAATAAAAAAAATGTAGGTTTTTTTCAGATCAACAATATCTGCAAATTTAACTCTGTGAATATTAAATCCTGCTGATTCCTTATGTAACCTAACTTACGGATATGACAGAAATCAAAGATGAAAATTATCTCAGTTTCCAAATTGTGGTTTGGATACACATTCTATGCTTCCATTCTTTAAATACACATCCTTTGTAAAATTAATACATGTGTAAGCATCTCAACTGGAATAAATTTAAAGATGCAGTTTTAAGAATTAGATTCCAGGTAAAGTCTGGATTAACTTTTATCCAGGATTTATCTTGTGCTACTGTGCACCAATGAATTTTGAAATGAAATTGGATCTCCTTATTTAATGTATTGATCCTATTTTGCATTTGAGACTCATCTTGACACCAGTAAGAATTTCATTCACAGATCAAATATAAGTTTGTATAAGTTTAGACACTTATTTCTAGGGTTTAATGTTTTTCTTATCCCAGTGTGGTTGCATACACTTTTATTTCAGAAGGAAGAGGAAATTGTACTGATCTGTATATGTGTGACAGCGCATTGGAATAGCTTAAATTTTCTGTCTTCTACTGGTAACATTTATTTTAATAAAATTGCACAGCATTGTGTATATGCTATATCTGAGCACCTGTCTTTGCTCTTCATTACACAGAGAAATGCATGACTGATGTTTCCAGGCTTTTTAAGAAAATTGCCACTGAACAAGGAGGCAGTACCCCACCATGACTTGAATGCTGAATAAACTCAAGCCCCAGAGTGGCTCACTAAAGGACCCTGGGTCAAAGCCATGCCAGGGCAGTCATCTTGCAAATAATTTATCTTACAGATCCTTGATTTATAAGCATTGGAAAAAAATATCATAAAAGTTATTGCTCAGTTTAGATAGATAAACTCATTTTTCAAATAGATAACTGGTTCTCTGGTACACAAAGATTCAGCCCAGAGAGACTTTAAAAAAAGCACCTGTACCTAAAAAAGCATCTGCATCTTTTGGCTTACAGGCAAAAAAACAACACTGATTCCCAGCAATAATTGAGCTGTTGAAGCATATTCTGAATCTTTAAACTATGGTGCATATGTACACAACATGTTTTACCAGCTAGTAGACTTACTTACCAATATTCAGGCTAGATGGCATTATGCTTTAGTTTCCACTGCCCTGTGCCACACTTTCTTTAAAGAGACTTATATGCCAATATTATTATTAAAATCACATACTGCTTCTTTCACAGTGTCCATAAGGCAGAATGCATTATGTTGCAAAGTTAGACTAAAAAAATTTTTCCTAACACTTGGTGCTGTAAATAATAATACAGTAAGCACATTTTGTAGCATTAAAAAGAAAATCAGTTCCCATTTTCCTAAGTAACTAAAATATAGATATTTGCCATGCATTACATTCTTATGAGGAGGTTTTATGCTTCACACTAATAAAACAAGTTTTTCATACAGAACATGAGATGAAATCAGTCCTTCTGGAAGTCTCCTGAATGATTTTGAAGGGTGATATCAGCTATATGAGTATAAATCCCATTGTTTCATTGGGGATATTCTTGAATTATACCAGTAAGGCCAAGACTGAAATGAAGCCTTGCTTGTGTTCTGTATGGAAAAAGAAATCACACTTATTTAATAAACTTGTTTACCTTTATGGGTAAGAAAACCCGCAACTTACCGTACTGAATGCTATGCTTACTTTTATAACATTAAGCAGAAGGGAAAAAACCCCACTAAACAGAAGAGAAAAACAAGAGCTTAGGAAAATAAGGTAGAAAGCACCCACCTTCCACATAGTTGTCTTCTGTAAGCACATAACAGGGAAGGAGAGAAAAGGAAAACATTCATTAAGCAGCATGCAGACTGGAACTTGCCATTGCATGTCTTCATCATGCAAGGCATCAAACACAACATGCAAGTGCTCCGTTGCTACAATCCAGAGGGAAGAACAAAAGCACCAGGGAAGCAGTGTTTCCTCTAACAAAATTCACGTGATATGATAAAAGCAATACTGTTTCCAAAGTGCAAAACTTGTACAGGATTTACTGCATCTCTCTGTAAATTCAATCATTATTAGTCATTGATCAGAGGAACTTGTAAGATTTTAATAACTACATATTTTAAAGCCATCAGCCACTTGTGATAAGAATTCTAAGTGCATTTGCTTCTATTTTCCCATTCTGATTTTTCCTTCATGACCTATATGAAGTAGACAGTTTTAAACAGATTGAACAAGTTAATTTCAGCTTTAGACAATGCTGTGATGATGTTTCCACAGCAGCATGGCTGATCCTGCACTCATTACTAAGGCACTTATTCTGGTCATAGGATCAGATGTTCAAAAATCCAGTGTGGAAAAACTGTCACTTAAACTGGATGGAATAATTCAGAATTGTAGGATCATGTCCTACAGCATTTGACAGCATCGGAAATTTGCACATCTTAAATAATCAACTCTTCCTTGTACAGCTTGCAAAGGCCACAGCAATTTCAGGCAGGGGTTCTGCCCCTAGATAAGATCAAAGGGCATTTTCCCAAACTACAGGCTACTATCAGCAAACAATAATCTGGCCTTTTATCCACAGCATAACACCAATATGGTGCACAAGAAAGATTTGGATTCCCCCAAAGCCTAAAGAGTGAAAGTGAAATAGAAATCAAGCCTTAGCTAATGAAGTGGACAGAATTTAAATTAAGAAATAGGCTGTGTCCTAGTACTTGATAGACTCTACATCCATCAGTACCTCCACTGGGTAGGTATTTTTGAGGGAGGATGGCTCTGTTGCCCATTATAATTTTGACGGAGGACAGGACTGAAGAGAGTACAAAGATATTTCAGGTGAGAGAGAAAATGGGAAAGGTAAAATAACAAAGGAAATACAAGACAGATGTCAACGACGTGGACTGTACAAAACCAAAAAAGAAACAGGGAAGGGTGACAACATATCAGTCTGACTGCTTGGGAAATCACTTCTGGCAGTTTGTCTCCACCACCACCACCAAGTGCTGGGTGAGGAGGGAGCATTCAGAAGTAATTGCAAATGGAAGCCCAGTTCTGTCAATGCAGGTCATTTCTTATGGAGTCTTCCAATGGGACACACCTTTTCATGAAACAGTTAAGAAATGTGAACTAAACTAATCTGGATTAAACCAGGAGTCAATAAAATGAGTGACACAGAACTGAGCTCAATGATATCTCTTAAGCATAGCAATATCCTCCTAGAATGTGTAACTTTTCATAATGAAAACACTGAAAAATCTTATAGTAGGCAGTATTCCAATAAATTGAAAAGTTTGCCACTTTGAAAATAATAACTACTATAAATTGTGAATATGAAGGGTTTAAGTATCTCATTTCTTAGCTGTAATACTCACAGGTCAGAACTGATAAAGTTATTTGGCTTAAGATATTGTAAGTCACCTTGTCCACGCACACATCCCAAATTTAGACTTCCAAAATATCACTGTCTGAAATTTTAGTTTGATATGAAAATAAAAAGGGTACATACAGTTTCATGAATTTAGGAAAGTAAGAGTCTGAGAAGAAAAAAAATTTATGAAAAGTAGTAAGTCTGTTGATACTATGTTCTATACACAGTCTAAAGTACAGTGATATTTGGGCTATTAGAAAGAGCTATTTATAGCTAAACTTTTTTGGAAGAGACTTATTGCTTTAACTGCATATAATAATTTCCTTTCTTGAAGTATAAAACCCCGCAAGTTTAATTAAAAATAAATTAGTTATTTCAGCATACCTTCAAGTTCCTTCATCTAGTCCTGGCTACTGCTGTGGTGGTATACTGCAATACCAATACTGCAATGACAACATTTTGGTGGCCACATTTAGCTTAATATTATTACTAAACCCCACCATATTATCCTGCTAAAAGGCCAGTTCTGTTGCTCATGATGTCAAAGGCAAAAGGAAAGTTATGAAAATTACTTCACAGGCACTGGCAGATTCTTAAGCTCATCTGGTTACAGGGTTTATTGTATTTTGTTTTATATCATGAGCCCTATTCTTAGTAGAGGTTGGTAAGTCTTTTCTAGGTTTTATGTTAGATTAGCCTTGAACACTATTATTTACTTAAGGTGGTTTTTTGTAATAACTGATATATTTCCATATCATACCAATTCGCCTGACTTTCCCGATTCCCATTATCTTGGAATGGCCTGTTCTTCTAAGCAAACTAAAAAGCCAAACAACCCAAATTGTAATTTGGCTTTTTATTAATTTTGCTTACTACAGCCACTCTTAAAACAAAAAAACAAAAACAAAACCAAACCAAACAAACAAAACCAACCCAACCAACTAAAAAAATCCAAAACAAAACAACAACAAAAACCAACAACAACTCTCTGAAAGCCACGTATACTATCAACATCTCAACTTTGCATTTTGGAGGGTACAAAATTTTCATAATTTAAATCAGGAGTAACTGTATTTATGTCATTACATTTGCAATGGTGTAACAGTTAGGGAAGTGAAGAAAAGTAGAGCCAAAGTAGAGCCATATTACACATTCCTGTCACTGCTGATGATTTAGCCACACATGTACCCTCATTTATAACCATTCACCCTGGATAGCTGTAGGCATCAGTGAAACCACAGGCTTTCTAGACCCAAAATGCCATCTCCTAGTTGCTGTTGGCATTGGAACAGAATAGCTCTTAGCCTTTTCTGCACCAGCAGATCATACCAATGATTTTTATAAGGGGCTAAAAGGGACTGTCATCAGAAAAGCCTTGCAGCCTCCACCAGCAACGTGAAAATTGGTCAGAAAGATAAAATTACTCGGATAGAAGATGTGAAAAGTCCTCTCTTTTCATATTGTACTGAGGTACTGTTTTGAAGAATTAGACAGGTCTTGATCCACTGCACATGTTTATTTTCTAGACCTTACCCCACCAACAATACTAAATTGCAGTGCTAATTTCTGTGTTTAAAACCTAATTCCTTTGATCAAATTCTGTTCTCAGCACTACTGTTGACTGCACATACTAAGCCAAATATTCACTTGATTTAAATCTGTTAAGAAACAGTTGAAATCCATAGAACTACACAATTTACACAGGCTGTGAATCTGGCTTATTATCTTCAGATTAATTCTGCCAGGCTATCCCTATTGAGCTAAGAGCAGAATCTGCTCCATATTTCTTGCAGCAAAAGCCCAAGCAATTCTAATTATTATTGTATATTACTATGATTCAGTGATATTAAAATGGGAATTATATTTTTAAAGGATATTTTTATTAATTCAACTTTCATTTTAATACTTGGTGATGCTTCATGGAAACCTTGTATTTTTTAAAAAAGATAAGTGATTTTTCATATGATGTGTGGTTATTTCTGCTACTACGCCTTAGCTACACAGAGAGCACAACATTTTTCCTATTATATAAGAACAACATTTTTATGATAAACACATGAAACAGTACATTAGTATTTTGAAGTTACAGCAATAGTATTCTAGAAATAACATAATAAGAAATAACATATTAGAAGTGGCATTTTTATAAGGTTTTTTACTCAGCAAAATATAGTACTAAATAAAATTTGGAAATAATAAAGAGTATAATAAAGACAATAATAAATCACAGACTGTATGAAATTTTTAAGTTATTCAGTCTTACAAGTAGAGGGGAAGTAGCTTGAAATAAAGGTTATTTTTATGCATGTGTCTTGCAATAAAAACAGCTAGAAGTTTAATATATAATATTTTAAGTTTATTTTCCCAAAGAATAATGCATAGGCACAGTTGTTTACAAATTTATCTGCTAAAAATGCTGTATGAAAAATGTAGCTTCAAGAGACAGCTTTTTCTGTGGGACTGTACCTAGACAGTGTAACTTAAGTCTGTCCCATCAGTTTCTCCAATTGTTAGAAAAACTGTTTTATTTAACACGTGATTCAACAGAAAATTTTAAAAAGGATAGGAAACCATGAATTATGTATTATATATTAAGTATCTTAAAGAGTATGAACAGTCATAGTCTCAATAATGATCAGCTAAAGCAATACACTGAAAATCTGTGGCTATTAGCAATGGTCCTCTCAATGCTGTGTATCTGAAAAATCAGGATTATTTGCAGTTTTTTTAAATGTACTTTGAAAACCACTGTAAATATTAATATTGACTATAATTATGAATAGTTAGAAATGTATTATAAAGATATCTGAACTCAGATTTTGTTGCAGCCTTCTGCTTGAACATTAAGTAAATAGGTAAGCAGCATTTCTTACAGCTGGGCCTCATGGAACAAAATTTATTATTCATGCACAAAATCTGCAAATCCATTGACATCTAGGGAAGAGAGCCCAGGAATTCCTACATTTTCACATAGCTTCATATGGTCTGAAGTCAGACTCCACAGGCTCCACACAGCTTTCAGTGGACCCATTCCAAGTACTTTCCAGTGCAGTGGGTAGAAATATAACAAATTTATTTTTATATATATATATATAAAAATTAGTTATATATATATATAACAATTTTTTTGTGTGGAAGGGAGAAATTTCAGAATAACAAGAATTTTATTCTTTTATAGCTCCATTTTCTATCTACATCTCTATGAAGATCCCTTCTTTCCTAGTATGAGGGTCAGGAGAAAGGTGTAATACCATCAGGAACACAGATGACCTCTCTTGATCAAGAATGAGGATGAGGATTTCTGACAAATGCAGATTATTAGGGCATAATTAGATATTTCTCTCAGTTTTGTACAAGACAAAGGCATCAGCCCAAATTCTGTAAATTCTACTAATATCTATGCATTTACTCCAGGTGAGGCCAGCTTTTCTAGACAATGCTATGTATCCCAAGTGCATTGAGAAGGAAATGATGACTAGATCATTTTAGTTAAGCTACTCTAAATGAACTCTTAGTGTGAAGCAGCCACTAAGCAAGCGGGGTTAGGGTTGGGGGAGCACAGTGAAACTATTGAATACACAGGAAAAGAAATAACAAACAGAAATAGACAATGACATTACTTTTTGTGGCATAACTAAAACCATTACTGTTTAGTTCCAGTATTCTTATATTTAAAAGGAAATGAAAACTGAAAGAGGTTTCAGAAAAAAACCAAAACCAAAACAAACATTTCCCACAGTCATTCATGGCATTAAAAACCTAAGATAACAGCAACCATGTCTTCCAATGAAAGCTCTAAGATGCTCAGTCTATTGAATATATCAAAGATGGATTAAGGGGTGTCTTGAACCCAATCTGTAACTATCAGTGTCAGGAAAAAGATTCTTGACAGCTGTAAGTCCTTTCAACCAGACAAATGCTGGGATGAAGAGTCAGAAAAACCCAAACTGAGAGATGTAAATTTTCAGCGAAGATAAAATAAGCGTTGGGAATACTGGGAAATTCTTCCCTGAGCTCTTTACAGAGAGATTTTTCTAAAAGAAACTGTTTATCAATAATTGCTTTTGGAATGCATCATAGGAATCACTGGAAGACATTCTGCCTTTTGCCATTTCAGAGGTAAGGTTACTATCTTCATGGCAGTATATTCAGGCCATAACTTGTATGAATCTATGAATTTTCTCCAGTCAAATGAGAACTGGAAACAAGCATAAACAGCAGCAAATGCTCTGACACTCTGTTAAAACCAAACCTGTTAAAATAAATTGTTTTCTCAGAACCAATGCCTGCATAATTTGTTCAGAGCTCACTGAGAAATGTTTCCCGTGAAGAATTCAAATACAATGGTTGAAAAAAACAAACATTCAGACAAATCATTACTGTTGTTTCCAGTGGGAAATACCCCCACCCCCAATTTACTTCTAGAACCTATTATATTTTATGATAGACTCTCAGAATCAAAATCAAGACATAATTAAACCAATACTTTTTCTGAAGAAAAAAAATTTCTGCTATTTGACACCTAAGCAGTTTTATCACTTTTCTATCATTTATAATCACAAATGTATGAAACATAAAATCATTCAACATTGCTTTAATTTAATGATATTAATCCATTATTAGATTTTTAGATATTTTAGATATTTAGATTTTAGATATTGCACATCTGAATACACTTCTACTATTTAGAAGCCGCAGAAGTTAGCAAATAAACAGATTTGTGATTATGTCCTTTTTCTCAACCACTTCCAAGAAATGGCACTTTTAGAAAGTTACTTGTCTTCTTTTAGTAATCTTTACCATACTTCTAAATAAACCTGGATTGACTCAGAGGGGAGTTCATAATGTAGATATAAAAATGACTGCTTTTTAATTGTATTACAGTCCCAAGGAATTTCACTCTGGCCTTTTTTTGACACCTCATATAAATGGAATACTTTTTCTCCAAAATAGATCTAGCTGGTCCCAGCTGTACTGAACTTCAGACCTGCTTGCAGTATGTCAATGATTTAAAGAAAATTGCATCAGTCACTGGGACAATTGTTCTTACATCTGTGTCATGCCTGAAGCAACCACAAACAGGAATCAAAGGTGGAGTAAAAAGTTAATTATTAATTGAATTTAATAATATTAAAAATATCGATAATGCGAGGAGAAATGAGTAATTTCCATATGAATGAAGAACTACGGTCCCTCCCAACTGTTATATTTCCATGTATAAGCAGAAAATTAAATACGATGTAAATCTATGTTTTTCATTCAGTAACCTGATATTCCCTAAGAACTGCTCTTTTCCCATTTAGCCTTTGGGATTATTTCTCTAGATTGCAAACATTCAATTTACATTTAATATCTCTAGGGTTTGCACAGTGTTTTGTGTGCAAACAAAGTGTGCAAAAGACATCTTCCTTGTACTCACTGGAGGTCTTATTTCCTATCAGAGAATGGATAGATTTAATTAGAATTAAGGACTGTATATGGTCAGCTTTACACAGCCTGTACGTCCTATCCTAACTCCTCTTTGCTTCCTAGTGCTGTTATTATACTTTTGGCTTTTCTCCAACAAAGCCCTGCTGGGTACATGGCATGAAAATATATTTTCTGGATATTCCTATCAAAATTTTTCATACACAATTGACCATTCTCACTGGCAGGGAATAGTAGCAAGAACAGATTATGTTCTATAAAAGTGATGCAGGATGACACAGGTATTTCTATTTTAAGAATAACAGTTCTTCAGAAGTTGAAATTTAAGTTTAAAATTCACAGTATAACTTATTTTACAACTTAAGTAATAGTTGTAAAATGAGGAATAAAGATTTTTCTGAATTATTTCTGCTTGCTTTGGGGTACATTAGAGTCGAACTAGCCCAGTAAATGATTCCTTGTTGCATTGAGCATTGTGTAGACAAATAGGCCTTCAATTACAATCAGAAGAAATCAAATCCCTGTCCAACCATTCTTTCAGCAAAATTGGTCTTTTAGACCCATTAATGCAATAGGATTAGATGACCTAAAAAAATATTCCTTTTTTATAATACTTCCTGAAGGGTGATAACATATGATTGCATATTCTGCCCATCTGTGATACTGACTCAGGTCCTGACTGTAGCTCGATGTTTGTGCCTTCCTGGACCAGTACAACACCAAAAGTAAGAGAACTGCATGCAAAGTTTTTTGTAGTCACTTGGTTTCTTCATACAAAAGTGAGGAATGTTTTTGTGCTACCAGTGATGCTATGGCTATAACACACATGGCTGAAAACACTGAAGATGTACTGTGCACAATAAAAAATAGGGTAACAATATCATAAATATTTTTGTTTGTGGTTATTTAGCTAGACACCATAAAACTTGCTTGGCTATTACTGAGCTTCATTTGATGGATGTGAACTGAGATGAGCTTTTGGAAACCTTTAGAGTGGTACAGAACAACCTTCCTGATCAGTTAAAGGGGAAATTCACCTGAAGTAAGTGGAACTGTACTCTAGAAGTCAGTATGCTGTAACCAAATGTTTAATTTGACATCAAATTAAAATTTATTCATAGATATCTGAGACTGTGAGTAAACAGAATAGATATCTTTATACTTTTTCTAAGAACTTAATTTTCTCCTTTACTAGTCTGCAATAATTTCAATGTTAATGCTGAATGTTTTTTCTGATTAATTAGTAGTTACATATAATGACAATGAAACAAATTACAAGAAATTTTACAATTAAAAAGAATCAACATTTCTTCGCTTAAAATATAGTCACCTTTAGCTAAAGTAATAAATCATATATTTCTTATTTCCTCCATAGACTTCAGAGAAACTGAGCAACAGGATTTTTTTTTTAGCCAAGTGAATGCCTGGATTGAGGACCTATGTGTACAAAATATATGCATACTGTTCAATCGGGAAACAAGTTTTTATTAGTTACTTTGATATGAATTGGTTAAACAGTTATTTTCTTGGCCAAAAAAAAATATACTTTTACTTCTATAATGCACAAAATGATATAAAAAATTTACAGGCACTGTTTTAGAATAGGTGAACAGGTGGCTCCAGACAAGGAGACACTGCATCTGATGTGCTTTTGCAAAACCCTGACTGCTTGTAGATTATGGCTAGCTATATAAATTTTCATCTATGACTGTTCCTATCTCAGAATGGCATAACTAAAATTTCTAGTGGTAGTAGATGTTTTATGAAACAGCATGAGACATGGGGATATCTGTAAAATGAACTCAAACCAAGCTAAAGTTGATTCTTCTCTTCCTAATGGTATCACAGAATTACAGAGTCACAGAGCATTTGGGGTAGAAAAGACTTCTAGAGGTCATCTGGCCCAACCTCCCTGCTCAAGCAGGGTGTCCTAGAGCTGACTGATTGCCCAGGATAGTGTCTCCTGAATAGCTCCTGAATATCTCTAGTGCTGGAGAATCCACAGCCTGTGGGAAATCTCTGCCAGTATTTAGTCACCCTTACACTAAAGGAATATTCACATGTTCCTGATGGTACCCTCCCTTCTGATATTTTTATACATTATCATGATCGGCTCCGAGTTTTCTCTTTTCCAGCCTGAACAGTCCTGACCCTCATAGCTGGGACTCTCATAGGATAGTCTATAATCACTGTGGCCCTTGGTTGGACTCTTTCCAGTTTGTATCTGTTTCTCTTGCACTGAGGAGATGAAAACTTGACAGAGTATTCCATGTCTGGCCTTACTAGTGCTGAGGGCAAGTATCACCTCCTTCAATCTGCTGGTAATGCTTTGCCTAATGGAGCCCAAGAGACCATTAGACTCATTTGCCTCAAGGGCATGTTGTTGACTTATGGTCAGCTTGTATCACCCAAGATCCTCATATCCTTTTCTGTAAAGCTGCTTTCAAGTTGGGTGTCCTTCAGTATATCAGGGTGTATGAGGTTGTTCCTCCTCAGGTGCAGAACTTTGGATTTCTTCTTGTTCAAATTCATATGGTTCCTGTCAGTCCTTTTCTCCTTCCTGTCCACATTCCTCCCAATGGCAGCATGACCTTCTGGTGTATCAGCCATTCCCCCAAGTCTGAAGGTTCTCTTTCTTACTGCCTCATTATGCAAATCATTAATCTAGATGTTAAACAGGATCAGACCCAGTATTGATCACTGGGGTACAGAGCTGGTCACTGGCCTCCAAGTAGACTGTGCCACTTCACCCTTTGGGCCTGGACATTCAGACAGTTTTCAAGCCACCTCACTGTCTGCTCAGACAGACTGCACATCAGCACCTTCTCTACAAGGACCTTACAGGAACCTTACTCAAGTCCAGACAGAAAACATTCAGCCTGATGCTCTCATCCACCAGGCCCACCAATTCATCATAGGAGTTTATGAAGTTGGTCTGGCATGACTTACTCTTAGTGAAGCCATGCTAACTACTTCTGATAATATTCTTGTTCTTAATGTTCCTGGAAATGGTTCACAGGATTAGTTGCTCCATCATGTTCCCAAGGATACTGGTGAGTCTGACTGGTTTATAATCCCAGGTCCCCTTTCTTGTTCTTGAGGACAGGCATTCTTCCAGTGCTTCTCCCAGCTGCTATGACTGATCAAAGATTATCAAGAGTGACCTCACAATGACATCTGATAGCTCCCTTAGTAGTTGTGGATGCATCCTGTAATATTGACTGGCTTTCTTGGATCCTCTTCTCTTCAGGACCTTATCCTACGTGACTGATCTGATCAGATCTTTCAAGAGGCAAAAGTCTGCTCTCCTGAAGCAAGCGTTTTGAACTTTATTCTCACCCTCCTCCACGTTCTCAAGATTCTTTAATTCATCATGGTCCCTGCAGCCCAAGCTGCCCTTATCATCACATCCCCAGTGAGCCCCTCCTTGTTGGTGTATGAGGTCCAACAGAGCATCCCTCCTCATTGACTGCTATAATTTGGGAGAGGACGTTATCTTCAATGCACTCACAGATTTCTTATAGCCTCCTATGTTGTCCCTCCAGCAGATATTACAGCAGTTGATGTCCCCCATGAGGACTGGGATTTGTGAATGTGAAGTTCCTCCTATCTGTCTGTAAAGTGCCTCATCAACTTGTTTTATCTGATCAGGTAGACTATAGAGGATGCTCACTATCACATCACCTTTGACATTTCTTGAAAAGTTCCTTATTATCTCTGTTCCGTTCTGAAAGAAATTACTTGGATATATATTCTGATGCTAACCTTTACTCTTTTTATTTTTTTTCTATACCTATATTACCTTCAGTATTGGCCAAGTGAAGATTTTTTTGTATAGTTATGCTGTGTTGTAAATCATCTATCATGATACATCAGCATGTTAGTGTGCTGTCTGAAAAATTAGTAAACCATCTTTGTTGTCGGCTCTTCTACAGGTGGCAAATTGCATAGAGTGACAAAGATCAGCATAGGATTCTTTACTGAACTATTTATAGGCTTACCAGAACCAACTATAATATACATATATATGTATATCAAACCAACTATAATAGTTCCTCACAAAAATTTGTCTCTGTAGTCTATTGCCCTGCAGTTCATATTATGGGGACAGTAGGAATATTGTAATGAAATTTCATGGATTGAGTCAAATAGAAGTTTAGAAGAAAATTAATGAGAACATCTAAATGTAAAACTGTAGAAGAAAATATCTGAGGAGACATAAATATTATTGAGTAATACAAAAATATACCCATTAAAATGTTTTCAGTATTTCTTACATAGCATTATTTTGAGATCACTTCTTAAGCATGATATAAAATAGTATTCCTTGTAGTATTAAAACAAAATTTTAATAGTAAGTGGAATAGGAAAACAAGGGAAATCCTTCTCTGTAAAGTAAATCCCAGTGAAAAACTTGTTTAATTGTGGGGCCATTATTAAAATCAGCACACAAATCACCTGCTTCCTAGTTTTTATTCATCTTCCTCAAAGAGCATAAATAATTCTGTGGTTTCCTAAATGGAAAAACTCTTGCATCTAAACCATAATTAAAATTTCTCCCTGGCAGAGTATTTATACCATTAGGCAATTCACAGAATTATAATTATGAAACCAAGGATCAAATATCGTATAACCTATGTCTCTAATTAAGTTGACAAAATTCCCAAATAAACCACAAACATTTCTTATATTTTTTAATGACATTTTCTTAAGAAAGAAATAAACTCAGCAACTAGCCATATCCCGAGAGAAATTAATATCTGAACTAGGTGGAATACTTACAAGAACATACTGAATACATATACTACATAAGCATATGCACATTTATTCATGTAATAATAATAACTTACACAACGTAAAGGGTGTTCAACTTTATTTAATACAGCTAAAATAATGAAAAATAAATTATGTACCCCGGTCCAATTATTATAGATATAAAAACAGAAGCACTCCTCACAGATCAGAAGAAAAAATACTAAAACTGAACTCATCCAAAATGCCACATGAGGCCAAGAGAAAGAAATAGGTAACAGTGAAATTTAGGGAAAGTCTTAAAATTCAACAAAACAAAGACTAGTGAATACAAAAATGCTTATAAATTAGAAAAAGAAGTCTCAACTAATAGGATTTTTAATTTTTGGTATGTATTATAATAAAATTTTTTTAAAAAAATACATTAGCATAAAAAAGAGCCAAACCCTTATTGTATGGGGGGGAGGACAGACAGACATTACCCCCAAGAATGAGCAAAAGGCTGAGGTATTTAATGCCTTCTTTGCCTGTGTTTATGTTAGTCAGACCAGCCATACCTGAGGATATTCAGACCCCTGAGCTGGAAGATAAGGACAGAGAGCAGTACAACCCCCAGGAGGAAGCAGTTAATGACCTGCTATGGCACCTGGGCACTCACGAGTCTATGGGGTGGATGGAATACACCTGAGAGTATTGAGGGAAATTAGAAGAGCTTGCTAAGATACTCTCTATCATTTATCAGCAGTCCTGGTTATCAGGTCAGGTCCCAGATGACCAGAGGCTTTCCAGTGTAACACCCATCTACAAGAAGGATCATAAGTAGTATCTGGGGAATTACAGGCCTGTCAGCCTGACCTCGGTACTGGGGAAGATTATGGAGCAGTTCATCTTGAGATGGCTCACACAGCAGGTGCAGGACAATGAGTGAATCAGGCCCAGTCAGCACGGGCTCATGAAATGCAGGTCTTGCTTGACCAATCTGATCTACTTCTATGACCAGGTGACCCATTCAGTGGATGAGCTAAAGCCTGTGGATGTTGTCTTCCTAGACTTCAGTAAAGTCTTTGACACTGATTCTCACAGTGTTCTCCAAGAGAAGCTGGTTGCTCATGGCATGGACAGGTCCATTCTTCACTAGGTTAAAAACTGGCCAAATGCTGAGTCCTCCCCTTTGGTCACAAGAACCCCAGGCAACACAACAGGCTTGGGGAAGAGAGGCTGGATGAGCTGCTCAATGGAGAAGGACCTGGGGGTAGTGGTTGAAATCTGGCTGAACATGAGTCAGCAGTGTGCCCAGGTGGTCAAGAAGGCCAAAAGCATCCTGGCCTGTATCAGAAATAGTGTGGCCACCAGGACTAGAGAAGTAATTGTCTTCCTCAACTCAGCACTGAAGGGGCCACACCTTGAGTACTTTATGCGGTTTTGAGCCTCTCACTATAAGGACACTGAATTGCTGGAAAGGGTTCAGAGAAGAGCAACAAAGGTGGTGAAGGGTCTGGAGCATGTGTCTTATGAGAAGCAGCTGAGAGAACTGGGGTTGTTAAGTCTAGAGAAATGGAAGCTGAGGGGAGAGCTTAGTGCTCTCTACAACTGCCTGAAAGGAGGTTGAAGTGAAGTGGGGGTCAGTGTCTTTTCCCACATAAACCGTGATAGGAAGAGAAGAAATGGTCTCAAGTTGCACCAGGGGAGGTTTGGATTGGATATTAGGAAAACTTTAATTACTAAAAGAGTGGTCAAGCATCAGAACAGACCATCCAGGGAAGTGGTGGAGTAACTCTCTCTGAAGATGCTCAAAATATTTGTAGCACTTCAGGACATAGTTTAGTTGGCATGGTGGTGTTGAGTTGACAGTTGACTTGATGATCTTAGAGGTCTTGTCCAACCTTAGTGATTCTATGATTCTATGTTTGTTTGAAGAAAATATTTCAAGGAATTGCCGTTCTGTGATTATAATTTGTTTCAAAAGAAAATTATAAGAACTGTACAAAAGCCACTAATAACATAACTGAAATAATTTTCATTTGCAAAGTCTTTTCACACAGCAATTTAAAAAGTGCTTGATCCATTTTGTCATTCTGTTTTCTACAGCTTAAAGCAAAGGCCTTCTTGTTTTAAGAGATGCAAAAAGTGTCTGTCATGAGGACATCTAATGCTTGTAAATAATTTACGTTTTAGAAAAAGAAAGAAATTCAGAACACTTTTCCCAAAACATGCTTGTAATGCATGTAGAACAGCTCTCACACCCCAGAAATCCATTTGTCTCCAGGTGTATGTTAGAATATCAAGGTCTCAAGTGTTCTTATCTCTTTGAATGTAACTCTTAGCATTCAATATTGACAATAATAGTTTTTTATCCAGCCTCCGTTATTAGTGAATTATCACTATTTTCAATAGTGGGCCAAAGTTTTAAAATACCTCACCTTCTGGTTAGAGCACTGGCATAACTTTTCAACAACCTTGCTGTTAATACTTTATTTTGTATCTATGATATTTGCATGTATTTAAGGGATATGTAAAAGATGTATCCTAACAAATTCTACAGTCAAGTACATAAAAAGGACATTTTTATGTAATGCCCTATGCTACATGCTTTTTCCATCTTCAGTAACAAGCACACTTATGAGAAGTGTAAAATTTAAACAATCAAAACAAATAATGGTGAAAAAGAAGCTGAATGGAAAAAGGGGGCAGAAATAGTTCTTACAGCATACAATGGGATCATCTTTGCAGCTCACTCAAATGGATGGAAAACCTACCATGAATTTATAGAGCTTGGATAAGACCTGGATTGCTCCTTGATTTTCATGGTTTATCAGCTGCACTGCTACTTAGCATCCCATTGAGATCTCACAGTGAATTATTGGAACACAATGAGTTCATGAGTTCCCTCTTTCTGCCTGGGGAATATTTCTGATCAATAGCTTTTAGTGTAATGGAAGTTACCACAATGCTTTCAAGATCTGTGTTTATGCTGTAGTTTAAATGAGCTTAGTGCCATCTCTAGTGTATAGCTGTTGCTTCACCATGCTGCATATTATATATTAGGTCAAGGCTGCCTGTCCAAACTCATATTTTATAAGATAAAATAAAAGCAACACAGAAAACGTTGATACTATCAGAGGGAAGTCATCTTCATATGTTTTACTTCTGAATGCCCACATACCCACATATTTAGATAATAAGGTTATTAAAATAGGGTAAATAAGTTTTTCATCTAAATTGAGTTGCATGAGTATGCAATGGGAAAGCAAAGATTCTGATGGAGGATATGGTTATATAAATCTCCACTGAGACAAGAGGTATGTCAAATTTATACAGACTGCTGTAAGTACCCCACAAAACAAGTTCAAATCTATTTGAAACCCTCATATACACATTTTAAATTGGAATTGTCTTCAAATTGCATCATTCAATAACATACACTTTGGAGCACAAAAAGGGAAGAAAAGCATTTAGAAAAAGATCTCAATCAAGCATTGGCTATTTTTACACTCATTTGTCAAAATACTGTAAAAAGAAAAAAACAACACAAAACTATAGTCACAAACATTAAATAACTAAGGTCAAATCCAGTAAAAAGTGGGGTACAGTTTAAATTTGGATGGAAATAACATGGGCCTTCTAAATCCCATCTTCTCCAGAAATTGAAGGACATAGTTCACACATGCTAGAAGAAACACTGGTGGGTAGAAAGGAAAATTAAATTTCCCCATGTAGCACTACTAGCAGCTATGCTTCTCTCAAATGAGATACAATTCCACTCGAAATTTCAGGACAATAGGAATTTTGTAGCTGTAGAAGAGGACTGGGCCTTAAAGGCTGAAGTTTGCACAGAAAGCTAAGTCATCTGTGCAAAAGTGACACACATTTTGGTATAATTTACATATAAATGTGATCCTGCTAGTTTACGTAAACTGGACATTCCCTTCTGAAATCTGTTAGTTTTCTTAGCAAATAGAAAAAAAAGAACTATATGCAAGTGAGAAAAAAAAAAAAAAAAGGAAAAGTAGAAGAAAAGCAACAATGGAACAAGAGGAATTAAAAAAAAATTAGCAATTTCTTTTGGGAAAACCGTGCATAGAATCATTGTAAATTACTCAGCACAATACATGGATCTCAGTGACCTTGGGAGGTTTTCCAGAAATAATTCCTTTCACAGATATTTTCTGAACAATTATAAAGCATCTGAGACACTTTTTTTATTTTTCCTTCTCCCCAGGAGCGGTGCTTCATTTTTCTTTCTGTATCAATTTTTTCTTTAACAAATACATTTACTGAGGCCATATAAAGGAAACAGTACTGTTGTTTCAGATATGTTCGATTGTACGAGTGTGTCTTGTGATAACATGAAAGAGTAAATACCTATGCCAAGGTAGGTTGTTTTGGGGTTCATTTTTTAAAAGTCCTCTATCAAAAATGAGTTGTAATTCCAGGCTGTGGTAGAAAATAATCATTACGGACCTTTTTTCCCCTTCAAAGAACACTCTAAATATATAATAATATATTATTATATAATATAATATATAATAATATATATTAGGTGCATACTAGAAACACAACAGCAATTATCTATTCCATTTGAAGTCTTTGCTCAGTCCATGTTTCTCCAGCAATGCATGGAGAATTCTCTAAGAAGAATAGCTCTAAGAGAAAACTGCAGGTCAGTTTACCAGTTAGAAATAGACTAGTTGAGCTTAGTATCTAGAGTTAAAAATGATACCCATTAATCAGTGTGAAGTAGTATCTCATATGTAATTGTTCAGAAAGAACTTGCCTGGTTTGGAAAACACAGTATTAACTTAAAGAGAATCTTACCAGCAGTAATATCTCAAACAAAATAATTCCAATGCAGTATACTTTCTGGCAGCCTGTTCTGCCATGGAAAGCATAGTAATAAGTGTGTATTATTGGCCTTGGTCTTTACCAGCATCTCCCACTGACTTAGAGAGATGTTATTTAGAGAGATGTTACTTAGAGAGATGTTACTAAATCAATAGAAGATCAATAGCTTAGGCAAATACACATCTTTTCACTAAGAAATTAGCAAGGCTGTATTCCCAAATTCTATTTCCATTGCAGTATTAACAAATCCAGTTACCGGTATATGTTAAATTGGGAACAAACTATTACATGGCTAACAAATAGCAATGTGAAAAGGAGGAAAAATAGTTGTAAAGAATCTGAACAACCAGAATGGATAAACTGTATGGTAAAACAAGACACATTACCTTGCTAATCAGGACCTTCTCTAGAAGAGATAATGTGAATATGAACTTACATATAGTATGCAATTACATGCTACATGGAAGATTGAAGAGATTTTTGAGGGTGCTACATTCCTTTTTAGTGATACAAAATATATTTCAGTAGACTCTGAAAATCTAGCATGCTCATACTCATACTTCATATGTATATTATATTAAAAAAAAAACCAAAAAAAAAGATTCAGGAGTTACACAGTACCTTGAAAAATCAGATTCTGAGAAAGCATTTTCATCCCTTAAGATGCGAGTGCCACTTCTCACAAAACATAATCACAAAGTTATGAAGTAATGAAAAATAAGATAGTGACAATTCACAAGACTATTAGTAAACTAATAGCAAGAGCAAAAATTGTCTCTACAGGCAGCTACAAATATGCCATGACTTCACTGCGGACTTCACAGAATAGCCAGACTTGGTAAATATTGCAAAGTGTTAAGACAACACGTTTAATCTTGTTATAAATCAATACTTTTACAGGAGAGCTTACTACTTTGTTTTAGGGGAAAAGCCTCTCTTAAATGGGTTCTTCCTTGCATTAAATTTTGGTCATTCTGTTTATACTCAGGTTTTTTGCTTTTTTTTTTTTTTTTTTTTTTTTTTGTTCTGTTTTTGTAATTTTTAAGCTTGATCACTAAAATTATTCTCTCTTTATAGCTGATTCTCCGTACTCAGGCTCTGAGCACTGTGTTTGTATCTTTGCAGAAAGAAAACGGATAAAGTGTCCACAATTTTTAAAGCAAAAAGCCTTTTTATATTCTCTGATGACTTTCATGGAAGGACCTCAGTGTCTTACATATACCTATGCCTCCATGAAGCAGACAGAAAATTTGGTAGCAAATGTTTCCATGCAAGCACAAGTGTTCTCAAGACTGATGTAAGGGTCAATAAATTCCAGTGAACATGTGCATCTAAGACTTCTTCCCGTCACAGCTGAGCTGAAGAAAACACAACAGGAAAATTTGATTTGATTAAGGAAAAATAAAAATAAAATCCAGGACATATGATTTTGCTGGGCTTAGGCATACAATACTTTGTCTATAGGTAGGTGATGTCCACAATTAAAGTTTTATGTAAAGATCAGATAGGAATCATATGAGCTATTATAGAGCACATTACTGAAACAGGAGAATTGTTTATATTGTTAAGCAGGAAAAAATATGCAGTGCTGAATGTGATGAGGAATTGTGAACTCCTTATTTTATTCAGCTAAGAAGCTAAGGAGGGAAAATGCCCATGGAAGTCGTGTCTTAAACGCTTGTCTATTCTAAAAGTCCTGGATGTTACGCAGCTTAGACTGCTATTGAAGCAATATTAATACTTAGACTATTTTTTTTGCAATTTTTATTGTAACAAAAAAGCAACTCCAATACTATCAATAACTGGGCAAGAAAAAGATCAGAATTTTCTGCACTTCAGATATACATAGTTATTTTTAGGAAATGCCTCCCAAGTGCCAATTTAATTTATTGTAGACTTGCCCTTTTCCCCTTTGGTTTTATGTCTCCTGTTGAAAGAATTGTAGATTTAATATGAAGGACAAAATGGCAAACAGAAGAAAATAAAGAAGACTTACTTTTCTTTTCCACCAAAAGGGAAGTTAAAAGAAATATCTTCTTACAAAGCATAATAGAGGAGAGATAAAGTTATATGTGCAGAAAAAAACCTTACCCTTAGGAGAGAATTAAGGAAAAATATTCAGTTGACGTGAGTCCAAACTATGGGGTCTTCAAAAAGCAACCAAAGCAATAAAAGCACCACATATTATTCATTGAAGTAACATTTTGTGCCAAAACATCAAGCCACTTAAGAAAAGAGGTAAATACAATTTGCTTAAAATTCTTTATCTACTGTTTTTATCTCATGAGAGTATCTAAAAAGCAGAGATAGAAGATGCAATGAAGTTTATAAAGTTTCAGACTTCATTCTGTTATTTCTTGAGCTACTAAAGACTCTGTAAGGTCCAAACCAAGCAAACTGAAATATGGTTCATGTTGCTGGATTCTCTACCTATTTTCTAATCATTATAGAAAACTAGCTCCATGGCTCTCTTTTCTCTACTACCACCATCCTTCCTTGTCCCTTCCTTCCTTCCAGTAACAAACTCCTGTTAATGCCCTCACATACTGAAGTTTGTCAAAGCAGAAACAAATAGAATTTTCCCACAATCTGACTTCTGAGAGTAAGGAAGAGAAAAAAAGATAATTATTATTTCTAACCTGAAGATAAAAATACTTTGTATTAAAAGTCAAAGAATCAGATCCTGAACTACTAACACGACATGTAATTCTGTGACCACCACCTGTTAGGCAGGAAATTTTACTCCGTTTCAGTGTTGTATCAATGTAATTAATGATGATAAAAAACCAAAACTATCCAGCATGTTTTTCTGACTTAGTGTAGCATAGACTATGTCCATGTCAATCCTGATAATATTTATCTACTGTCTTCCCATTCCCACTCCCATGACATCTATTTTAGGGTTGCACTATTCTTAACATTAAAAGTCCTTCCTAATATTTAACCTCATTCTTAATTGCTCCAACTTACCCTTGTTATTTCTTACCTTATCTACCATGGACAAAGAAGAAATGATTACTGCTTTCCTTTTTATACCACTCCTTTACAAACTTGATCTTACTCCTTCTTGAGTCATTTGTCCTGTAAGGTATGTAACCCCAATTCTTTTATTTTTTATTTTCACAGGTCAACTTTTTTTGTGAAATAAAATGCCAAAAATTGGATGCAGAATTGCAGCCTGGAGTATAGCAGTGAGCAGAATTGGATAATTACTTCATTGTGTCTTACAAGCTTTATTTCCATTTACAAGAGATAAAATGTTCTTAAATTTTTTTTTTAAACTCTCCGGCTTTGCTGACCCCTGTTCAGAATGTGATACATGCTCTCAAAGATTCTTTTCCAAAGAAACAATATTTCACAGTTTTTTGCTACAGCATATTTTTGCTGTCCATAATTCCTTGCTAGGCCTAGAACCTTCTACTAGTTTCCATATAGCTTTAGCACATCTGCTGGTCCTTTTCTCTAATTGGTCAAGCTGTTTTTTAATGCAAAGCTGCTTCTTGAGTATGCTGTTTCTTATTAACAGCTCTACCATCCTGGCTGATTAAAGAAAAGTAGCAAAGAACTGATTCCGAGAGCAACGCCTGTGGTTGACCCATTTTTACACAGAGAATTACTGACAATTCCCTCAGTTATCCAGCCAACTTTGCCCACAATTTACTAGCAATTTAGAAACTCACACTAACACAAGATTCCCTAACTTGCTTAAAAGAATGTCATGTTACACTTTGCCTCAAAATTTGTTTAAGAGTACATGACATCTGTTGCTTCGTGACAATCTAACAGCTGAAGAACTGGTTTAATGTGATTTGTTGCTGATAACCATGTCTGCTGTTACTCATCTCTTCCTTACTATTGCAGCTGCTAACAAGTAATTTTCCTGAATATTTGTTCCAATGTCTTCCTGGAACTAAAGTTAAGCTGACAAGCTAGACTTGGCTTTTTTTAGTTGCAATTTTATGAAGCTATGAACAAAGTAAAAATAAAGTGATAGTGCTTTGCTATTTATTTCAGAAGCATTTTAATGGGTATTGACAGGTTAAAGTTTGTGGCAATTACATATTTTAGGCTATGCACATGTACCTGCAAAAGTACATGTCTGCATAACTACCAAAGAAAGAGTGTAGTTGAGTGTTGGTTCTGTCTGGGATGGAGTTAACTTTTTTCATAGCAGCCCACGTGGTGCTGTGGTTTGATTTTGTGACTTAAAGACATAAAGATAACACACCAATGGTTTGGCTATAGTCACAGTTCCTGACCTGGGCCAGGGCTTTCTCTGATCCTTGTTCTGTCACTCAGTAAGTAGGCTGGACAGAAGAGCTGATCTGAAACAACCAAAAGATGACTCCGTACCACCTAATGCCATGCTCAACAATAAAACTTCAAGGTTTTGTCTTCAAATGTAGCTCTTGCTTGGAGCCTGGCTAGGCATTAGTCTGCTTGAGGGATAAGTGATTGCATCACTTTGGTTTTCCTTTCTTTCCTTCACTTATTAAACTGTGTTTGTCTTGACCCATGAATTTTTAACTTTGCTTTTCCCATTCTCTCCCTTGTCCTGCTGGGGGAAAGTGAATGAGTGGCTGTATGAGGATAACTGCTGGCTGGGGTCAACTGACAACAGGAATATTAGATGGAAGGCTATGAGGCATGTTTTACTATTCCAAAAGGTTCAGACTATGTTTTTACTACATGTATTGATACTAACAAATATCTCTAGTAAAGTTAGAAACAGAGGCAGCTTAAACATCTGAAAAACTTTTAGATATTTAGAACTACGATGAGGTCTGTTCAAACAATACTTGTTTTATTGTATATGGTAAGGTTAATTATTTTTGTACAAAATACTTATAATTTTAGGTTGATTCAGAACCATTAAAATACCTAATTAATACAAAGATTGTACTGTATGAATTTCACTTAGTCTACAGATTTCTACAAATCTTTTAAAATGCAGTGTTCTGATTAAATTTTCAGAGGTGAGTAAACCACTTATTTAACCTTGATATCCATATTTTAGTTCTTTACTTCGTCCTGTAAAACACGTTGCCTAGATTTACATGGAAAAATCAAAGAACAGGCAAAGTGTCAGTGTTCACAGTACAAGTAATAGGGATAACAAAGTTTGATAGAACTATTGTTTTTTGCACAGTTCAAACTTTACACTAAAGCACTTAGAGCTTTTCTGTAGATTGCACTTCAAAAAGTAACACAGTTTCTGTGCCTGTCAGCTACAGGAGTTCACATATATTTACAAGTCAAAGTCTTATTTATTTCTCATGCAAAGATGTGAATACTGGAAGTTTTTCTCTGTATATTTGGAACCAGAAGTATTTGTGTCCTATATATAATTCTAAAATTTGTGTCCTATATATAATTCTATAATTTGTGTCCTATTTATAATTCTAAAATACCATGGATTGCTTCATGGATTCTGAACAAGGAATTTAGCTTCTGATAGTAAGTTCATCCAAAATTAATTCATCATCTACAGGCAAGGTTTATATAATTTGCCAGTTAATTAGGTCTGAACTCCATATCTAGAGGATAAGATTTTCTGCTGTTCTTTGTAATGCAATTTCTGCATCAGGTATGCATGAACGTATAAATTAGCATTTTGCTGAATAATGTGTGAAAATAAACACACACCTAACGTGTTAAATTTTTCAATTTTTATATTACTTTCAATAAGCACCACACTACTGCTGAAGTTTTAATAACATATAGTAAATTAAAAGCATATATTACATTGCAAAAGCTATCAGAAAAAAAATTATAAATTTGAGCTTCTCAGTTTGGGACCATATAAAGAAGGATGTTAGCTGGCTGTTGTTGCTGGTGAAAAATTTGAATATATTGCCATTTAAACTGTTGTTATTTGTTTCCTTTGATAACCATTGTATTGATGTTTTCCTGTGTGCAATGTCAAACTGTTAAGTTGATGGCCTCCATGAGATCTCTTGTGCTAATAAGTTTATGAATCAAAAATGTGTATTTGAAATTCTAAATGTTTATCTTGATACTTCCCTCAGACTTCAGCAAATTCACTTTAAATTTACTCAAATCAAATTCACTTTTTTGTTTTTCTCAGCATAGAAGCAAGATCATCACCACTTTTCTTTCCCTCAGGAAAATGTATCTGTCTCTGGGATGGTATTTTCTGTTCCCTCTAGCACTAACAAAACAAATAGATCTTTTAGTCTCTTAGTAGAATCAAGATCATTAGTTGCTACTTTTCTGTTGGGTTTTTTTTTGTTTTATCTTGCATTGTAAATTCTAAATTATCTCTGTTCGATAACCATTAAGTTTGGTACAATTTGGTTAAAAAATTCCCCAAGTTGTACTTGGAAAATTACACTTTTTAACAAAGTATTTTGTTGCATTAGTTTACCTCTGATACTCTCTTCATCTATGCCATATTTCCTCCTACAAATTAGGCATCCCATTCAACAGTACTGGCAACTTACCATTTATGTATGACATTCATGGAAGTTCCAATATTAGTCAGGTCAGCTTCTCTGCAGTGGATGAAGCTATGTGGACTTACATGATATATTATATTATATCATATAATATATTATATTATATCATGTATAGTTTTTCTTATCTGGACCACAGTAATGGTGCTATTTTGCTATTCATCTTCCAGAGCCTTGCAAAATAATATGCTGTCTACAAAAGACAATTCCCCTATTAGCTAAGGTCACAGCTAATACACACATATCTGAAGGTCTAAGATTGCTTAGCAATTCATATATAGTGCCTGTGATTGTAAAGAGCATCAAAATTCCAGGAATGTACCCTAGGGAAAGACAAAAAGGTTTGATAGGCTTCATTCTAACAATGTTTGCCCTGATGTTCAACCAGAGAAACTGTAATCATTGGAGGATGAAGACTAAGTGGAGTAATTCCAGCCTAATTACAAATTCATTATTATTTTTACAAACAGATTAAAGAAAATAAATCCAGTATTTTGTTTCAGGGATGAGCTGGTCAACACTGAAGGTGAATAGAGGATGGAGAAATTTTTTCACACCCATTTACAGCTTTTAACAGAAACTTACTTGCTTTATGGGAGTATTTTTTCTTTTAAATTAAATGTGAAACTTATTGACACCCTAGTCTGTTTGATTTGATAGACAATGGATTTTATGGCTTGAGCTGGTATACTAAATTTCATGTTCTTCTTAAATTAATCAGTGTACTCAGCCATGGATTACCTAATATTTCAAGTCACGTATTGTTCCTTATTCTGAATTCCCTAGGCTTTATTAGTCAGATGCACACTGGCAGTACTACAAAGTGTAAAATACTTCTCTTTTTTGTTTTGTTATTAATAGACTTTTTCAACCATCTGCTCTCAAAACAACAAAGATTAAATGTTTTTTTTATATCTTAGCCTAAGTAAAATGTCAAAGGTTACTTTTGTTTTGTGAACAACAGATAAGTCTTAGCAAAAGCTTTTAGTTTACTCTTTTCTACATACTTGTGGTTTCAGTACAAATATGAGAGGGAAATAAATAAGGATACTGGCCTCTAGCTTGGGACACAGATTTTGCAAAACAAAAAACAACAGTATTTTACAAACAGTACAAAGGACAGGTTTTTTTTTTCCTGTCAGGTCAAAGCTACAGTTTCAAATGTTTGCAGGCAAATATTTTGCTGAGTTTCTTTGCAAATAGAGTATTTGCTTTATTTTCTATCCCAACAGCAAAAACATTTTACATGTGCAAAATGAGTTCTTAGGATTATGAGCTGGATATTCAAATATCCTTCAGGAGCAACACCCAGCAGCAATGCATCCACAACTGTGGAACACTTTACAAATGAAGAAACAAAGATTAAAAAGTTTTTCCTGTGATGCAAAGAAAACAATGAAACCCTGCAGTTTCAAGGATTTTTTTACAAAATTTCTAACTGATTTACATTTACATGAACCGTAGGTTCATTTGAATGACTTTCTGGAATGCTATTATAGATTTTTAAATATAATTTGAGAGAGTGTGGATTGATAAAAAACTGTCAAATAATCAAAATAATGGGTTCTAAGTTTAGCATTTCATGCTTTATTGCTGCATGGTTGTTCCTAAAAATATTTGGCCTATTCAAATAAATAAATAATTTAGATGGTGGAATCCACTTCTAGAATTTTAAAAGCAAACTATAGGATCGCTTTCTTTACATTTCTCTTTCTCTGCCTTTTTGTGGTTTTGTTCAACAGCATTTAAATAAAAGTACAAGGCAAGAATTTCCACAGAATCTTTTGCACCATGAAAGAACATGCTGAGAGAGGTTTTTGAATAACTTAGAAAATAAGCACAGTGACTATTAATAAGAGCTGCAGTCTATGATCGTACAGGTGAACCTCAAGAAAAGCAATTATGTCAAGAGAAAGAAGAGGCATAAGTAATAGCTTTGAGACTCTTGCCTTACCTGTATCTATCAAATGACTGAATTTGGATAGAAACTAACTCAGAGGAGGATGGAGTTGAAGTTAGTCTCAGATAACAATTGTTCCTATGAAACAGTGTTTTTCAACCTGCTGAGCACCGGAAGCATTTGCTGTTCTATAAAACTGCACTATTGATTCCAATCAACTTTTTCAAATTATAATTGATAAAGCCTGAAGTTCCTTACAATACTGCTTCCATCCAACAAAAGCCCACTCTAGCTCCAGATAGAGTTCCAGAAATACACAGAAAACTAGCAAACCTTAGTTAATATGATTGCATAGGAGCCATACATAGACAAAGAAATAACATACAATACTGACTTTTCAATAAACTCATACCAAGTAGTGTTCCTGTAAATATATCTATTTATCTCTATGTATGTATAAGACCTCTACCAATTATAGAAGTTATTATGAACATCTGAGTAATCACAAAGCAAAGCAAAGTGTTTCCTTTTTTAACTTGTACCTTCATAACTTTTTTACCCTTAATCAGATTTTTTTACAATAAAAATGACTTTGAATTTTGGTTTACTGTTATCTACTGTCTATTGTAACTTTATCAGTGCTATAATTAATTTAATTTATCTGATGATAAAACCAACAGCTCCTTTTTTTTCTCCCACTCACAGTTCTAGGATTACTAAAACTATTTAAACTCCAGCAGGGTTACTTACATCTGAATGGCTACTTAAGATTATACACCAAAACCTGGAAGCTAAGTGAAATTACCTATATTTTTTTAAATTTTTCTTTTAAAATACACACCTTGAAAAATATATTTTAAGAGAACTAAAAGTTTGTGTACACTCTAAGCAATTTTTCATATATTACAGAATCACATTAAACTCTTACAACTAATTAATTTTCACCGGTTTTATTTGTAAGAAAAAAGGTACCTTTCTACTTGCCTGCCCAGCAGCACACAACCTACAATCTCAAAACCAGAGTTTTTCTCTTTATGTTCACCATCAGCAACACCACAGTTTCAGTGCAGAGTTGTGCCTCTAGTTTCATCTGCGAAAATTCATGAATGAATTTTTTAAGTCTCACTGTCTTAATTCCAACATAATTCCAACATAATATTTACTTGTAGTTATGTAGAAGTAAAGAATACTGAGATCACTCCTACCTCAGAGATGGTCTTTGGTGTTAAATGAATCTCAAAATAGTTACAATTACTGCAACTACCAACACAAATAAAGATAACTGAAAATACTTACAATCAAATAAACTCAAGGGGTTATTTTACAAAAGTCCATTTAAAGATATCAGTGATCTCCTATAAGGACCAGTGAAGTCAAAGGACATCTTCACTGACTTTAGTGGCTTTTTCATTTGGCTCAGACAATAAAACTAGAATCACTGACAGTAGCAGAAAAAGCTTCTTAAAGTATGTCACTGTATATGATAAGGAAAAGATAAACATAATAATGGAACTAGAACATGATTGACAAATAGCTTCATATATTGCACAGATAGATTACAGCTTTGTATCAATTATGTGTCACACAGAAAGGAATCACACAGGTCATTACCAAGGATGGGAAGCCTGGGAGGAATACAGAGAAATCATCTGAGCAGCCAGGGATCAGGTAAAGAAAGTTAAAGCTCTGATAAAATTAAATCTGGCCAGGAACATTAAACTAAAGATGAAAAGCTTCTAGAGATGTGCTGGTGACAAAAAGAAGACTAAGAAAAATGTGGGCCTGCTCCAGAAGGAAACAGGAACCATGGTCACATGGAATACAGAAAGGCTGAGTTTACTCAATGGTTTTGTTGCTTTTGTCTTCACCATCAAAAGCTCAGGCCACACAGTCCAAGTCCAAGGGATAGATCAGTTTTGAGACCATCTAAGAAACCTGAAGGCACTCAAGCCCATGGGACCTGAGGAGATGCAGCTGTGAGTTTGGGGAGAACTGGTGGATGAAGCTGCTAAGCCACTTTGCATCATATTTGAGAAGCAGTCTGGTGAAGTTCCCATTTACTGGAAAAGGGGAAACATAATGCCCTTTTTTTAAAAAGGAAAAAAAGAAAGACCCGGAGAACTACAGGGCAGTCAATCTCACCTCTGTGCCCAGAAAGATGAAGGAGTATATCCTCCTGAAGGCTCTGTTAAGGCACATGGAAAATGTGGAAGTGCATGGTGACAGCTAACATAGCTTCACTGCGAGCACTTTGCTTATGCCTGCCAAATTTGGTGGCCTTCTATGATGGGGTTATAGTGCTGGTGGATAAGGGAAGACCAGCTGATGGCAGCTACCTGGAACTGTGGAAAGCATTTGACACTGTCCCACACAATATCCCTTTCTCTAAATTAGAGAGACATGGATTCAATGGATGGATGACTCAGTGGAAAAAAAATTGGCTGGATAGTCACCCTCAAAATGTTGTGGTCAATGGCTTGATGGGCTTCCTGAAGATCAGTGCCAAGTGGAATTCCTCAAGGGTCAATACTGCTTAACATCTTCTCTGGTGACAGTGGGATTGAGTGCACTCTCAGCAAGTTTGCTGACACGTGGTACAGTTGACATGCTGAGGAGAAGGGATGCCATCCAGAGGAACCTGGACAGGCTTGAGAGGTGGGCATGTACAAACCTCATACAGTCCAATAAGGCCAAGTGCAAGGTCCTGCATATGAGTTGAGGCAATCCCAAGCACAAATACAGAGAATGAATTGAGAGCAGTCCTGAGGAGAAGAACATGAGGTGTTGGTTGATAAGAAGCCTAACATGAGCCAGTAATGTGCACTTGCAGCCCAGAAAGCCAACTGTATCCTGGGCTGTATCAAAAAAATGTGTGACCAGCAGGTCAAAGGAGGTGATTACCCCCCTCAACTCTGCTCTCATGAAACCCC
Organism: Phaethornis superciliosus; assembly: GCA_023637945.1. Classification (NCBI taxonomy): domain Eukaryota; kingdom Metazoa; phylum Chordata; class Aves; order Apodiformes; family Trochilidae; genus Phaethornis; species Phaethornis superciliosus. The sequence goes on from JAJQWJ010000003.1 coordinate 30,826,781, forward strand.
ACCTAGAGCATTGTGTCCAGGTCTGGAGCCCCCAACATAAGAGGGACATGGACCTGTTAGAGTGACTACAGAAGGGAGCTAGAAAAATGGGTGAGTAGTTCTCCTCTGAAGACAAAAAGGCTCCAGGGAGACCTTACAGCAACCTTCCAGTACCTGAAGGGGCCTGCAGGAAAGCTAGAGAGGGACTTTTTACAAGAGCATGTAGTAACAGGATAATGTCGGAGCAGTTTCAAACTGAAAGAGGATAGATTTAGATTAGATATTAGGAAGAAATTATTGACTATGAGCGTGGTGAGACACTGAAACAGGTTTCCAGAGAAGCCTCATCCCTGGAGGTGTTCAAGGCCAGGTTGTATGGGGATTCGAGCAACCTGGTCTAATGGATAGTGTCCATGCTCATGGTATGGGGATTGGAACTACATGATCTTTAACGTCCTTTCCAATCCAAACTATTCTTTGATTCTGTGGTCATGCGATACTTGAACTAGGAAAGATTTAGTGGTGGTTATTTTGAAACTTGCAGCATAGAATTAACAAAACAAAATCACAAAACAAACAAAAAAACACTGAAAAATATGGATTAAATATTCCGCTGCTGGTAAAAGCTAAATGTTAACACAGTTCACTAATGCCTCTGGTAATATAGTAAATCATACTATCACCCTCTCGCGGCTTTCAGTCATTACAATTTGCTAAGGAATTATAGAAATAAATAAGGAAATATAAATACCCACAACTAGAAGTGTAATTTGCGTATTTCATTGTTACCTGCTCAACTAGTTAAACTGTTTCTAGCTTGGTTTCTTGCAAATTTTAAGATAGATTCTTTAACATTCATTTCAATTTAACTCAATGAACATATTAATGAAAAAATGCCTTGTTAAAAAATGCCTAACAAACTCTACTCCTTTCGGTTTAATGAAACTGCACCAGAAGGAATAAGGAATTATAAATAAAGCAGTAAATGTTATATTAAGAGGTGCAGGAGTTTACTGGTTGGCCATAGACATTCAACAATATAATTAGAATAATTTTTTAAACAAATAACACTTTTGTCCCTAAAGACATGTTGAAAACATCCCCTACACCATATCTCTGAATTTTGTAGGCTTCCTTCATATTCTTCAAAGTGTCTATGACAGTATAGCAATGGCTATAAGCCTCATCCATTTACTTATGAGGAAAACTCATCTTTTTGCTGACTTCTATGCTTTAATATTCTTCAAAGTTTTGAGAAGAGACAAACCAAGAGCAAAATTGAGCTGTAAATATATACTTCAACTTCTTAAATGGTATTTTTTATTTTTCAGGCTACTTGTTGTATACTGTTTGTGCCAACTATGTATGTACTTTTTATAAATTTGGTATTCTTTTAAAATTTTAAAACGGACACTATACCATGTGAAACTGCAACATGGCTGCTATGAATGAAAAAAGCAAAACTCTTTAACCAAAGTGGTCAGAAGATAAAATTGTTTCCTGATTGTTTTTTTGCCTGTGAAAATACTCTCAAAAATGACTGAATATGGGGTTGGTTTTTTTTTCATAAATTGCATAGATTATCGGACTGTAGGATTTTACTGTATTACAGTTCATGATAATACAAGGCAATAAAAGTGAAGACCTTATGTCTTCAGCTGGACTACAAATGCATAAGAAGACATGACTTTTCTGAACACTGTTAGTTTTAAAACAACATAGTTAACATCTGTTATGTGCTTTGTATTCTACTTTTCTTTCTGTATTGATTGTCCATTTGATTTCATTAATTTAATTAAATTCCAATTTAAATGCTGACAGCTCTACCTTTTATATATTTCAGTTTTATGTAAATTTCTCAACTATTCTCCAAGAGAACAGCACGCTCTTACAGAAATAAGTCAGAGTAATAATGTTTTAGTCCAGTTACAGCATAATATATGCAATTATACTCCACAGTATAAAAATGTTGCACTACTTTTTTTAAAAAAAATATTTCTTTTATGTTTTTTACCTGGAAAAACCAACCAAAACAAACTAAAAAAAAAAAAAAACAAAAATCAACCAACAAACAAACAAAACCCCAAGAAACCTTACATAAAGTGCTTTTATCAAGAATACTCATTTACAAATGGGGTAATTTATAATAGCTTCTTCAGACAAAGGGCATTTCTAATAGGTTAAGACTCCTATTTCCTGAGTCAGGGCTTACGGCTTTCTAATTTGAGACAAAATATTTTTCTTTGTAGCTTCAGTGATAAAATAAACTTCCCAATTTAAATAATTCAACTTTAAAAAATCAGGACTACTGATTCATTATCTTTTTTTGAAGAATTAACAGAACTCTGACAATTTAGCAGACAACAACAACAAAAAAAAGGTTCTGAATTGCTTTGGCTGAGTAATTTTGGTTGTGATATACAGCTATCAATTGTTATTCTTTAAGCTTTCTTTATTTTATAACGACTCTCTTGTTTGGTCACAGTAGCATTCTGGAACTACTATTAGAAGACAGAGAAGTTACGCATTTTAATTTTATTCCATTCTATGATTTTCTAAAAAAGCGTGCTAATAGATCCCAATGCAAATCTCCTCACATTCACTTGTGAAAAGCATGTTTATCCTGTGATAAATATGCATTCTCTTCTTAACAGCTGTTTGACATATTGATTAACACTCTTTCTGCTAGGACACATGTGGCTGTGTCCAGATGATTCATAATTTCACAATACACTGTGCAATGCATCTGCACTGGCGACTGCTTCACTTTGGTGAAGGCAAAATGTGACTCAGCAGCTTTTAAAATCACGAGTTTTTCTTTATATAACTGTATTAGCATTGTAAACAGTTCTGGTAGGTATGCTGTTAAGCTGGCAAACTTGCCACCCTTGAATAATTTCGAGTTCAGTAGGATCGCCTTCATTTCTGTTTCTCTTGTCACTTCTGCTTTCTAAGGGTTGGTAATTTCAGTGAAGATATGCAATTGAAATGCATAATTTTGGTTCTTCATTTTCTACTGTGTATCACAGCCTTAACTTCAATTTTCTTTCATACATTCCTAGGTTAGAAATATTCTTCCATGGTAGTTTATAACACTCTTATCTGTAATGGCTCAAATGTGATAAAGCCCATCTGTAGCTTTTCTTAACTAAGTGATAATATATATGTCTTAGGTAATTGTGAATGCTTTAAAGTTTTTTCTCAATCATTTTTTCTGAGAATGCTCAGGCTTGGCTAGTCAAATAAACAAAACCAGACCCCTTTCGGTCAGCTTATTAACATATCAGACAAGCAATCTGGTGGTGCTGTAATTAGAGATTTAACTTTTTTTTTTTTTTTCCAGGTCTGATCATCAGCAAACAATTACAAATGTCCTATGCAAAGCTTAGCAAATACTAGCATTCATATGCCAGATAACACTTCACCCTTCTTTCTATGCTGGACGGCTTAAATGTCCAGCCTCAAAAATTTTTATAAGTCAAACTATGCCCTCGACAGTGAACAGACCTTTTATTCCATCTATTCAAACATAATATCTCACTTATAAATTATTAACTTTTCTTAAAATTTTACCTCCTCAGAAACTGTTGCCCTGCTCTATGTGCTGGGATTTCTTTTTGGATTCTGCTAAAGCGACTAAATGGCTATGTTGTCCCCCCTAAAAGTACAGTTTCTATTATACAATTTGGATTGTAAAAGTTTCTATTATACAACAAAATATGTATATCTTTACATGCAGAGATGAAACTACCACATTTTTTAAGCTCTGTCAATATTCAGCCCATTTAATCTATGATGCCAAATCTATGATATTTGATTAGCACTTCTAAACATGCTGCAAGCTGTTCTGTGTCCCTGCTTAGAGCTTGACTTTAGTACTAAATTGATAGTGCATAAATTACAAGCTATTATATCTGAAATGGTAAAGGACTTGTACGTTTGGAATAAAAAGGAAGTAGTAGGCATGAGGATGATCTACTGGTTGTATGTCTTATATTGCTCTCGATAATTAGAATTTTCATCATTGGCTTTAAAAATTCAGTCTTGGACCCTTCCATATTTCTGGCTCCTTCACATGCAAGGTTTCTGCCAGCATGAACATATTGGCACAGGGTAATATTTGTGTTCAGTTGAAGGCAGCTCTGCAATTAACAAAATAATATAACCAGACAATTGAGCCAAATAAACACTGGTGATACCAGAACTTTGAAAAGATGTATATGACAACTAAAATGACGCATCTGGGAAAAATCCCATCTCTCTGTATAAATGTCAGTTATCAGAACGGATTTTTTAAAAATTGCATCACCATCTGTAAATCATAGTATTTCATTGCTTATTTTAAACTATCAAAATAACTGTATATGGCAGCTGGGATTTGCTCAAATTTAAAGGCCACATCTGACTTAATATTTTATTGCTTCACTGAAATAAATTGACCCATGCCAATTTATATTTATATTCATTTTCATTTATGTCATTTTGGGGGTGAAAAAGAAAGAAAGATTTATTGCTTTCCACATATACAAGGTATTTCAAAACAATTTTGAGATCAGAATCAGGCTTCTTCTGTGGTTTAGAATCATTCTGTGGTGAAGAAACTTATTTTTTGCAAAACTATCTCATGCACTATCAGAACATTAGTTCCATTATAAGTTCATACATGGTATTTGACTTATAGTGGAAAAATATTGTAAATTCAACCAGATTACCATCAGGTTAACATGAGCCAGACTTTGGTCTTAAATATGCTGGTTTCCTTTAGAATGGTTGCTGCTAAAACTTAATTATCCCACTTTTAACAGGCTTTCAGCAGATAGTATCATGAGCTGCGGAACTGAAATCAAGAGTTAGATTGTATCTAAGATTTAATGGGTTTTGATGAAGATTTACCTATATGTTTATAGTATCTGTTTAAGCATTCCAAATGTTTTTTGGTTTTTATTTTACCTTTAATATTAGTTAACAAAAATATCTCATTCAACATTATTCCATACAATTCTTAAGCTTACATTTCAAAAGTTAAAATATTTGTAAGTAAATCCGTACCTGAAAATTGAGAGGGTCTTGTAGCTGAAGACTCACAGACACTTATAACCCTCAGTGATTTAAACATAAAGCTGTAAACAACCTTAATAGCCGAGAGTCTCCATGATCAAGATCTTACATTTATTTTACATGGGTTTAGCTTTCATGGCTAGGAAGATGTTAATATTTTTATTTAATAGCCTCCATCATCTCAGGATGTTATTACAATAGCCTATTACATGCAGTAATGTATGAAAATTAGTCAGCATGAAATTCCCAAATTGATTTCTTTCAATGGTAGAACCAAACTTCTTCTCTAGGATACTTGGAAGCAATCTCAGTTTTTTCTTACTGTTTTTAATGCCTGCAGAAAGGCAATGGGAATATGGTAAGATGCATGAGATAAAGGACAGAAATGAAATCCACTTCACCTCACCTCATTTTAGTTAACAACAGCACTATTAACACTGCTCTTTTTCCAAGATCCGCATCCGCATAGATATGAGGTGGCTATAACTGTATCTTGACAAACCAAAGAGTGTGTTAGGTTTTTTTCCCCTTAGTCATTTCATTCATCACTATGTAACTTGTTATCATAGTTCACATACTTGGAATCTTTTTTTGAGGTAGGACATTATATTTTGTAGGTGCAGCAAGAAAAACAAGCATATTTATCTTAGTAGTGGCTTGGTCATCAACCACACTTTATCCATTACTGCACAGATGGGGAGATGGGTTACTTTATGTAACTAATTAACATTTATTTTAAGCATACATAAAAGACGCATATTTCTATATATCACTTAACAAACTGGCATCTTCTAATTCATTTCCCTTACTGTGGACTCATCATTTGGAAAATATTCAAATTGGTCACAAAACACCAGCCTAAAATCTTAACTTCTCTTCTGATAAATTATGTGCTGTTTTGGATTGCTACTGGACAATGTCTATCTGGACTTGCTGGCCTCACCCTGAAAACCTTGCATGAAGTTGCTTAGAGGAAATTATTTTTTCCATCTTATACTCTGACTGCAACGAAGAATGTTAATGACACTAAGAAGTATTTGAGCTATCTAAAGACTACTGTATTTATTGCCAGAAATAAATAAAAATGGCACTAAATTGCTTACTCTAATCAAAATCTGTAACTCATAAATTGCTTGCTTTAGTTCCTTTGAGAAGCTCTGATGCTACAGTGATGGAATCTATACAGAACTCTAAAATTACTTAGATGTTCTAGAAGTTACGTAAGTATTCAAGAAAGTATTCTTGGTTGGCAAGAAGTATTTTAGAGAAAAAACAGGGTAACAATAAATAGTAAAGGTACTTTCACTTAACTGACTATTCCATATTGCTGTTTAGCAATCATGAGTGTCCTTCATCCGTGACAGAAAACAAAATTTGTAGATTGAAATGGGAATAGCTTCTTGGTAATAAACAAAGAAGTTTTCCTATTTTTTGTAAATATATGTATTTATCATAATGGGGGGGAGGGGGATAGTAGTAAAATATTAACAGAATAGTTATGCACAAGGCTATCTAGTAACAGATTGTTACATCTATTCTGGTTTACTCTTTTATGCACAATTTTTTTTTTCTTCCCCTGTTTCTCTTAGTAAAAATATTACCATTTTACCTGGTACTGCTGTTTATTAAAATGGGACTAAACATTCACTAGCTTTAATGCATGAGAAACTAAATGAAACACCTCATTTCTGACTCTAGGTGAAAGCAGTATTCAGTGAGGACAGGAATTTAAAGAGAAAAAAACCCCAAAACTGTACATAACATATGAAAGCATGGAAGAAAGATACTCAAAGAACGATACTCAAAACCTACTGAAATTCCCTGACTTCAACATACTTTGGGTAAGTTTCTAATAATTTTTTGACATTTCCTTAACTCAACCATTAACCACCAGAGTTATTCTTCATATATATGTATAGATATATATATACAATTAGCACAAATAAAAGAAGAATAAGCTTCCGAATTTAGCAATAAAAACTAAATAAAAGAGATGGACTCGCAGTTGCAACACTTAGCCATGTTCCATGTCTACGGTGTGCAAGTGACAATAGGGTAATTAATTAAAACTCAAACAGATTACGATCTACAGTGAGAAAAAATCAAATTATACAGAAGAAATGTTGATGTAAAGAACCCTAAGGCACACAAATACATATGCAATTGCAAAAAATACAATACTGAACATTTTTTGAGCATTTTACATGGAAGGACATGTAATCACATGGTATATAAGTAGTATATTCAGCATATAGTACAATTCACAATATCTTGGGCATGTTATATATATCCTTGACTAGTGTATAGATAAAAGATGTGGCTTTGCTAATTTTTCAAAATGTGTTAACAATAATCTTAGCATCCAATTATATACAGTATTTCATATGTACAAAGCTATAGGATTAGTTACAACTGTATCTAGTATACAAGGAATCAGTCTGGTCCAGCTATCATCTTTGAAAATAAGAGATTCACAGTCCTACTTATGAAAACATTTTTAAGAAAAAAGGTTTTAAATATTTTTAATTTGTATTCTACAAATACTTATAGAAATAGTAAATAATTACTAATTAATAACTATCAGTTATGCATTTTCTAAATGCATTTTAAAGAATATCTTGTACATGTCTCTATTGAAAGATTTGTTAGATCTCTAATTAATAAAACTAGCACACAGCATCTTGACAATTCACTTGCATAAGGCAGCAGAATGCATGCTTACACTCCTCTGATCCATGTTTCAAAAAGTCCATCCAATGGATGGAAAAAGACTTGTGCCATTTCTTTCCTTTGTGGTTCTGAGCTTAAGACAGGGGTTTATCTCCTGCTTTTGCATTTTCTCTGTGCTTTTTAGCAAATGAATTTGTATTTGAAGAAAAATCTAGAAAAATATTTCTATGACAGTACTGTCAGGGTTACTTTACCAGATTATAGCAAACATTTCAGACTAGAAAATACTTCTTTCCCATATCTTTGTAACAGTTACACTGTGTTGCTCTAATACCTAATTTTGCATTGGAACAAACAGAATATAAAAACTACAAATAATAAAGAAAAAAGCCTCTACTTTCAAATCGTATTCAAAATAAATTATTTACTAGAAGACAGATGAAATTGCACAAGTTCTTAAAATTTCAATGAAAAAATATTAAAACACCGCTGAAGTGAAAAATTCTATGTATCTGACAGATGTCTTGCATGAAACAAATCTGAATGAGAGGCAAGGTTGATCTGAAAGAAGCTACAAATGCAGAGCAGTCAATACAACATTCATTCTTAATATTCTTGAAGGATGGATTCATAAAGAATGTCTGTCTGATCAGAAATGCACAATTTCTCTGTCTCATGTTGTTGTGTTTTTTTTTAAAAAAAAGAAGGTAAGCACAATTAAAAGTGAATTTTAAATTATCTCTATTCAAAATGTAAGCTGTGTAGCTACAGACAAAAGTATCGATGCAGAACTGTATTGATCAGCTACATTCTGTACATGTACAAGTATTTACTTATTTATGATTGATACTGGTAATTGAATACTGCTGTCCAATAGTTTTGGGGTTTTTTTGTCTCCCCTGAGCTCTAGTCTATCTGGTAGTAAGTGTAAAAGTGGGAGCTATATACAGTTATAAATACTAAAGAATACAGATGTAGATACAGTAAAACCTGGATGTGGGTAATATTTCTGTCATTTACCCAGTATACTGAAAACACCAAGATTATGCAGAATCTTGTTTTATTTTCTGCTTCTTCACAAAGAAAAGTATCTATGCTGATGAAAAAATGCCAACTACTCTGCAAATTCATTCAGAACTTCTGAAGTCCCATATTATTGAACTTTAGATATATTGTGAATATGGAGATGTAAGGTAAATACCAAATTAATATTTAAGAGAAATGCTATTTGAATAATCTTTTACTTTTTGCTTCTACAAATCCAAAACCAAGAGAGCATCAAGGTGGCATCAAATTCTATTGCAATACCAATACTAAGAGTGATTAATAAATATTTTAATATTTACATTCTGTGATGGGAATTTAAATTTTTTATACCTACAGAATTTAATCATAAGAAGATTCTACCAGTGCTGTACTGAAAATTTAGTACTGTCTAGAACAGAAAAAAGAGTCTCATCAACACATTTTACAGACAAGCAGCAAGCTGAAACAACATGAAAGCAGCCAACACATCACAGCTGCAGGCAGGTTGAGTAAACTAATCTCTCTTATTCATCTGCATTTATATTCTCTTACTTACTAAGTCCATATTACTTGGTAATTAGGTTCATATATGTGCATATACATATCACATAGCTATCTTGTGGAAAATGTATTCATTTTCTTCAGACCACTTGAAATTCTGTAAATTTTGGCACTGAAGCCAGCTGACCTATTTAACTAAAAAGGCTTGTACAGTCCACAAAATGCAATTAATTTAGTTACAGAGAAGACAGAACTGCAGTTTATACAGAGATTAACATAGAATCACAGAATCAGCCATGTTGGAAAAGACCTCTGAGATCATCAAGTCCAACCCTTGATCCACTACCAGGTGACTTTAAAGACTAGGTGACTTTGTCTTTCAGGGGAATTTTTTTAAAGTTGAAGATTTATTTCATTTTAAGAAGATTGCAGAACTTTGCGTCAGACTGCAAAAGGAGACTTAGGTTTCCTTAGAGGTGCAAACCAAAAAACAACTACATAATAACCATGAACTTCTGCTCTCATGAGAAGATCTCTCTGCATCTAATTGTGGATTTGATACCACCTGTTCATTTCTTCTGCATTCAAAGCATCTGCCCTGACTGCATGAATGTGGCCTGGGAGAATTGCACAGGAAGTGTTTTATTGCTGACTGTTCTTTCTGTCAGTGCTTCCAAGAAGTTCTCCGAGTGGGAAATTTCTTCTTTGAATGGATACCAGACAGCAGTGTCTGCCAAGTAGTTAAAGGAAACTAACATTCCCATGGCATTCAGAGACAGCAGCAAATGATGAATGCATTCTTGTTGCATGTATTCCTCTATGGGCTTTTATTAATTTGTAACTTTCTCTAATGTTTGTTGGTTTGGACCAAAACAAGCTACATGTGTCCTCAGCTATGATGTGAATTAGGTCTTGCCCCCTCTTTTTTTTTGACTTAGCCAAAGTTTTATGTAGTCTTCACAAGAACATGCTCAGGTGTTTTTAGTAATATTGATCTTGAGTGGTTTTGATAGAGTTCTTTACTTAAAAGAAACAGAAATGTTTTTTACACATAAATAAAGAGATGAGACCATGCAAAACATATTTTGAAGGCCAATCAGCATCAGAAGTCCACTAGTTCAAATTAGCTAAAAGTCTTCATGGTTTGAATTGAAGTTATACACAGCCACTAAATGTCTCACTACATGCTTAGGGCAACACTAGATTCCACTTCAGGTTCCACAGTTTTTCTGTTACTACTATGTTGTTCTTAAATCGGGCAAATGCATAATATTTATTTGTATTTACAATTCATGGAAATCCACAAAATCCAGTAGCTCAGTTCTGTCCCTGTTTGGTTTTGTTTTTTTTTTTTCAGCTGTTCATCAACATCACATTGGCACTGGCAATAGTGTACGTAGATTATGAGAGTCAGAACTTAAGTGGTATTACAGACCAAACTAGAACAGCTGGGCTGCCATTTGATGATTTTAAAAATGTGTGAAAATTACCGAAACAAGACCCAAACTTCACATATGCTGAACCATCCACATTTATGGAGTTTCTCCAGGTTTTAACCCTAGTAATCTAATTTTCTTTTTGATAACAGAGTGCATAAGTATTCTATATACAAAATAATTTCCATTAACCTGAGCCCTTGTAAATTGTTGGGCCTATTTCAACTGACTTCAACAAAGTTTGAATTACATTGATGATGAGCACTCAATATAATGGTTTTTAGTCAAAAAAACCCAAAAACAGATAAACAAAAGAGTCAAGATTTTACTTGTATAATGTTTACTTCTCTTTCACATAGAAAGGTGTCAGTTTAGTTGAGATTTTACTAGCAAGCAGTATCAAATTTTAGGAGATACAAATTGATATATTAACAGATCATTCATTTTGATATTCTACCTTCAACAAATAAAGCATTTATCTTTTATTTATAAAGTAAACTGCGAAGCTGAAAGCTTACTTTGAAATTCTAAAATTTTCTTTGATGCTGTACTGCTTTGTCTCTCTAAACAATATTCCATGAGTGTGTAAAAGTCCCATGTGGGCAAACTAGTCTGCATGCAGTTAAAAAGAGTTAATTTCTCTTATCAGGGGTTACAATGAATATATGCAAAAAGACAGGAAAAGGAAACAGAAGAGAAATTTAATGGCCGAGGGGGCAGAGAACAGATTGTCATGACCCAGCCTCTAAGCAAAAATGGAATATGCTCTGTTTCTGTGGGTCTGTGTGCATTTAAACAGAACCTGCAGTGATTAAAACCAGGGCTAACCATGGACAGGCTGAAAATACAATGTCAGTGTCGATTAGAAATATGGAATGCTAAATTGTATAAGAAATAAAGATAAAACAGCGTTTCCCATTTTAAATTTTAGGTACCTGGTCAGTCAATGATTTAAACTAATGACATCCTAGATATCTAAGAAAAGTCATTTATTAATGATAATGTCTGCAGAGTGTTATTTTAGTGTCACATCCCACATTATTTGAATGGATGCACTTCCTATGCTCTGTTTTACTTGCATAAGGCATAGCTCAAATGGTCAGAGAAAAGGACTGTTGCTGTGTTCATTGTTATTTCAGGTCCTATGTCACTTGCTTAGATAGAAGAGCTTGCTAATTAAGCAATAACAATCAAAGCACAAGGCATTTCCTTCAGATTAATGACCAACTAGGAGGAGCTGTTCTAAGGGCCACTAACCCCAGCCAGTCACAGTGATAAGGCACATTTCTTTGAAGAATATTAATGTTCTAAAATAACAAGGATTACTCTGGATATAATGCAAATGTATGCAGGAGTAAATAAAATTATGAGCATTTGGGTGATTTCCGCAGTGAATTCCAGGCCTTTTCTATTTTCTGGGTAACAGAGGAAAATAGAAAGAAAAAAGTATATCAAAGAATACTAAACATCACTAAGTGCTTCAGCTTCTCTAAACATTTCTTTTCAGATCTGTCTTCTTGTACATTCGCTCCTCCTATAACCATTTTTAACTTCAATTATCACCAGAAATACTGATGCTTCAGCAAAAACAGGTGCCTACTAGTGGTCTCAGCAAAAGTTCTACATTTCGGAGAATACAAGGGGGTGCTTCATCCCTTTGTTTGTACTCTCTGGTTCTTGACAGGCAGTGATCTGGGAACTCTCCTCTCTGTCTTTTTTCAGATTTCTTTTCTAGAGATAAGAAGGGAGAGTATAGCCACGGTCCATGCAGCAATTCAGCCTTTTTCATAATCTTTGCAACAAAATATTTCTGAAGGGATACAGTTGAAAACAGTGCTACTAAGCACTAGACAGCTTGCCAATTGTTGTTTTTAACAAATTATAAGAGTTTACCTTTTTATTATCCCCACATGAGATTCTTTGCTTTCCTCTATGCAGCCAATTCTTCTCTGCACCAACAATTTACATCTCCTTAATTTAAAATGTATCCACAAATAACATTCAGCAGAAAAGAGGGGGTAGAAACCCAGAAGTTGAAGTGGAAACTTGCTAAGCAGATAGGTGCAAATGATCAATTACTTTTTCTCTTCAGTAACTTCTTGCTTAAGGCTCCCACCCACAGCCACCTTCTTCTCAAGCCTTCTTCCCTCATCCACTACTGGTTTTCACCTCTTTAAATACATTGATTTAAATAAGTAAGTTAGCTATGAAGTAATCATAGCAGTTTTCTGTTTCCAAGGTGAAATTAACAGCCATATTCAAGTTTATTTTAAATTAAATAACTTTATCTAAGGAAAAAGAATTACTATAAAATCCCATTCTGAAAATTATGAGTCTTCAGGACTTTATTTCTCCTAATAGTTACAAAATCTGATTAGCACCTAACTTTCACTCATAATGTAATAGATCAAGTGTAAAAACTTTGAAAAACCCCAGAAGATATGAAACAGCTGCAACAGACAAAGAAAGATTATTGGTTTGATGGGAAAATATCTGAAATGCATTAATTATAGTGTTTGGAATCTGACCAAGTGTTTTACCACAGTAGCAGCATAAAATAGAAATATCCCATTATCACCTGGAAGAGTTTGCTCTGGAGATAGTCTGAGAATTACCACCTCAAGTAATTTGACTTGGATTAAAAAGGTGACCTTTAGTCCGAGCATGGATTTGTTTAATTGCATAACTAGCTTTTTAGCAAGGGAAGAGTCAAGAAAATAATTATAGATACAAGACATAAGGTTTTTCAAAATAATGTACTTACATTTTTTCCATTTCTATTTTTCCACATTTTCTGTAATTTCATTTCAGCGAAGGTTTAGGCTGGATGTTAGGAAACATTTTTTCACTGAGAGGGTTGTCAGGCATTGGAATGGCCTGCCCAGGACAGGGGTGGAGTCACCGTCCCTGGAGATATTTAAAAGGCATTTGGACCTGGTCCTTAAGGACATGGTTTAGTAGTTGACTGTGGTGTTAGACAAAGGTTGGACTGGATGATCTTGGAGGTCCATTCCAACCTAAACGTTCTGTGATTCTATGATTTTATTAATACATTAAAAATATTTTCTAAAATTATTATAAAGCATTTGACTTGCTTGCAGAAGTAAAATACTCTCATGAATTTCCACAACATGGCTGTAATTCAGCCTGAATTTTGGTTTTGTATACATACCTACATTTTATCTACACTGCCTAGATTATTATGCAAGAAATGTAGCATTAAATTAATTAGCATCTAAAATTGCTAAAACAAATCAAAGCAGTACAGGACAAACATTAAGGAATTCCAAGGAACTTCCTCACAAAGAACAGGCACTTAGAGACTACCCTTTCTCTAATTGTTTTCTTTGTAATGCCCCTTAGTACTTTGGAGGTCATTTAAAATGATAGGACCAACAATAAAACACTTCACCAGCTTAAAGACAGAGCATACTTTCTCTCTAATAGATTATTTGTTTTCTGTCCTGGGGTTTGTAACAGTGTTGCTCTCAAAAGTGTTTTTCCAGGTGATGAGACTGGGGGAAGCAACTGCAGAACCCATAGTGTCTTTTCTCATCCTTACCATCACTTAAAAACAGCAGCTAAAGTTTCCTCAGAGATCAGGGGTTTACTATGGTCGGTTGAACTTGTCAGAGAAGTGTCTTTCTGAACTTAAAGAATGTTCAAAATCACAATGTTACTTAGGCCATAAGGAACAAGCAAAACTCAATAAAAAAGCACCAAGAAGTTTCTGCAAAGCATAAAGGAGAATTATGCTTGAATTCTTACTGAGTACTAAAGTGTTTGTAGAAAATTAAGTAACAAAAAAAAAGTTTCTGACAGTACACTGGGAGCAGTAGAGCTTCTGACCTATTTCAGACATGAATATTTATTAATATCCACCAACTGATGGTACACACAGTATGCCGTGTACCAGTATATGATATTCCAGTTCAATAAATTGAAGAAACTATTTAAATAAAAGTTACTGATTCATCTGAATTTTTCAAGTTCTTCTCAAACAGAGAGTTGAGAAGATTTATTTTTTGAAATCCTCTAGCACTTTAACCATGTAACACAGACAAAAATGCAGGATAAGAAAGAAGTTCAGATGAATCCTTCCTTCAGTAGCAGTAGTCTTCAACTAGATATTCAGCATTTCACAAAATCATACACATCAAGTAATTCTTTGGTCCTGATCCTACAGTCACATGTGCTAGCATAAATCCTGGAAAAATACACCAATAAAAGACTGTCTTCAAGCAAAACAGATGCTCATCTCTATTGCATGCATTTTGTTTTGCCTATTATAAGTTGTGTATAGAGAAAAAAGCCCACACATTCACTGAATTTTGTGTGCAATTTCACTGTTATTTATAGTTGATCATTCAGCCTGGCAGATAACTCTATCTTTTTTTTTAGAGTCTGTTCACAATCACACTGAAGACAAGAATCTGACTAGATAAATGATAATTGTTTGGGGGGGGGGGGGAAATGTTGAGAAGAATTATTTTGTCCGAAAGTGCAGTGTCATCAAAAGTAGAATTTCCATGGAAACAAAGGTAGTTTAAAAACACTGTCTTTGTTTGAATTTGGGTTCAAACCTTTACTGTTAGTTTATGATTCTTTGCATAATTTCTTAGATTTACTAGAATATTATTCTTGGAAGTTACTGATAGGAAATAATTTGTTGTTATCAAAATCAAATGTTTCAGTGTTTCTATATGTGAATTTTGTTTTTACAGAATATACCTACATTTTTCTCAGGACAGAAACATCTTCCAGACAAAGACACTAAATGCAACAGGGAAACTTAAATCAGTTAATGGATACCTAGTTAAGAATTAAATATTTAAATACCCGGGCCATAGATACTAAAGAATACACTTGTATTTCTGCAAGGTTAGCTATTTTTGTCTGCCCTGAGGTTCACAGCTGTATTAAAATAAAGTCTTTATTCTCTTACTTTCAGCTCCATAGTCTCTAAAACAAGAGACAGTTACTGACTGGTATTTTAGACTCCTTTACAACATATGTTATATGAGAAGCCTGACAGATTTTGCTCATCTTTAAATATCCAATTTTGGAGTCTACTTTGTTTATCCCCTTACACTGCAGTGATCTGTGGTGGCTCTGTGCAATTTCAGAGCTGGCCATAAAGGACTGATGGTGCCGGTCTTAGTATTTTTCAAGGGAGTATTTAAAAAAAAAAAAAAATCACTATCACACACTGTTGAAAACAGTACTTCCAGATTCTCATTTATAGAGATGGATGGTGACTTTGCACATTACTGTTTCAGCTTAACATGGGTTAGATGGAAGATATTACCAATTATACAATAGCAATTAAGACATGGGGCTTTTCCAGGAGATTAATGACCAGCTATCAGGAATAATGTGCAAGGCTTTTAACCCCAGCCAGTCACTCACTGCATTGCAGCAGAATCTGATGGCATTCTCTGAAGGGTGCTGCTTTTCAGAGTGACAAACTTGGGTGTGTGTAAGAGTGCGGGATTTTTTTGCTCATCTTCAGATTATATCTAGTAGCAGCTAATGAAGCTATGAGGTAATTAATGATAGGCACACGCACAGAGAAAGAAAAAAACATACACCACAATACCCCGCCCCCAAATTCAGTATAGAAAAAAAGTATAGAAAAAACAGCTGAATGACTAACATAGATTTTGACGACTTTCACTCTGTTGAGATAGGATCAGATTATTTCACTGAATTAAATCACACACCAGACAACTAAATTAGCATTTTAAATTAGAACTAGCTGAAGTATATGCAGGGGGTCCCCCACTCATAACCATTTCTTATGTGCTTGTTTAGGTCTTGAATGCATCATGGTGTGAGAATCTTTCTGAAGTCAATCTGAATCCTCTCCCTAATACATGTCCCACAGTAGGGAAAAGAAGGAAGCTGAACCTATGTGCAGATGGAACCTAGTACTTATACCCCACAGAACTTGTCAGCAACACTGGAAAAAAACCTCAGGTAATGTTATTTTTTAAAAAAGCAGTTATTGAAACTACCTTACCACTGCTGCTTGTACTTTCAAACTGATCCACAACACCTGAGCTCTTCCAAGCCTCCAAGGTGCCTCCTTACTCATCTTCCTCACTTTGCAATCTACACCTGATGCTGGTCTATGTCCAGTCCTGATCCTTCTTTCCTGTTCCTGTTAATTTCTTTCTTTTTCTATCTTGATTTTTTCCCTTTGAACTCAAAATAGCTCTTTCTCTTCCTAGCAACATTTCTATGGCAATCTGACATACGGTTCCAAAATAAATCATCTATACTTATCTGGTTGTTGAGGGAAGAGGTTGGGGCTTTACTAGCAGGTGGACTACCCTGACGCAGTACCCAGAGGCATCTAGATGGCTTGCTGCTGCTAGGCACAACAGGAAAAACGGAGTGGTGATTCTTCAGGTTTAAAAAAATGAAGGTTGACTTTCTGAAGGTTCAATACATTAAGTACCAGGCCAGCGCAGACTCGCTTATCTTGGTTTTGGTGTCAGTTTTGGAAGGGAGAACCTGAATGAACAGTGAGTGAGTGAACTCCTGGCTCCTCAATCCCAGGATGTGCCTGGGGCCGCAGAGGGAGGACAACAGCTGTGCAAGGCTGCTGCAATTGTCAGAGGTCCTCTCTGGTGAGTCAGCAGGAGGACATCCCTGAATACCAAGACATCAGGCCTGTACCCCAACCAGCATCCTGATTATGTATCCCTTTAAGCTCATGGTGGTGCAATAAAATGACATGGTTCATTAGGGAAATAAGTGGGTCAGAAAAGAAGATTGATGTTATCTTTAAAAGTCACCTCATTGGTGGGTGCTGCTGGAAGTCTCTTTGGCATGGGAAGTCTCTCAGAGTCAGCTTACCTGGCCAGTAACGAGCAGTTCATTTAGTGTGAGGCAAAAAAACAAAGTTTACTGCTTGGGCTTCACACACAGCCTCACTCCCCGCTGCAGGCCATGCCAGCACTGGCATCGAAATGGCACAAGCAACTGCTGCAGATATTGTTCCAGTTCAAAACTGGAACAGCCATTTATGGCTGCCAGTTTTCCATTTATCTACCTATGAGAAGGTCCTGCCTGCTGAGCAGCAATTGCAGCGAACCATGGCTTACTCCACAGCTGTTCTAGCTGCTCTTTTTACTGTATAGGCATAGTGGCTCTTCTCTTTTTAATCCTGAGGGCCAGGGTGGCCACTGCACACTACAGATTTTCCTACGAGTCACACCGGGCTGTCTTTCAACAGTGTTCCTGCTGTAGACCACGCTATCCCCTTACTGGCACTTTTCCTGGAGGCCATCCTGACCACTTGTTCACAGCAACGAAGCGTGATGTGAGGAATTTGGGTGACCCACTGCCACGCCGTTCCCCAGCTCTGGTGCCCCGGCTTCTGCTAGCATGGAGGAGAAAGTAAAGGCAGGGAGAGAGGCCCGGTGCGAGGGCTAGAGCAGAGCCGGTGTGGGACGAAGGGCCCCCGCCTCGCCGAGGCTTGGCCTGAGGGAGCGAGCAGCAGCTGCTGCGGGCTGGGAGAGGAGGAAGAGGAGGAGGAGGAGGAGGGGGACGGGGACGGGGACGGGGACGGGTCTGTGAGAGAGGGGCGCGGGGGCAGGGGCCGGGGAACAGCTGCCGGCGGCTGGGGAAGAAACGGCGCTCCTGGCAGAGGGTGCGAGCCCCGCGTCTGGGAAGGGGGGTGAGGGTGGCCTGAAGAGTTCGGGAAAAAGCGGGAGAGGAGCCCAGAGGCACGGCGGGAGGCACAGCTGCTGAAGATGAGCAGAGCCCGAGGATGGAGCTGGAGGCACTGTCTGGCTCTGAAGGTGCGGCCGAGGAGAAGCCATCCTGGCTTCCAGCGAGGGTGGAGGGCAGTGGCCTGGGATGGAAATTCCGTAGGGGTCACAAGCTGTACACGGCTAAACAAACAGCTGCCACCGGCGGGGGTGGCACCAGGAGCCAAAAGAGAGTCCTGGGAACATGGGGAAACAGCTGAAGTGGGATGAACGGGATGGCAAAGCTGAAAACAGAGGCTTTGGGGGATAAGGGAGGGCACAGCTGCTGAGGGCTTGACGGAGGGGAGGAGGAGGGCAGCCAAATGCCATAGCCAAGGGGAAAGGAGTCAGCAACCACCTCTGATGATAGAGAACTGAGAGAAAAAGGCTTGAGAATCTTTTTAAAAGAAAAATATTGTATCATTATAGAAAATGGTTAAATTGTTTCATTTTCTGCCTAAGTACTGACCAGGCAGCTGGGAGTATGTACAGCCTCTGCAAACTGGGAGTGCACAGAACCCAGCCCTCACCATTGCTGCCTGGATGAAAGGGTCTCACCATGCCCATGGAGGCCCTGCAATGCACAGCAGACTTCAGTCAATTGTAGCTGGACACAAAGATAGCCAAATTACACCTGGATGTTACACCTCCACTCTGCAGGCAAACAGGTTGCAGTTGCATCCTTCAAACACCGCTTGTTCATGGTAAAGGGCGAGCACAGTTGCCCAGCAAAGGGCTTTAGAGGCTTCAACTTTGAAACCACTGCACCCAGGTTATCCCATAGGGAGGGCATAACGTGATCTTCTCAGTTGGTGCCTGGAAACTTCAGTCTAGGACACTGACAGCAGCCTCTGTGCCTGTGGGCAAGGCATTTCCTTCCTGGCCTCACCATGCCAAAGCAGCAACACAGGCAGCAGGGTCTTTGCGGAGGGAGCACACAGTCATCAGATCAGCTCTCTTGTGAGTCCATATGTGGTTCTACTTCAGCTTGTGAATGACAGCTGGAGCTGGAGCAGTGATAGATAGCATGATTGTAGTGATATAAACTGAAAGGGGAAAGAGCTTCCACATTTAGACTCGTACATGGTAGATACTTCCTTGGATACCAGTGTTTCTAAGCATGCTGCTTCCTAGAGAAATCTGTGCTGGTGGAAGCACAAGTTTGTAGGTCTACTTTAATTAGAGGATTATATCAGCACACCTTGTGGGAAGACATAGAACACAAAGCCAGGCCTATCCTAGATAATGCAGAGGTGCAGAAAGCTCAGTTATATCTACTTCAAGTCAATTACTTGTTTTAATTGCTACAGGCAAACTGTTAGTGTTAGACTGAGCTGTCAGTAAGTATAGCTGCAACTGAAATTAATGGAACGACATCTTTTTATCCAGGTGACAATCTTGTTCATTATTTGTAATATTATTTATTACTTTCATATATGTTTTCTTTATATTTCTCTTTTATTTCATTATTCTTTGTGGCTTCTGTTGCATAAAGGTCCATACCTTTTATTTCATCCTCTTTCAGTTCTCCTTTCATTCTCCGGCTCTCTAGGCATATGAAACTCCTTTTTTTCCACTTCCCTGTACTATTTTTTTTTTGCATATTTCCACTGTACTCTTAAATTCAATCTTTCTTTCACTTTTGCTCTCAATCATATTTCCATCCTTATGCCTTTTTTCCCCCACATAAAATATAAAATTCCAATGAAATAGGATAAACACAAATAGCCATATGTTCAAAATTAGGGATATCAAATTTTAGTTGTGCATAGTGAAGCTATTCTTTGATTGCCATTTAGCATCACTGACAATAACTTCAATAAGTTAATATTTTTTTCCTACCAGATGTCTAGAATTTAATTTATTTTCCAAATAAATAGTTCTTCATGACAGTGACATCTAATCTCTACATACTAATTCATTATTTTGTTCAGTTGTCAAAGGATATCATCAGTAATAAAAAGGAGGCACTGCAATTAGCAGCCACATGAAAAAGAAAACGCCATTTTGTCTGCCTTTTTGTTATGGCACTATACTTGCCCCTCCATACAGTCCTGGTCTCTGCAATTTTACTATTGATAGGTATGAGCATATGCTCTTCTTTTAGTGGTTATAAAATTTCTGCTGGCATCCAGAAAATTAATATTTAGAACAGAATGGTTGAATGACTTCTCATCATTCTATTTAGTAATTCACTTAACAGCATTCAGCAGGTCTAGACAGAGAGCTAAAGCTAGCCATTATCATTAGAATGCATTTTTCACATGTTTATTGTATGTTCTTTATGCTTTTTGATCAATGAACACAATTAAATATAAAATTCTTCAGTAGAATCCTTGTTCATTACAACCCATTGTTTTCCAAAGTGGCATGTTCATTCAAGACACACTGGTATCAAGGCCATGGATTAATATTTTTGTAGCATAATAATAGAAGTGCTCATTCAATATGCTCCTCCTTTTACTACTTTAGCATCTTTCAGCTATTTTTTCTAACCTAGGTTTAGCTCACCAAATGTTCTGTTATGAAAGAAAAAATTTTCTAATAATTTCAAGAAAGTAAGATTGAATATGTGATATCTCCTTTTAGGGATATTTCTGTCTCAAGTCCTTCAGTTAGAAAATGCCATGAAAAACAAATTATTAGAGTCTGAGCCAATGTGGCTATAAAAAAAAAAATCTTTAAAAGGCTTATAAACATACCAAATTAGTTTTAATATAACAAGATGCCAGCTTTTCCTACTAGCCCATTCATACATGATACGTACCTCTGAGCACCTCTTAACTATACCACATAAGTTCAAAATGAAAATGTGAAATTAAATAACCAATTGTGCTTTGCAGATTAGTAAAGATGCATACAAAATATTAACTAAGAATGATATAAACATTAATATAAACTCAGAGCTCCAGGCTTCTGTGTGAAACGGTTAATAAGGTCCTTGTTTCTTCAATACCTGCTGATTCTCAGAGACTACCAAGGCCCAAGCCATTTAGGAATAATATCCCTAATTTAAGTCAGCTGAAACAAGGCAGCCATGTTATAACTTAAAAACAGTCTGCATGTTCTGAAGGAGAAAAATGAAGCTTCTTTTCAAAGTAGTGATTGCTGCATGAGGATAATGTTACCTTTTTCCTTGCCAGAAGCATTTATACATTTCAGTTTAAAATTATGTGGTCATTATCTGGCTAACAAATGTCATAAAAACCAGAAAACTGTATACTTAAAGATTTATTTATGGTCACCTGATTTTGAAGCTTCAGTAATTACATGTGAAAATGTGACACAGGTTTACCTATGTTTCATTCAAATCTTGCTTTTCAGCGCAAATCACAAATGTTACAGGAAATCGTTGATCAGTAGTTAACAGGACCTATGGAGAATCCCTTATGGAGTTTCTCTATCAACACAAGTAAAAACAAAAATGTCTTGACATAGATTTATAAAGACACCAGCTTAAACATACATATTGAATAAGGCTAAAACATAAGTAAATTATTTTCAAAACAAACTTACATAGGATGCCCCTGACTTGATTGTTTTTTCCTTTTCTTTTTTTTTTTTTAATTATATCCTGTAAGTGAAATAGGGAATGAATGCATTGCTGTGAATTCATCAGGAAGGAAAACAGCCAGGGCTTTTCAGCCTGTGCACATACTGTCCTATCTGTTGGGGCCTGCTCATTGAAAAATCATACTCTTTGGAAGAAACAGGTCACTTCAGGCACCTAGATATGCATCTACCTCTAGAAAAATCCTCCTCACAATTACCATAATGAAGAGAAAACAGATTACATATGACATAGTCAGGAGAACATGCTCAATAAGGTACTGTGTTTTAAAGTATCTTATCTCCAATGTTCTGCAGCTGGAGCTAATACTTGAACCTAACTTCAAGCAAAAAAAGATTTTACAGCTTGCTTTCATCCAGAAGAAAAACAGGTCTTTTCATCTTTGTGTATGCTTATGTTTGTATGTGTTATGAGATGCACTTCCACACATAGGTATAATTTATTCTAAAGAGAATTTTATATATATATAATTTACTTAAAAAACAAGGCACTGGGTAAAATGCCCTTAGCTGCTCAGGTACTGTGTTATGCAGGAACACAGCTCTTGGTTTCTAAACTAAGATGAGAATTATCTCTGATGAAATCTTTGTTGTAACTGACATGTTTCTGTGGGAGTATTTCATTAAAGTTCTTAATAATTTTCTAATGATGAATCACTTCATTTAAAAAAATCCATTCAGTTTAGCTATGTGTAAGTATATTTTAATTAGTAGGCATATTACAGTAAATTTGTGCTTTAAAAAAAAAAAAACTTAATGCTTTCCAAAGTGGAATTTCTACTAGAATAGTACAGTAGGAAGGATCATCTAGAGATGGTGTAGAAGATGTCTGCTCAATGGATAGCAGAAACATTGTTTTCTGTAGTTTGCACACCACATTTTTCTGAAGGCTAATTTCAGTTTTTAAAAGAAAGTTATTAAAAAGTTCAATAGATGATTTTTTTTTTCACATTTAAACTCTTGGACTTACATGATAGCTACCTTCCTTCAAATTTCACTTTTTAAAGAAATTACTAGACCCAAATTCTTCTACCTGTATTGTACAGGAAACAGCATTAGATCACAGTCTAAGCACATATTTGGTGGCTCCAGATTACCACTGTGGTCAAAGAGCAATTTAACAACTCTGAACACAATTACTGCAGGATGACCGTTTTTAAAATTCAAGATATATCCCAGAAACTGTGCATAACAGCTGCCTTTTTTCACTCCTAACACTTTTACTGAAGAGCTCTGCCATAGCTAAGAAGAGCTATAGCTTTGTTTATATGCATAAGGGCTCATTAAATTGCTGGATTGCAAGACTGTATAAATTATTTATCCCTACAGAGAAATGGGTTTTAGAATTCACAGTTTAGAACAAGCTCTAATTCTTCTCTGATATATAGATTCACTGATGTAATTAAAGGTTAAAGTAAAGAAGATCAAATGTTAAAAGGAGAAATATGTTCCTTACTCCTGAGTTTAGGCATGCAAAGCTCTGCCATGCTTTCTTTCTTTAGCTGAGGCTGAAAGACCTGGACTATCTTCCTCGATTACTTCAGGTTGGAAACAGAGTTTAGCTCATGGTGCTACTATGTTTTGTGTGCTAGGAGATAGAGCATCACCTTCCTTCTTTCTCTGGTAAAGGGAAAAGTTAAAACAAGAAATCTTCAGTTTCTTTCCATGGGAAATGTTAGGTAAGGTGCTGTTAGAGCTAATGGAAGTTCTGTCATAAGGAGCTTTGCTTTCTCTAGCTTCAACCTCATGTTGGAATTACTAGCTGAGCTAGGCTACTTGGTCTCCACATTGTCAAATGATGAATATAAAATCTTTAGAGAGAAAAGCTAGTATGTTCCCCCATGAATTCTAATGGCAGATAGTGTTTCCAAACCTTCAGTGATACCGTTATATTCTTTGTAAGCTATAATTGATTTTTATGTCTCACAAACAGGCAATCTGCAATTTATAAGCTACATCATTAGAATTTTTTTCTCATTGCTTTTGTTTTCTTCTTGATGATGTATAATGTGTTGCTAGTAAGGAAAATTGATTAATTCCTTCCTTTTTGCCGATGATTTTTGTACTAATTTTATTTTACTTTGTCAGTTATTCTGGTTATAAAAGGGCTAAAACCCCTCCCAATCAAGCCTTAGCATTTTTTTCAGTAGCTCACTTGGACATCTCCATGGCTGAAGTGATACAGTGGTGAGATAAAAACAAAGTAACTTTTTGACCACAGGTCCAAATGTGAATGGTTTTCAGAATCAGTAAAAATGAAACTGCATTCATTTTATCTGTTGATCTTCACAGGGAATTGCATTTCATGGAAGTCCCAGGCAGCTGTCTATGCTCGAGCATTTTGTATCCTCTGCAAAGCTGGTGAGGCTTCTCTGCTTCCACATTTCAACCTCATTTCAAAGGATAAGAAACAGAAGCTGCATTAGATAATACACACTTCTCTATGGGATCCAAATGTGAGTACCCAAAATAACTTCTGTAGGCCACTCAGTTTAACCTTTTCCAATATAACTTTTATTCAGTTTTTGTTTTCAATCTGACAAAACATGAAAGCCCTATAATACTGCATATAGATTTAGACTATGAACTGAATAAATTTTGAGCAGGAGGTCCTGGTGCTGCTGTACTGTTCCATTTGTGTCACCTTCTAGGTACATTTGTAAAAAAAATTATCATATATAGTTAATTAAAAATATTCTGTATTACATTAGGTAGCACTACAACACACCACCATGTTAAGCTCATCTAAATCCCACCATAGCAGACAACAATAAAAAGAAGTTAAATCAAAATACTCCTTAAGGTAGAAAGAGTTTACTTCTTCACACACAATTTTAGGTTGCACTGTGGGTGACAAAAATCATTATAAGTAGTGGCCAAAGGCCAGGGACAATGGTTTAAAGGGGGAAAATAGACAAAAAAATAAAGACTAGACAAAAAAATAAATTAAATTAATAAAGAATGGTAAACCTTATCCCTTGAAGCATAACTCCCAGGCTGGGGTGAAAACTGGGAAGACTGACATGAAGAGGCCCACATCACTGAAAACTGGAGAGGAAACCATACAGGAAATGGATAGATGGAAAAGAAATGGGAAGAAATAGCAGTAAATGGAAAGGTAAGGCACTCAAGGAGATTGTAATGGAATAAAATATTTCCTATAAAGCCCTCAAAACTGTAGATTCTGTCTTCAGTAATAAAGGCCATCTAAAACCAATTATGACTGTTATGTCCATTTCCTCATCTTTATCACTGTGTTAAATATCATTCAATAAGGAATATGAGCAAGTCTGACAGTATAAGAATGAGATATCTGAGGGAGGAAATTTTAGTAGAATGTGGTTCAACATCAAAAAGAATCAGCAATGCAAATCAGATGATGTGGTAACTGGGGAATGCTAAAAGGAAACTGGATGAGAATCTCAGACATCCTGTCATTTCTGGAAAAAAGTGATCAACGGAAGGTGAGTATTATAATAATTTTAAAAATAGCGGTAACAGGTATATATGCTTAAATTTTAATGGCTCAAAAAGTTAAAGAGAAGGAGGATGTAACACTGTAGTGAAATGAGTGCAGCTGACAGCCACAGACACATCAGCAGCAGATTGCAGAAATGCTTATCAGAAGAAAACATAGAATTTTGGGGGCACTCAATTGGGAACAGAATATATAGGGAGTGTGTAGCTACAGTCCAGTAGCAGAGTTAGCATGACATTTCAAGAAATGTTTACATTGACCTGAAGGGCCTTAGTGATACTTTAATAAAATCCGGACAAATTCATCTATTATCTTCCTAGAACATGAAATTTGTGTCAGATAAAATCCATATCAGATCATCAGGTTAACACAAATTGGAACCCCCTAGAGACGCTGATCTTGTGGTATGTATAGAAATTACTGTATTTGAAAATGTAATTTTTCAATGCAGATTAAATACTCATGTTTACACAGGTCTACATTTCACATAGTACAGAGACAAAACTTCCATTATTTTGCAGATTAGACTGAAACGAGGGCAAACACCTTCTGTTATATCCTGAGAGAAGGATCTGTTTGGCTGCTCAAAGTCCAGAAGTTATGAATCGTCATGTTTGGAAGAAAAATGCTTTACAAAATTGGAAGTTTTAAGGACTCATCCCTTTTTGGCTGCTTTATTTAATTCCAGATGCCAAAGAAAAGAGAGAGAGAATGCAAGACTAAATAGAAGAAACACAAACAAGAGGGATGAGAAAATAAGACTCGAAGAGTCTGGATAACAGAAGAGACATATGTAAATTAAAGGGAAGAAGAGCACTTTTTTATTTAGCAGAGAGCCAAATAAATATAAAGAACAATCTTTGACTATTCAGAGATTAAGTTTCAGAATATCCTTTAAGAAAATTTTACCTTTACCAGCAGTGCTGTTATCAAAATCTAACCTTAGCATTGCTGTCAATTACTAGTTCTTGGTCATTACATAAATATGATTTGAAAGCACTTGTTCTGAGTAAAACAATATATAGTCCAACTGCATGCTGCTGCTTTTCTACTATTTATTCACATCCTCCAGACTAGCCATATGGTTAGCTTCTTTGACAATTTGCTCAGGAATGGCTACTGATTGAAATGGCCAGTTTGAAGGTTTTACCCCTTGGAGAGTTCTTGTACTACATTTCCAGCAATCTAATCTCTTACAGAAACATGAATACCATCTTGCTGCTTTGAAGAGCACACCTGAGTGGTGGATTTCCTTCATTTTCTTTGGCTTCTACATTGACCTTTAAACAATGAGCAGAAAATACGTCCTTTACTTTCTTACTCAGAAGTCTAGTATATCTCTGTAACAAGAGGTAGAAACCTTTTTTTCATACAACTGCTTATACCAAATTTTATCTTTCATAGCACAAACATATTATATTAATTGAGAAATGATCCACAAAACAAAGTTTTTATTTCAATTTCACATGTATTCTATGAATTCTCCTTTGAATGTTCTTTATTAAGCATAATTAGTGATTCTTTCATATGAAACTTTACATATAGTTTTTCTGTAAGTGGAATATGAATCTTGAGCTTAAAGAAACTATTTTTTGGTGGAAAATTTTAATGGACCTGACACTGCAAGGTATATATCTACTAGAGTATTTAAAAAGCCTTGTTTATAATATCATGGGGTCTTTTAGAGTTTCTTATTCTACTGGTATTTCATTAGCAGGAAATTATTCCCCCCCAAAATAAGCACAGCTACATTAAAACTACTTATCAAAATGAGAATTGGAGGAAAATTATGTTCCTTCATGGAGAAGCCAAATCAAGAAGGTCTTTGTATAAAAACTTAGATCTAACCACTAGACATAAGTGGGAGTGGGATTCTGAAGATTTAAAGAAAAATGTGTCTATATTTTTTAATTCACAGCAAAATAAGTAAGTTCTATTTGATGGCTCTTTCTTTCACATGCATGTACCAGAAGGAGTAAGATAAATGTAAAGAACAATTAAGAAAGCTTTCAAGCATTTGAGATCATAAAGGGCAAACATTGTGACAAATTGCTTTTGTCATTATTTGGCCCAAGAGAGTTTGTATGTTTCAGAATGGGTGAATCCATACCACCAGTTTCACAACCAACTAATGTGAACAGCAAAATTCTCATAGATTTAAGTGCAAGAAAGATTTTCTACTAAAAATTTATTAGTACAGAACCTACTAATCCATTAAATCTCATACTTTTGGTGCACTGCAAATACAATATATACCACAAGCTCCATCAGGCTATCAGGCTTAATTCAGGCACAGAGAAAATGTGATCTCTCAAGAGGACTCCAGAAAAAAAACATAACTGTTCTTGAGCGTATTTAGAAAGTTTTGACAGTCATGCTGTTTACATCAGGTAGCTCATAAAAGAATTGTATAATAGATTTTCTAAAAGTACATTTCTCCCACGATTAAACTAATCCCTCCTAACTTTTTTCTATAGGGACTGCAGCAAATAAAATTGAATCTGTTAGTATTTTTGTAAGAGAAAGTAGTTCCAGGCAGAAGTTGGATATGAAATTCACATCTACTGACATTTAAAGAAATCTGAATTTTAAAAAATCATATTCAGTCCCCAAGTATAAGAATTACAGGAATGAGATATCTGAAGGTTAGCACATTATTATCGATTCATGACTAAGCATAAAGCCTTTAGGATTTTATTCTACCTCAGACTGGCCCTTCAATGAAACTGTACTGTGCAATTTATTACTCAGTGGAACTGAGAATACAACACAGAGATTGTGCCAAAATAAACTTGTCCGAGATATATGTATTTCATTGCTGATGTCTGATTTCAACATCACTCACCAATTTTGGTATTATCCTTAAAGGAATTTACAAAAACTCTTGATCAGAATTCAAAACCCCAACTCTAATGACCATTCTATCATCTTCTCACAGCTTGAATCTACATATATTCTGAGGACTTTTAAGGGATGTACAAGGAAAGCCCAAATAAACTTAAAATCTTGTGTCTCTCACTGCTATTTTTTACTTATATAGCCCCAACTTTCTCTTGAGGAATACTGTCTGCTAAAAATTGTTCTACAACAAGGGCACAGAAATAATCTGGTACATTCACCCAAGTCCAGACATTTTCTTCTTAAGCAAGCAATTTCAGCAGAATAAGAATGCAAGTAATTTTTTCCAAAAAAAAAAGTGCTGTTTTAACATTTGCTGAAATGGAATTGCAGTATAGCATACCTTGTAAAATAGATTAAATAGAGAGGAAAAATTACTTTCATATGTTTCCCCTAAAATGAAGTATATATTTTATATTATTCTGAGGAAACAACCTGTAATGTCCTGTCCAAACCATTAATAAAAACAGCTGATCTTGTTGTACTTGAAGTACTTACACAGGCAACAATGGATTTTTCTGTCACATATAAATCTTAACAGTGAATTAAAAATTGCAGAATCTTACAGATAGAACCTTATAGACAGAATACACAGCTATGAATAGGAAAGATGAAGGAAAGGAGTATGATACACAGTGTACAAAGTACTATGTAGTCTGTTAATGGACCACAGAACCGATGGTATAGTATTTTCTAATATATTTTATTGCAGTTTAACAGTACTAGGAAATACCCACATAATGTGTCAGAGGGGTTCTTGGAGCTGATATAGTAACCAAAGGTGCAAAAGAAAGTCAGTTAGAAAATTCTAATGGGCATCATGAGAGGAGAGTAAGTAATCTGTGCTTTGGAAAAAAATGTTCTTCTACTTTCCACCTAGGAAAGCATCATGAAATATTGTTATATTTACATCTATTTTGATTAAATGAAATGAGTACACGTGTAAATTATAATAACAATATCTTTATTCCAATAGAGGGTTCATAATAATATGGTCTTCAAAGCCATGGACTTTATATTTCCTCACTACTTATCAACACTAATATGTCAGCATAAAAATATTTGGAAGAGGAAGTAGACATTTTAGGATTGTTCTACTCTTTAATATAGTATTGCAAACCACAGAAATCTGTTCAATATTTTAGAATGAATGGTCCATTTACTGTTGTACTTCTTTTTGTATTTCAATTAATTATTAAACATTTGCTTTTATGACAGATAGCTAATATTTAAATCTTTTTCCTTTAATTAAAAGTTTACATGTTCTGTACATAAGCGTAGATTTAAAGCTCTGAATTCTCCATACTCCCTTCTGCAATCAGACTTGCTGACATGTCATTTAGCCAAAGTGCTTTACTCTCTAAAAATCCTTGTCACTCCACTTAAGATCAAACTGAAATTGAGAACATTGGGTCTGCACTGTGGGTTGTTCATCCTGGGATTCTGCATGTGTCGTTGGATGGAGCTGCTATCTAATCACTCTTTTCTTGTGATCTGATTTATTAGCCTTGCTTAGCTGTACCACTCAGCTGAATGTATTATGCAGATTTACCCACAAAAAGTAGCTGTTGCAACAGTGGCTATGCACGACCATCTAGTATATGGTGATTCCTAAAAACTCTGGAGCTAGAATGCAATTTATTTTTTCTTTTCACACATATTTAACCACTTATTTTTCCAACAGATTTTGCATACTTCAATAGGTTATCTTCTCTGACGCAGATGTCATATATTGCCTGTTACATCATTTTATCCAAATGTAAAACAATGTTTGGCTGGACTGCCTGTTCAGTTCAAGTTTGATATATTTTTAAAGAGTCATTTGGACATTTCCTAGTCTATCTAACCTTTTATATACAATACATACATCTATTGTCCATAAAAAAAACAAGTGAATTGTTAGTCTAGTATCTAACAGCTACCTAAAGCTACCTTCATGAGACCTTAATGAAATCAAATGTTACTCTGCAGTGATTTAAGCCACCTGTCACAGAATCACAGAATCATAGAATCATGGAATGGTTAGGATTGGAAGGCACCTTAAACATCATCAAGATCCATTCCCTCCTGCATGGGCAGGGTCACCTCCCACTAGACCACATTTCACAAGGCTTTATCCATTCTGGCCTTCAATACTTTCAAGAAGGGGGCATCAACAACCTCCCTATGCTACCTACTCCAGTGCCTTATCACCCTCATTGTGAAGACTTTTTTCCTATTATCTAACCTAAACCTACCCTCTTTCAGCTTAAAACCATCACCCCTTGTTCTATCACTACCCTCTCTGGTGAAAAGCCCCTCCCCAGCCTTCCTGTAGGCCCCCTTCATGTACTGGAAAGCCCCTATAAGGTCTCCCCAGAGCCTTCTCTTCTCCAGGTTGAACAGTCCCAAGTCTCTCAGTCTGTCTTCATAGCAGAGCTGCTCCAGCCCTTTGATCATCTTTGTGGCCCTTCTCTGGACCCTCTCCAACAGGTCTGTATCTTTCCTGTGCTGGGGGCCCTATTAGTGTACGCACTATTCCAGGTGGGATCTCACAAGAGCAGAATCACTCTGGCCCTGCAGGCCATACTTCCTTTTGATGCAGCCCAGGATGCTATTGGCCTTCTGGGCTGTGAGTACACCCTGGCAGCTCATGTTGAGCTTCTCATCTACTATCACTCCCAAGTCCTTTCCCTCAGGACTGCTGAGGATCCATTCTCCCCTCAGTCTCTAATTGTGCCTAGGGCTGCACAGTACCAGATGCAGGACCTTGCACTTGGCCATGTTGAATTTCAATAGGTTGGCATGGGCTCACCTCTCCAGCCTGTCAAGGTCCTTCTGGATGGCATCCCTCCCCTCTAAGGTGCCAGCCACATTACACAGCATAGTATCTCCAGTAAACTTGCTGAGGATACACTCACTGTGTATCACACTGTCCATGTCTCCAAGAGGGATATTAAACAGCACTGGTCCCAGTACTGACCCCTGAGGAACACCACTCATCACTTTCCTCCACTTGGATGCTGAACCATTGACCACAAATTCCTGGGTGTGGCCATCCAGCCAAGTATTTATCCACTGAGTAGTCCATGGATAAATGGATAAATCCATGTCTTGTCAGCTTGGAGACCAGGATGTCTCCAGGATGTGGGACAGCATCAAATGCCTTACACAAATCCAGGTAGATGATGTCAGTGACTCTCCAACTATCCCCCATCTCTGTAGCTTTGTCATAGAAGGTCACCAAATTGGTCAGGCATGACTTGCCCTTAGTGAAGACACGTTGTCCGTCATGCATCACCTCCTTATATTTCATGTGCCCCAACAAATTTTCTAGGAGCATCTGTTCCATGATCTTGCCAGGCATAGAGGTGAGACTGACCGGCCTGTAGTTCCCCAGGTTTTCCTTTTCCCCCTTTTTAAAAACAAGGGAGATGTTACCTTTCTTCAAATCAGTCAGAACCTCACCAGACCTCAACAGAGTGCCATGACCTCTCAAATATGATGGACATAGGCTTAGCAACTGTGTACACCACCTCCCTCAGGACCTGTGGGTGGACCCCATCAGGTCCCATAGATTTGTGCACCTTCACGTTCTAAATATTTTAGGCTTTCACAAGATTATTTCATTTCACGATGATCAGATTAGAATTATTTCTGCGTAAGCATTTTTATAGTTTATAAAAGGAACATTTTTTGCTACATTTTTCCTGAAGAACGGTAACTAACTTTCATGAAGGTAACAGCTCAAGCAGTTTGAGGTAGAAACAAACTCCTTGATCCAAAAATTTCTGTAATCAGAAATAATATTCCCTTGCTTTCAAAGGTTACCTGAGGAGAAGCATTCCACTGTTACATTGCTGAAAATTTGATCTCCATTTCCATTCAAATACAGACGAACAAATTCATCTTATGCTTGTAAGTGAATACCTAGTAGCAGAAGAATCAAAAAGCTAGAAACTTAGGCTAGTGCCTTCCTCCTCTTTACTAGCTAATCAGTCCGTATTGTTCAGAATAGCCTTTATGTAACCAAGTATTAATGAAAATCACTGTGTCGCCCCTTACACATTTTAGCAAGTACAAAGCTTTACATTCTATGAGATTTCGCAAACACTTTCTTCCAGAAAACTCTAAAATCCTTCATACAATAGCAATAGCAAGCACTATTACAGTGCAGCAGGCCTAAGAGAATTCTTTTCATCAGCTGACATTTATCTCAAGAAAATACAAACTTACAGGTACTTTAGAAGTTTTTCAGTTCTTTTCAACATGTACCTTTGCTTTAGCTTGCAAAGGAGATAAAATTAAAAATCTTTTGACAGTACATTTGTTAAGGTCCCCTTTATAAACAAACACCATTATACTTAAGGATATATTAATCTTTTTCACGGATCTTGCTGTAATGTTATCCAAAAAACAGGATCAAACAGGTTATCCCAAAGCACATATGTTTATAAAGAATATGTATGAGTACAGAAGGAACTTCATGGCCCTTAAAGCAATGTGGAATACCCTAAATTACAAAAATTCATTCATTACTTTTGCTCCAGTGTTCATGTCCCACCTAAAGCTCAACATTGTATATAATATAAAACATCTAAAATCGTAAGTAAAATCCACTGCTCCTGCAGATATTGGAAGGAATATAGCAAAACATGCTCTAAAATCTCAGCCATTACTAAACAAAGCAGACAAGGAATGGTAAGAACACAGTGAATATTATTAGCCTTATTTTATGTATGAAAAATTGTGAGGGAGATTAAATACTTGATATATAAAGAACTTGTAATAAAATTGTGAAAAGAAAATAGCAATTCCAAATCCCATTTCCAGTGCTTAATTACTTCTTAGTCCTTCATCTCTCCTTCTTTCCATTTTATGCTTCCAGATGTCTAGCTTTCATTTGATGTAATCATTTATGAAGGATCCAGTTTTTAAAGAAATAATATCTGAGTCCAAAGCTAAAAAAGGGTTGTTTCATAATAAGTTTTTTTAACTGTGGTAAATTCTTTGAAAAGAATAACTCAACTTCAAGACCCAAGAATCAAAGGTCACTATCACAATTAAAATTATTTTCTTAAGGGACACAACATTTCAGAGGAGAACTTGCAGCTGGCTATATATTAAGTATTATACAGTTCTTACCAAGCAAAAACCACAGTAAGAAGTGTAGGATGAGAGGCCTTATGAGACTGTTGTGCACCCTTTGGAGATACATAGCCAGTAAACACCACATTCAGTAACCAAGAATTTGTTGAAACTTGGTTAAGCACCATATACCTTCTACAGCATCTAATGACATTTCAGATATTTTTCTTACATTCTTCTCCTTGTACAGTTCATTGGTTACCAAAGATTTTTTCTTTCCACAATACTGCCCGTCTCTTATTTTATCAATAAATTTCCAGGCTACCTTTTCCAAGTTATATTCAAACTTAACTGAAATACTTCTTAAAAACCAAGAAACTCAGGAACCTGTTTTGTAATGCAAGTGAAAGGAAAGCAACTCTCAGAAATACTTTTGACAGATATAAAAACTTTGCTACCAGCTGCTGCCAACTTGTTGATCTGGCCACTACAGTGGGGGGAGCAGGGAGCAGCTGTGCCTCTGGGGAAGATGTGTTTGGTGGTGACACAAACCGAGTAGTTACAGTGCTCCTTCCCATGGTGCTCTGTATAAAATGCTCTGGCTGGGGTGGGCATTGCTTGTTTGACATTTCTCCCTGTGCTGATGGTTCTGCATCCTGCAGAACCCTTTTCACCAAGACCCTCTCTGCTCAGGTTGGATTTGTGGGGCTACTCATGGGTTTTTTTAGTGGACTGTCATTGGGGCCCTAAGCATCCTTATCTGTGGGTGAGTCCAGTTTAGGACTTTTCTGATGGGGAAGTAAGTACTGACTGAGGAGTGCAGGTTCCATATTTCCATATTTATGTATATTTATATATAATTCACCATAATTGTTATTTACTATTTCATTAAGCCTGTTCTAGTTTTTTCCATCCTTAAAGTCTCTCACTTATTACCCATTTATCTTCCTCTGGGTGGGTAGTGGAATGGATAACAGTATCTGTCACCTGTTACAAGTACTGAGAGTTTTTCCAAGACTTAATTTAATGGCAATGCTACAGCCTCACAGAAAATGGAGGTCTACTGACAAGCTCAGATGAAAAGCTTAAAGTTTTTATTAAAATACAGTACAGCATGGATATCAGGCTTATTCAGAGGCTACTTTTACCTTATTTATCTTTAAAAATACACTCCTTTGAAACAAATAATGTATTTTCCAAACCACTGTAAGTTTTCCTAATATTTCCAATAAATTCCTTAAATAATTTTTTTGGCCAGAACACTGCTAATCAGTAAGGCTTGCAGGAATCAATCACAGCTATGTCAACAGAAATTCGAAGACATGTAGCAAGGGTCACATCCTGTCTTCTCTTGTCACTGAGCAGGCAAAGGCTATGGCTCCCCTGAAGCTACTGCATGCTCACTGTCAGAAGCCTCTGTTCTATTTCCCCCTTTGGATCAACTGGTGTAACTGCCTGGGGAACTGCTCTATGACCTGGATTTAACAAAGTCCTCCCAAGAAAATTACTTCTCTTTATTCAAACCGCTGCAGGAGGACCAAGCTTGAGCATGATCCCCCATGCATGAATATGGTGGCAGATTTAAGAGAGAAGCAACCCTCGGTCCAGTGGCTGTACTGTTTCACTTGGAACAGTCAGCTTGATTTGCTGTTTGATAAGTTAATGAAAAATCCTGACATAAAATAATAATCGTATCAATTTTAAAAACACTGAAAACTAACTACCTATTTTTTCAATCTACTGATATATATCTCAGACATGGCATATTAAGAATTGTAAGATAAGTATGCCTGTGGTTAATGAGAGGTATTGCCTTTAAAAAGAAATTACTTTAAAAAAAATTAGGAGGCTTTATACAAGTACATTTAAGAGATTTTTTTTTCTAGAATTTTATTAAATTGAAAATACTTTTTGACCAGTTTATGAAATGCATGAATTTTATATATAATCACAGAAGCTGATATTTTGAGACGTCTGATAACATTAAATAACAGTCAAAGTATCAATACATTATTTAATTTCTTTTTATATCTTGCGGTCTCATTAGGCTAGTAAACTTGCTTCATTCTTTGTGTACTATCCAGTATGTTTCAAAAGGAGAAAAAAAAGTTTGCAGACCAATACTGCTGAGCTAGGGGCATATTTTAAATGATGGCCAAATCAGGGTGCATTAAATTATACCCCTTTCATTCCTTATCAAAAACATCCCTTAGAGATATTATAGGTAGCAGACTTTTTGTTACTATTTTCCTGCAAAATTTAAGCTGAAATAAATAGCACTGCAATTGTTTTATCAAAAAGACAACAAAGAAGAGGTAAAAAACATACTGAGATAGAACAAAATTTATATGCGTATAGACTTCTCAATTTAAGCCTATTATTCATTCAAAAAGCATTTCTAAAGATGAGTCTAATAACATTACATACAAGGCACAACACTTAAGAGTATGTAAAAACATGAATAGTTGACTCAAAATTAATAAATGCGAATACTTTAATTTCCTGTGATTCTGCAGTTTAGTTGCTTCATCTGATTATGCTTAAACCACAATTTTGAATTTTTTTTACTTCTTTTCAACTTCTTTGTTTTAAAAACTTTTCATTCTAATACTCATTGTCCCATTAGTCCCATAGTAATAACATTTAATATTCCTGAAAATATCACTAGGTGATTAAATACCATGAGGTAACATACAGGATAATCATATGCTTGAAAACAGTCATATTACATTAATAAGTATAGATAGATGAAGCACATTTGTATATACATTAATTTATACTGTAGATCACAGGGATAAAATTATACATACAAATAATCCAACAAAACACAGTGAGATCATAAAAAAATTTATTGGAAATTTGACTGTGACTTTACCTTCACCTTTTCCTGTCCTAGCAGCTTTTTATTTGTATGATTATAGTCAAAACAGTACATAGTACAAAATACTGGATGTAAGAGAAATCACAGAAAGGAAAAGGTAAAATATGTAGTTTTTAATCTTCATAATTTTTTAATACACAAAGAAAGAGCAGCTAATTTTGTAAGTACAGAAAATAAATAACTCTAAATAGGAAGCAAAATAATAAAAGTTTGTTCAAAGTCCCTGGAACATGTAAGGTTCACTGCATTGCTGTCTTTTGTGTATGGAATATACTATGATGGCTACACCTTTCCTACTTTTACAGGAAGAGTTCAAGAAATATTTTAAGCAAAGTTTTTAATGGCAACACAGAACAAAATGTCCAAACATGGTATTATTTTTTTATTCTAAAAACTCAATTACTTTCTTTGAAAAATGGTTCTGAAATGTACCGTAACAATTGTGCTCAAGCTTTATTTTCTTTTATTTAGCTTTCTTTCTTTCTGACTACAGGAGATCAACTATAGTAATTAAAGAAATTGAGACTGATATAGTACAGTAATCTACTTTTTTAATTTAAAAAAAAAATTTTGGTTTTGTCAGAAAAACCAGTTCAGCTAAAATCCTGACATTTATGTTAATGGTAGTATCTCTGCAATGAAATTCTAAAGTTTCATTTCCATTCTGGTTCCTTTTGACTTTTAGTTTTATTTTGAATCAGAAACAGAAAAAAACATTTGGGCAGGAGCAACTTTACTTTCAGGGTTAATCTTTGAGGCAGTCTTTTGAAAACCTAACAGAATCTCTTCATTTTGCAAACTTTTCCTCCCAAAAAATGTTTGTATGGTATTAGTGAAGATGTGTTGGATTTTACCAGACAACTCCTGAAAGACTGTTTGAACTGTGGTTATATTAACTTCAGCCTCATCATATTCTCCATCACTGGAACCTCTGAAACCTCTGCTAGGATCCAGCTACCCTGTTGTAGAGCAGGGAAAACTTCAGTCCATCAGCAACTTGACAGCTGGGAATGGGCCCTATGGAATAGATGCTTCCGAACCGAACTGCAGAACACAATGGCTGGAGCTGGGATGTCTGAGTGGGGGTAGAGTATTAAAATCCTGTAAAAAAAATACACATGCTGACAATTTTACAACCTTAAAAGAATGTTCCTTGGGTTGCAAAGTAAAAAATAACTTCTTATGCAAATAAGACCCATCTGTTTTATTCATACATAGTAGGATATAGCCTTTAATTAGACAGTTTAATGCTATCGTCTCCAGAACCTCTGTAACTTGTTCTGTACACGGGTCTATTCTTAGCAATAAGCAATGACCAAGTAATGGAGAAAACTCTTACACCAATGATCAGTACCCCTGCCCTACAAGACAAGAGTCCTTGTTAAAAGGACTTTAGCCCTTTCTAAAAAGGCATAGGGTGCATTGCTTACCAAGATGAGGTGAATACTGCCTTGAAATACATTCTACCCCCTTTTCTCCTAAAAAATCTATTGTGATTTAGGTCAGTTTTTAAAGCCAGGCAGTTTCTGGGTGGTCATTCCTTATGCTCTTCAGTACAGTTGCATCTTCGAGTAGCATGCCTTGCAGGATATCCCAGAACATGCAGTGCTGATCACACAGAGCTGTTATCTGAAGTCAGTCAGAGCTGTGCTTTGAAATTACAGTGAATATTTAGAGTATATAGTGTTATACATGAAGTACTAAGAAAAACTTCACATTGTGCTCTCAATACTGGTGTATGTTTTTACCCGCAGGGTCTCTTGCCTCACTTCTCCTCTGCAACTGGGGTAATAGCATCAGTAATTTTACACAGGCATTGTATTGGGTATGGGTATTTTACTATATTGTATATAATATGTATTGTATATTGTAGGGGTATTTTTTTTAATGTTTGTGAAGTAGTTCAGACACTGTAGTTATGAAAACCTTAGAAATGACCAGGGAAAAATTAATAATTTCCCCTCAAAGCTGGTTTGAATATGAACAATAAATAAGGTTCAGGGCTACACACTGACCAGCAAGGAGAAAACAAAATACTGAAGCATGTATTATCCAGACTGTGCACTGAATGAGGCAGAAGGCTCAAGAAACAAGTGCTATATGATCATGTAATTGAAAACTGTTTCATAATGCCCAGAAATAGATGGAATTAAAATTCTACAGTATCTTTTGTCCTAACAGTTCATAGGAAGTAAGTGCTTTACTTTATAAACTAAATAATAATCTCAGAGTATAGATTTTATCAGTGCAGTATGTCCATACATGTTAGACTGATACAAATGATTTAGGTTAATTAGGGAATAAGCAAACTGGCCATATCAAGTTACGCTTTAAAAACCCATGTGTGAAGAAGAACAAAAGGAGTGTGAAAAATTGATTCAAACATGTGGATGAAAAAAATACACGACAATCTATTTTTTAAAAGTAAGCATTTTAATACAGGATAGGTCATCTCAGCAATAGGGGTGGGAAGTGAGGTTAAAATATTAGAATTTTTATAGTTCATAATTTTGTAGGGGAAATGGCATTGACAGCTCTTATTATACCTCTGTAAATAAAAACAAATAAAATAAATTTTTTAAAAGAGCAGAATAAGTAATCATTGTTAGCATATAGGTGTGGGAAGCAAGCAAGCAAAGCTTGTCACCAGTCATTTCTGTGCTGGTGAAGTGTTTCTATGCATCTGAATGACAAAGGAAACTTTCTGTAGAGATTGAAAAAGTAATACTATATACAAGTAGTGGGCAAGGTTGAGCCTGTTTGTTTCTTGAGGGCTGGGGGTATTTTAACATTAATACAATGGAAAAATTCTATTTTTCTTTTTTTTTTTTTTTTTTTTTCTATTTTTCTATTTTTTTTTCTATTTCTATTTTTCTATTTTCTATTTTTTTTTCTAACAGAGGACCATATTCTGACCTTACTATTATTTTAAAATACTCTTATTTTAAAATAGCTTATTGCATTAGCTTCAAGAGACATCGATCCTGGTTTACACAGATGTGAAGAAAGTACCAGGTTAAATTATTTTACTCCATCAATTGGCCGAGATCTTACTGAGTGTGACCAGCCTACAAAAGTAACATATTTTAGAAATTTTGTCCATAACAATAAATATGATTTCTAAAGACATTATGGTCTTCCAATTCTATTAGTTAAATAATTTCCCTAGTACCACTTTCAGCATTCTTTGATAATCAAAAGCTCTATTTAAGTCACTGAGAGCTCAGACTGAGCAAGGACCAAGTTTCCAAGACATAACTATATTCTGGTTTTCAAATTTCTGAAGAGGAAGCTAAGAAATAGCAAAGTTGAACAACATCAAAACCTGTAGTCTGTTCACCAAATATATATGCATACAGGCTGTGTATATAAGGCTATCCAAGAAGTATTGAGCCACTACTTAAGTTCAACATCAAAATAGAACTACACTTCTGAGTTAGTTCTCTATCACAATACCTACAGCATTACTAACTACTGTTTGTTATTTTTTCATACAAATGTAAAGAAAATGGAGATAAGGTCCACTCTTAAACACATTCAAGAAAAAAGATAAAAGCCATCACTCATTGAAGGTACCTTTCCTTCTGATTGTCCGTGGAGCCATCAACTTATACTGCTGTTTTTCCACTTCCAATACAAATGTTTCTGGTTTTTTTAATACAAGGGAAATTGGAAGGAAATTTTATTCACTTGCATTACTATGCATGCTACTTTATTTTAAGATTTACAGAATCCACCAGCATGACTCAAGTATCACAATGGGTAATATGTTACTGTACAGCAGAGATTTGCTTAATCGGTCCCTTTTACAAACTTGAATGATGTAAGTATTTAGAGTGTGCAAGAAAGACCCTACTTATATAAAGACTATAATGATATTGAAAACAAGAGAATAGGATCCAGATGATAAGAGAATAGATAAAACCTCTGAATGTTAACAATTTTTCAAGTACTAAAAATGTGATTGTCAGCGCATTTGCAAGAATAAAAAATTCTCAAGAATAACAAAAGTTTTATTACATTAACTTTTTTCTGTCAAAACAAAAATCTGAAAAAGAAACTGTGAAAATATTTTTCTCATAACTTTGAACCTGATATATGATTAGTTTAAATTTTGGTTTTCAAAATTTGTAATTTGTAAAACAAAAATTAAAACTGTGGTGTACTTAAGTGCACAACTCACTATAATACCAGACTTGGGTGTTCAACTGCCATAGAGAAAAAAGCCCAAGTTCAAGGCTCTGTAACTAAGTTTCATTCTATATCCTCCTCCAAATACTTTGGACCATGAACACAAATCCCTGGAAACTATCACAGCTGATACAGTGTTCATAGAAAACTAGTAGAGTTTTAGGTCTACAAGGAAATA
The DNA here is from genome assembly GCA_023637945.1 of Phaethornis superciliosus. Taxonomy (NCBI): domain Eukaryota; kingdom Metazoa; phylum Chordata; class Aves; order Apodiformes; family Trochilidae; genus Phaethornis; species Phaethornis superciliosus. Next base: position 30,867,474 of record JAJQWJ010000003.1, read on the forward strand.
TATTCAAATCATATTTTCTTCCTGGTGAACTACTGGGGAAGTGCTCATGTTTTTCTCATAACACTTAGGAATGGTTTATTTAAGAATATCGAATCTATGTTCAGAATTCCTCAGTAAATATTTCATCAAACCAGACAAATCTTTTGTCTAATGTTGAATGACAGGCCACAGTTTACTTCTGAAAAAATATATATTCTGGAAAAAAACCCACAACAAAAAACTGACAACCCATGTTCTTTGCAATGTAATAATATTATTAAAATATTTTTCTGCAGTAAGAATCACAGAAAAAAAAACTGCAGAGAATAAGCTCCTGGGAAGTTCAGCAACCTTCATCTGAGAAGGATGTAAAAGGAGGGAATTAATCAGTTCTTAAAAATTCTGTTTACAAATCTTTATTGTATAGTTCCATTATAGTATTGAAAAATAAGTGGCATGCAGCTATTGGTTTATAATTTCTGTTTCACCTGCTCTCCTCTGATGTGGAATAATGGCAAGAAAAGGAAGCTCAAAGTAACATTTCTGGAAACTTCCCAAAGAAATTCCACTGCTTTTCTAGTTGATGATGTCACTTGAAGCATCTGTCCACCCCATTATAGATACTCACCTGGAACTCACTGTGCTTAGACATAGCAGCGTGTGTAGTCTGGGAAGGAGATGCAGCGTCTCACTATCACCTCTGCCCCTGTCCCTGGACCTTTCAGGTTAAAAGTCTGATTTAAAGAATGTAAAAATTATTTTACAAATGTAAAGTGTCAGCCTGTTGCTGCATATCAACAGAATTCAAATTTATTTAGATCACTTCTATCATTCCTGTATGATTCCGAGCCAGGAAAGATAACATCTTTTCAAAGAGGGCTGTATTTTCTTTACCAGCAGTAAGATCCAATTCTCCATTTTTTATTAATAACAAATACTATCTTTGCATCACATGACCATAATTCAACTTAAAGCTATTCATCACTCTTGTCCCCTAGATAGCCCTTGTACAAATGCTCACATGTGCGTGAACAATTCTGTCATTACCTTTAGGAACAAAGAATAGTCATGATAAGCTTCTAAAGAAAATTACAATATTTAGATACAGATCTTCACCCCCTGTCTACTCACCAATCTAGTGCTTTTCTATAGAATTCTTAAAAAGACAGTTCATATAATTTATAATGTATACAAGTAATCTTGCTCTTCCTTAATGGAAATACCTCCATTGACAAAAGTGTAATTTTAAAAATCTTTTGTGAAAGTTGAATAGTATAGAAGCACACCATTCTGTACCAGAAATCAACATGTAATTCTGATAGTTTGGATATGTGGAATGCATCTTCAGTTGCATAGTTTAATGTCAGTGACCCCTGTACATAATCTCTTAGTTACAGAGACATCACTGTGGGGTATCAGTCTGGTTTCTCTGCCTTTAAGAAACACTAAGCCCTTTCTCTAGACAAAATCACCAAAAGCCAAACTTTGTCATTTTAAGACTTTATGCATTGTGCCACACACAAAAAGCGATATGCAACTTGCACATCTACATAGTAAGGTTGGTCCATAACACTTATATAAGCAAATTACACTGTTTCACAGTTTGTAGTGGCAGCAAGTGAAGTCCATTGAATACACTTCCTGTATTTTTGGTAAAACAGATTTTTCCACAAATTACAAAGACCCTCCTATATGTGAAACAAAACTGATCGTATAACATTACTCTTAGAGCATGTCTCATAAGTATGTATTAATAAATGATGATGATGATATACAAATGCAGTAAGTGTCTTTTCTCTATAGACATCCCCAGATGAATACAGGGTTCAGTGGGCATCTCTACAGTATGCGGGATCAGCAGGTTATTTAATTTGTCCCAGATCTTCTCTGTTTTCATATTCCCACTTGAAAAATAAGTTCAGAATAAGGTTTGCCCAAATTCTAAACTTGAGTCAATAGGACTTCAAGTTGATTCCACTGGAAAAGGAAAACAGAACCTGTTTTTTTCAGCAATCTCTGAGGTGTCAAATTTGCTGCTTTTCAGAACCAAGCTAAATAGTTCCAGGTTCATAAACAACCCCATAGAATTATAGAATTCAGAAATCCTAGCATACAGTCCTGTTCTTACAGAAAGCTGCCAGCTTACCTTTGTCTTGTATTTCTTTACAAGCTCAGACACGGCACTTCTGAGGCCAACTCCCACTTTCACCCCCAAATTTCTCATTGAAAACAAAAGAGAATAAAACTTTTCAAAAATTACATGATCACTGTAGGGATTTTCTCCAGAGTTCTCCAGAGTTCTCCACTACAGTCAGACATTAAAGCTTAGATTGTTCTATAGTAATAAGGATGTCTTTTGGATAGGTGTCATGCGAGCTAAATTATCCAGGGAAAAGAGGCTGGAAGTTGACAAGCTACATCACTTCCAGTATCTAGTCAGTCTAATGGAAAACACACAATGGCAAACCAGTTGTGCACAAGAAAACTCACATTATACTGAACACTCAGCTATGGACAGATATGCTATAGGTATAGTGGCAACTTCAAAACCAGCTGATAAGTACCAGTTCTGTAGACTAAAGAAGTTGCACTACAGTAAGGGGAGTTTTTGACTTCTATTACTAGCATCCTAATAGAAATTCTGATCTTTCAAGTGCCTGACAGCCAAGAAAAAAATCCTACCAAAATCCTACTCCTGTATGGTGTGTCAATTCACAGATGGAGAAACCAAGTGGGAGAAGCGGTGTGAACTGGGTAGGGCAAATGAGAAAGCAATGTCATATCAAAGTTGTGCTTTTTTCTACTTCATTCATTAGTTAGCCAGAGGTATTTTGTGCACTGAAGTACTCATACAATCTACTGAGTGAAGCACAGTCCAAGAATACTAATAGACATTAGCATGAACTCACCACATACTACTACTTCTTAGGCAGATACCATCTCCACAGTACAGAGGAGAAAGTGTCATTTCAGAAAATTCACATCTTTGTGGGAAAAATCTAAATTATTTTTTTAAAAGACTAAAATGCAAACTCTGGTCTGCACAGAAGTAAAGTCATCAAAGACACTATGTACCCTGATTTTGCTAGTGAATTCTATTGATACCAACATGGTTAAAGTCATGTTTGTCATATTCTACCAAATCATTCCCTAAATGAATCCCCTAAAAGAAGTATACTTTGGTCTTAAAATTTACTCCTCAGATACAGCATAGTACACAAAACCTCAGAATGCCTTTCACTATTCTGTAAAATCATGTGTTTATGAAGGTATACAATTTTCAACTACAGCATAATTAACTAGGCAAAGTATTTCTCCAGAAAGAATTTCTCCAGGTTTCATGCTTTCTGAAAGTAATAGTCAGCTATTTTGAATTTCAACAAGAGAGATGGACAAACTTTTATTGTTTTAAATTACTACTCAATTTTAGCATCTTTATTAAAAGAAGCATAAGTCCTCAAAGCTGCATATTTTAATGTTAGCCTCCACATAAAGCTCTTTCTGTCAGGAACCATTTTTCCTTGCCAGTCTATTTCCCCATTCCCATCCATCAGCTCAGTAATGATGACGGGATAAAATTATACGTTCTGTAATTCAAATGTTTTCCCACAACTCCTTGGATAGCATCTACTGCTAAAAGATTCCTAGGGGAGGCAACCTGCAGCTGTGAAAAAAGATCAAGTGCATTTGGTCTGAAATGCCTGCAAGCCTTGAAAAGTAATTGCATTAAAATATAGACAATTTTATTATATAATTTTAAATTCTGAATGAATATGACCAATCTGACACAAGATCCAGTGCGGCTGGGTATAAACTGTTAAAGTACATTAGCGTTCTATGATTTGCAATATAGACTTATAATTAACATGGACCCTGCATCTCAGTTGAGTACAAAAGGAAGCAACAACCTCAATATTATTGATCTGAAGTACTAAAATGTATGCTATATGTGTAAGTGGTCTTTTGGAAGTATTTCAATATCAGCATTTTGAAAGGATTAGCACTATTCAACAAGTGGCCTTCTTAGAAGACAATGTAAAACAGACTGCCAATTCCTAATTAGCAGTGACACAGTATTAAAATTGCTGTGATTTTACACAAGCCAGATCTTGAAATCAATATCCTTTAATACTGAATCCTGGCAAACACAAACTGCTTTAGGAAAATGTTGCAAAATTCTGCTTTTAATTTAAGACCTAAAGATTCTGTTTTCATATGACTGAACGTACATGGCACGGATTTAATACAGTTTTGAAAGACTTTGGGAATATCTGACTTAGCTGCTCTCAAGAGCTACCCTGCCAAATTCACTGGTTGAAAATATTAAATAAAATTTAAAATTTTATTGGTTAATTAATCATAGAATCTGTAAGTACAACAGATATTGGATATCTGGACCTCCTAAATCAGCATCACCCCAGTGGCCACTGTCACTGACAAGAATTATAATAGAGATGCATATTGTAGAGAAAGAGTCTGAGGTTTAAATCAAAAGGAAAGTTTTACTCACAGTATTTACTAGCTCACAGTATATTTAGGCAACTCTTCAAAATGGAAAAAGACCATGGTGTCTGCTCTGTTACGACTGACTACAGGAAATGAATTCAACAGCATTGCTTTGCACTCAAACACATCTTGCAAAAGATAATTAATGCCAAAGTATATTTCTATGTTTTATTCAAGGCATAAGAGAATTGAATGAATTAAAATATGAATTTTTCCAATAAGATATAAATATTGGATGACTTTTCAAAAAGTTAACATGGAGAAGCAAATATACACAACAGAGATTGATGTAATATACTCAGAACCCAAACAAACAAATCTAAATGCTGGCTAGCCTGAGACATCTGGAATTTGCTTCCTTAAAAAATCACTCTCACAGTTTAAACCGTAACTGGCATCAACTTCCAAATATATGACAAGGAAAAATATCTCTTACAGTGAAAAAATGCATTAACAGTCTTACTTTTTCCCACAAAATAGAAACTCAGTAGAGCAGTTAAAATAAAACCTATTCTAAACAGCAATACTTTGAATTCACAGAGTAATTTTCTCCCTAACATGCTAATATTGAGGCAAGTAGGCCAACTACATAAAAAAAGATATATTATCCTGTATGCAATTTTTTTCAAGCAGATACAGAAAAGCAGAAGGGCACAGGGTGACAAGAAGCTGGGGTCAGTAAGAAACTTCTCTTAAGTGTGTCATGTGGTTTATTTCCTTCCTCACAGGTATCTGCCCATCTTTTGAGACAGTATGCAGTACCACATTATTTTTATCCAAACGAGGATGAAAGGAATTGTTTTATAAATTTAATATTTAAAATAGAGGCTCTGTTCTGAAATTTTAACAGAAGGAGCAAAATAAGGAGAAGAATATGGAGGCTCAATGATATGAATCATATACTCTCCCTACATTCTAGGACCATGACTTAATTCACTGATAATTTGATTTCAAAGATTAGTCTATTTAATGAACAGCTCTATCATAGAATCAAACCATACCAATTTGATTTATTTCAAGGAATAATATATTTTTCACTGAACTGAAGATTGTGATGTGTGTCAGAAGCTTATCAGGAAAATTATACGGCAGTCAGGGTTTGGTTTAATTCTAGTGTTATTTTTAACAAAATTCATCATAATTGTGTCCCTTGTCCATTTCAATACTAAATAGAGATTTTTATTTGCTCTTTCAGAAGACTCTTTTACAGTCTTGACTCATAAGCATACAGTCTAATCAAGAACAGAATGATAATTTTTATTTTTCCGTGCTGTAGACTGCACACCCTTGATACTCAAGCAAAGCTACAGTCCTTTTTCTGTGAATTATGCCATTCTTCCCACTGAAGACTTTAGATCCTCTTTGAACAAAGAGCATGTCTGAATGCAATAAATCTGATCCTTTCTAGCTTACACTGTTTTACACTGGCGTATTCTAGATAACATAAATTAAGCCACTCCTGATTTAGACAAGCAAAAGGCAGTTAAGCCTACTGTGAATAACTTACATTACTATGTTTTTTTCAAAACAAACAAACTTGGCTAAATTTCATTCTTACTAGAAAATTTTACTTCATGAAAAATGAGATATTTTCAAAGATGAAAAATCTGGGGAAAACAAAATGAAAATAAACAAAACTAAACAAAACAAAATACCCACCATATTTTTTTTCCTTGAAACAACTTTTATGCTATCAAAAATTGCATCCTAAGCCTGAAACACTGACCTTTAAAGAAAAGGTATCAACAACGACATATGGTTACAATTTCAGATAAAAAATGGAAAGTTGGGGATTTTTTCCATCTAAACCAGTTTCAGTCAAAAAGTAGGACAAGACAAAAGAGTGAAAACCCAAAATCCCACCAGATTACTGCAGTCTGAGATGATCGTGCATCCTTCAGCAACGGCAACGTTTTACTAAGCTTTGTGGAAAATTTACACATTCCAGGAACAAAAGATCAAAACTCAACAACATAATTTCTATGGTGGCTATAAAGAACTAAACAGCAATAGCCATGGTTTCTTCCCTGGCAGACATATTGGTTTTACTTGTCCTTTTCTATATTTTAGAATATTAACTAATTTATCAAGTCATTCAGTATCTCTGGTAGCACACATGAGTAGCTACTGATCCCTTCATCTAAACCTGACATACATTTCAGTTAATATCTTTTCTCAATCAACAGACATAAACTGTAGAACTAGTTCCATTTATATTGCTGTCAGTGGAACTGTTGCCTCCTGTTTCAAATGAAATCAGAATCTGAATACTTTCTGATCTTTTGTTGAGAGTACGCTAAAATTATAAGTCTTGCTATTATTTTATAAAGCTACTTAGTGGTCAAGTGACACGTGAGGGGATTCATGATCCCACCGAGGTCAATTGTAAAACCACCAGTATTTGAATGAAGCCAGCATTTCACCCTAAATTTGGGGGATCCTAAATATTATGAGTGTCATCTTTGTACAAACTCTATACCGTTTTTAATATATATGAGCATATATGTATTTCAGTAACATTCAAACATAAAAATGTTCCCCAAAAATAGCTATTGATCTCATCATTATTTAAAGGCAAAATATTCTGACTAAACATGCAGTTATGTGAACTTTTTCATACAAATATTATGTATTCAAAATAAATTCAAATAAATAAAGCACAATTTAATGTAAAGGATATATAAATATGTAATAATATATAAATTATTATTGTTGCTCTAACTAAGCTATTACAACTCATAATTTTCTTTTTTGGTTTACAATAGGGACTAACTCAAAGATGCTAAGAAAAGTCAATTATTTTACGTACACCTATTGTCTAGTACCAACTATTAAAAATGTACATCCAATTACTAAATTCATTAATATGGTCTTACCAAATATAAAAACTAATTCATTTTACAGTTTTGGGGACTGTGTGCTATTAAAACTACAAAAATCTTATTTTCTTGAAACTACCATTAGCTCTTTACTTATTAATTATTTTTAAATGTTAACAGGGCTTAAGATTTTTAATGAATGGTAGATGAGAAATAAACAGCTGATAAAGTAAACAGGATGTAGAATGACTGTACAATTTTGAGTATTGAAACTAAGGACAAAAGGTGTTACATAATAAAGCACAGTCACAGATGATGTTTTCTTTCTTATAATGAGTGAAATCTGATAGAAATAATAAAGGTAAATTATTCAGCCATAAATGTAATGCAGCCACACAGTGAAAATTGCCATTTAGCCTATATAATATCTTAACTATATTCACCTTTTATGTTTTAAACTTAGGTCTTTGCTGTCCAATTTTGACACAAGGATTACACTTTCCTCTGATAAATTTGCTCTTATTTCACTCATATACTTTTATGTCCTGTTCTAGGTACACAACGTATGTACTCTATATGCTTAAGGAGCTGTAAGCAATGGTACATTTACAAGTAAAATAGTAAAAGAGTCCTACGTGCGTCTGCAAAGTAAATGCTCACACTCCTTCCATTCGCCAAAAACAATGGGCACTGAATAGAAGTCATATTTTACCCAGTAATTTATTTGCAGATGGGATTCAGGAAACTGCTGTTTTTCTAAGCTCCCTCTTCCTCAGTAAAACTATTTACCAATTTTATGGTCTCAGAGAATGTACCCTTTTGTGTTTGTATTTTGCCCTTTTGTATTCTTCCTAGCATGGTGAATTGCGAAATACATGGCAAAGTAGTCCCATTCACATTCTTATAAAAACATAATCTTCCATTTAGTCCCCCTCTTCCCTGGCAACAATTTAAGGAAATCACAAATAAATCAGTGATTTTATTTCAACAATGCAGCAGAGGCAAGTATCAATATAAAGCGGACTCTGGGTCTCCCTTATTCTACAAAACAAACCCAGGCCATTTTTGCACTTAATCTTATAAAATCCTCTCCATCATCACTTTCCTCATTCCCAAAATTAACTGACACCAGCTGCTTGTGACAAGCATGCCTGTCGTCTCCCTCAACTCTTGCCAAGCATGATACCAGCAGCCCCCTCCCTCCCTTTCAGGTGACACTCAGCATCCAAGACACACACTTCCTCTGCCCGGGAGAACCCCAAATCGCATCCTGCCTCTGGAAGATGCCCATGTAACCTCCTCCTCCTTCTCCTCTAACCCATCCTCGCAGAGAACAGAGGAGTGATGGCACCACGGTTGGCCACAGAGACATGGTGGGGGGCAGGGAGGGGAAGGCGGGGAAGAGAGGAGCTGGAGACGCGTCAGGGGAGAAAGGAAAGGGAAGGAGATCCACCCATACAGATGACACTCCATGCAGGCCTTGCCTCCTACCCAACCCTTCCATGGAGCAATGGGGAGGGGGGACTGTGGGGCAAGCTGAAATGGCACCTTACCTTCGCTGCAGTCCTTTCCCCGAAAGCCCGTTTGGGAGCAGTCGCAGACAGCCTGATCATTGAGCACTGAGCAGACACCCCCGTTGAGGCAGACGTCCTCCCTGGCACACAGGCGGCTCTGCTCATCGTCCAACCGCACCTCCTGGCTCTCCACCGGCGACGCCTGCGTGTAGTTGACCCGGACATCTGTTATCCAGCCCTTGAAGGGCTCCCGGTCTTTAACGGAGGAGAGCGTCAGTTTTAGCGTTGCCGATCGCAGCTCTGGTGGGAGCCCCCCTAAGAAGAGGCCACTGAAGACAGTCATGTCCCTCCGCTTGGATTTCACTTCCACCCACTTGGCCTCCGCCCGGTCAATGATTAGCGTTGTGTTCTTGAAGTGGCGGCGGATGACGACTGCGTGCCAGAGGTTGTCATTGACCGCCGTGTCAGAGAGCAAGGTGGCGGGCTCGGCACAGAAGATGGAGAAGCTGAGTTGCAGTCGCCCGCCCTGGGTGAGGATGAGCTCCAGGAAGTCGCAAAAGCCCTCGTCATCAAAGTAGAGCACCAGCCCGCTGGAGCTGCGAGTCTTCATGTTGAAGCTCATCTCACTCTCGCAGCAAGCATTCCACTTGGGGAAGCGGGTCCACTGGCCCTCTGCCCCTGGGAACTCCAGCCCACTGCCCAGCTCAGCCCAGCAGCCCAGCAGCAGGGCCAACCAGAGCAGTAAGCAGCCCCCGCGCCGCACCAGCACCGCCCCCATCCTGCGCGGCCTGGGGTGGGCGAGCGGGGCGGCAGGGCCGGCGGGGGGCGGCGCTGGGGCCCCGGTGGCAGACAGGGTAAAATCTTGCCGGGTGCCGGCCACACTGGGAGGTTCAGACACACTCACCCCCGCCCTGGGCTTGGGGCTCACTGTGGGGGACTCCCCAGGGTGGGGGGGCTGCAGGTTCCCCACAGGATGGTGTTAGGTGCAGGATGAGGTTGGAGGCTACCCAAGCGGACCTGCAGTGGGGCGAAGGTGCTGTTGTATCTCTTCACTGGTCAGCCAAGCTTCCCAAAAGGTGTCCAGGGGTGGGTGAGTCAGCAGAATTTTTCCTCAAAGCCAACATTACCAAACTGGGAGAAAACCCAAGATCAGTGGCAAAACCCTCCTCCAAGCAGATCCACCAGCTCAGCAAGACTGTAGCAATATCCCAGGGTGTGTGTGCCTCCTTTTACATCCTCTCTGCCAGCTGTAGTTTCCCAGGAAGCCAATTACCGAACCCAGCGCTGCCTCCCCAGGATGGATCCTCTTGTCAGATCATGGACTGTCTGCCATGGTGTTAGAGCAGCGTCAGCAGACGACAGGACTCATCGCTCATGGTTTCCTGAGCTGCCTCAATCCCAATGGGGTTGAAACCCAGAAGCTGTCAAACAGCCGAGTGGCTACTTGACATGCAAAGCCTGACAGCTCCTCTTCTGTTTGCTTGCAAAAGGCCAAGTCTAAGATCCAGGGGGGTGATTTTCCTCTATTGTTTTTGTTTCTAATCTGCAAAGAATTGAAACAGAGTAATAAGAAATAATGGCTAATAACATGTTAAATCATATAGTTGATCAATAGTGGACATTGGTGATTAATTTTTCATTCGAACTGCTGTTCCGATATTAGAAGAATGAACTGCTGATGTAATTTTGGGTTTATTGAGAAATCATAATAATCTGCAGTGTTAAACCTAAATCTTAATGTACATGCTTATATTAAGTTACATTTTCTAATGTAACTTATCTATACATAAACTACTTACCTTTCCAAAACTTTCAAATATTTTAGTAGCACATTTTATTATTACAAGGCTGATGTTAAAAAGAAAAGGTGGTGTTTATTTTGCAGTTTGCTTTTCTGCAATTTTTTCACAGAAGTACCAGCACCTATGAAGCTATATGGTCCTATTAATGCACACGATGCAACCAAGCCCAGTTCTAGTTCTTTCCAATGTAGCTCAAAAATATATAAAGTGGACTGAGCTCCCAGCAGGAAATGGTAGATTTCACTGTATTTGGCACACCCACTGGTTTATTGTCATGGGGTGAGGAAGAATTGCAATGGTTTCTTAGAAGTCTTTTTGAAAATTTCAAACCACATTTTTCTGTGCCACCTGGTTTCTTTCACTGCTCATATTCTCTGTTATGGCAGGGAAAATCCAATTCAAGCCAGCTCTGATGATGACATTATTCACAATGCAGATCAGTTAATCCCAGGTGTTAGTCCTCTAAAATGGGTTGCAGTATTTTATGTATGTTTACTCAGCTGCCCTTATTTAAGAGGACAACCCCTCATTTAAAAAATAATACATATGCCACAGTACACTCTCTTCCTCTGAAGAGGTCTCTACATCCAAAGCATTTCAGCAGAGAAGCTCCCCTCTCTGTTTTTCTCTCTCAAGCTGCTGTCTCTTTTCTGGAAGGTGTGTATTAGCAGATGTCTCCTGATGGAGGAGAGGATCTCCGACATCTCCCTCACTCACTTCTTCCCCTTCACTTCCTTCCCATTTCTTAGCCAGCAGCACTTATGCAGGCAGAATATCATATCCAGAGCCTTTAAGGAGCCCTTTGCTGGGCTGGTGTGTGTGTGTGTGTGTGTGTGTGTGTGTGTGCATGCACATGGGTGAGGGGGCAGAGATGAGCCTGCCAGGGCAAAACCTGCGTTAAAACAGGCACACACCTCAGCTGCCTGCACCTGACACGTTCAGAGCTGTTAAATCACCTCCTACTCTCTCTTTATATTTAATTTCATTCCTCTAAACGTCAACACGTTTATTTTTATTATTTGTCACATGCGAGATGGGCAAGAACGGCACAAGGGAGGCAAGGAGAGCCCCCAAACTTCACAGGAAGAGGCCAGCCATGCCCAACCAGCACCGGGCAGCGCTGGGAAGCAGCGAGCTCCCGGGTTCACCTCCCCTTCTCCCCTTACAGGAGCCACCCTTGGCAATGACGCTACCAGCCGAGAGATTTCCGGCAGGGCCCGTGGCGGAAGCCCCTGGGCCACCCTCGTTCTTCTAGACCGGGCAATCCCGCTCCTAATCCTTGCCATTTTTTGGCCCTGCAGTGCCGGTTGCTGGCTGTGGGGCAGGGGCCACGCTGCTCCGCGGCACCGCGCCTCGACCCCGCTCCGGTTTCAGCACCAGGAACAGCTCCGCCCTGCGCGGCCCGCCGGGGCGGTGGCGGCGGTGGCCGTGGGTCCCCTGGCGCCCGCCGGTGCGGAAGCTGCGCTTGTCCCCAGGTCCTCCCCGTCGACCCGCAGCCTCTGCACCGGCCGAGGTGCTGTACACGAGTGGGAGCCCGTGTGAGTGCACGGGGAGAGGAGGTGAGGACGGCAGCGGGGCCCCGCTGCGGCGGAGAGGGAAGGGGGCGAAGAGGGAGAGGATTTGAGGTGTGCGGGGAGGCGGGGGCTGGATGTCGGTGTGAGACACGGCGCGTGTGCCCGGGGGAGGAAGGGGAGGGAAGGCGTGAGAAATTACTTGGAGGGCCCAGGGGAGGGGGGAGAAGAGGGGGATGGGTGGTGTGGATGAGGATGCACGTCGGATGTGGGGAAGGGGGTGCGTGTGTGTGTGTGTCTGTGCACACGAGAGTTACGGGGCGCCGAGACTGGTCACTGCGCGCCTCAGGAGAAGCGGTGGGTGGGGAGAGAAAACGGGAGGGGGGGCGGAGGGGGAGAAAGGGGCGCGGGTGCCCTGGTGCAGGGCGCCAGCATCCTTGCGCAGCGCAGGGGGTGAAGGAGGTAAGAAGGGGTCTGTGCTGGGAGCTCGTGGTGTGTGCCGGGGCTTGGGGGCGAGGGGGTGGGCAAGGGCGCGCGTATGAGCGTGAGAGTGTGAATGTAAGTGTGCGTGGGCGCCCGCCGTGCCAGAGCGATCCCTACAGGTGTCCGCGGAGAGCAGCCGAGCGGGGATCCCACCTCGAGAGCAGCCCTGCCGGCTGCCTGCCGCTCTCTGCGGCGTCTGCATCCCCCTCTCACTCACACGCACAGAGAGACACACGCACAGAGAGACACACGCACAGAGAGACACACGCACAGAGAGACACACGCACAGAGAGACACACGCACAGAGAGACAGACACACGCACGCAGCAGCAGCAGCAAGAGGGGGAAAGAGATAGGAGAGAGGGGCACAAAGAAAGAAAGAAGAGAAATAAAGGAGGGTGAAAAAAAAAAAAAAAAAAAAAAAAAGAAAAAAAGAGAGAGAGAGAGGGGTATTGAAATACTGAAAGAAGAAAGACCCAAGGAAAAAAAAAAAAAAAAAACAAACCCAAACAATTGCTTATTTATTACTGCCAATATAATTCAAACACTGTCAATAAACGGCACAGTCTTGCCTAGTCATTTCCAAAGCTGAGGGACACTTTCATTCTCAAAAGACGACAATTTATTAACATATATGTGTATATATCTCAAATGGGCTCTTAAGTGCCAGACGTCCCTCCCCCCTATATATGTATACACATGTATGTAGCGAGAAATATACACAAACCAACATAAATGTAGCTACTGCATTCATGCCTCACCACTGAATTAATAAGCTTTCCCCACCCCTCTACAATCTTTTTTTTTTCCTTCAAAGAATATGATTTATTCACAGGTGCCCCGATTGAGCCTTTTCAAATTAAAAAAAGAGAGAGAGAGAGACACCCATAGGTCACTAAATCCTTAACAAATGCCAGCTCGGTTGGCATGCACAACCCTTGGCAGAATCCTTATTGAACAGAATATACAGCATTGTCTCTGGGTGCGGGGAGGACGAGAGAGTTCACAAATTACCGGATAAAATAAAAGGATCTGAAAAAACAACCTTGCTGCAGCCAAAGGGAGAAGCGCTCTAATTCAAAAGCAGAGTTAACAGCATCATTAATCTTTTCATTTCTACGTAATTTCTAGAATCAAATTCTTTCCTAAGCGGCTGGAATGATCGATTTTGCAACCCTCCCAGTCTGCAGATGTATTTATTTTAATATGCTTATGATAGAATTTCTACCCCTTAAAAAATGCATACCATCAGCAGGAACCTGAACAGGTTCACACTCATATCAGGGAAGCCGGGTGCCCTCTTTCTTCTGGATCACAATAGAAAATGTTCCAAATTATCAATGCACTTCCTGCATAAACCCCTCTCCTCTTCCAGACCGACGCCGATAAATAACAGTAATATTGCCATATCCATTCCCATCGCTGCCCCGGCTTCGCGTTTCACCAAAGCGGCTCCCGCCAGGGAAAACATGCAGCAGATTGATCTTATTCCTCAAGTCTCACAGACCCCCTCCCCTCCTCCTCCCGCCTTCGCCAGGGATAATAAATTACCGCAGCCAGCCTTTAACTTCTACCTCCGCTCCCCCATCTCCTCGCCATCTACCTCTCCACAACGCCGCATGCAAAACCCACCAGCCTCTCGGCGCCACCGCCACCAGCTCCGCCGCGGTAAAGCGGGGGCTCATCCTCGGCGCCGCCGCTCCGCCCGCGCTGCGGACGCGCCTTACCTGGGCGGGGTGCGTCGGCCCGGAGCCGGGGCTGGGGCCGGGGCCGGGGCAGGCGCGGCTGCCGGGGCTGCCTCTGCCGCTCGCCGGCGGAGCGGGCGCTGCTGCGGGTGCGGGTGCGGGTGCGGGTGCGCGGCGGCAGCGGCGGCGGCGGCAGCGGCAGCGGGCGGGGACGGCCGCCGGGAGCGAGGGGCGGTGCCGCCGCGTGACGCCGCCGCGCCCGTCTGCCCGCCGGGGGCGGTGCCGCGCTCTCTGCAGCCCCCCCCCTCCCTCAGCCCCAACCCCTGACCCGCCCCGCCCGGACCCGCCCGGACCCGCCGCTTCCCCTCCCCTCCGACCCGGCTGTCTCCGGGGCTGGGGAGTTGCGCCGCTCCTGGTGGAAGCCCTCGTCTGGAGGGAGCGTGATGGAGGGGTTCTGCTAAGGGCGGTGCTGGGCCGAGAGGGTCGAGGGGTAGGGGGAGGAAGGGAGGTGCGGTGGGTGAGCGAGGCTGGGGGGTGATGGGCGCGCAGGCTGCTGCCGTCTGATGGCAGGATGGTTTGTGCACCTCCGGAGGGTGAGAGGAGGAGAGGGTCGCTGGAGACCTTTGCCAGCTTCCCATGTAAAATTCTTCTTTCTTTGTATCGTTCTTTTTTGCTTGGTTCATTGATTGATTGTTTTGTTGTTGTTGATGTTACTATTTTTTTCCCCCTGAACTGAAGCTTGATGGATGTCACACCGCAGAGTAGAGGTGTAGATGTGAGCACACCCAAGGACTTGATTTGTACCAAAGGAGAAGCATTTGGCTGCTTTTTGGTGTAGTGTTAAACCTGTCTGACTGTATCTTGCCTCCCAATGGTTGCAAACTATTAAAGAAATAGAAGGCTTCTTAAGATCATTTGTTTTAGCTTCATGGGAAGTATCTGATCATGCCAAATATACTCAGTTTTGTCAGTCAGTTGACATTCCAACGTTGTACTTAATGGCCTACAGAAAGGTGATGAAGTGATCGTAAGTGCTTTGCATGTTGCCTTAGCCAAGGTCTTGGCAACTTCTGTAAACACAAAGTGATGTTTGTCTTGTGAGTCACAGGAGCACTCCAGGCCTGGGCATCCTAGATTTTTTTCAGAATGGTCTGTGCAATCATAGTTTTAATTTTTGTTGTCCAGAGTGTCAACCTATCAACTTACTTTTGAGATGAAATTTCAGAAGTAAGTGTAAAAAAAAAACCCTAAAATCAATTCTCTCACCATGATCCCGGGGGAGTTAGCCGTATGATTTTTTTTGTTTTGTTTTGTTTTTTATTAAACAGTCTTCCTCAGAGATGACAAGTTTGATTAGGTAACCAAGCAACATGTAAAGTAATGAGACTAAAAGCTTGCTAGATATGCAACATATCTTCAGTACTTGGAGCAGGATCAGACACCCCTTTTGTTCAGCCAGATGATACCCATATCCAGCTATTTTTAAGCAGAGTGAGAATTTCTCTTGACAATTCTAATAACTTGACCCATGGAAACAGAGCAAGGAGTAAACATCTTTTCTGCTATGAAAAGCATATAAATTGTAGGATGCAATATAAGTGATACACATTTTTAAAGGAGTAAAATTATAACCTCACAGTAGCTGTGTGTTGTGTGCACTGTAAAAAATAGCATTTTCTAACTCTGAACTTATTTTTATTATGCCCATGGTGAACACATGGGGAATATTCTTATGCTCTTAGATGAAGAGTGTCAGAGACAAAGCCCAATCCACTCTATATGTGCTGGCATTGTAGAGGTGCTGGCACAGGTGAAGGATTCTTCCAGCTCCAAACTGAGGAACAGATGAGTTATTTCAGTAGTATCCAGGAGATATTAATGTTTCTCTAAAGCAGTAGTAAGAAGCCTGACACATAGAGAGGAGACTCATATGCTATATATGTAGAAATAAAGCAATGAGGCATTATGTGAGCCAGGAAGATAGAGAGATTTAGGGAGAATACTGTCTCCTTTATTTAATGGTGGTTTTTTGGTTGAGTTTCAGAAGAATGTATTACTTTTGTCATTCTTAACATTTGTTGCAGCATATGGTGTCATAGTTGATTCATTCTGAAGCAGCACACACACACACACACACACAAACACACACACACACAAAAGATATAAAAAAAAAACAACCCTGATTTCCAAACTCTCCCTCTTTGTAGGTCTTTCATCTAGACAAATGTATAGAATGTCTTTTAAAAAGCACATGGCCTTACAGAAATCTGACTTTCTTCTGCAGGAAAAAAGTGTTCTGTGTTATACCAAAATATTTATAGATACTGAAAATTATAGAGAAAAAAGCAGCAATTATATTCCTGCAAACAAACCATTTGTATTTGCTGTCAGAGGGAATGCAATACATTATCCAGCCTGCAAGTCTGAGGCCTTTGGAGGAATGTATGCTGTGAGAACAAAGTGCCTTTAAGTCACTAGAAGTACATATATGAAATTGTCCAACAATTGTAATTTTAAATAACAGATTGGTTGGCAAGGTGAAGTGGATGCTGGAGCTGTCTCTGTGGCACACACATGCAATTGGCATGGCTGTCAGAGCTAATAAAAAAGGAAGTAACCAGTTAAAGAGGTGCAGAAGAAATAAGAACAAATATGCAGAGAAAAAAACCAAACACAATTAAAATCCATCTGAAAGTGCTTCCAGAGAACACCTGTTATCTGGGCAGATGTGAGAATGCTATAAGAAGGGAGAAAGTTATTTCTGGGATAGAGATAGCAGGAATTCTTTTAACAATTTGAAGGACAGAAAACCTGGGTTTTTTTGTTTGGTTGGTTGGTTGGTTTTTTTCTGAAGTGGCCCAGAGGAACATTGAACAATCAGGTTGTTGGGTTTTTGAGGTATGTCAAAGCTCTGTTCTGGTTATAATCACTCCACTTATTTCTGGCATATTTTGCTTCTTTGGAGCTACCATCAGTATTCCTATACCAAATCAGATCTTAGAGACGATCTTCTGCCTCAATAGAAAGCTCATCCTTTGTGTGTTTGAAGGCAATGTTTTTTTAGAGCTAGTAACATTTGGTTTTTTTAAATGCAAGAATACCTTTTGAACTTGGGTCAGATCAAAGAAGAGAGTGAACATCAGAGATGTACAGCAGAACTAACAGAGTGGTGTGCAATTGTCTATACTTGCATAGAGCCAGTGGGGTTTAAAGACATAGGGATGAAGAAAGTTAGTATTTCTTCCTCTTTTGCCATATGACAGGGCAATTTCAGCTGTGGGTGAAGAAAGTAAGGGGAAATCTAAAGTAAGAAGAAATTGAAAGGTACCTGTCTTGGAAAAAATACATCAAGTTACATATAAGTCCTCACTCCCTGAATTCAAAATAATTGAATAAAATTTTGAAGTACTTAAAGTTCTTGAAGAGACAAAACTTCATGGTTCAACAAAAGGAACTTAAGAAAAAAATCAAATACAGTATGGGAAGTATTTGACTGAGACCTCTGAATCAGAAAAACAGAACTGAGAAACAACTGACTACATGTGGACTGGATTTGATAGTTTCTCTACATAATGTATTTTTGGAGGTTATGCCTAACTTTGGAGGGTTAAGGTGTTAAAAACTTTCTTAAATCAATTTGGAATGGATAAATAATGAAGTAAAGGAATATACCTATGAGGACTTAAAATATTTATTACCTTTATACCTAGTACTGGCGTTTAATGGTATTTCCAAGCTTTCTGCTGTTTCAGAAGGTATCAGCTTTGTTTAGTGGTATAATATTCTAGTCATGAAGAGAAAATTGGAGATTCATAAATATAGGAGGCTTTGGGGCTCCTAAAGTAGTTTTGTCCAAAAAAACCAAACATGATCAGAAAATGCATAAGCATGTGTGAGGATCAGAAGATATTTGTGGACTCCTGGTAAATTCAAAATCTCAGCTGACCACAAAGCATTCTAAGGCTTACACATGTTTTTTCTTGGACATAACTGTTCAAGAGAATTTCACAATAATAAGTAACATTTGCTGAAGATCCTCATTTGCCCCATAAGATTAAAATCAGAGATTAATGTAGACAGCATTTTTTTGCCTAGTAGCTTAAATGAAAGGAATTTTTTAAAGCACTAAGAAAACAAGACCAGTTTAATAGTTCAAAGCATAGATATATATAGTGTCTCCATATAGGAAAAATGTGTGCGACTTCTGTTAGAAGTTCATCAGGAGTTGCATATCAAACCCATGCATCTTTTTTCATTAAATGAGATAAAAACCTGATGGGCATGAACATAATCATATTCCTACAATATTATCATAGAGGAAAATGTAGTATGAAGAATACAGAAGCTACTGTGACCTCAAAAAGTCCTTCAAGTGCATTTAAGACATCATTAGTGACAAAAAGCTACAGGCTGATGACTCTAAGTCTCAGACATGAAGGCACTGTACACTTGTTACCCATACCAGTTCTAACTCCTATTGTGCACATGGCTTGACGGATGGGCACAGCAGTATGCATCACCAGGAGAAATCTATAATGACAGGCCCCATATTAGCTCTTCTGAGCTGCACAGTAACTCATTTATCAGCTAGCTCTGCTGATGAATCTTCAGTAGGTTTTGGTATGGATTATGATACAGCAGAAGCAGCAGTGGTTTTCTTGCTGAATCTCCATGACGAAAGTCAAAGTGTTGCAAAATGTCCTTCTCAACAAACAGTTTTGGATTTTACAGCCTGTATCAGTCAGCTGGGTAAAGCATGGTAAAACAAAACTGTTAAATTAACTGGTTTCCAAAGCATATTTGGCTTGGTATTAACTGTGTTAGTATGGAGTTGGTTGTAGAAATTTTTTTATAAAAGTGTTTGGCTTGATATGAGTATTAATACTATGATTTTTAAAAATTGTAAGAGCAACTTTCATAATAATAAAAAACTTAATAATTTCAAAAGAAGTCCCTATATTCATGTCTCCAAAAGTTACTATTTTCTGTGAATCCTTATGTGGTAACATGACACAACATATATCGAATATTTATGCATGTAACAGGTACATCTTGAGGCCATCCTGGCAGATGTGAGTTTAGGAATAATACAACTAAATACTGGGCAATTAAGTGTCTTGGATTGAAAAAATATAAGGCACTAAATCAATTTAGAATAGCTGTGTCTTCTTTAATTCAAATGTTTGTTTGTTTTTTTAGTGTCTTAAACCATTTTTTAAACAGCAAAGTATAGGCATTCTTTTAGATAAGAAGGGGAATTGAAGAGAAGAAACTGTGGTGTGTTGTCATTGTGTGGACAAGAGTCACCAAAAGCACTTGGACGCTCATGGTATCCCATAGCTGCCTGTGGAATTACTTGCTTGAAAGAAATATGTAAGAAATCCCACTGTAAGAAGATGTGGGATTAATATTGTGTTGTAATCCCCGAGAGAGATTATTTTAAACCCTGAAGTTTTTTGTGTAATATTTCTTTCAAAACTTTCAATATTTAACAGTCTTTTATAACTGTTGCTCTTGTAATTTCCCATAATTCCTTTTAAAATCTCATTAAATTGCTACTCATATGTAATTGATGTAATTTATATGAATGCCATTTGTGTGACATTTTTATAAATTTCCATGAAATCCATTCATCATTGTCAGTCATCACCTTCTTCATGCTCTTTCCTAGGTTCACAGAGCTGCCTAGATACATTGGTGTGTTCAGGGCCCCTTTGTTTTAGGAATGCTTCTGGCTAGTCTGTAGTGTATGGCTCTGAGGAAAAAACAAACTGTTCTGTGGATTCCAGAGTCCTCAAAAATTGAAAAACAATGTATAGCAAGTCTTTAAGGCTGTCAGAACAACAGGATATTCTAGTGTAATTTATTAGTGTGCTCAAATCATAGATGTAGTATGCAAATCAGTAGTAGCAATCAAAGAAATCGCATCTTGCACAGCTGCAGGACTGAGTCTTATGTGGGAACTTCCCTCGAAGGTTCTGAGTACCTTCAGCTCCCAAGAACTGCTAATGTGGGCTGAGGGTACTAGGAAGAACTTGTCCCATTTTGAATCAAGCCCTTTGATAGCTGGAAGAAAATCTCTGATTATAATATATTTTTTATAATGTGTCACTCTACACTTGCAAAAAATGAGTATACTTGCTAAAATTCAAGTATTCTACAGATACTTATCTGTACTAAAAGTGTGCCAAGTATACTAAAAATATATTACTTTTCATAAGGGTGTAATTTCCTAGTAATCAGAAAATATACTCTGATTCAAAAATTGCTATAATTGTTAATGTTGGTGAGACATCACTAACTAAGGCATCAAAGAAAAATGAGTATTTGTGGTTTGAAGCAGCAGATAGGTAGCTGAGTTCATCAGTGTTTAAACCCTGATGCATTTGCTGAAGAGGTTAACTAAGGGAATTCTGCAGTGTGCTGGATAGTTAGTATTTTTACACTTTGGGGCAATTTCATTGTTGGTTTGTCTACTTGAAAAATCCTTTCACTAAAGCAAGTAAGAGTTGTCCTTTTCAGAAACTGCAGTATTACTATTTCTTTAAAAGCCTGAATAAGTGTATTTTTATTTGGTCCTCACAATCTGTCTTGAGAGTCTTTAGTGTGATCATTACTTAGTAATAGTTCAGGTGTTTGAAACACAGCACAGAAAAAAGTACTAGAGGAAGCAAATAAGACAAGGAAGAATAAGACAAGGGCCTGAATGAAAGACAGATTGGAAGGCAGCAGAGGAGATATGTTGGGGATGAAATATTTTGTGTATGAAGTGATAAGAGAAAAGCAAGCAACCAGAATTTAAAAAGCAAGAGTTGATGTTGGAAATAAAGGGCAATGGAAGAGTGATGATCAAGAAATAAGCAAAAATAGTTAGACAATAAATAGGAACTAGATACAAGGAAGCAAAAATTGTTTTGTTACAAAGCATTTTGACTTGGATCAGAAAAGAAGTAATGAGGTATAGGATAAATTGTAAATCCTTGGGCACTTAGAAGTTTACACTAGCCCTAAGAAACAATGAAGATAGAATGTAGACAGAATCAAAACGCAGCCCAAACCAGAAACATACACATTTAGTTGTCTAATGATCATGCCAAGGTTAGAAATACTGTGAGAGTAGATTGGACCTGTTGGGAGAACTGTCTGTGGCTGCTGACACCATCTTCTTCCATGACTGGCTGACACAAGTCTGTGGCATAGCAGGACTTCTTGTGGCTGATCCCATAATCATTTCAGGGCAAATTTCACTAGAAAGGGAAAACTCACCACTGCTATAAATTAGTGTTGTTCTTGTGATCTTGGAGGGGAAAAGAAGTAAAAGATCTTATAATGATGTAATTTCCTTTCTGTTCAACATCAAACCTGCTCACTTTAAGATTCAGATGAGGCAATGCTATATATTGTTTTTCTTATACAATGCTAATGATGTTTCTCGGCTGACCTTCCAGGCAATCAGTTTTGAACATGTTAATGCATTGGTCATAAAGAAATTCTTGGCAGCATTCAAACACTTTGACTCTCCATAGTTCTTTCTAGTGTCACCTGCAAACAAAATGCCTGAACCCTGGACAACTGCTTGTCTCAGCCCAAGAAACTACTCCTTCTACTTTCCACGCATGAATATAGGCTGGGAGGAGAAAGGATTTGAGACAGGCCCAAGGAGAAGGACTTGGGGGTCATGGTGGACCAGAAGCTCAACCCAAGCTATCAGTGTGCACTGGCAGCTCAGAAAGCCAACCCGGTCCTGGGCTGCATCAAAAGAAGCACAGGCAGCCCATTGAAGGAGGTGATTCTCCCCCTCTGCTCTGCTCTTGTGAGACCTCACCTGGTGTACTGTGTCCAGTTCTGGAGTCAGTAGCATAAGAAGGACATAAAGCTCCTGGAATGTGTCCAGAGGAGAGCCACTAAAATGACCAGAGGGCTGTAGCACCTCCCCTATGAAAACAGACTGAAGAAGTTGGGGTTGTTCAGCCTGGAGAAAAGGAAGCTCCAAGGTGACCTCACAGCAACCTTCCAATACCTGAATGGGGCTTACAAGAAAGCTGGGGTTGGGCTTTTTGCATGGGTGTGTAGTGAGAGGACAAGGGGAAATGGATTAAAACTTGAAGAAGGGAAATTTAGGTTAGACATTAGGAAGAAACTCTTTCCTCTGAGGGTGGTGAGACACCGGAACAGGTTGCCCAAGGAACTTGTGGCTGCCCCTTCCCTGGAAGTGTTCAAGGCCAAGTTGGATGGGGCCCCGAGCAACCTCATCTAGTGGAGTTTCCCTGCCTATACATAGGGGTTGGAACTAGATGATCTTTAAGGTCCCTTCCAACCCAAGCTGTTCTATGATTCTATGGTTCTATACTCAATATGTATATTCAAACCTTTATGTAGAATCTGGAAGTTTTGTGCCTCTTTCTGGGAAATACAGTTCTCTGATGTCAGGATGTCATTTGTGGTTTTAATACTGCCAAATCAGTGTTTGTTTCATGTAGTCTATGTTCTTCCTGTTGCTTTTTCAACTGTTTGCTCTCCTATGTTCTGTTCAATAGATAGAGGGTTTTTTTCACTCTTGGTCTCTCTCTCTCTAATTCTTTCTACCTATTTTGCAACTGTGGCTTTTGCTGACTACTGCTTTTGATTTAGCTATACATTTGTGCAAAAATGCCGTAGCTACCAAAGCAGCAGGAAAAACAGAGATTTCACAGAGACTTACATAGTGGCAAGAGAAAAGATCAAGATACTGCATATTTTTAACAACAGACTCAAGTTCTCTCTCATGTATGAGGTAAGCACTTGTCTTTCTGAATGCATTGTAAGACATAATTTTATCATTCTGTAACCCTAAGTACCAGGTAACCAGCCAGGTAACCCCAAACTGAACAACGTGCAGTAATCTGGAGAAAGGTGTAGAGATGCAGCTTGAACTGTGAGTACTAATGAGTAGTTATTTTCCATTAATAGTCCTCTATTGTCATGTATGTGATGTGCTGTTTTAGTGATGTGTATTCATGCTATTTTATATTGCATTCCTTATAAATCCTCTCAGCAGCAAACTTCTTTGGCTGTATGACCATTGGAAAGGTGTCTTCACCTACTGATTATGTTTATTTCAAGCTATTTCAACATACATAGAAGCACTTATCTTGGCAAATGAAAAAAAGATGAAATAATAAAAATACCACAGTTATATTTTAAATATGTATAGGCTGGATGACATTCACTTATTACTGAAGCAAACTTGAAGATAGAGGTTACCCAACAACCTGCCTACAAGATATTTTTTTTTTTTTAGCTTGAGCTCTGTATTTATCAAATAAGCTTATAGCAACATCTTCCACTGGATGGATCATTAGTAATTGTCAGTTTTAAAGTATTGCTGGGACAGAAAAAAATAGTTCTGGTCCTGCAGACAGTGAAATTACCATGGTTATGGTGGTTACAGACAAAAGACCAGGGCTAGTACACCTCCAGGCTTTTATCTTGTAATTTAGCTAGTGCAGGACTCCAGTAGGGCTTCCCTTCTGGTTCTGAGAGCTTATATTGATTCTTAGGTGTTCAATGACTTAATGCTACAGGCAGAGAAACACACAGATTTTCGTGATGTTTGCAGGCTTCAGGATGTTAAAATTATGCAAATTGAGCACAGTTTGCCCCAAAAGCAAATTAGCATTGTGCACCTGTAGCAAGCATAATATGTGTATTCCAATGAAAGTATGAACATTCAGCACATTTTTACCTCATTAGCACTCCAGGGGTAGCAGTGACTTCATTTTTGCTGTTGCAAGTTCTGTAGCTGCTACCCATAGACATTTTACAGTTGTCCATAAAACACATTTCTCAAAACCAAACATAAGTTTTATGAAAAGTATTGAGAAGCCAGGATAATGATTTATTCCTTTATAGAGTGAATTACTATGTATAGGGTATACAACCTTTGGCATCCAAATTCTGTGGGTCATGAAAAGAAATGCCACTCCTAGAACTGGGCTGCTTGACTACATAACACACTATAATTGGAATCAGATAATTTCTACTTGGGAGAAATCATAGAGCACCTGTTCGGTCCATATAAGGCTGCATTTTGGAAAGGAAGATTGGGATGAAAAAAGCCCAGGAAGACCATGATCCAAACCCCATGGAAGTAAATGGACTTTACTGTGACATGGTACAGAATGAAGGAAGGGAATGTAAAGTCCCATCTGTTCATCTGGTTCTCTTGGTTTATGACTGATTTGTTGCTGGATGGAGAAAGTAAGCTTGAAGTCTCAACAAGGTAATAATAAACACATTTATAGGATGAATAAAACCCAGTAGGTTATTATTGCACTTTGCCCCAAACGCCTATTTTTTCTCATATATAGTTGAATAAAAGGAGATCAAAAATTTTGCAGTTATCTTATTAAGTTCCCTGCTACACTTCGGAAAAGGTTTTTTTTTTTGAAAGCTTTCTTGTAATCTCCCTTGAACTGTACTACTATATGATAGAATGATAATAAACCCCCATGACAGATTAGTTTTTGTTTCCTGTTAACTGAATCACTAAATATGTTCAGTTTCTATAAGGAATACATTTTTTTTCTTTTTTTTTTTGCTTGGGTTGTCCTCCTCCTGCTCTTTTCCAGGTTTAATTTTGTTTGTTTACTATTTCATATAGATTTTAGGTATTTTTGGATTTTAATGAGTTGGTTTGTATGGTAACTGAACACTCACTTAAATTCAAGTGTCTGTTGTGGATGCTATAGGTACTTCTGATAAATATTTGAACTTTTCTTTCTTTTGAATATTCAGGAATGTTGTTAATCATAGAATCAGCCAGGTTGGAAAGCACCTCTGAGATCATCAAGTCCAGCCCTTGACCACTACCACTGTGGTTACCAGACCATGGCACTGAGTGCCACATCCAGTCTCTTTTTAAATTTCTCCAGGGACGGAGAATCCACTACTTCCCTGGGCAGCCCATTCCAATGTCTGGTCACCCTCTCTGTAAAGAATTTCTTCCTAATATCTAACCTAAGCCTCCGCTGGTACAACTTGAGACCATGCCCTCTTGTCTTGTTGAAAGTTGCCTGGGAAAAAAGACCAACCCCCCCCTGGCTCCAGCCTCCTTTCAGGGAGTTGTAGAGAGCGATGAGGTCTCCCCTGAGCCTCCTCTTCTCCAGGCTGAACACCCCCAGCTCCCTCAGCCTCTCCTCACAGGACTTGTGCTGGAGTCCCTTCACCAGCCTGGTTGCCCTCCTTTGGACCTGCTCCAGGACCTCAATCTCCTTCCTGAACTGAGGGGCCCAGAACTGGACACAGGACTCGAGCTGTGGCCTCACCAGGGCTGAGTACAGGGATAGAATCACTTCCCTGGACCTGCTGGCCACGCTGTTCCTGATCCAGGCCAGGATGCCATTGGCCTTCTTGGCCACCTGGGCACACTGCTGGCTCCTGTTCAGCTTCCTGTCAATCCAGACTCCCAGGTCCCTTTCTGCCTGGCTGCTCTCCTACTACCGAGGTCAAAGGTTAAGCAAAATTTAAAAAAATATTTGAATATTCATTTAATGGTGAAGAATTTACAAAATGTTGATAATGTGGAGGACTGGTAAACTTCATATGCAACCAAATCTTTAATCGTTTTACTGGGATGATTATCTGCCATGACTGCAGTATGCAATTCTTCATTTGAAGCATCTAGACATGACCCTTCTGACCCTGCCAAGTTAAAGGACCTTGCTTCTGTTCCAGCAGGGAACTGAGAAGACCTTTTCCAACCAAAACTGGACATGTGTATGTCTTCTACACCCTTCAATGGGTTTTCTTTCTTCAGAGTATAGTTGTTATGTTGCTGTATCATTTTATAGATAGACATACGTCTGTTACACTCATGCAAGAGTTAGCCAGCTGTGTGCCAGCTGTTAGCATAGCACTATATCTGAGCTAATGAGCCTTACAGGGGATTTTTTTCCTTCATAAATGTTCTAGCAACTCTTAATCTGCAGCAGATTCTCCACTGAGTGATATATGGCATAATTTTCTCTTCTCTCTCATTGTCCCGTAGCTCTACTGTAGTCTGTATGCTGACATTTAGTGACTTGTTCATTAAACAAGTACAGCCTATTTCAGTTTATAAAGTGTCCATAAGAAAATTTGACATAATGTTTTACATGATTTACTCATTATTTTATTAATCAAATCAGGTGTCTGCAAACAGAATAGTGTGGATTTGTTACTCAAGATGGTTGCATGACTATTTTCACAAAAAAAAAAAAAAAAAACCAACCAAAAAAGATTTGAGTATCAGTGTGAAGCAAGTGAAAAAGGTTGTGAAAATCAGTAAACCAGAATTCAGGAGTGATGTTTAAATAATATGTTCATAGTTGCAAATATTGCCGACAGTATTCATCCTGGGGAGTTGTAGAGAGCGATGAGGTCTCCCCTGAGCCTCCTCTTCTCCAGGCTGAACACCCCCAGCTCCCTCAGCCTCTCCTCATAGGGTCTGTACTAGAGGTCTGGTCTGGTCATGGAAAACAACTGACTTTAAGGACTTGGGGAAAAGACTTTTCTGATATAGCGTGTTTTTTACTTACATAATTAGAAACAGGTGATTACTGCTTGCAGTTACAGAATGTAAAGATTATTAATTTGTGCATTCTTTCTTATTTGCATTTGAATTATCACTCATTAGTATGTTGTGAAAGACAGGATTACATTTTGGTCCTATATGCACTTACAGGGAAACCACTGCCAACTCTTTTAGTTGCTGACAGGAAGCCAGCAAACAGAAAATGTTTTGGGGGTTAGGTTTGCTTTATGTTTCTTGGTTATTTTGTTTGGTTTTTTTAGAAGCCTGGCAAAACAGCATTACCTTTAAAAGAGAGTCCTGAAGAATAGGAACTGAAATTATGATCCAAAGCAGTAAAAGGCCTGTGCACACTTGTCACAATTGTGGACAGGGAGTCTCAATATCCCTCCCAAGAGATGCATGAATTTCTTCTGTCCTTTCTTTGCTGTGTCCTCATGTAGTTCAGGAAGGGCATGCTGAAAGTTGAGTAGTTAACGTAAATAACTTACTGGAGAGCTCTTTGGAATTAAGGTATTGAACTGCTGCAAATACCAGACATACTGCCAGCATGCTGGAGAGTGTGATCCAAAGGTTCCTGAGCTAGAGGGGCATTTCTCTTGTTTTGTGGTGATGTCACGGCTTAGAAGGTTGGGGAGATCACAAACCTAGGACAGAATTCCTCTCTACTCCGCCTCCCCCCAGAAAAATGGAAGATAAAAGGGGAATAAAGGCTGGAGACTTGAAGTTGGAAACTGAAAATAATTGGATACAGATTTTACTAAGACAAGGGAAAGGTAATAACATAAAGGTTAACATAACAAAAAAAAAAATACAAATATATACAAATGTATATATGCAACCTAATAGCACATGGCAAGCTGGTGGTAACAAAACAGCAGCACAGCAAGCAGGAAATGGGAAGAAAAGAGGGAGGAGCTGCTGGCTTTCTGATCTTTTATAGAGTATGAGAAGGAAATGGGAGGCAATAGATCCTTCCTTTTGTGTTTTGGACCTCTCAGAGTCTGAGAGGCCTCCTTCTTTACTTCCTCCTGTTCAAATGGTGACAGGTGGTCAGTGAAAACATAACATGTTCTCTTGAGCAGTTTTTCAACCTTGGGTTTGATTATGTGTTCTTTCATCTTCCTCATAAAATTATTCTCATTACATTGACATCATTAAGGCATAAAGAACAAGTAATAGAGTAAATCAATCTAATAAATACCCCTTATGGCATAAATTACACAACATAGTGTGTCCTCTGGGAATGTAAGTGAAGCTGCAACAAGGAATTTCTGGTTGCAGTGTTGACATTTTTCTCCATTTTCTCAGTTTGATCAATGTCTGTGTTACATAGCAACCTTCGTATTACATGACTGTAGTGTAAGTAAAAATGCTCATTTGTAGGAGGCCAAAATTATTTTTCTTTGGTGCATTTTATTGAAATAAGTGAGCAAAACTTTAGAGCCAGGATTGGCAGTGGGACTTTAGGACAATTACTTAGTGCGATGCAAAGGTTAATGTCAGTTATATGGTCACTACCTTGCACATCAGATTGAATTATTATCCTTTTTTGTTTCTGGAAACATAATTAGTTTGTGATGGATGGGAGGCTAAAGTCAGTACTTGGGGTCAAGTCACACCTTAAAATGGAATAGCTGCAGATACTTTCTACATTTTGAAACATTAATTTAAGACCAGTCCAAATCAAATTGTTCTACTCTTTCAGGCCACCTAAACCTAGAAAGCCAGAGACTATAATTTTAAGAGCAAACTGATAATACTCTACAGTCTCCTTCTGCCCCTTTCACCCACCTACTTTGCAACTGAGAGTTGTGGGGTAGGTAATCCAGTATATAAATTATGTCCCTTCTACTTTTTATTAAATGCCATTTCCTATTTTTAGGACCTGGACATTGGACTGATGGTAATCAATATATGTCTTGAGTAGAGCTAAGAGAAGGATGAAAATAAATGTTCTCTAGAATTTGTTTGAACACCGCTTGACAGTGTTCTTCATTAATACTTATATGTAGAGTTGACTGAAAAAAATATAATAAAACCCACTGGAAAAATGTTAAGTTGTTAAACTTGAAAAATTGTGGAAATCTGTGAATAGTAGAAAACCTTTAGAGGAAAATGGCTCGTTTGGTTGGTGAGTCTGATTACGTGTGGCTTAAATTTTAAAACTGCACATTTTTATTGTGAATATGACATTTTAATACAGATATGATCTTTGAAAACATTTAAAGCATTAAATTTTGTTCCACAAAAGTGAAAACAAATGAAAACAAATACTGAATACTCTGGAGTTTCTTTGAAATATGAAATGTCGTCTTTCTTTGCATTGTCCTTAATACTCTACATATTTTTCAGGGCATGTTTTTGTCAGGATGTTCACGTAATATGAAATTCTTCACCATTCAGAGAGTTAAATTGAAGAGTTATGCAATACTTAAGCCTTATTTAAGACTGTGAAATAGGGAGGAGGGGAAAGATACACATTGTATAGGCTGACTGTTATGCCTGGGCACAAAGATTAATTTTACTTAAGAAAAGTGCTGGGTATTTATTTTCAGAAAAAAATGCACTGTCAGAAATTTTAGCACTGATTTATTTTAAATATAAAATTTGTCTGCTTAAATTGAGACCCTTGGCTTTCTGTAAAGGTAAGGAAGAAAGATACACTTTTTCAGGAGATATTGAGTATCAGATAAAGTCATACTTTCTTGCCAAATATATCAGTCGAGGTGAATTGTTTTTTACATCTCTACAATGAAATTCAAAACTGAGGAGTGTCAAATTATTTCTGAGAAAAGGAAGAGCTTTTTAAGAGTACACCTGCGTCTGGGCTTGCATCAACAACAGGTAATTTAATATCTGAAGATTTTCTCCCCTTTGACATACATTGCAAATAAATGGAATCTATTGGCTTTGATTAATTAATTTATTATATTGTTTTTGCTATACTTTAAACTGTGAACTCTTGGCTTGCTGCTGTATCCACACTAAGAGATAGCACTTTCAGTACATTATCATCTTTAGAGATTTTTCATATAAACACTGCAGACCAGCTAGCAATCAATTTATACAAAACAATCTTTATGTCATAATTTTAATCAAAGTGATTTCTTTATAGGATGAGATCTTTTTCTTCATAAATTCCTGGAGTGCTCTTGAGAAGCCCACAGATACTTCAATAAAAATTGAAGAACATGCAAATCTTTTTATTAGTAAAATTTAAAACCACATGTAAATGCATAGCTCCACTAAATAGATGCTACTTCCTTTTTACAGTGTTAGGGAGCCCTGGGACTTTTAAGGGCTTCCAGTGTCCTCAGTGCCCTGGCAATCCACGCACATTATTTGTATTTTAAAAATCAGCATTGCTCATTTTTGCCAAAGAATTCTTAAGAAAGTGTATGCTGTCTTCTGTTTTTAGGTGATTTCTTTCCCTAAACAAACCACCTGACAGCAGTCACTGGAACATCTGGGAAAAAAAGGTGGAACAACTCTATAGGTAAGTATATGTTACACCCAAATGAACATTCAAATGAGTATGAATATTTAAAGAAAAACCTTGTCATGAAGATGAAAATGGCATATACATAATTATTTTACAGCTGCTGCATGACTTAGTGTATAAATCTTTAATTCTAAGCAAAATTCAGTGCACCAAAATATACAGAAAATCCAAACTTTTTATGTTATCATAGCTACCCCTACTTCACATTTATTTATATAATTTTATTTTACCCTCATGTATGAATTTCAGTAACCCTCCAGCTCCCTGGATACTTAGGGATAGTTTTGAAACACTGAGTAGCTTTGTTTCCTAGTTTTTATATCACTTGAAGCTACCCATAGCCTGAGTTAATCAGTATTAAAATCCCCTGAACCATACATAAATTTATTTCTCCAGATTCAGCTTCTTTTTTTCCTTCTTCTCTTTGCATATTGCATAAGAATTTCTAATACATGAAACAGATAAATGGTTTATAATCCTAATAAATTCTGTTCATGAAAGATTAAATTTCTGCTCACACCACAGAATCTGCAAGGCAGCAGTACCAGTACGAGGGCAGGCCATGGCTCCTCTCCAATACTGAAGTTATTCAGATGTCCTCTGCTTTTTCACTTTTCCTTTCTATATCCTATCACTGCATCTTCCACTAGAGAAAAAAAAAAATTCTGAAAAATCTGAATTCCTGTGGAGAAAAATGGGCCACAAATATTTTAGGAACATGTACAAGAATTACCAAAGACAAAAAGGATGTAATCTACCAAGTATCTTCTGAGGAAATTTGAGGAACAATCGGTCTCAGCCGAATTAAGCCACTGGCCTGGCTGTCACAGGCACTAGGGATCAAATAGCTCTTCACAAAGTAAGCCTTTGACAGATGCACACTAAATGATGGTGGCATAACAATCTTCCTGATTTTGGTGAAGAGTTTCACCAGATCATTTTTAGAGGATTGTTTTTTGTTTATAGAACCTTAGGGGGTTGGAAGGGACCTCTGGGCATCATCAAGACCAACCCCCCTGCCAAAGCAGGATCACCTAGGGCAGGTCAGAAGAAATACTTCCAGGTGGGTCTTGAAAGTTTCTGGAGAAGGAGACTGCACAACCACCAGGCAGCCTTTTTCAGTGCTCTGTCACCCTTATAGTAAAGGTTTTTCCTTATGTTGAGGTGGAATTTCCTGTGTTCTAGTTTGTGACCATTGCCCCCCATCCTGTCACAGGTTCTTCTGGGGAACACCAGTAGTCATAGGTTTCCAACTGGACTCTGAACCATTGATCACAACCCTGTGAGCTCTGTTGTTTAACCAGTTCTCAGTCCATCTCACTGTCTGCTTTTCTAACACACACTTCCTGAGCTTGCCCATTAGTATATTATTATATAGGAATAATTAGTACTAATATTAGTATATAAGAAACAATGTTAAAAGCCTTCCTAAAGTCAAGGTAGACAACATTCACTGTGTTACCTGCATCTACCCATTCAGTCAGTCCATCACTGTTATTGTTCAGTTTATGGAAATGAGAATACAAATTGTTTATGTGGGGAAAAAGCCCCAAACATCTATTTTCTGCAATTGCTGGAGAAATGAGAAGTGGGAGTTTCCCAAGGGAGATCAAAGGTAAAATCGCAATTTTTTATATTGATAATTCATTTTCTGGGGCTGGTTTTGCATGTGGGGTAAATCAGCTCTGGTAGGTGAAAACAGCAGTTTCCATCTTTTCCTACGTATTTTTGTGTACATTCATCAGTAGCTAAAGGGGGGGGGGAGGGGAGGAGGGGGCTGTGAAGAGATAAAGTTGGTTTTATTCCTCATCTTTTTATGTTGCAAACAGTAGTTCTGACTCACTTTCTAGTCCTAATTTTTCTTAGATGGTGAAAGGAGTTGGGACACAGAGAAGAGTAAGAAATGTATTATTATAGGTTTGCTGTCCAAGAAAGTGTAGTATTCCTGAGGGTAACAGTATTTAAAATAGAGCACTAGGTATCAGAAAGGAAAATAACTCCATTATAACGATTCATTTCTACCAATATGAATTTTCCTTGGAACTATATTTACTTCGAGTTTTTGAGAAGGTATAAAAAAAAAAAAAGGAAAAAAAAAAGGAAAAAAAAAAAAGGAAAAGGTGATAGGCAGAAAAAACCCCCAATTTATTATTAAGAAACTGTAGTTTTATCTTTCCTTTCTCCTGTTGACTCATTATAAAGGCATATACCTAAATTATTTAGACAAGTAACTTTCAGTATTGTGAGTTCCTGGGGCAGTAGGAAGGAAACCACAAACATGTCCAATTTTCTTCAGCAACAAGAACTTCAAAAGGTCTGTTAATTGTTTAGAGCAAATTCTTAATTACACCAATCATGGAATCTCTTGGTCTTTCTCACACAACAAAACATATTATTAACTCTCTCAACTAGCCTCTTGCTCAGAGTTTCTGTAAGAAACTTCAGTTGTGGAAAAAAAAAATAAGAAAAAGGGGAATATTTGTCTTCTTTGTAATAGTATATTTCTTTAATAGTTCATGATTACTGATAATTTCGTGCTAGTTGAAAAGGTGGGTCTCTGCAGAGTTGAGAGGAATGCTTACTGTGGTCAGGCTTACTGAGCTGTCACCTTTGGTGAAAAAGGGCTGCTATCTCCATCTCAGTAAGAAGCTTGATCTAGAATCTGCCAGCATACAGGGTCTAAGGAGAAACCATGTATCACCAGATAAGTATCATCTCAGTTATTTTGTGAATTTATCATTCTTTTCATAACCAATTTTTCATTAAAAAATCAGATGGTTGCATATTGTACTGTTTCTTGCAATTGTCAAACAATTATTTTCCCAATGGGAATACATATATATTTTTTTAAGCTTTTTGTGGCAAAGATCATGCTTGATCTATTTGTATTGTTACCCGTAAGTTTACATTGCTATATATTTATCAGAAATAGGAAGAGCAGGCTTGGTTTAGGCCCACATGAATGCAGGAAGACCAGCTGCACTCTTCAGAAAGAGCTGGTAGCAAATGAACTCTCTTTCAATCAAGAATGATGAATTTATTAGCATATGTGAGATTGTGTGGGAGCTTTACTGGTGGAAAATAACACAGCAGAGGAAGAAGAGTTGATTAGCAGGGTGTTTTAGCAGCCGATGCTCTA
This sequence comes from Phaethornis superciliosus, assembly GCA_023637945.1. Taxonomy (NCBI): domain Eukaryota; kingdom Metazoa; phylum Chordata; class Aves; order Apodiformes; family Trochilidae; genus Phaethornis; species Phaethornis superciliosus. The sequence continues at coordinate 30,900,967 of JAJQWJ010000003.1, forward strand.
ATTTACTCCAGGTATTGCATTACTTAAAACTTCATCCAGGTCTGAGATACTGGTCACTCATACTGCTCTCCAAATACTCCATTCAAAACTCTGAAACTCTCAACTTCTGTAATGATTTTTTTGAGAAACTTGATGGTAGGCTAGCATATAAGGTGCTGAAACAATCATAAGGCAATGTGGTATAATAATATTGTCCTTCTATGCTCCCCTATCTGCTGTGTTCCAAATAAGACATGGTAGATATTAAGTACTTTCAGATAAGGTCTCTTGTGTTAATACAAAATTTATGTTAGCAAACCAGGTCTGTGACTGATTCATTTTACAGTACAAAATAAAATTTTACAATGAAATAAAAGATGTACCTTTTAGTCATCATGCATATATGAAAGAAATCTGAAAGATTCAACAAAGTTCAAGGCCACTAATTTCTACTAGTTTCTTATATCTACTTTAAGAGTTTAAAATTATACATTGTATTTTACAAATTTTACAAATAAGCTATTGCTTTCATTTACCACAAAGCTAATCTGCCATTCTAGAAACCAAACATGCAATGTGCTGTATCCTCTCTATGACAAGGTACTACATGCAATGAATTACATCTTTTAATCAAAGGATATAAATTTGAGAGAAATATCCAAACAAATTATTGCTACTAAGAGTATAGTAGCCTCAAATAAATCCTCTGGGTTTTTATGATGTGAAAATAAATGCTTTGTAAAGTAAAAAAAAAATAAATTCTTCAAGTACAATGCAAAGTGTTTAGTATTAATATTCTTCTGAGAAATAAAAGTATCTTCAAATGTTCATGCAAAATGTATGCTTTATTTTTACCTGGTGATGATAATGTGGGGGAAAATAAAGTATTTTTGGAGGGTAAAAGGGAATTTTAAATGGTGCCTGATAACACAATACTTACACTCAATTTTTAAAATAATGGCTGTTGAATTGCCCCCCCAAATTAAAAACTTCAATCCATCCCATTATTGACAATAAAAATAGGTTCTGGTGTAATATGTATGTTATACGTGTTGTATTGTAGACATGTGTCTATATATAAGTTTGTAAACATAAATACTAAGCTATAAATAGTAAGCTATAAATAGTATGTTTCTCTGTTTATCATTTAGCCAAATAAAAATGCAACAACTGTTTTTTCAATCCTGCTGCTATGCAGACAGACACAAAACCTTTAATTGAATGTAGTGGGATTCCTGTGTTATTTTATTTTGCTACATTTCATACTAATAAGTTTATGTTTACATGACAGCATATCTCAGACATAGGCAATGCAGGGAAGAAGGTACATCTGGCTAGAACCCCAACAGAAATAAGAAGAGAGTATTGCTACTGAAATACTCTGCCAAACAGCTGAAACTCTGTGAAAACCTCTGTTATTGAACCAACGCAAGAACTGAATGTATGGAACAGTGTGGGGAGGGCAGAAAACTGCCATGCAAAAAATAGTAACTGTAGTCTGCAACACAGAGTGTACCAAAACTGCCTAAAGTGCTTGTTCTGAAGGTGATTTGCAATGTGCATCGTTCAGTGGGTACCCTGCAGCTGAGTCACCCCCATCTGCACGTAGAACTTTTCACCCTAGCAGTGGGATCTCTGTAGTGGTCGTGCCCCACAGTGCCAGCCACACTTGGCTTTTAATTTCTCTGTCGCTGGAACAAAGATCAGTCCACAGATCATTCCACTTTTCATAATTCCAGGATACCAGGCTAAAAGTTAGATTTCACTTGCCAAAGACATGGTGACAAATAAATGCCATACAAAAAGCTTTATTTTGTTGACTATTTATAAAAAGAAAAACTTTGACCTCCTGCAAAGTCCCTCTGACTCTGAACTTGTGTTTGTGTGGAGGGTGCATAGTAAAAGCTCCTGTTTTTTTGCAACTAAGCATCTAAAGCTTGAGCAATGTTTAGTCCTGCCTAGTCTTTTCATCCACTGGTGCTACTGAACATCTTAACACTCAGGCAAACTTCACTAATGTTCTTCTTTTTCCCTATTGTTTATAAAATTCAGTTACATGTATTTCCCTCATGAGATCTCTGTTACGTGAGTTTCATTCGCTGTATTCCATAATTAATTTTCCAGTAGAATTCTTTTAAAAATCATTCTTTGAAACACTAATGTTTTCCTGAAACATCTTCCTTGAACTGTTTCCATTGCTAGTGGGTGACTGAGAATCAGAGAAAGTAAAAAAGTAAGAAGGTTATTTTGTAGTCTGAATTCAGTGCCTTTTTTAAAGTGAGACAAAACTCAAGGTGGGAGAGATGGGCACTGGAGGACAGCATCCAGTCACCGAGTGATACAAGAAACTTTCAAGGTCTCTGTGAAGGTGCAGAATCATGGCACCTGTATGCAGAACTGTATTTTGTATGGTATTTTCTACTTCAGATTCAGAGAATTTTGTAGTAAGACAAAAAATGAAGTTAATCTCATTTATCTGTAAACATCCACAACGTTTTAACTAACTTAATCACCTAAAGTCCTTTTAGAATCCATTAGGATTGCTCTAGGAGTCCGTAGGGAGCAAAAGCCTGCTACAAATATAATTATAAAAGTATTTACTAGGAATTTCAGTGGACCGTATTTTCTCTGATTTCTTTGAAAACATCAGTGTACCACAGATTCACAGTATTGTCATGGTTGGAAAAGACCTCTAAGATCACTGAATCCAACTGTCAGTAAAAAAACCCACCTTGCCCACCACAGCATGGCTAGATGGTTTTTTAATACCTCTAGAGATGGTGACTCCACCACCTCCCATTCCAGTGCCTGAACTGTGAAGTGCCTTTATTCAGTAAAGAAAATCTTCCCAGCATCTAATCTAAACCTTCTCTGGCACAACTTCAGGCCATTTCCTCTAGTCCTATCATTATTTACTGGAGAAAAGAGACCAACCTGCACCTCACTACAACTTCCATTCAGGCAGCTGTAGAGAGTGAAAGAAGTAGTATTGTTGTATTTCTCTGTGACAGATGAAGGTAACAATCAGGGGATCATGGAATCTGTGATAGGGTCAAGAAACAATATACTACGGAAAAGTGTAGGTAGTTATGTTACTTTCATGGAACAGTGTGGAACATGAAAACCTTCAACCTACACCTTTTATCATGATAGCTGTTTACTATTAGAGTATGTGGATTTAACAATCCTATGGATTTGCCCAATATATTATTTATTTAGCAGAAAGGGTACAGCAGCTCAAGACAAATTAAACAACTCAGTGTAGATAAGGAATTTCTGAGGCCAAAATTTTGGGACTCTCTCCCACCTCCTTACCCCCAGTCACTGGGGTATATGTAAGTCTGAATATCATCAGTAATAGAACTGTGCATTACAGTAGTCTCATTTACAATTAGTTTGGCAGAAGTCTATTTGTTCTTCCATAAGAAGAGTTGTCCAGGAACCAGGAGAGACAACAAAAGCAAAACTGCATTGAGAAGATAATGAAGAATTAGCTCAGAAAGTGGTAATCGCCCCAAAAATAAGGAAAACAAATCTTGTTCAGTTTTGGAAACAAAACTTTCATTTTGGTTTTGGGTTTTTTTGTTTTTTATAATACCAGAACTCTACAATGCCACTAGCCATATTTCAAAAGGATTTGGACATTTATATGCAGGTATTTATCTCAGTTCTTTCACAGTGAAAACATTAGTTGCTGCTGGTTTGTGTTCTTACGTTCCTAAACGTCTTCAAAAATCTATTCAGAAATGCTGCCTGTTCAGGTACTCCATCACAGGAGGAAAACTGAAATTCAGGTTTCCTGCAGAAATAAAGATGATTTGACTGTGAAATTGAGGCCTGAACACATGCAGTTACTGAAAAACAGGAACTTTACAGCTTTGCTTTCAAATTTTGGCTGTGATTCAGGAAAGCACTTTAATGTGTGCTTAAATCCCATTACTTTTGGTAAAAGCAAAATGTATTCTAAAGTGCAATCCTTAATAGGAAAAGTCCTTTCAGTGGACTCCTTCAGTTGAAGAACCCTGGAGAAGTAAAGAAATCCACCACAAAAAAAGCTTTTGAAAAATAGGAAATAGTGGTCTTTCTCATGGAACTGTTTTCAATTAGTCACTTTTTGCATGCAAAATGGCAACAAGATGTGATTTTCATGAGTTTAAAAAAAAATTTTTGACATAGGTACTTTATTTTAAAACATTTACTATTTTTGCTTATAATTTACAGTATTTTAAACTTTACCTGGATTCTTACTCTTCCCAGGAATCATTTTATCCTGATATCCTGAAAAAGCTTTTTTGTGAATTACTGAAAGATAATTTCTTCTAACATATATATTGTTTGGTTTGTTTTTGTCATGGTGATAGTACTTCCAAATATCCTGTTATGCTCCATGTGCTTCCCTTAGTTTCCCGAATCTATATCTGTGTTTTAATTTAATTGATAGTGGATTCAAGTTATGAATTTTAGTCATTCAAATATTTGTACAGAACAAGCAAGAGGCAGGTTAAAGCTGACTGGCACCCACATGAATCAGGCTCTCGGCTCTCTCACACATTTCAGTGGAATGGGAAGATATTTGCAGAGAGAACAAATTGTCACCCCAACTGAAGAGGCTAAACATTTGCATATTGGTAAATGTGGTGGCCTGGACACAAATTAATAGCCATTCAATATTGAGTGAGGGTACTCATTTGCTTGGCAGTCTGTATTTCCCTTAGAAATTAAATCCTTTTGCTGACACTGCTTTTTGCCATTGTGAGCTCAGTCACTGTTCTTTTAGCACTGAAGCAGTTACTTCTGCTTTCATTGGGGGTTTGAAGTCAAATTTGATTTTTACATATAGGGCAGTGGAAACCCCAGCAAAGCATCTTGGATTTACAGTTTTCCAACTAAACAAACTGCTGAGTATCATCCTCTATGGGGTTTTTTTGTTTTTTGTTTGTGGGGTTTTTTATTTTTGTTTTTTGTTTATTTTGTTATATTTTGGGGGGTTTTTTGCTTATTTATTTTTTGTCTTGTTTTATTTGTTTATTTTGTTTGCTTTTTTATATTTTTAAAGGGGCAACAACCATGTACAAACATGGCAAAACCAACAAAGTCCTAGGAAAAACTCCTCCACAGCTTCTGCAATGCTGTTGTAGGAAATTGATTCATCCAGTGTAAACCATGACCTTTGTAAGGGCTTCTACTCTCCACCTGTGTCATTACTAGATTTCCAATGGAAAGTGAGGACATGACAAGTACTATTTGCAGCCATTTCCAGTCAGTGCTTATGATAGTTCTGACCCTGCGGTCAGGGAGTAGTGTGTTTTGCAGTTTAATTCATCGACTATCTGGACCCAAGTATAGAATGCAGTGAAACAGGGGGAAAGGCAGGTAGGGAGTGCAATTCCTGGCTGCTTAATTCACTGCCTGTGAAACAGCCAGCTATTTACCTTTCAGATACACAAAATACAGTCAAGAGACACTTCTTGTATCCCCTCGTCACCGCGTAGTATTCTGGACTTCTGATCCTGCTTGTTGTAGTATTCCTAGAAGATGTGTTAATTCAATTCAGTATATTAACTTGTGTCTCCTAATTCATATTAATGCACTTGAGAGTGGATTAAAGTCCTCCATGTCAACGTGGATGGGGTTTGTATAACAGAGAGAGGTTGGATGCTAGGCTGGTAAAACCCAAGTTAGACATTTCAGAGGGCCACCTGTTTTGTGGTGGGGCATCAGAGATATGGCACCTGTTGGGCAGATGCATAGGGCATAGTGCAGCCATTTCACAGAGGTGTAATTCTGGGTTCCAAACTGATGAATTCTGGACCTTGTCCAAAAAGGCAGGTGGCCTGATGGTCACTTTAGGGTCTATATTTTTGCTAGATTTTCTGTCACTGTCCAAGCTTTTCACTATTCAGCTATGGGTTTAACTTTACACCTGTGAACTAGTTACACTATTTTTGTAATTTAATAGAAATTGTGACCTAATGTTCTAGACAAACATTTGATCACTAAATTCATCCTTTGGTCTGATGACAACATATTAAAAAAACAAAAACAAAAACAAAAACAAAACCACCAAAACCAAACTCATTAGACTTTCTCCATCCCCTGAAGATTTATAGTACAGCTTGGTTAAAGATTAGCAACTCATCCAAAGTGGTTATATATTTTCCAAATACTACATATGAGGCTTGAGGAATTTACTGGTTTTGTTTTCAACAAGTAAAATATATCGCCTAAGTAGTGAATGTCCTTTTTCCTCCAATACTATGACCATCTTGAATGTAAAAGAAATCTTAATTTTGATTTGTACTGTTCATGGTTCGTTCACCAAGTCATCCAGATGTGTCACATATCTTTATCTATCTTTGTTTTTGGAATCATTCAGTTGCATAAGATGGATAACTTCCTAGAGCTGTGCAATATTTACACAACCAGTAAAATTAATAAAAGAAAAAAACAAATGCCTGAGATGTAGAATGCCGGTACTGACAATATCAATAATGTACATTCTTGACAGGTACTATGGGGAAAATACAAGTCTTGCTAGCTTCATTGTAGTAATTTGTGGGAGTATTTTACTCTGATTTATATATACAAGTAAATAACTATAGGTATAATACCTATAAAATGATGCATTGCGCACTCTCTATGTAGCATATATTATTACATATATGTACCACAAATCAAGAACAGTAAAACTGATCAGTTGAAGGTGCAGATTAAACATCTTAAAAATACTATATGAACCACTATTTTTTAAATTATGATGATAAGAAATTGAAATATAATTTTACTTGTGCTTTTAATAATCTTTTTAATGCTGTGTGTTAATGAGTTTAGCCAGCATAGCTGAAAAGACTGATCAACACAGTTATAAGAAAAAAAATATATACTAAAAAGAATTTTTTTCCTGCAAGTAAAGAAGCATGTGATCTGAATCAAAGCATAGGGTATATATGACTTGTAAATTATATCACTGAAAGCTATAAATATGAAAACTGCAGATGGTTTTGTTTTTTTTTTTTTGCTTAAGTTTCAAGTGTGAAACTTTTTAAAAGTTTAAAAATTCTATCACACAATGAACTAGTATCACACAATTTTATCTCCTCAGTTGAAAAGTATCTTTGCCAAGATCAGAATTTTAGGATCTCATCTGGACACAGATTTCTTTTTGCTTTTCTTAAATTTCAATATATCTTCTTCCTCCTTTTATTTGACTCTTCCTCCCACAGTCCCTATATTGTTTTGTCATCCCTTTTGTCTCCTGTCTGGACATAGGAATTTCCTTGATTTCTTGGAATTCTTTTTCACTGGAAGAAAACCTGTTAGAATACATTTCTTAAGCCTTTCTCATTGAAGCACTTCTTCTGAAAACAACATTTGTTTTTGCCCCCAAGTAGTAAACGGGACAAGCAAGCTTGGTGGCATCCAGCACAGCAGAGGAAGAGGAAAAGTGCTTTTTTTGCAGACACAAGAGTGTGAAATATTCTCACATCAGTTGTAAAGACATCACATAATTACTAAAAGTAAACTGTTTTTCTGCTAAAATGATACTGTTGCACCCCCTCAGAAATGGCTTTTTAAAAGTTATTTACTTTCTGTAGCAGTTGAAATTTAGAAAACACTAAGACATCTAAGAATGTTGCAACCCAAACCATTCTATGATTCTAAGAAAAGGGATTGACTTATTTGAATAGACAAAGATTATGAAAAAGAATGAAGTTTAATTAAAAAGGTATGTATTGTAGGCTATTTGTTAGAGAAGTTCAACAGATTTCCTTTCCAATTAGAGGAATTCTAATTGCGTAACAAGATATATGGTATCATTTCTTTGAGAGCAAAGCCCAGCATATAATAAATTAACAGTTTGTTCACTTTTTAACTGGATTATAATTAGAGGTAATTTTGTGAGCTGCAAAGAAGTTAAATTCTCAGAAAATACTTCTAAAGCTAGCTAGTAATCTTTGCTGCTCTGGATTACAGTACCATATTTCATAGGTTATCCTTAAAGCCAGTTTCTCTGTCTGTTCTTGTGTTTACACAACATTATAACTGTTTCATAGAGAAGAGTTTACTAGCCCTGAAAAAGCCCTGAAATAATTCTATTTCATAATAGACCTTCAATGTATGGCATTATAAGATGTCATAGAAAAAAAGGTCTTTTGAACCTTGCATGAACAAATAGCAGATTTTGCGTGTCTTTCACTTAGGAATTTGCTTCATACCCTGAGATCAGGCTAAGTCATTTATTACAGTACAGTTCCATGCAACCTTTTAAACCACAGATAGTAAAGATAGCTACACCCTTTGTACATTTTGTGTACACTGGGATTAAAAAACCTGAAGCATGCCATTGCCACCACAGTTCGTCCCTTGCGTGATGAGAATTTTAAATGTTTCAGCTCATTTACAGACCTACAAGCTTTTTGCTCTCAGAACTCAGAAATGTCAAAAACAAGTCCAGCTAACATCTGGGCCTCTTTACTACCCCTGTGAAAATCAATGTGGTGGTCAGAAATAAGCTTTCAGCAAATCATATATACTTTCTGGAAATTAATATCATAAATACTAAATTGGGCAAAAAGTGTAATTTTACTTAAAGATACTTGTATAGAAATATATATTATACACAAAAACGCTTGGTGAAGTACAGTGCACTTGACATGTTTTATCGTTTTAATATCTTTTTAATAGCCCATTTTTACAATTTTTCTTCTCATTTACCAAGTTATTATTAGGCAACTAGAATTAATTATTTAAAGGAGCCTGTTCTGGCTTTTAGTACATTCAGATGGCTCCTTCGACACTAATGAGCATTTAAACATACTGTATGTTCTGCTTTCTGGTTCATAACATTGATCTTGTGTCACTTTCTATAGATTTTAGATGGGAATTTTTCATATTGGTTTTACCCTTGTGCTATGTATATTTTGGGCTTTGTAGCACTTTTCCTCAGACATAAAATCTAGTCTTGAAAGGTTTAGTTACAACTGCGTTTTCTCTTAATTCTTCCAATGTTGCTACCTCTGGTTCAGTTTCCATGACTAGTGCCTGGATGTGGATACTGTGCAGACTGGATTTTAGAAGCTGCAAACATCATGCACAATTTCATGCCACCCTAATGCAGCTCTGCAGTGGCACCAAAGGGAATTGGGGAATTAGGGCTTTGTCCTTCCTGTCCTTAGGAGCCCAGCTTGAGTTCAGACTAAAGCTCACAAACCAAGAGACAAAAAATGGCACTTAGAATCATAGAATCGGCTCGGTTGGAAGGGACCTCTGAGATCATCAAGTCCAACCCTGGACCCACTACCGCTGTGGTTACCAGACCATGGCACTGAGTGCCACATCCAGTCTCTTTTTAAATATCTCTAGGGACGAAGAATCCACTACTTCCCTGGGCAGCCCATTCCAATGTCTGGTCACCCTCTCTGTAAAGAATTTCTTCCTAATATCTAACCTAAGCCTCCGCTGGTACAACTTGAGACCATGCCCTCTTGTCTTGTTGAAAGTTGCCTGGGAAAAAAGACCAACCCCCCCTGGCTCCAGCCTCCTTTCAGGGAGTTGTAGAGAGCGATGAGGTCTCCCCTGAGCCTCCTCTTCTCCAGGCTGAACACCCCCAGCTCCCTCAGCCTCTCCTCACAGGACTTGTGCTGGAGTCCCTTCACCAGCCTGGTTGCCCTCCTTTGGACCTGCTCCAGGACCTCAATCTCCTTCCTGAACTGAGGGGCCCAGAACTGGACACAGGACTCGAGCTGTGGCCTCACCAGGGCTGAGTACAGGGGCAGAATCACTTCCCTGGACCTGCTGGCCACGCTGTTCCTGATCCAGGCCAGGATGCCATTGGCCTTCTTGGCCACCTGGGCACACTGCTGGCTCCTGTTCAGCTTCCTGTCAATCCAGACTCCCAGGTCCCTCTCTGCCTGGCTGCTCTCAGCCACTCTGTGCCCAGCCTGGAGCTCCCCATGGGGTTGTTGTGGCCAAAGTGCAGGACCCGGCACTTGGCCGTGTTGAACCTCATCCCCTTGGAATCAGCCCAACTCTCCAGTCTGTCCAGGTCCCTCTGCAGAGCCCTCCTGCCTTCCAGCTGATCCACACTCCCCCCCAGCTTCGTGTCATCTGCAAATTTGCTGATGATGGACTCTATCCCCTCATCTAAATCATCAATGAAGATATTAAACAGAACCGGGCCCAACACTGATCCCTGGGGGACACCACTGGTGAGCGTCTGCCAATTGGATCAGCACCGTTCAGCACCACTCTCTGGGGGCCTCCAGCAGTTCCTAACCCAGCACAGAGTGCTCCTGTCCAAGCTGTGGGCTGACAGCTTTTTCAGGAGAATGACGTGGGAGACGGTGTCAAAGCCCTTGCTGAAGTCCAGGCAGACTGCATCCACAGCCTTCCCCTCATCCACCAGGTGGGTCACCTGAGCATAAAAGGAGATCAGGTTGGTCAGGCAGGACCTGCCCTTCCTGAACCCATGCTGGCTCTGTCTAATCCCTTGCCCATGTTATTTAAAAACAGAGCACTTGGATATGAGCCTTTTCTGAAGCTTTAGTCTGACTTTCCTCATCTGGAAGTCCAGTTAGCTCACTTCTAGTTAAACATGAAATATGGGGCAGCTTTGAGCCAGTAAGGATAAGGAAGTTTAACCTTGTGTTCCTGTTCCAAGGTAAAATGACAGAGCCAGCATTGCTAAAAATACAACTGTTTTTTTCCTGTTCAGAGACCCAATTCAGCCTCATTTATTAGTCTTTCCCAAATGTTACCCTTTCACTTAACATACAACAAGATATATGTTAAGCAAGATGGACTGGATGACCTCCAAAAGTTCCCTCCAACCTATAACACTCTATGGTTGTAGAAGATAACTGCAACTCATTTATCTACAGTTTTGTGTGTATGACATGCATATACATATTTCTTGCAGTCTAATGAGAAGGTCTTATGGGACTTGGATTCTCTGGGAAATGATGACTTGTGCTGCCACAATACAGAGTATACATACTGTAAGTGGATGTTTCATTCCTTGGAAACTACACAGACAGAAGGTGACACTTACATTCTGCTTGCACCTATCGTATTCACAAAAAACCTGTGAATTATTATAGAGTTGCAGGAAGCAGGCCTTGTGAAGTTTTATCTTGTGGCTCCCTGAAGATTAAAGATTCTATTATGTGTTTCTATGAGTGAGCAGTAAATACATGTGATGCAACAGAAACATTTTGTAATATCATCCTCTATCCATCTGGCCAATTTCAGGCCATACTAGCAAATTTTATATTAGCCCCGGATGTCAGATTTTTACATGGCTCAGAGATAACAAACTTATTCTTTGACCCCTTTTTCTCTCTTTTCAGCAACATCTCACTAATATGACTCTGGGACTGTATTTCAGGCACAGAAAAAAAAAAAAAAAAAGTCATACGGTACTTTCATATTTCTTCTGCCTTTTAAAAGTATACATGGTAAGGAACACTGGCTGGATTGAAAATCCTAGGTAACAGTGAAAATATATGAAGATTTGAAGCTCGCAAGTGAATTAAATATTAATAAAATGCTAGTATCCATTCTGAACATCTGACCAGCTTCCCTTCTTTGTGAATTTACAGGTTTTGGGAATACCATATACCCTCTGTGGAACTGAATGATGACTTAATTGTTCTTGCAAATGACAGCTTTACTTGGCTGTGAGTTTATGAGGCAGTAAATTTGCCTCATAACTTGCAGCATTTACCCAGCACATCTCTATGATGCTGCGAGCTATTTATTACTAAGTGTGTGGAGGGAAGTGTAATGATCATATAAACACTCAGAGGAGACATACTATGGTGAAAAAAATATTCTTTCAATAATATTCTTTTCATCTTCATTCTCTTCCCAGTTCCTTTCAATAAAGTTTGATATCAGTGGGCTTATGTTGGTGTAAGTGGTCAGTTGGCGATGACTCAGCATGTATAACCCAGGAATATTAAATTTAAACTTAATTATAGGCTTCATACTTGTACTCACACACGCTGATGATACTCAAAGAAAGAGTAAATTAATTTGTATTACTCACTGAACTGAACTGAAGAGCTATCTAGCCAAATTGTCAGGTAAGAGTATGGTAAGGCAAGACATATATACACATATGAACAATGCATGTGCATATATGTCTGTATTCATATATCTCTCTATATGTAACAGTCATTCCCCTGTGTTCATCTGAGTTTCCAGTGGGGTGGAACTTACTGAATGCAAGAACACTGGAGGTCAAACATTTCTTGAATCAGAAGTGGTACCTCTTATTTTATTTATTTACCTTCGTATGCCAATTGTCAAACTTGTAGCACTGAAAAGTCTCATCCATTGTACTGGTTGCTTTCATAATGTTTGCAAATATGTAATATCACAAATTACATCAGTGCCAGTAATTTAATGGACTGATATGCATCTTCTATGGAATTCAGGTTAATTCACTTTGTGCAATGCACTGTATGCACAGTCGTTCTCAGTGGTCCTAATGTATGCTAATGCTAAATAAAGTATCTAAACCAATCCTACAAAATCTGTTTCCCCTTTATATATACAAATAACTCTTCTTCACCCCTGTGTGATATAAACTTTACTTATTTTTAACTGGAAAATAAATAATTCAGTGACAAGGAATTCCTAGTTTGTCAGTAAAACAGTTTTGCATGTGAATGAACAAACTTGTTCAATTAAAATTAAAAAAAAATAATAATAAATTAATCCTTTAAATAAAGTTATACCTTAATTTTCCAGTGATAATTGTCCCTACAGTTCAATTTCTGTTCACTGGAATAGATTCTGTTGCTATATCGTTGGGACTGTTGTCAACTACTAATACTGATTATGCTCTACATGGAGATACCAAGGAGCAAGGCTAGTTTTAGTCTTGGGAATATGGATTCATATTGGGCCAGGAGGAGACGGTTTAAACTGTGAACATCCAAAGGGTCTGGGAGAGACCCCATCAGCGTTTCTACAGGATTTGACTTTCAGGCTGAGCTGTAATGGATGCTGCTGTGGCATTGACTTGTAAGATCATGCTTCACATATAGGAAGAAGTGCAATTTTAGTCACATTTGTTGTGTTCCACTCCCTGAAACAGGCTGGATGTAGGGAATTCAGAAATCTGCTTCACACCACACTTATGCTTCTTTTTCTGGAGCTCCAGTCTTTCATGCAGTGTCTCCAGGCACTTAAAACAATTTAAACAGTAAGGTCTCCTGAAAAATGTTGTACTGCCTGTTGAAGTAACATATTCAGGGTCGTCAAGCAAGCTGCAGCTGTGACAGAGGACAGCAAATTTTTCTTTTCTGTGAAAACTTCTGTGAGTGGATCATTTCTTTTTTTTACTATTTTTTTCTTTCTGTTTGCATCCCTTTTGGGGAGTAGGTTCTGTTCATGATTTAGCATGCAGTGTATAACATCATCTTTCTTGGTGAGATTTACTGTCCTTGAACATTTTTGTTTGTATTATTGTTGCAAAAAGAAAAGCAGCCACCCATTACAGATGTGTCTACATGAAGTCATAGAATCAGAGAATTTTCAGGGTTGGGAGAGATCTTTAAGATCATCTAGTTCCAACCCTACTGCCATAGGCAGGAACACCTCCCACTAGATCAGGTTGCTCAGAGCCCCATACAGCCTGGCCTTAAAAACTTCCAGGGATGGGGCTTCCACCACTTCTCTGGGAAACCTGTTCCAGTGTCTCACCACCCTCATGGTGAAGAACTTCTTCCTAACATCTAATCTAAATCTACCTTCCACTAATGTGAATCTATTTCCGCTAGTCCTATCACTACCTGACATCCTAAGAAGTCCCTCTCCAGCTTTCTTGTAGGACCCTTCAGATACTGGAAGGCTACAATAAGGTCTCCTTGGAGTCTTCTCTTCTCCAGACTGAATAACCCCAACTCTCTCACTCTGTCTTCACAGGAGAGGTGCTCCAGCCTTCTGATCATCCTCATGGCCCTTCTCTGGATACACTCCAGCACATTCATGTCTTTCTTGTAACAGGGACTCCAGAACTTGATGCAGTACTCCAGATGGGGTCTCATGACAACAGAGTAGAGGAGGAAAATCACTTCCCTCGACCTGCTGGCCATGCTTCTCCTGATGCAGCCAAGGATCTGGTTGGCTTTCTGGGCTGCAATGTAGACTGATGGCTCATGCTGAATTTCTAATCCAGCAGCACTCCCAAGTCTTTTTCCTCAGGGCTGCTCTCAAGCCGCTCACTGCTCAGCCTATATCAGTGCTTGGGATTGCCCTGACCCAGGTGCAGGACCTTGCACTTGCTCTTGCTGAACTTCATGAGGCTGGCATGGGCCCACCTCTCCAGGTCCCTCTGGATGGCATCCCTTCCCTCCAGCATGTCCCCACCAAGCATGACACAGCTTGGTGTCATCAGTGAACTTGCTGAGGGTGCACTTAATGCCACTGTCCGTATCACCAGCAAAGATGTTTAACAGGACTGGTCCCAACACTGATCCTTGAGGGACTCCACTTGTCACTGCCCTCCACTTGGCAGCGACCCTTTGGGTGTGGTCATCAAGCCAGTTTTTAATCCATACATCAAACCCATGTTTTACCAGCTTGGAGACCAGGATGTAGCATGGGACTGTGTCAAAGCCAAAACTTTTAGATGAAGATGCCTCTGTACTTTCACATAGGTTAGAAAGAGCTCACAGATTATTTCTTTTTGTTGTTTGTTTTTCTAGTTTAAAGCAGATTATTCAGTTCCCAGAGTTTACTTTCAGGCATTATGCTTTATTCCTTTTTAAAAATCCATATGAGCTAGTAGTCACAGAAGTGCTAAATCAAATAAACAATCATAAAATATATCTGAGAGACATAAATACCAGTGCAGAAAACTCTTTTCTCTTTGACAAGCAGGAAAAGGAGCTAAGGCATAAGAATTTTACAGGCTGAATTCCATAGTGTTTCATGATGAAGTCTGTCCAGCTGGTTATCCATTAGTCCATCTGTGTATTCCAACCAAAAAATAAAATTAAGTTTGGGTAACCCACACAACTGGGAGTATACGAACAGCTATTTTCTAAGCTTTACTTTCCTGCTATGACAGAATTGTGGTCAAAAGTTGGAAATGGAAAGTCCAAATTGTTTCTAGCTTCCATCTACACTTTCCTTATTTTCCCCCACAGTGTTAGAAATATTGTCTAATAAGATGAAAGTTTTGAAATGTATTCCATATCTCTGGCAGTAGAGATGACGTTCTGATTTCAATTGAAATATTAAAAGGAGTACTTTTTTTATATATACTTGATAAATTTTTTTCTAATATTAAATAGGCTTAGAGTCACACTGAATCAGGTGTAAAAATTATTCCAGTTTATGACAAGGATAAACATACGATAGTGAGATCCTGTGCTTTACCTCAAAGCATAGAATGAACACCGAAAAAGGAATTCTGACTCTCAGGTGCCTCTTTAAGCATGGAGATGATGTTGACCTATCCTATATTCAAGTTCCTAAAAAGCAATAGAGAAAAAGATATATTTAAAAATATATATTACTTTTCAGTTTACTTTGTCCAACATATTATTCTGTTGCTGTGACTAAGGTTGTGTTTGTACACTGTTTACAGAAAAATTTATGTCTAAAGATTATAAAGATATGGTGCTGAACTCTCAGTAAACAGTCCTTTCCAGAAATACCTGTCCTCTTCTTTTTGTACACAGAAAAATGGCAACAATTATAACAGAGGATCATGTTTTTAAAAAATTATATTAGTTAAAATTTCCAAGCTCTAATATGAGTAGGCCAAAATCCCTAAATTAATACATACTCTACTTAGATATTATAAGCTTCCAATCTGTCCTTTTAGAAAGGGACAAATTCTTTTTTGGAAATATATTAAATTTCTTCATTTGGAGATAATCTCATTTATGTTGCATAGATTTTCAGTATTTCACTTCCTCTTCTGTTTCTCAAATAACCTGTACTGGTACAAAATATTTCCATAATCTAGGTTACTTACTTTATGGATTTCTTTGGTGTATTTTCTTCTGAAGCTAGTAAATAAAAACAATTACTGACATTTATAAATAGCTGTCTATTATACTATTCCTCCTGCATTATAGAAAACCCATGTAATATAACCCATATAGAAATATAAAATCATACAAAACCCATATAGAAACAGCTAGATGCCAGGTGCCTGTAGCAACAAACATTTTGTTTCACACCTTGACATACTTTCATTAGATAATAAAAGCTTTGATTTCCTAGCACTTAGGTTGTGAAGTTGATTTCTAAAGTGTAAAGATCAAGGTCATCGTACCTCAAACATTTTTGGACCCTTCATCAGTCAAGTATGGATTTCGTACTTCAGTGAACTATCTTTGTGATTATTGACTTCCTTTCTGCCTGTGACAAGGAGTTTGTATAACATCTCTCTAATTCTTTCAGCATTAAAGAAACATATACTTGGGGATACCCTTTAGCTCCGGGGAGGTATAAATACAACTTTGTCTTTACTGGCCCATGTAGAAAAGTAATACAAGGATTAGAAGTTCACAGCTTTCCAAGTCACAATTGCTTCTTTGAAATTGCCATAGTCTGACAAAGAACATTTCCTTGCCTTAGGGTAAAATATGTTCCTAAAGAGGAAAAAATCTATGTTTCTTTATAAGGATATGTACATGTGTGTCTAGCATATGAGTATTAAATACACACGAGTGTGTGTACTTGAGTGTATGTGTATAAATACACCTCATTAAGTCCATATATTCCTGGGGCAACTTATAAAAGGGGGTTGCTTTTCAGTTTTAAATAACAGTATTACTAGATTCCAGATCAGACTCAAAAGAACTATAACTAGTGCAGCAGAGCAGTTTGTCCCTGTGAATGTAAAGCGATTACCTATACACAAGAGACAGCCACCACCTTTTACCTGCACTGTAGATGATGTTTATTGCTGTTGGTATTCTTTCCTGCATTCATCCTTTATCTGCCCAGCCTAAAGCAAACAAACCAGATTGTTGCTGTTACTTCAGCCAAGCAACCTCCCAGCCTGTGAACTAAACCTCCAGCATCCAGCATGGGGAGTGAACAAGTGGGGTGCTTTATCTCTCTGTTTCTGGATCATGGAAAAACATGGATGGTGCCATTTCTTTTTTTTTTTAAGGGCATGTTGATTCATATGGGAGCACGTGTGCAACAGCCTCACTGTTATGTAAGGCTTCTGCCCACACCATAACACAAACTTTCCCATCTTGCCTGCCTTTCTCATCAGACTTGTACTTAAAGTGTGGGCTGATCCTTTCTGGCAGCTCACCATCTGCAAAACAGGAAGCACTGGCTTTGCTGTGATTTCACACTTCTCTTGATTAAGCTTGCTTATGTCTGAGAGCCTTTAGGAGAGCCATGTAACATGCGGTGGCTGTGGCCACACTTCCTTTTGGGGACAAACAGGCAGAAAGGCGAATACACAAAAGTGCTGTCCAAATCTGTTAGTTTCTCTTATATTTCAGTGGCTGCATGTTATGAAATGAGTGGTCTAATTTCAATGTGGACTGGTCTACCTTCTGAAAGGGAATCATACACAGCGATTTGTGACCCTACAGCCTACTTCTTGGTGGATAGGTACAACTGGAATGATGAAGGTGGCTCAAGCACTTTAAGCAGCAGTATCCTTTTTAAATGACAAAGATGAAAAAATGAAATTCCCTCATTGATGGTGGTTTTGTACTTTTTACTTCTCAGGCTGCAAGACCACAGCTAGGAGTTTATGAAGTATTACTGTCAAAGATCTGTCATTGTTACGTCTTAAGACTGGCAGCAATGAGAGCAAGCTGACAGTGAATGTTTTTTCAGATGTTTCCACAGGCCAATCACACGTTTAAAGGATGCTAAGGAGGTATTATGGCCACTCAGCTTGCCCTGTAAGAACCTCATTAGGTAACTGGCAAATCCCTCTCCATCTAACATTGACACTTTAAACAATAGTTCTGCCTGCAGAGATATATTTTTTTCTTCAGTTAAAAGCACTGTGAAGTAAAACAAATACTGTCTCATGGTAGAAATTGTTCAATTTATTCCCAATATAAAAAAATACACTGTATTATGGATGTGCTGTCCAGCTAAAGGGGCCAGGAGATCACTCAGTGTTTAATTTTTTGTGGCTTCCTAATACATACATATTGTTATAATATGTAGACTAATAAACTTTTGATTCACTTCACTGCTCTGACAATAAAATTTCCTCAGTTGGGTATGATTATGACAATTGCTTCTTTTCCTAGCCTGTTTTGACATTATGTCCTTCTTCCATGAAACTCCTTGGCTTAGCTATCCTTGCTGATCTTTGTGACCTTTTCCTAAAGGATCAGGAGGATCTTTTTAGCATCACATTAGTGCATTTTGGTCTTTTTGGAAAACACTGACTATCTGCAGTCTTTGGCTGTATCTCTGATTCAGCCTATCACATTGCACATCAAATCAATGAAGAATGGATGCAGAAACATATTTTCCATATAGGTAAATATGTTTTGACCACCTGGAAATCTTGAAGTTGTGGGTGGGAGATCTACAATGGTTTAATCTGTGTTTTGCATTCGTAGTGTATTCTCAAGATATTTTTAAGTCTGAAGTTATTTCCAAAGCTGCCAAGGCATTACTGACATTCTGCAGCTTGCCATCTTCTTACCTTAATTCTTGATATTACTTGGAACTGCTGTTTTCCCTGTGGAGGCAATTACTTTTATGACACTAGCACTTATTTAGTATTCTAATGTTACTGGCTCTGCTCTGAAGAATGCTAGGGATTTCACACTTAAAATATTAGTACAGTGAGTTTTGTGTTTGAACTTGAAATATTTCTGGGGCAGAGGGAATCAAAGTAAAAAAGTTTACTGGAGCTCCACAGGAAAACTTTCTGAAAAAAAACCTTGGAAATAGCACTGTGATCTTGGGACTAGATTTGACATTACAGATTGGTAGTTTTCATCTTACACCATTTTAAAAAACATAATAATGTGAAACATCTTAATTAGAGCAAATTGGAATATAATTTGATGAGTGTATATGAATATGGTAAATGTGATCAGGATTCTGTACTCATTCATTATTGAGTTATGCCACGTAAAACAAGCATAATAACTCACAACCATCAAGTATTTCTGTAGTACTTGTACTCAAGCCAATGTTGTCTTCTTGGATCCTGGTAAATTCTATATAAAAGTAATTGTATGTAGGTCCATATATTGGTGTAAAGTATGATATTCATTATTGTAACAAAAATACACACTTGTAATACAGTCTTTTGGAGATACCCTGATACTTGCTTTATGTCTCAAATGCTTAATGTAATATAACAATTTTTGTTAAAAAGAAAAAATTCTGAGTGTTTACTAATAACAACACCTATGCACCAATGAGCTTGTGACTGTAATTTGTAAGTCTCTTTTTATGTTTAAGGTGCCTTTTTGAATTGGAGGCTACCTAAGAAAGGCTGTCACTTTTAACGTCAGCAGTTAATACCTATTTCAGGACAATGAACAGCTTCAGAAGTACAGTGATAACTTTCATCAAGACCTTAGTGTGTAAAAGTAAAAAAGAAGATCAATTGTTTCGTGTTATGATACGTGAAAATATCCTGGTAGATCAATTGTGTTGCATTGATAACATTGTAACATGCATTGCAGTAATGCCTTATTTCTTTCTTGACAGGGTGAATTAACATCAGAAAGACTACCAGAAGCCCTAACAAAACTGAAATTCAGGTTTTGAGCCATTAGTCCATGTGCCAAGCATGTGAGAATCTATGCTAGGAAAACCAGGCAGCACAAGCAGAAATAAAATTACTTTAACATACAGCCCCATCAAAATGTTAGCTTTAGTATGGTGGAAAAGAAAGCATCAATCCACAACAGTGTAGTGCCCTGTGATGTGCTTTTCTTGTTATGTCATATTCCAATGCTTAATAGGATTATTTATGTGAAGGAAAGTTCCAGGAGCAGGTGTGAAGTGTGAAGTTTTGGGGTTTTTTTATTTTTTAAAAGGGTTATTCTAGGAGAAAAACCTCTTGGTTTCCAGAAGATTTAAAAAACTAATATGCATAGAATAGAGGTGCCCTTTTTCTCAGGCAAAAATTCTGTAGAGTTTTTTATTTTAGTTGCATAATATGAACTTATGGAGATTATGTAACGATGTTTTATTTCTCAGCTGTAATGAAGAGAGATTTTGAAATAAATTCTAGTATTTAATATTTTCCAGAACCACTTCATCTTTCTTGTAATGTAATCACTGCCTAGATTTCTCCTGAATAGATTTGCTTTACTCTCACTTTGCACACATTTTATCATAGAAAACTTTAATCTTTGAGGGATAACAGCTACACCATGCGTTCAAGGGCCTTTCTATTTAAAGGTGGAACCTTGACACTTGCTTAGAATTCAGAATTCTTTGCTGGGTCTTCACAGAGATATACACCATACTGGTGGTCCTTTAGACTGGGTAAAAATTCTGTTATACTTTTGATGTGATTTTTCAGTGATTTTAAAGCCCAATGGATAGACTGTCTGTACTCTAACTGAACAATTTAAGACTTAAACTCTTACAATTTTTGCTTATGGAAGGATGAGAAAGAGGGCAAGATGCTGCTATAGGACTTGTTCCTTGACTTCCAAAGTCTACATGTAAACTAGCTCTTAAAGAGTTTTTTTTAAAGCAATGAGCACTGATTGTCCATTTCAATAAATGCATCTAAGTATAGAGGAAACTTCTGATTTTTATAACTGCTGAAATCATAGAAGCAGTGATAGAAGCTGTAGTACAGCTGCTGATGAGGCTGAGTGCAGACCTGCAGACCAAAAAAATTATTAGTTAAGAAACTAAGTTTAAAGGACATCTAAAACCGGTAAAAGTAGGAAACAGGTTAGAAGTCCAGACACAGAGGAAAGAACAAGAGTAAGAATTAAAAATACATGAACTGAAGCAAGAGACAGGAATAGCAATTAAAGACAAGATGAGGCCAGAGCAAGGACCAAAGGAAAGCTAAACTGTAGACAGGAACTTAGACAGCAGGAGGGAACTGGACAAAGCTGAGTAAAAAGCAGGGCAGGAAGATGTATCACAATAAAAGATGTATCACTCAAGAGGAACAAGCAGGAACTAGAAACAGCCAGACAGCAACATCACAGGCTACAGAGAGATGAACCTATGTGTTTGGTAATAACTGTCTGGTCCTGGGGAAGTAGCATCTCTTCCTGCAAACCTTGCCTCACCCAGATCATCAGGACTGTATCAACATGACTTAGAGGGCTCCTTCCAAGTTCAAGCATGTGATCTGTAAATACTACCCTCTCATTTTTCAGGCACATTGTGAAAATAATATAAATAAAATTTATGAATTAATCACATGCTATACATAAGAGCACCGTAGAAAAATCTATGGGAAAAATAATATCAACTCTCAAAGCTGGATTTGAGTAATGTGTAGTAAATAAAGTGCTTTAAACAACAAGGATAACACAAAATATTGACTAGCTGCTCAGTAAGTAAGCCACATCCATATTGTGCCCTCAGGCAGGCATTCTGTTGGACAAACAGTGTGTGCTCATGTAATTAAAGAGTAAAGCATAAGATGCCCAAACAGTAGATTTAGATAAAACTGGCACTACAGACTTCACTCTGGTATTTCATGACTTTGGAGTTCCTGACATTACAGCTTTAAAGATGGCCATTTATAATAGTGAAAACTACGCAGAGTAAAGTGCCTGAATGCACAGCATGGCTGCACGTCCCTATGGCTTCTCTTGAAAGAAGGAGTGCATGAGCTATTGAACTAGTTTCAAAATCTTCTGAGGCTGAAATAAATTGTTATATTTCTTTTATAAATAATAGGTAACATCTCATGTTTTCTTCCCTCTCTTTTAAGAGGATTAGCAAGATTTATCTGAAAAAGAACCAGTTGAATTATCTACATGTTTTTCTATTAAATAGTCTGCAAGTATGGTAATAAAATACCTTGTAAAATTATTTATTAATTCATATTTTTATATATACTCAAACTACTCCATGTAAGTAAGTAGATAGATAGATAGATAGACAGATAGATAGATAAATTAAAACCTGGGATGGAAAACGTGGGTGGTTATATTGTGTACAATTTTGTTCTGTGCTAATGAGATTCCCAGGAAATTATTTTCCTGACATTTTAATGTAAAGATCACATGACTTGTAGCATTAATTATTTCCATGAGCTAGTTAGCAAATGAGCCCTTCAGGGCCCATGACATCTAAAAGTAAATTAATCCTCTGAGTTTTATATGGTTGTTGGATAATGTATTAGCTGGACATTAATTGTGCAAGACTTAGTCTTCTCCAATTTTTGCAGAAAAGGTTATAAAACACCTCTGCAACTCTCTTGGTCTCGTAACCAGTTTGAAATTCAACATAAGGATCATTGCTTGAAAAAAATACTTTAATGTTTCCTTTCTAAAATTCACCAAAGCAACACAGCACAATAAAAATTTAGCACTGCAAATCTTGAAATATATGTTGATTTCTTGTTGCAATTTTCATAAAGCATAAAAGCAGAAGAATTGAGACAATACAGCGGAAAAAATATAAGTGAATTGGAGAAGCATTATTTTGCATATAATGTTTTTTAAATCTGACAGTAAAAGAAAAATTGTCACTTTTATAGTCTGTTTGATGGAACAGCAATTTACTGACATGAATTGTAGAAGGAGAAAAAAAAATCACAAGTTTCAAAAAACTGAAACTGATGTTGAAAGTTGCATTACATCCTGTAAAAAAGCATATGCCTTGGAATGTCTAGATGATAATGTATTATTTGTGACCCCAATCAAAATTCCCTGGATAGACTATCTCCAGAGTTTGGGATGCGTGAGAAATTTATTTTTCATCCTAATCAATAACTTATGAGCATTCTTAGGTCATCTGGCCTGACGAATCTTATACCAGTGTTGAAATGGATGCAACAGATTATGGACTCATAAAGTATCCTTTGAAAAGAGGAAGGTAAATGTTGCCTTTTCAGTTGTGTATGCTTATATTTCTGTAGAGTCCTACTTAACTCTTACTCTTCTGGGTTTTGATTCATCACACTTTGTAGCATTTTTAGTCAGCAACAGCAAAACTTCACTAAAATTCTGAGTTCACAGAAGAGTTAGTACAGAAAATGATAGCTCAGTGGGTCAGAGATGGACGGATGTAGACCACCTCCTGGATTCTAGTCTGCTGATTCAATTCTCACTCAGCAGTGAGTCCACTCTGTGGACTCTGACTTGTGTACAGCAACTTAATATACTCAAGACCCTATAAGGAGTTTTCACCCTACAAAAGAAAACGCTGTATTTGGAATTAATTTGAAGTTTTGGCAGACAGGAAAGTGTTGTGAAGAAAATGAGCTATTGCTTAAATCTAGGTATTAGAAAAAGTCCAGTTGTCACCTAATGGCAGATTGCTGGCAGGATAAAATAAAATGAAATAAAATAAAATAAAATGAGACAATTATTTTGTTACCTTGAGCATATTTGTATAATGGTAAAAAAATCTGTTAGCTTTTGTCCTCATATTATCATTCTTCCACTTAGGATCCAGTCTATCTTCTCTACCCAGATATCTTCAACAGAATTGATGTAAGCCACTTTGACACATAAACAGTATCATGAACAGGCAAAATGTACAAAAAGCTGTTGATCAGCATTAATGTCTCAAGTAGGTTAACCTATAGTTAAGTAGGTAATGCCACAGATACTATGACAGTCTATCATAACTGCAGATATTGGTTTGATTCAGAGTCTTTCCCAATCATTGAAACTACTGAATGAACACAATATCACATTTCCTATTCTTTTATCCTGTTTTTCTCTCTTACCTCTTTTGCTAACCCTGCATTTGCTATCCAGCCCCTTGAATATACTTATCCTTGTCATTCAGAGAACACTCTAAATCTCAAAAGATGTAACCTGTACTTCTCTGTAAGCCTATTGGTACACTGTTTCACTGGAAGAATGAAACAGGAATAATTCTAAGGCTTTGCTTAATGCAGGTTATCATGGACAGTGGCCACTGCTTATGCTCCAGGAAGAAACAGGATTCTTTTCACTGATCTGCTATGCCTGGCCTGTGAATGAGTCTGTGTATCGGTTTGCACTGGGAGGGTCAGTGCTTTAAATCAAAAAAGAAAGTTCACTGTTAATGTAACATTGACTGCAATCATGATCTGGAAAGTACTCTCTGGGACCGTGGTAGGGGTTCACAAGTTATACTAAGCCCAATGGATCACAGAGAGTATACCTGGTCCTAAATCTTAAGGTTTAGAAAAAGTGCACCTAGCCTTCACTTTTGATGTGATGTTGTTATAATACTTTTTTCAGCATTAATACACTGACTGATTTTCTCATTATATAATTATTTGTAAATAATTACAGGTCACTTCTTGTAAAGTCTATGCTTTTGCATGAAGTGCATTAATCAGGCATCATTCTTGCTTTGAGACACGGGGTAGCAGATGGCCATAGCAACATTAGGAATGAGTGTCTCTTGCCTCAGCAGCCTGCATGCCTAGTCAGTCAAGAAAATTAGTTTATTATGCTGATGATTTATTTTCACTTTGGCTATTTTGTCTCAAACATGCAGACAAATATTAAAGTTTTAAATACAGATTTTACATTTGCTCATTTGAAAGAAAGATTATTTTAGTAGGAAAAAAATTATAATTTCTGCATCTCACTTACAAAGCTGGACTGATAAATATGTTCTCCTTTTGTCTGTTTCAAAAACGGATATATAGAGAAGAGAAGGGATACTTGAAGGGGTCTGTCTAAGGACTATTACCAAAACTTCAAATTTATTATCTCACTCTGGGTTTGACGCTTAAGTCTGATATTATATGTGTGGTTTTATGTGCTTGTGTCCTTACTCATTTCAGAAGATTTTAGAATCCTTCTTTTTAGCTGTATTTAATATAGGATAGGGACCATCTCCTGATGAAGCCAACCCTCTAGGTTTATTGTTGAATTTTGACTCCTCAGTTACAATTAGAAGGGAAAGAATGCCAGAAAAATGGTGGGTTTTCTGTGAGACAGAGAGAAGTTCCATCACTTCAGTGCATCTTGTTGTCATCTGAGAAAACATAGTTCTTACAACAACAGTTTCCTCCACTCCCTGGCCAGGCTTTGTTACTAGTGATATAAAAGGCTGTAGTTGCTGTCCTTTGATCTTGGAGTATGAAAAACACAAGCCTGCATTTTGTTGGCCCCTGTTCTGAAGCAGATGTCAGCTTCACAGCCAGCCTTCCTTAGCATCAGTGTGCTCACAAACAGAGCCTTTCATTTTTATTTTTTCCCCTTAGAATTATACTCTTTAAAAAAAAATAATCTTCAAAGGACTGTACATAGATCAGCTTCTAAAGAATACACTGTACTTAGTGGTATCTGACACTGCCATAGAGGAGAGACTCATTCTTCATTGAATTCTCTACAGTGAATAAAACTGCACATAGCTGGAGGTAGTTGAACACAGAATGTCAGCATTTTGCCCTCTTTTTTCACAGGGGTAAATAATGGTATACATTGTGGAGAACAGGCCTCCTAGTGCTAAACTTCCATACAGTTAATCAGAAAAGACCCATTTCATTATAACTCATTGATTCATAAGGTAAGAACAATCTGTAAAGAAGAGACACTCCTTATGGCAGTTTTAATAAAAAATGCCAAGGCAGCATTAGCTGGGGTCTGCCAGAGCAGAGGATTTTGTGCCTGTTAACTAAGGGAAGGCAGCCTCTCTGCTCCTCCTGGAAGAGAGATCATTTAATCAGGTACATTGAAGCTTAGAAATTCTAAGTTGCAATATAAACAATGGTTATGATTCCCAACCCAGATGGTGCTGTCAGGCAAAAAAACCTGCAGTCATTTGAATGCAGCAGGATAAACACACTAGAACACTAATTTGTTCAGCTACTGTTCCAGCTTGTTACCCATCTTTGGCAGATATAAGTGCTTAATTACAGTAGTGATGTCCACGAGTATCACAGAATATGGTTTATCAGGTGTTTATAATACCAACAAACATTATGAGGCTGAAGCATAATAAGCAAGAACTCAGCCCTCAAAAATTATGTGCATAATATTGTCAAACACAGTCAGAAAAAATATTTTCTGTAGAGTTTGCCTTTTAGAGAAGGGGCAGGTTTCATTCTGGTGCTTAGATTATGGCAAATTCATGTTAGGACCCATGGAAGACTCTGGTGGGACCTGTGTGATTTCTGCTCTGCTCTCCTTACAGCAATTTCTTCACAGGACAAAAACCAAGAGTTTGTAAGCTCATAACCCTTTTGTTTCAGAGAATTCAGAAAAAAGTCAAACTGTAACTAAAGCAAGCTCAGAAATTTCTAGAAGCTCCATAAAGTGGAGTCATCTCCTCAGGCCTATTTATCATATCTATTAATTATCTATTTTTTATTAGGACATTATTTAAAGCTAAGAAACAGGGCTATTCAAGCAGCGGCCTGGAAATCTTGCAAGGACCTGATAAGCATTTTGCTTATGAACATTGCTACGGAGTTATGACACGGTAAAAGTTTCCCTCTCATTTCTGCATTGACTTATCCATTGTCAATAATTAAAAAAAAAATAATCCTCAAAAAAACTGCTGAAGGACTTTCAAAAAGAAAATAGACTTGTACTTTACAAATACATGTAAACCAGTTCTCTGCTCTTCTAGTGTTTGAACACACTTGCAGTTTATTAACAAGTTAGAAGGAGGCAATTTTAAGTATATACTTTGGCTGTTCAGGAACAGTGACCCTTCTATCTTATTTTTATCCCTCCCTCCCCAGTCCTCTGTGACAAAGTTTTGGTTGCAAGTCTCCATGGCAGGGACTGCAATTCCCCTCCTAACATACCCTAGAATACGAGCTCTGTAATTGACATCCAGATTCTACAGTACTGATACTTCCATTACAAAATAGGTTTTTACTCCTTTCAGATGCTGGTTTTGGTGAAGGGTTACACAGTGTGGCAGCTGAACATTTGTTGAGATTGAAAACATGATTACTGAGCATAGCATTTTCATTATAAATAATTGTAAACTCATTGTAAATAATGAGTGTTAATGAAGAGTTGTAGCACCTATATATTTGTACTTGTTATTCAGCTAGTTCATGTTACGTCACTGTGAACATAGTAATCCATGGCACAATTTGTGCAGTATGAATAATCCATGGTTAATGAGCAAATAAAAGACAATATACAATACCATTCTTCAACATACATTAGTATATAAGCATAAATTCTTTGACATTTATTAGAAAAATAATAATATGCATCCTTGATTACCCTCAACTGTCAGATTACTTTCAACTACTTAAATATATGTCAAAAAAAACCCCAAAAACAGACAGCTGAAACAAAACTTTAGAAACTGGGAATAAGTAGTAGAAATTAATTCTATGTTCTTATGTTTTCATTTCGTTAAAATCCATCCAAGAAAAACATGGATACACACATATATCCATGCATACAGTAAAAATATCTAAAACTCTGAATATTCAGGAAACTTTTAGAAGTGAAGACGTAGAGAGCTTTTGTGTCAAATATTCTTCTGCCATATAAAAATGCAAGCTGATGTTTTTGTATATATTAAATTTTAAAATAATGAAATGAATGCAAACTTGTGCAGTTTTGAAAAATTTTTTTGTGTGGATTTTAAAAAGAAACTGTACAGTTCTGACTGAGTAAATATATAGAAATTTAACTGGAGGAACTGAAAAACAGATGACACTGAAAGGTGCTTGCTACCTAATCCACATAGAGTTGGGTGAGGTAATTAATATTTTTAAAAAAATCCACTAGCTGTCAGTTTTCAACTTCAGACAACTAAAGATTCAGCATATCTGTAACAGTTATTATTTGGAATCCCGAGGATGTTGTGTTTTTAATGAACTAATTTTCAAAAGCTAATTATTCCTGAAAAAACCTTTCCTGTGATAAAAAAGGGATTTAAGTGAACTTGTCATTGGCAGCATTTTACACACAGCTTGGATATTCCTCACTAGAGCCCAGGCTAACAAAGAGGAAATATAACTGTATTCATCCTGGGCTAGATTTTGGTGTCTGAAAATAAAAATTTCAGTAAAAGTGCAATTGTTGTTTATCTCTGGGCAGGCAGACAACCCTAAATCAGTGCAGCTCTTTTCAGAATTACAGGTAGCACTTCACAGGCTTTGTGGACATCTTCTGAATAGAGGAGAACTCATAAATACCAGGTATGCCTTGTTAATTATGAAATTTAAGTAAAATTCTCCTATCCTGTAAGTGGCATTAATTATTAAAGTAATGTGTGCTTTAAAAATATATTTTACAGTAGGGTGTGGTTTATCTCACCTGAAAGAGTGAGATAAGCTTTGCAGATGTCAGTGACCGTTGTATCATTTACACTTTAAGCACAGGTATGAATACAGCTAAATGGCACGACTGGTAAGAAGAAACCATTAGGGATTTGTGGTTGTAGAAGAAACAGTCATATGGCATACCTTATAGTGCAATACTAGTCCTATTTCCAGAAGAATAATCCTCTTGAAAGATAGCTCTTTACCAGGAGTATAGATAATCTTGAAATTTTAATTCCCTTCTTATTGACAGAGATTTCCTTTCAATGCCCTTTGTCAATTAATGAGGAGAGGAGCACTCTAGGTAGAGAGCCCACATGCTGCCTAAATAAGGGAGAGAGTTTCAGCTTTCTTCTGATAATTTTCTGTGCATTCAGGATAGATCTTTGTTGTTTTTTTAAACAGACATTTGCACAAAATAATCCAAAGTAGAACAAAACAATTATGTGGCAATGTTAATCTCATCTAATATTCATATTAATGACCTATTTTTAGACCAAACACATTATTATTGTACCGCTGCTATAAAGTCTTCTTTTATGATTATGTGAATAGACTTTTCAAAATAAGCTAAAACTGCCTGCATTCTGCATTTTGCACAATACAGTAATTTTTGTTGCCTTTCTTTTGTTCCACCTAAGAGCTATTTTTTGTTTCTTCGTGAGACTAAGAAACTCATTTTATTTTAATCTAATTCTTTTCTTTTTTTTTTTTTTTTTTTTTTTTTTTTTTTTTTCCATAGAAACAATCAATGAGAAACCTGCCTCAATACCAGAAGAGAATGACCTTTGCATTCTCATCTGATGATACTGCAGAAAGGTTTGACTCTGGTGTCAGGCTATTATTTCTCTGTATTTTCCAGCTACAGGGAATTTTCCTAATATATCTATATATAAAACTAAAGGAGGTCATTTCGTATAAATGAACACAGATGTCTGTAGCTCTGCTTGAATGAAAGAATTTTTCTTCACCAAATATTATTTAGAGACCCATTAGAAGTTTTACCAGGAAAAATTTTAAATGTAAAGAATGACTTAACAACTTGTGAGTATAGGTGTACAGCAATATTGCCTCTGTGTTTTGGTGAGATGGTCCAAGTAACTGCACTCTTATCTAAACCTTTATAAACCAGTTAGGTCTGTATATACATTTTCTCTTCTCCTTTCTCTTTTAATGATATATGTTGCTGAGTTCAAATTTAGCTCTTCTCTCATTCCTGCAATATATTTTCTTATGCCCAAGCTAGAAATAAGCCATAGCAAACAGTTTAAATTACATACTTAATTTCCTTCTATTCATGATGCAGGCGTTTTAGGACAAGCTGCTAAAGAATTTGTTCCCACACTGGTCTGCTTCTAAAACTTCTGCTTGCATTTTGCAGTTTCCAAACAATAATGACCATTTCTCTGTCTGTATTCATGGACCTTCACAGATTTACACCAGTAACTATTTACTGCAGTTATTATTTTATATGCTGCCTGTACAGTTCCTGCACTGTTTATCTGCAGAGCTTTCAGAGAAAACATGAAAGGGAGAGCAAGTCTTCAGCTTGAGTAGAGCAGATGAGGGTTTGATAAATCAGAACATAACACACAAATGTATGAAGAAATAATCCTGAGATGGGAAACACAAGTTATAACACTACCTGAGCTACTCAGATTACACAAATGCAGGTTTCTCTTGTTGATTCTAGTAAAAATGTTGATGAAACCCAGGCACACTAATTTTCTTTAGGCAGTGTTTGCCCTATAGCTGCTAATATTATTTTCAGCAATGTAAGAGGTACCTTTACAGCTCACCCTGAAGCTTCTGGTGGGCAGCAGCTGAAAAATCGATATTGTTTAGCAGAATATCAGTCACTATTCCCAGTCTTTGGGGGGGCTGCAGAAATGACTGGAATAACATGAGCTGAAACATTCTAGAGGCTTCCTGTGGTACTGCTGGATTTCACACACAGACCATTTAACTATTTTCTTTCAATATATTCCTTAATCATTTTAATTATGCTTCATTACATGCCCAAAATTGCCAAATGCTAATGCTTTTTCATGGGGTCATTCATTTTAATAAGCTGAGCATTGCACATACTACAGCAAAAACTGAACACCAGGCTATTCTACATTTACCATAAGTTTAAAGTTAAAAACTGCAAAGAAAATGTACATTCTTATCAGATATGACAAGAGCTCCCAAGTAATTCAGTAACTATATGCTCAGATCAATAGTATGTCTTCCTAGCTGTGCTAGCAAAACCACAGCACTATAAACCTGAGAAGTTCAGTTTCCTGAACAAACAATCTCTATCCTTACAGCAGGCAGAGCCTTGTGGCACCGAGCAGCATCACCATCCATATCAGAAGCACAGGAGTTCATAAAAACGAAGGAAAGTCAAGGGAAAAAGTGCATGTTGACTTTAACTCATTATTTTGTGGGAAGCCATCAGCTCTCTTTGAGTGTGGGAGATGATTTTTACGTCCTAAAAGTTATGGACATTAACATGTTGTGCCATGAATTCTCTTGCTGACAAGATGATTTGGGCTGTTTATTGTAAATTGGGAGTTTCAGCTATCAGAGAAGATATTCAGCCAACTGAAGGCAGTAGAAAACTTTGATTATCAATTGCTTCTAGGCAAGTCAGTGTCATCAAAGGAGATGGCAGCTGGCTGTAAATTCTTTATAATGTAATTGCCAGGTACATTAGATCAGGATATCGTAGTTGTCCTTACCGTAATTGGCCACATGCCTAGATGTAGAATTGGGAAGCAGCCAATGGAAGTCTTCAAGTATGGAAAGTTTTGCAATGGAGGTTTGGATTCCCAATGTTACCCTTTGGAAGGATTCCTCTTAGCAGACCAAAAGATCAGTCAATCTAGAATCCAGAATGACAAAAATTCATTATTTCCTGTTTGTTTAAATCAGATATGGATGACAATCAAGGAATATAATCAGACTGCAGGACACCTCGTCTGGCAACTTGCTGAAAATACATGTACATAAATCAAGTATATTTCTTTTCATAGTAGTAAGGTAAACAGCTAAGGGGGAAAAAAAAAATCTGTATCAAAGGGTGGTGTTTATCTCATCTTTACTGAAAATAATGTAACGTAAAAGTCAGGCAACTGGTTTAGATTATATCATTTGGGTCTCCCGGTGTTCCGTGGAGATAAATGCCTCCAGAATGCAGTTCATCCCATCCCACAGACAAATATCCAAGACCACTGTGGTGAAATAGCCATTTAGCAGGTGTCTGTCTGTGTTGGTAAAGGGAAAGGAGACAGGATGAGCAGCTTGAACTAGACACATGGATTTTACATAAATAAAGCAAATCCCATAACCAGCTTAGCATTTTGAGGTTATAATATATATTTTCCATTTATTTTCAATTTTATATTAAGCGAACTTTTGTGTTTATATTATAAATTCTATAATAAAAGGAAGAATACAATGTATAGAAAAAAAATCTCATAAATATTAATAACTGCTGGCTTTTGTGCCCCTGAGGGCTTCTTTATGTGCTTGTATCTGGACTGCAAGTCTGGATCCTGATAGTCTGTCAAGGTTGAAGTATGCATGTCTGACAGACTTCCTTAGCTTTTGTCAGTGCACTTAAGTGGTCTTAAGATCACTAATGTACTCTGAATAAAGAAAAAAATTAGAAAAGCTATTATTGCTCCAAACAAATTTCCTACATTATAGAGAAATTTTGCCAGTTTTATGTATTTGCCTATGATTTTCTTTCCAGTTACTTTGGCAAATTGAAATGCATACAAAACAGAAAGTTCATATAAGAGGAAGAAGTTGCAAAAGCTTCAGAATTGTGATGGAAAAGAAAAATAGTCAGTGCCTCCAGAGTCTGTAAGCCAAATGTGTAAAGTACCAATAAATTCCGAGTATTAGGCTGAATGCTGAAACATTTTAGATACAAAAAATAACAATTAAAACAAAAACCTCTCAGCTTGAGTCATCTGACAGACACACAAAAAGCGCCACTTTTCCATTTTGCGTAAGTACACAGTAGACCTTAAGTTCTGTTTGCACATCTTTCCCTATCTTTTACTGCTGAATATTGTTTATCAGGAAGAGAAATACTTGCAACAGTGATGCTCTAAGAGTCATCATGCAGAAATGACTGCTTTCCACAGAATTACTTGGCCAGCAAGGCTATGTTTGGTTAATGCAAAGAGCAGCAGCCCTCGTTTTCTCTTCCACCATTCACCTTTCCTCTGAAGTGGGCTCGGGTCCAGGAATCTTTCCAAGTCCAAAGATGGTCCTGATGGATGAGCCTCAGCAGCTCTTGCATTTTTGCCTGCATCATCTTTTCCATACAGCATGTAGCATTAGACCATCTTTCTTTGGAAGGTGCTCTTTTATTTGATTATTAGTGGGCCTGTAGTACACATGCAGTACAACATCTTATGCATCCATTTCTTCACTGAGAAATTTTTACATCCTTTGTAATGTATCTTCAGAGAAAATATAGAAATATTTTTATATTGGTTGGAAAGCCCCTTCAGGAATACAGCAATGATCTCCTTATCTAGTTTGGACCTCACTCGCACTGGACCAAACTCACCTAATTCTAAATTTTTGGCCATCTTATGTGTTTGGTGAAGTGCCTAGCAATATTTATTGATAAACTAGAGATTTCCAAAGTGTTTACAGCTAATTTATGAAAAAAATTCTAAACACTACTATATTCAGTAGTATATATTGTAGAGTCAGGTTTCTAATAACACTGTTTCTAATAACATTTGCATTACTGAATTTATTAAAATGTTAAGTTTCTGATGCATTTCATATTTCAGATATTTTAATAATCAGACTTTATTAACATACAGACTAATAAAAAGCAATAGCTATAGATTATTTATAAATCAGTGCAAACCTTTAATTTTTATTAATATGCCACAAGATGTAGAAAACAGGTAAAAATTTTATGAGATACTGCAAATTTTCTTTATATTATCAACTGGTATTTCATTTTAGAGATGATTAATTAATGTTCAGTGGAATCCTTCATATAATTTATAGGAGCATTGGTTTATTGCTGTATTTGTACCTGGCTTGTACTCAGATTGCTACCTCATTTAATAATTTAGGAATAAATTTATGAATAAGTATACAAGTAATGACAAATACAAAAATGTAATGCCATATAAAGGTAATATGCCCTCCTTACATAAGCCATCTTTGCAGTCTAGTACCCATGTTTATACTGGCACACTCCTCCTAGACACAGAATTTCTCCAGAAATTTTGCTTTGTCCCTTGACATCCCTATTTTTTATAACATGGTAGAGCTCGGGTAAAGAACATTTGCATATTTCTCACTGATTTCTTTTATTTTCTGTTTCTTCCAATGCCTTTTATTTTTATACAGCTGGTAATCAGACAGATAGCTCTGTCCAGTGATTTATAGTATTTGTGTCAAAGTGCTACAGGAAACTACAGGTCTGCAGAGCATAAGCTGCTGTAGTGTTGTCTTTTTTTTTTTTTTTTTTTTTTTTTTTCATTCTGTAAGAAAGTTAAAAGCATCTCCAAGTCCTTCTGGGTCAGATAAAATATTTTGTTATTATAGACCTGCTCCTTTCAAGGGGCAACTTGGTTGCAGAAGATTGGCAAAATCTGATGCTTAATGAGACTGAACTTTAAAAACTAATTAGGCTCCTTTGCAGATACTTTCATGGATGCTCATCACCAGTTGAGGCATGTCTGGCTGACAATTATTCCCAGAGTGAGTGGATTTACTTATCCCAAGTGACATTCGACAGAAACAAAAATGCAGTTTTGTCCCCTTAAAAGGCAGAAGTTTTACTGATTATTTGGGCAACTGAGGTGCATGTCACTATTCCCCCCCAAATTAATGATAGTGTTTCCAACCACTACAGCTAAAAGAAAGATAAGAATAATATATAAAAAAAAAAACCACTCATAACAAATGTTTTTTAAGGTTTTTG
Source organism: Phaethornis superciliosus (assembly GCA_023637945.1). Lineage (NCBI taxonomy): Eukaryota > Metazoa > Chordata > Aves > Apodiformes > Trochilidae > Phaethornis > Phaethornis superciliosus. The sequence goes on from JAJQWJ010000003.1 coordinate 30,935,283, forward strand.
AAATTACAATTATTTACTGAGTTAAAAAGTTCAGTATTATTAGCTGGCCTCTTATTCAAGATATTTTAAAAGTACATGATCAGCCCAATTAATCCTTCAGTTTTTAACTTGTCCTTACTGAAGTAAAAAAAAAAAAAAACAACAAAAAACAAGCAAACAAACAAAAGCTTTGCTTGAATGAGAACAGATTATAAGGAGAACTACAGAGTGCAGCTTCTTGGACAACTTCAGTACAGCATCCAGACTGACCACACACATCTCAGTGAGACAACACAACATTTACCCCATATTTGTGTGTAGAAATTCACCTGTATCCATCCATGTTACTACCCAAGTATAGCTTAGCATGAGAAAGCAGAACAAAGCAGAGTTTTTAAGGAAGCAGTGAGCCTGGTTATGATCCAAGGAAATTTTGTCCCTGTTAATCCTCCATTTCAGGGCATTTTCCTCCTGATATGGGTGGAGTCTGTTACTCGCTTAGTTCATCTCATAGTAGTAATTGTTCCCTGCTCGAGGGGGAACAGATACTGCATCCTGCAAAGCAAATAGCCAGGCATAAACCTGACAGAAACCAGGACACTGCATTGACACAGTATATCTCTGCCCCTAAGACTAACACTGATGACATGTTCTTCTTGGTCGTGATGTGAAATGCTCTTTTTTAGGGGGGGGAGGAGGGCATAAGCATGCTTCACTGAGTGAAACAGAGCAAGGCTGAGTGGAGTATAGGACCCATCTGAATCTAGTAGGTGCTTCCCCTATGATGGAGCAAGTATCTGACAAAGCAGCAGTCCCCAGCTTTGATTAATTTTTGGGCTCTGAGGAAGATGCTCTGTACTCTGGCTAATTACTGATAAGCATCTGAGAAATAGTTATTTGTACCCATGCAAGGTTGAAGAAGCTGAGTACTACTATCAAAATGGACAGGACATCCATAAAAGAGCATATTTTCTTAAGGAAAAAACAGGATAAATTACTATTCAGAGGAAAAAGGAGCTGCATTACAATTCCAAATAAGCATGTTACTTCAAGCACATTGTTGCATAATGCATTTGCTTCTTGGTCATGCCTTTGACTTGTTTGGTTTCCTCAGTCCTAACTATTGTGAATGGAGCAGTGAAACCTTTTTTACAGGTGGCCTCTACGAAATATCCTAGAGGCAGCATCTGATCTGAAATAAAGTTGAAAATAAGATGTAGTTTTTTATGAATTTAGAACTGGTTAGATTAAGAGTCCTGAAATTAAGAGTATGTTTGTCCTCAGAGCAGACAAAGTAGGACCATTATTTATGTTTTTTCTGTAAATTTTTGTTCAGCAGCAATAAAGCAGGTTCTCTTAAATAGTTAATATAATATTTCTGAAAGCTGGTTAGGAGGGCCTGGTTTAAAATGTAGAATAGAAGTAGTAGTAGAATAGAAGGCTATAGCTAAGGAAGAAAGGAAAATGAAATTCCATGCTGAAATTCTGCACAGGGAAGTCCTTTGGATAGTGGTGCATTATTGCTTATGGATAAAAAAAAGATAAATTAATGCATGACTGCAGACTCCTTTGACAAATGATAGAAAGATCACAGCTTCTTATCTAAATCACTCACAAAAAGCCTTGGAGACAAAATCTACAGACTTCAGATTTCAAAATAGTTTTTTTTCCATCATGCCACCCAACAATGAATTTCCTTTACCTTCTATACTGAATAACTTTTAACAAACTAACTGTTGGCTGAAGACTTGATCATCAATACCAGTTTGGATCTTACTCTATCCAGCAGAGGGCACTGATATGTATATGCAGCATTAAATGTGTATTAAAGGATTTTTTTTGACAAATGCTTCTCCAAAAACATTGATTAGAAGTCTAATTGCATTATTACTGTTAATAAAATAAGACATGTTTGTTATTATAAAAGTTATTATTTCTAGCCTTTCATGTCACTTGGATGATTACTTTCTCTTGCTTAATACAGATTTTGGTGAATGTATTGAAGAAAAATTGTAACAGTAGTGTGTAGCAGTAGTGTTGTTTTATCTCTTTTGACACCTAAAATGCATACATGACATTTTTTCATCAACACAAATTTGAAGAACAATCATCTAAGCATAAAAAACTTTAATCATTTCAGCATATCTTGCTGAAATCAGTACTGGAGCACTGATTATGGCAACTGGTAACCTGTATGTTTTTTCCAGATAAACATATACTATGCTACTGGGAATGTTATGCAATTCCCATGTTGTGGAAACCCCTGGAAAGGAAGTTAAAATAGTAAACAAGTGAGTATGATCACTCTCGACAAACTGAGTTTATTTCTGACTATAAAAAAGCTCATTAATAGATAGAGAGTATTGCTTTCTCCACCCAAATATCATCACAAATTGTCACAAATCATCATTATATGTGTAAACTGAAATTAAACAAGACCTGCAAATCTCATAAAACACCTCAAACCTATCTCAAATGATAACATAAAGATGTAACATGTTGTGGCTGTTTCTGTGACTGGAGGCTTGTCAATGTGACAACCAACTACGAGAAGGGTCGGGAGGAGGATCTGGGGAACTACAGGCCTGTCACCCTGACCTCGGTGCTCAGAAAAATTATGAAGTAGTTCATACTGAGTTTGCTCACATGGCAAGTGCAGGAAAGCCAGGGCATCAGGCCCAGCCAGCACTAGTTGAGCAAAGGCAGGTCCTTGACTAACCTGAGCTCCTTCTATGACCAGATCACCCACCCAGAGAACAAGGGGAAGTCTGTGAACGTTGTCTACCTGGCTTTTGGTAAAGCCTTTGACACCATGTCCCACAACATTCTCCTAGAGAAGCTGGTGGCTCATGGCATAGACACATATACTCTTGGTTGGGTTGAAAAACTGGCTGCTATGACCAGGCCCAGAGAGTTGTAGTCACCAGAGTTAAATCCAGATGGTGGGTGGCCACCAGTGGTGTTCCCCAGGGATCAGTTTCAGGCCCATTCCTGTTCAGTATCTTCACTAATGATCTAGATAAGGGGACTGAGTGCTTCCTCAGCAAGTTTGCAGATAACACCAAGTTGGGTGGGAGTGTTGATCTGCTTGAGAGGAGGAAGGCTCTGCAAAAGGACCTGGACAGGTTGGACCAATGGGCCAAGGTCAGTAAAATGAGATTTAACACCAAGTGCCAGGTTCTGCACTTTGGTCACAACTATCCTATGCAATGCTACAGGCTTGGGGAGGAGTGGCTGAAAAGCTGACAGGCAGAAAAGCACCTGGAGGGTGCTGGTTGACAGACAGCTGAATATGAGCCAGCAGTGTGCCCAGGTGGCAAAGGCCAACAGCATCCTGGTTTGTGTCGGGGATAGTGTGGGCAGCAGGAGAAGGAAGAAGGATCATTCCCCTGTACTCAGCATCGGTGAGACTGCACCTCGGGTACTGTCTTCAGTTCTGGACCCCTCCCTACAGAGCAGACATTCTGCTGCTGGAGAGAATTCAAAGAAAGACAACCAAGCTAGTGACAGGTCTGGAGAACAAGCACTATGAAGAGAGAACTGAGAACTGAAAATGTTTAGTTTGGAGAAGAGGAGGTTTAGAAGAGACCTTTCTGTTATCTACAGCTACCTGAAAGGAGGTTGTAGGGAGGGAGGTTCTGGCCTCTTCTCTCACGTGAACATTGATAGTATTAGAGAAAATGGCCTGAAGTTGCACCAAGGTTAGGGTTAGACTAGATATGAGGAAGAATTTCTTTACTGAGAGAGTAGTTAGGTGCTGGAAATGGGCTGTCCATGGAGGTGGTGGAATCACCATCCCTGGAATTATTTTAAAAATGTGTAGATGATGCGCTTCAGGACATGCTCTAGTAGGTGATACAGGTTTTGAGGTATATATGTTTTTGGGGGGATGCTGAGAGTTGGACACAGTGATCTTAGAGGTCTTTTCCAACTGTGACAATTATTTTATTCTGTGATTCTGGTCTGAGTGTGTTAACACTGGCCTGAACACATGTAGCAAATGAGCTTTCCTCTGAGAAGGCTGAGAGTAATTGGCCTTTCATAACCTTCCTGCTTTGAGGAGTTGAATGAAGTTTCTGAGTTAATTAATCGCACTGCAATTAGCAACAGGTATGAAAACTCACACCAAGAGAAACTGGAACACAAGTTTCATGAATCGATCATTAACTCACTTTTCATTAAAAGAAGGAAAAAAAAAATACCTGGTGTTATGAATAGACATAAAGATAGAATCAAGACTGCAGCTCAATAATAAAAGATTGCAAATCAGTGGACTCAGTTTTGTTTTCATCAAAATTGATGACAGCATGCAATGAAGGTAGGAGTGGGCCATAAGAAAGTAGGAATTTTCTGCTGAGGCTGAATTGAAGTTAGTTCAATTAGTGTTTGGATGAATGGGGAATTACAGTTTTCAAAGGCATTTCATGTTTGCTGATCATTAAGTGTCCTCACAAGGAATTGCACGGGCAGAATATAGTAAGAGCTGTAATGATTAGTGTTTTTTATCACTACCTGCCTTGATAAACAACTATTCCTAAAAGCTGTGTTGGCTATTAAAGCAAATGGTCTAAGAATGGCTGGCTAGACTAAGAAGTATTTAGTTCTGCTGTTCTCTGCAATTCCAGAAGCACTTGGTACACAGCACAACTGTTCTCAGAACTGAAACCTCCTTCCCACATATTCCTCTAGCCCTGCTTTCGTTGACTTTCATATTTTCTTCATATTTTAAATTGAAACATCATCCACAAAACCCTCAATCATTGTAGCTTGACTGTTAGCTAAGTTCCTAAAACTCTTCTTGGTAGTTCATTACATTTTCTGCTCTTGAGTAATGCAAGAACAATTGTCTTGACAACTGACTTGATATGCATCAAGTCTCCATGCAGAGAAAACTTTTGACACAGCCGTGTGGAAAATATTTGCTGATCTAAAAAGGTTCATGTTGCCTTTTCTGTTTTGTGTCCTTTCCTGGGACAACAATAGCTGTTTGATATTTATCCCAACCTGCTTAATAATTTGAAGTATTCAAGGTCGTTGTCCTGGATTATAGATAATTCAAAATTACTTATGATTTTGTATCATTATAAACAATGAACTTATACTGAGTTTGCTTCAAAATTGAAAAAATCACCCAGAACTTTTCTTCTTAGGGAAATTTGGAAAAGATGATAGTAATTTTGTCTTAAAGCTATACAGCTCTTTTTCCTGATAGAAGCAATAATAGGAAAAAGCAGAGCTAGAGAGTCTTAATAGTGAAATTGCCTGATATTTATACTTTTTGTACATAAGCCACCTTTGGTTGCTCATTATAGTGGGAGAAAATGGTATTACAGCACTGTGTTATTTATGTTATATGGTCTTATTAGTCATGGTTTTTTTCCAACCCCTTGTAATATCTGCTCCCCTGTGCTCACATTTGGAATATCAAAGTTCAATGATGACTTAGTATTGAACACTGAACTCTCAGTGACTCATTATCACTACAGACACTCTGAAGTTACCTTTTTTATGACATTATCTCCAGATTCAGGTCCGATTTTTTAAATCAGTAAAATATAAATCTTCTACACATACAATATCTCTTAGAATATTATATATATCTCTATATAGAAAAGTGCTCCGATGCAATGATCAGACACAAAAAAGGCATTTGCTTCCCTGAACACCCTGTAAGCCAAATAGTATATTATGCAGCAACCTAGCTGTGGTGTCTGGTACTTTAAAAAAGGAGACCATCCTAGCCCCACTTACTGTGTGTAAGTGCTGCCCATTGTCCTTGAGTGAAAAGCCATTCAGGAGACTGAGAGACCTTTTTACGATCAATTCAAGGGAGAAGATGCCTTCATATCTAGAAATGTATCAGGCATAATAAAAGGGGTTGTGTAGAATATAATGCCATTGACTACAAGCCTAAATGATGATAAGATACCTATGGAAATTCAGGTGAAGCAAGTTGGTTTGCATCCACTTTGTTATGGTTTTCAATATACTGATAGATTTTGAGGTAACCTAAGTAAAACGTACTGTCTTGAAGGGATATGTATAGAAATTTAAGGATGGTAAATGCAAGTCTTCATCTCACTTTGAGCTTACTGTGTAGCAGGATACCATTCTGATCTCATAAAACCAGTGCTAATATTACTATATTCAGATCTTCGATCATCAAAGGCATCTTGGATGTTGTTGAGCTATATGAACTTATATGAACTGAACAATTAAAATATGGTCTTGGTGAGTTTTTTTAATATTTTCAGTATTCAGTATTTTTTTTATTTACAGGCACTTGTGACTCCCGTATTAGCTGACTCTGTGACCTTTCAAGAAGATTATTAATTTGCCCAAGATGCCTGAAAGCATCTTTCATCTTTCTCTAGAGTGTTAAGTGAGTCAGATAGCTCTATGGCAAGAAACATTAAGAAAAACCTGGAAGAGAACATGTAGGTCAGCACAAAAGACAAAATATAAAGTATAAAAATAGCAATAACAGATCTGCAGGAGATAACATTTATGAGATAAAATTTAAAATTATACCTAAGATTTTTCTATACTGCCTTGATCTGTAGACTTCACATTCTTTGTAAGCTGTAAATATAAGCAACTGTTCCTGTTCATTCATTAGCAACAATAAAATTTAAGGAAAAAGAAGTAGGGTTTTTTTATATGTCTAAACTGAGTAGTTTAGCAGCTGGTCCAGGCTTGTTATTGTTAAGAAAGATAGTCTTATATAACAGATCTAATTTGTGCAGCACAATGAAGTTTTGAACTCAGTTTATTGCTTGCTCCCAAATGAATTCCCCTCTGTTAGACAATATCTCATAGACCGTGCTATTTACTGACACTACTTCTCAGGACAAATTTTTCAGCTACAGAAAAACCAGAGCACTGTCTTTCTGTGAGACGTGGTGACCCTTGCCACAAACTTTTCCAGGCATGGCAGAGCATAAACAAATTTTATACTACATAAATTGCATGGGAAATGTCCATCGTTCATCTTGGATTTTAATAATCATGTGTTAGGGAAGCCTTAATTGCATTTTGGAATAGAACCTATGGATAAAAGTTATGCCAAATGGAAAGTCAAGGGGTTGTTTTTTCACCAGATTCTAGAGATATTAAATATCAGGCACATATACTGAGGAACACACACTTTTTGAGCTATATTTAAGTGCTCACAAATACAGATGACTGTGGATATTAATTGTTTTTTTAATTTTAACATCACTTTTTACAGTCATTATGCCCAGATCCTGTGTCTGCATATCCAAGAATGTCCTGAGTAATCAAACTAGAGATAGAGTTGTCTCTGAAAGCCTGTATGAGGCAATCTCTTTCCTCCACCTACCTCTTGCCAAAGCATGATAATTTTTTAAGGCAATAATCACACAGAATCATCAATTGGTTTGAGTTGGAAGCAACATTTAAAGATTAAATGGCTCAACCTCCCTGCCATGGACAGGGATGTCTTTCCCTAGATCAGGCTGCTCAAAGCCCCATCCAGCCTGACTTTAAACAGTTCCAGTGATGGGACATCCACATCTTTTGTGTGCAGTTCTATGTTCCAGTGTCTCACCATCCTCATCACAAAAAAAAATTCTATCTTATATCCAGTCTAAATCTACCAGATATATGAAGCATTACTTGTTTCATAGAGCTGCTTGGAGATCTCAAGGCTATTCAGTATTAATAGTAATAATAGGGCAACTTTTGCCCATATAACACACTTCATCTGCTTCTCTAAGGAGGTATAGGGAATTCTATTTGCCTCATTTTTTTATTAATAAGGAAAAAAGCCTCCTGGCTTCTGTGGCTTAAGACACTAAAACTTGAAGATATGTTCCTTCACTAAATGTATAAAATTAATGTTTTGTGCTGCTGTTTTATCCACCTAAATTTTAGTCTGGCACTATATGATTACATTTTTATGATATCATTATAAGCAATCTGAATCACTTTTATACATTGCTGTGCTCTTTCCCAACTGTCACTTGTTAAATACTATGCCTATATAAATATATATAGTCATTAATGCTTCCTTTATTTACATTTTCTGCTTTACTTTATCTCTCTCAACACACAGTGACCAAAAGCCTGCTTCTGTGGTGTGTACTGTGGGCGGATGAGTGAACTAACTCCTCTGAAAAGTGATATGCCTCTAAAAATACATCATCTTCATTTAACAAAAAGTATTGTATTGTACATTTGCCCACAGCACTTTCAATATGGTTCTGCTTGATGAGCGTGCATTCATTATCTTATCAGAAGTGTAGGTTCATGGCTCTGAACCAGGCAGAGCTGGTTTGTCAATTCATTGAAGCGATATATTCATGGAGGGGAAATGCTGCATAATAAAAAGAAACTGGTTGTGGCAATTACAATATTCTGGGAAGAAGACTTCTTGATACAAAAATGCCCTCATGGCAGTAAAAGGAAGGAAAACAGGCTGCCCTGGGATTTGCTCAACTTTGAGGAAGAGCTACTCCAAAATCTGGATACATTGCAAAAGCACAGAATAAACAAAGTCCATGGCATCACAGATCTGAGCATGTTTTGTTTCAATTATAGTGGCACAACTACATTTGAGATAAAATTTACTGTTTTGTAAAAGTGCCATGAATAGGAGGTAGAAATTACTGTTGCTGGGCAATGAAGAAGGAGTGGGTGACTACTCTGTGCCAACCGTCCTTCAGCAAAACCAAGACCATAAGCTATATATTACTTGTAGTAGGTCCACCATTTGGTACTCAGTGTATTGAGTATTGAATACAGAACTGTTGTTTACCTTAGTTTTTGAGGTAACAGCTGTCTGTAGCTCAGGTAGCTCAGCTTCATGGGGACCATCCAAGCATTACAAGATCTGAGAAGCAGGCTGGGACCATAGTTTAAAAACCCAATCCTGAATCATTCCATCAGTATGCATACTTGCTACATTTTGAATGACATGGAGTCCAGTCCCTGCCCGCATGTTATCAGCAGGACAGTGTCATCTGTCAGGGGCCCTGGTTTAGTCCTTTAACCCTTTGTCACAGTCTGCCACCTCGTGGGACCCGTCTGTATCTACAGTGACAGTCTGATGCCTTTTGGTGTGAAAATTGTTCAGACGTGATCTATTTTCAGGTTGCACGCACATTTAGCAGAGCTGCGGCTGCTCGTGTCCGACATGCCCTCCACATTGCCTCACCTTCATCACTTTGGGTTTTTCACCAAAGTGTCATTATCTACCCTGTCATCAATCAATCAATCAATCAATTTGACAAAAACACAACCCACTATGCACACTTTATAACATGGTCAGATTCTGAGATGTACCTTTTCCAGTGTACAATGTCTGCAGATTTAACTATAGGACAATGTATTAGTTAATACATCTATCCCATGCCGGGATAACCAAGTTATGAGGTAAGGTTCGTATGTCTGTTACTCATTTGCACTTGCTTCCCATGAAAATTCAAAGTTTTGAGCCCTCTGAACATGGAAAATTGTAAAAGAGGAACTTTTAGTATGAAAGCTTGAATTTTATCACTAAAAAAACTGTATGTATCACTGTATGTATCATCTTAGATACTGAATTAAGTCTTCAATCAGGATGTAGGAATAATATAATTAGAAAGGTTGCCTGTCAGATCTCCAATTTATTGACTAACCAAACCAAACTAGAAACACTGTTATTCACAGATCACTATATCATAATGAAGTTATTGTTAACCAAGAGTCACTCACCAAAGAAAGTATAAAATAAATCTGAACTGCAGATGCATTTAAAATGTGCTGGAACTATTAATGTTCACCACTTAGCTGTCTGAAACATCTGCATGAAGAAACCCATAAGCATTTTGACAATCATTTTTAACAGAGATCTACAAAATCCAAAATATACAAACATCTCATAGTTTCACATCCCCAAACACATTAAATTCAGAGTTTCCTTCCAAAGGCTAAGATAAAAGCATTACATCCTCCGTGTGTTTAAGATCAATGCCCTTTCCCAAATATAAATATCAATGTAAATAAAAACTCCATGATCATCAAATGGACGAGGAACTGCTTTTTTTTTTTCCCCCCGGATTCTGAAAGTGACATTCTCATACGTGTGTGAATTATACTACCAGTACTCAGATCAATGTTTCTGCATTTATGCTGACATTGTCTACTCTTTTCTTCCAGCTTTTTACTCAAACCACAGAAGAGCTGACTGAGGACTAAGATAGCTGCAGTTTACAAGACATTGTCTTACTGGGAATAAAGAAACTCCTGTAGCATGCTGGACTGAACAGGGAATGGCTGTGCTGTTGAGATTTTGATTTATATGTCTGAGCTAGTTATTCTCATCTTTAAATTTATATCACTGGATTTTACACAGGCAAGTCTAGGGTGTCTGGTTTTGGTGTATAAAAACCTCTTGAACATTCAAAGTCCTATATATAATTTATGTAAGATAGCATGTGATTAGCAGCCTGTGATTTAACTACATGGCATTACCTTGCTTTTACATGAGGGTAATTTTTCTTTTATTCTGATTCAATTTCTCTAAGGACAGACATAATATTATTTTTGGTTAGTCAAGTATTCTTTTTGCCTGCATAACTCAAATAAGTGGTCTAACAGATTCACTAGCATCACCTGGACTTTCTCCAAATTCTAAATGCTAACTGCATTCTTCTATTTAGTTTGTACATAGGATGAAGCTGCCCTTAGGCTGCTGTGAAGATAGAAGAGCACTTATAAGGTGTAGTGTCAAAGGTGAGCAAACAGCTCCATAACACTTTTCACTTTGATTTTGCCAGCATTTCAAGAAAGTTCCAGTCCACACATTTTGCATTCCATGTTAAAATGTGATTGCATTGCTTAGTCATCTTCTGTACAGAATTGGCATGAGAAAAGTACTCCAGATCCAAGTCTAAGATACATCAAATTCTGTGTAGTCAGTACATCTAGGTCAGTACAGCCTTTTATGTAGAATAAAATATAGCTTTGGAAGATTACTCTATATATCTAGCTTCCTGTTTTTAAAAGGGGTTTGACTGATAAAATTATTCTACCCTAGCTGCATAGTTAGAAACCAGCTTCAGAAGAAAATCCAATTGTGCATGAAAAACTAGCAAAAATTATCTCAATGAACTAAACAACTGTTAGATTAGATCTTGTATAGTTCTGATATACTAGAGATAACCACTCAGGTAACCCTCTGCAGCAAACAATTCTAATAAGTGTGGTTTCCCAATCTAGAAATATAAGCAAGATACGTATCATTGTAATGTCTTTCCCATTTGCCACTACTGGATGCAAGTATGAACATCAGTATTAGAAAATTTAGTTGCAAACTTTCATTCTAAAACTCAAATTGAATAATAAAACTCAATTGAACAAAGCAATCAAGTGAGTATTTGGTCAAGCACATGTACTGTAATGTGAAGTCATATCAGACAGCAGTCTACATGAGAAGAATGCTCATTCCTCATAAGGAAAGGTATGCAGAAGCACTAAATGTAATTAGAAGCAAAATATTAGCACCCATGAATGTACAAATATGAACAAATATTATAAATAATTGAGATCTACAAGAATAATATAGAATGTTTCACTTTCTTGTGATATTTTATGTATTTTAAAAAACCACCTTGCTTTTGACCATTTATTGTGATTAATTTGAATTATTTCTCTGGCTTGAAATGATGACAGAAGAAAAGTAAGCACAACATGCCATATTAATAAGTAAAAACCAGAAAAATATTAACTTTGTGTCTGAAGAATGGGAGAAAATATCAAGAAATAGTTATTTTTATTCAATATTGCTTTTGAGAAGCTTATTGTCCCTAAGCAGGTCTGGGAATGTTGTCTAGTTAATATTATCTGTCTAGTGTTTCCATTCATTAAACAATATATACTCAATAATAACCTGTTACATGTAAAAATTATCCCCCTTCAGACCCCCAATAACCTCACTACATCTTTATCCTCTGCCTGCCAGCTGAGCATGTCTTGGTCTGAACCATGTTGCTGCAAGTCAGCGCCAGTTCTTCTTTTTAAAATATGTAACTAGGAAAACTGGGAAAGGGGATTACTAAGGTGCTTGCACTAACTGGACTGGAAGACCCATTTATGCCATTTCTTCTTGGCAAAACACTACCTCAGGAGACTACAAACTCCTTAAACACTGCTCATTCACTATGTATTTGAATACAAAATGGATATCTTGGACCAAAGCCCAAGACCAGTTACAGCTGCCTCTGCAAAATGAGGTACTCTTAAATCCTGTTTGCTTAAACAGTGAAGCATTCTTCATGCAGAGGGATCCTGTGTGCCTAAGCACCACTCAGCCTCTCCTACATCAGGCATCACCACCCCCAGAGGTCTGCCTGCTGCAAGGGGTGGCTGCAGGAAGCCTGTGCAATCTCTGCCACCAGCTAGTCTGTAGTCTTTTTCCTTTAGTTATCGAGCCTTATGTTTTGCTAAAGAGTGAGTGATTTTAGCCAGGAACCACACAGGTTCTTTTATTTTACCGTCTGAACTTGCTCGTACATATATCATCTCTGTAGAAGTCTGGTACTTCATGAACACACAGGTTCTTTATAACCTGATGTTACCTCACACGTGGAGCAGCACATTTTTTTCAAACCAGTGATGTAATAACTTTATTCAGAGTCTGACATAACTCCTAAAAGCATGTTTTAGAGAAAGCAGGTCGAGCGGCATAAGGGCTCTCTCTTAAGCATTAGGGAGAGATCATTCAACTGGGGAGCAATATATTTGGATATTTGGATGCTACTTTGTTTGCTTATTCCAGCCGTGGTAGTTTCAAATGATCTCAGGATTTGCTTCTGAACTGAAAGTTGATTTCATCATATTCTATTGACAAGAACACATCAATATGATGTGGAATAACACTATTGTCTTACAGCATATGTGGCTTTTCTTGTTTAGCTGGAAACCACCGTGGACCACTGTGCTCACTGTTTCCTAACTGTGATACACAAATATGCTGAATTCTGTAATTAACGTATTAAACCCTTTTCTCTAGATATATTTTTTGGGGGAAAAAAAGAAAAATCCACCAAACCCCAGAAAGCAAACCACTAAACCAGATATTCTCATCCAGTTATCTAACCTTGCAGATTTTGTACTGTATTATATATGTCATTGGAGCAGAATGAGAAAATTTATAGGTCTGAAAATGGCCATTTTGCCATCACTGTTTCATTATAAGTCATGTATATCATTTGTAGCGTGAAACATCACTCCAACAAACTAATCAAAGAACAATTAAACCAGTAGAATATTATAAGTAATTGTGAAATATTATGGTCCTTATGGAAAAGATAGAAGCATATGCAGTATGAGTTTTCTTTGCTCTGGATGAAAGTCTGCATTAAAATTGAACCTTGGCAGTCTAACTATGCATTTTTACCTGCTTGTCTGTGTGCTGCTTGCATGAAAACCTCCCCATATTTTCTTATATGTGGTCTTGAGTTGTCAGTGGTTGATGCTGTGTCCTTTTTGGATTTTCTGTTGTAATGGGACAAGGAGTGAAAAATCTTGCTCTGTTCGTACCAATGGGAGTTTCACCACTGACACCAGTGAATCAAGGACTTTGTTGTGTAATTTTTTGTGTTAAAAGATAGCAAATTCTTGCTTCTGATTAAAAAGAAAATTCCAACTCTCCCCTTTAACAGTGGGCAAGGTATAAAGTCTTTGGCAAATGACTGGCTAGTTTCCAAAGGGAAAAGGAAGAGGATTCTCAAAGCTGATCCTCCAGCTTCAGAGGTGAGGAGCTACTGACACTGCTGTGTCTGCAAGACCCTGAGCAGTTGTAGTGGGGTAGGAAAAGGAGAGGATATTATGAAGAGGGACTGGTTAAGAATTATTCATGCTGCACAGCGTCTCTCGTTTCCCCCAGCAGGACCAGTCTGGGTCAATCCTGAAATATCTGCTACCTTTTAACAATTCTGCATGCAGAAAAGAGAAGGAGAAAATCCATCAGTTTCCTTTACTGCACCATTGGGATTGTATTCTTAGGGTACCGTGCTCCTGTTGATGTCTTAATAGGGCATAGGAACTAATAATTCTGGCCTAGAAAATAAGAATTTTTCTACACAGACTTGCTATTATCTCCTGTTCTCTTTTAAATATTTGTAAGGCAAAAGTCCAAAGAATTCATCATTGCATCAAGAAAATAGGAGTATATCAGGAAGGAAAATAAAAATCCTCTTACTAGGGGAACTGAAATACTACATACAGCTATTTGGAAATCCATTTACCATATTAAAAGAGAGACTTATAAAAATTCATGTTATTTTACAACTTTTAAAGCCTCTACAGCTTTCTAACAGGACACAATGTTAAATGAAGTATTTTATAATATTTTTGCAAAATTTATGAATATTACATAGATTTTATCTTGCCCTAAACACTCCAACATCCACGCAGAAATCTACATTTATCTTGGGAAAGAGAGCTGAAGCACAGTGATACTTAAACTATTTTTCTCCCTCTTCACAAACTACATGATCTGCATCTTATACATCTTATGTTTGGTGGAGTGTGCTTCATGGTGGTTGTTTATCAGTTCAAGTCTTTATCAGTTCAGTTGTCTTTGCTTACCATGGTTACTTGAATTTTTCATCTCAGATTTCAAATGTAAAACTGAGATGAGGAGCACTGAAACTAAAATAAAATAATCCTGATAACAGCATTTATGTTCCATTATTGCTTTCCAAATAAGATGTATGTATTCATAATAAAGGTTAGGTCTATATCAGAAGCATTAAAATGTGATCTCTCTGTTTCAGATATTACTGGAATTAATAATTATTCTGTAATTAACAACTGTGTGGCAAGTCTGTTGATGGTGCATGAAAGAGTGGAATTGCCCTCATCCTGCATCCTTCCTCTGCTATTACGTCCATGATGGCAAAGGTTCTATCATCAAGAAACCAGGCTGATATAATTTTGAGGAACTTGCAGTAAGTATATTAATTCTCTGAAGCAATTAAATGTTTGTAGCCACTTTCTCACATATATTAACAGCCCTTTAAATATGTTGTCAGAGTTCATCCAACAGCAACACACCTTCCCTTTTTTTGTCAGTTGTTCTGGGCAAGTTTTTGTTATTGTCTGCAGTCTGCTTGTTTGTCATTCCTTCCATTTGCTGTGCTCTCTATTTGTAGCCTTCTTAGTGCTACTTTGGATTTATCAAGGCATGTCATAGCTAGCAAGCATGAATGTTTCACCTTGCTGCTGGCATGCCATTTTGGGAGGACAGCTATGCAGTCATGACAAGTTGCTAGTTATTAACCTTTGACTGCTGTACGTTTTCTGTTGAGATGCAAAAAACAAGAACATAAAGGCAAATTTAATTTTCTCATCCTTACTAGCTTCACGCACTCTTTCTTTTTTTGCTTGTCTGTTGTGGAATGAGATCTCATTTTCAATTCATTCTCTTACATCAATGAGCTCTTTCAAATCTTTTCCAAAAGCTCATTTATTCTCAGCAACTCATTAACCAGACTTCTCTTCTCTCCTATTATTATTTCTATTTCACCTGTCCTTTCATAAACCTTGTTTTTACTCTCTCTTTCCTTTCTTACTTCTTTCATTATGTTTACTTCTGTAACTCATTTTATTTTACTGCTCTATAAGTAAGCCTTACTTAGGGGTGATAAGTAAAATCAGCAGAGTCACTGAAATGAAGTCATGTCTCCAACGTAAGACTTAGATGCTGTACATGAAGTAGAAGCAGGTATACAATTCTTCATTAATGCCTATTTAAGGGTCCAATCCTGGAATCTCTTAAAACCATGGAAGTCACTCAGTTCACTTCTGTTAGCTTTAGATCATGCCAGAATGAGAAAATAAAACAGCAAAGCAGAAGGATGAAAAGAAAAGAACAGAAAAAAATTAAGAATAGGTCAGATTGTTTATATGGGAGATGCAAATTTATCACTTCTGTTGAAAAATCTATTTTAATAAGCATAGACAATTTTTTTTAAAATTCAGGATACACATGTGATATTCTTCCTCTGATTAGGACTAA
The DNA here is from genome assembly GCA_023637945.1 of Phaethornis superciliosus. Lineage (NCBI taxonomy): Eukaryota > Metazoa > Chordata > Aves > Apodiformes > Trochilidae > Phaethornis > Phaethornis superciliosus. Next base: position 30,951,289 of record JAJQWJ010000003.1, read on the forward strand.
AGCCTAGATGTGAAATAAAACAACAATCAGAAAAAGAATTCTTCCCTTTTTTTTTGTAGCATTCTCAGCTTACCTGTCAAAGTAATGTACTCTGTACTTTGCCTTTTATTTCTTTTTATAAAGATGAACACATTAGGAATATCAGATGTCTATATCTTAGTTATTCTTTGAAATATGTATTTTTGAGTTCATCAGTGTATGATCACTTGCATTTTGTTAATTCTGTATTCTCTTAAAATCAGTAATTGAACCAGAATATGCATTTATTGTGAAGCTATTTTGAAACAACAACAAGAAAGACTTCATAAATTTAGGAACCAAAGTCAGCTGCACATAGTGATTTAAAATGAAATTTAAGATAATTTCTGTTGCCATACCCATTTTTTTTCTAACCTCTTAGTTTGAATTTTGTGCTCTGAAGGTTATTTTTTAAAACCTATTTCTGCTATCAGTGCTATATTTTCATATACAAGGTACAAAAGCTTCTCAAAAAAATATTACATTTGCCATGATAGTGAGAGAGAATACTTGATTTTTTTAAAGAGACACAAGTAAAATCAGACTAAAATCCAAAGTCAAGCAACTGACTTTTCATCTTTAACACTGAAAATTTTGTGTGTCATTTTAATGGGAAAAAATAACCTATTTTGTGTTTTGCGAAAAGTATTATTTTTTATTTACACTGAATGACATTAATAAGGGGTAGCTCATCAAAATACACATTTGAACTGTATGACTTAGCAAGTGTGCTCCTGCAAATTTAGAACACTCCAAAGTTCAAAATGTACCTTGCAGTTGTGGTCTTGGAATAATAAATTTAACATTTCTTGGCTGTGCATCTAACATTGTTCCATTTTGTTAATAAAAGCTAAAAGCCTACTATGGCTACCTATTTAAAATATAATTTTGTATTTTTTGCCTAAGGAGTAGAGGTTCTTGCTTGTAACACAAGTTCATTTTCAATATAGTTTATGACTTTAAGTAAGTGTAGCCCTGAAATATGCCTTATCTGAGTAGTCAGCTGTGAGAAGGGGGTTTCTATAAAATATAACAATAACCTGAAACAGATACTGAAGACAGAAGAAGAATGAAAAGAAGGCAATGCATTTGAAATTAAATCAAACTAAAAGGGCTACAGGTATTACTGGCAGACTGCAAGATTTTGTCCAGCCAATAAAAGGAGTGTTGGCCTGGAACTCAATGACTCAAAATTGGTGTGTTGGAACCAATTTGGGTTCATTGATTTGGACTTGTACAGCCCCCAAAGGGAAAAGGGTCTATTTTATCAAAAGCAATAAGAGAATCACGGTAATCACAGGAGATGACTTGGGATTTCATCACTGAACTAACCTTTTCTTTTCTTCTATGAAGAACTGCAGGATAGTTTAAGAGATATGTATTGCTGTACTTTGAAATTAGCTCAATAGCCTCAAGTGGATCACTATGTAAGAATGAAAACATTACTGGGATTCTGCTCGTATCCTTTGTGGTTTCTTTTTTCATACTGTCATTCCTTTTATTCAGTTTATTGATGCTACCATTTTCACATGCGCTAGCAAGCTGAACAATAACAAAAGCTCTCTTATGCCATTAGGGCCAAAAAAAAAAATCTATTTGCACCTGAGAGAAACCTCTTGCTCTTGCTGATGACATCTGTGATGACACATCTCTCTTTCTGTTGTTTTTCAATGTGCTGGACCACAGCTGCACATTGTGGTCCTACCCTTACTGCCTGTGGCTCTAATTCAACACCTAGAACCTGAGACACCACTTTTGAAAATGTGGATATTTGATTGGGAGCATGTTGGTTAGACTGATTAGTTTCAGTCAGACTCTCATAAAGTTCAGTTTTACTGTTGTAAATAACAGGTTTGATCATTTGCTCAAGAAGGCGAAAAAAAAAACCTCAAGCAAATGTAACTTCTTCCAGGCCCAAGTCCCCACAGAAATACTATAAATTATCATAATTTCATTTTTCTTGAGCAAAAACCTTATGGGCATTATACTGGTGTAGAGTTTTTTAAGCTTTTAAAGAAAAAAAAATACCTTTCAACCAAAATCATACATTAGTACTGTATACTAATTATATGTAAAAATACAAAGGGGCTTATGACGGTTTTTGGAAATTTCTCCATAACCTTTCATAGGAATGAATTTAAATGATACCAAGAATATTTTATCATTGTACACTATGATTTGGTCAATAACTGAGGAACTATCTATCTTTTGAGGGACTTAATATTTAAGTCCTAATTAATGCAAATACCTCATACCCTCACATGCATACGTCTGAGCACACAAAAAACAGAAGTTCCAGCATATTATATATATAGTGTGTATAGGAATACATTTGGGAAGAGGAAAAACAGTACACATGGTTGCTCCTTCTCCTGTCTTAATATGTGAAATTTTCAGATTTATTACTGTAATAAAGAAAATAAATCTCTTAATCTTGAACGGGCTTTTCAAACCTGTTCTCTTTCTTCCTTAAATTCATTGCACAGCAGAACAGAAGTATAAAATCTTATACATATTTGAAATAAATAGCTCAAATGTTAGTCTGTGTTCAGTCATGAGAAATCCTCTCAGCCTTCTATTATCAGAGATGAAGAAGGCAGTGATGCAAAATAATACCAAAAATACAATGATAATAGAACAACTATCAAACATTTCCAGAAATAAACACCCACAACAAATGAGTCTCTGGTTATTTGGCTCAATGTAAGTAAATCTTGCTTTCTTGAGAGCTATGAAATTATTGATAAAGTGACATTGATTTGGTGGTAGTTCGTATAAAATTTTTCTTTCAATTTTTGTAATGGAGCTCTGGTATTCATCCACAGACTTTTTCTTATATGGCAAAAATTAAAACACAACACACAACTCTAATAGAGTTTCCTTTAACTCAGTCATAAAAAATTATCTCCTGGCTTGGCATAATTTTTATGTTATGACAGTGATTAAGACACATGATGAATATATTGCTAATTAGGAGTGTGATTCAGGTAAAAATAAAATCATATATAACAGAAAATTTATTGTTACTGACTCCTCAGCTTGCTGACACAGCTTTGTGGTTTTTTTTTTTAATTATCCTGCTCTAGGTTAGCACAGGTTATGAACAAGGTCTCACTTCATGCAAAATGCAGAAGCAAGAGGAGAATAAATTTCTATTTATTCCTCTCTTATCTGCATTTTTCTGCTCTGTTTTAGGCTATGCAGCTGTGAAAAACTTAGAAGAGCAAAGTACCTGGAGACTTAGAGATCCCCAGTGGCTGAGACAGAGTCTTAACTGGTGACATTAGACCACATTATTTCACCATTATTTTGTCTATCCATAGATTAAGGGACTGAGCCTTCTCAGATGTACACAGGTATAACCATGTTTCTTTGTAATGACACAGGCAGAACTGTACATCCTGAGAGGTTCTAATCCTCACTGCCAACAGAAACAAAAGTAGACAGACTGTGAATGCCACAGGTTATATAAAACATAGGTTATATAGAACCTCCCTTAGCTATGAAAAGGCAGGAAAGAAAAAGAAAAGTGCTGTACATTAAAGTAGTCAAAAATGTAACTAAATTTTTTACTTTGCATGGTCGTACCTCAGCAGAAGGATAACATCTACTTTGAATAGTCTTCTTACAAAAAAAAAAAAAATCACAATTCATATATCTGGGGATATAACTAAAGTATAGTTCTGGCATGGCATACAGTTTTTTTTTTTCCTATTCCTGTATTCTCTGCTGCTGGAGACGGCTCATATAGAACATGCTGTACATACTGTAACAGTCTCCAGAAAAATAAATAGGTGGTACAGAACTTATATATCTATGTTTCTGGGCCAACCGAATATGTTTGATGTTAAAGCAATGCTGAGTGGTTGTTTCAAACTCTGGAAAGCTCATCTCCTGAACTGGAACACTGCAAGTACTCTGAGTATCTTGATGTTGTTTTGAAATTTAAGACTGATCTACTACGTGATGTTGCACAACTCTTGCTGTCTTCTTGTGTATTCTATCTATTTTGATTGTAGTCTTGATGCCCAGATATTTCCCTCATATGTTTGCAAACTTTGAAAAAAAACTATTTTAAAGACCCTTGGTTGGAAGCAGAAAACTCTACCAGAGAGAAATATTAAATAGTAATAATATACTTTGTATTAGCTTCTAGAGGCAGGCTAAATGTTTAATCTGCCAAACAGTATTTCCTTTAATAGTGCCAACAGCAGTGTAATAACAGAAGATCTCCACATAACTCCATTTTAATCTTTCTCAACAGGATGAAAAATACTTCCAGCTGATGAGGCTGCATTTCATGGTAGCAAGTCCTTTCAGATAGTTACAGTGGAGACTGTAGGCATCAATCCAATATTTCTTCCTTGCTGTAAGAATTTTTTACTGTAGACCTGGCATATGCAGTAACATGTGCATGTCCATAAATACATTCAGTAGATAATACTGAATAAAACATACTTTTCCTTTTTTTTTCTTTTCTATTGAAAAACTTTAACCAAACGATGTTGTATAACAGTAGAAGTAGATGACTGAACAAGAAGAGAATTTCTGATTCCAAGTCAATTGCTACTATAATTTCAAAACACCTATTTGTTTTCACAGTTTTTATATAGTATATGACAACTGACCAGTTACCTATGCTACACAAACCCCATTCACTAAAGGCAGCTTTTCCTAAACCAGTGTGTACTAATGAACATTTCCCCAAAGCCCTGGTCACCACTTCCACATATAAAGAAACTGGGCACTTGGACAGTCTCACAAATCTAGATGAGTGGCATCCAATATGATTTCTAACATTGTTTCTGACTTGTCTGACACTAAAATTTGTAACTGTGTGAAGACACATAATCCACTGTTGTTGCTTTAAACTGATGTATTTATCACTAAAATAGACTGGAAACATTCATACCAGCAATGATGGCATCTCAGGACACTTGTTCTGGAATTAGATTTACCAGAAAGACATCATTAGACAGTTCATATGAGCATGTATTTTGCTGCACAGAGATAATTCAAAGCAGATACTGATAGACTTTTGGACATCTGAGTAGAGATACTTACAGGAGGTACAAGGCCCAGTGCTTTTCATGGCTCTAACTTGCAGCTGGGATCCCTATTCAGCTTCTTTCTGAATGTGAATCTACCTATATAGAAGTGAGTGGGAATTAGGATCTAGTTCTTTTTTTACAGGGTGCTTTGAATGTAAATTTAAAAAATGGGATACCATAATGAAACAAATAAAACCCTTAGGCTTATATAGATTTGACAAAAATAAATTATTTTTCCCTATTCTGTTAACAAAGCACATGTTCAAAGCAAACATCCTCCAGCCATTGGTTAATAGAACAGACTTGCCAGGCATCAATGAAAAGTGAGTAAAAACTTTTTTTTTTTTGCATTTTGATAGATTTCAAGCCTCAGTATATCAAGTCAATGTCTAAAAGATTTTTCAGGTTACTAAATGAAATTACCTTGACAAGATAATGCCAAGTAGACCCAACATTGCTTAGGTCAGTGAGAAGGCTCCATGGGTGTAATCAACTACAGTAATACAAAGAGACATTGTAACTAGAAAGAACATATGAAACATCACAATCAGATACTGTTTGTCCAGGGGATAAACATGGCAAAGTAGAAAGATTTTGAATATAACCCCTAAGAATGGAATTCAATTGAACAAAAAGTGAAAATGCTGAAATTGTAGCAATTTTTTCTGGTAGGACTTTCCCGAGCTACTGGAAACATTTTGATTTTCCATGTAGATACCTGCTAGTCTGGAGACATGTTCCATTTTAAAAGCAAAGCAAAACAAAACACTGACTAATCCATGAAGGCTAAAAATACAACTGCTATAAAATGCAAGGTTAAAATCCCTACTGCTATGTAGGGAGGGGCATCAAACCCCAGTGCTTACACACTGTATAAAGTACTCATGAAGAGGATGTGAAAACTTAAGAAGAACTTGCACCCTTCCCAGGTTCCCCCAGTCTATATTGCCACCAGTGCACGTGCCCTGTCTCCTTCCAGCTTGCTCTATTGACTGCTTCCAATATCTGTTAAGGATCTTATTGCTGAGAATCAAGACCAAGGGAGATTACAAGTACAAAAGGCTGGAATTTAGGGAGGTCCTGAGGAGAAGGGTAGTATATGAGAATATGGTTTTAGAACCCTAGCAAGCTTCTCTTCTTCCACAAGGAGTGTAAGTTGAAAGGATCAGGTCTTATTTTGCTACTTATACTCTATAAGGGAACACTTCATACACAAAGTGATGGGAGATGTAAATGGAGTTCCATCATGCAATTTTTATAGACTATATTTTAATGTGGTTACACTGTTCTGCATCACTCTGCAATGTTTGTTTATCTAGGCAGTTGTTTGATATGAATCTTTTCGTATTTTAGACAGACTCCTAGCTTTTTTATGGATTGGAACAGTGTGTGCTGTATGGCAAGACTTTCTTCTACCCTATTAGAATACATTTCATCTGAACTGATACCGCTTCCATTTCTCAATAACAGAATGGAAAACTTCATCTCAGTTAATATTTACTGGGAGTTTTCTGCTTTGCTCTGAGTTTGCCTTAAAAGACTTTCTTCAGTTACAAGGGCTCTATTGTGTCTAAATTTAGCTTGGGAGCTGCTTTTCCCAGTTTATCAGTTAGAGTCAAAAGAGAAGAAAAAAGCTCAAGCCTTTGAATTCACAACTGCACATGTGAACTGCACATTTACATATTTACTATTATTTGTACTTCTTGCTATTATTTTAAAAATCTTCCCATAAGGCATATGAAATATGAAACAGATGATCCTTCCCCTCTTCTCAGCACCTGTGAGGACACACCTGGAATACTGTGTGAAGTTCTGGGCTCTGCAGTACAAGAGATACATGGGTGTACTGATGAGAGTCCAATCAAGGGCTACAAAGATGAAGAAGGGACTGAAGCATCTCTTATCTGAAGAAAAGCTGAGAGAGTTGGGAGTGTTTAGCCTCGAGAAGACTCAAAGGGGATCTTAAAAATGCACATAAATATTTGAAGGGAGGGTGCATAGACAGCAGGACCAGGCTCTGTTCAGGGGTATCCAGAGACAGGACCAGCAGCAATAGCACAAACTGAAATACAGGAGGTTCCATCTGACCATAAGGAAACACCTTTTTACTGTAAGAGTGACTGAGCACAGGCATAGATTGCCCAGAGAGATTGTAGGGTCTCCTAAGTTGGAAAAATTCAAAATCTATCTCCATGTGGTCCTGGGCAGCCTGTTTTAGGTGGCACTGCTTGAGCTGGGGGGTTGGACAAGATGACCTTAAGAGAACCCTTCCAATCTCAACCTGTTCTCCTGTAAGATTCTCTGACCCTTATCAAAGAAAAAACAGCTGCAAATGGTGGATGCCGGAATACCCAGTCTTGATATATCAGGTGGAAGTGTGTAGGATGTTCCTTCATGACATTATTCAGCTTCATGTACCTCAAAATTCACAGTTACTCTCTGTGTGTGAAGTATGTTTTCTCCATGCAGGGTCTGTGGTGGGTAGAGCTGGAGCTCAAATCTTGGAATTGCAGAGCTAGATGTAAAAATTCAAGTTACCTTGTGAAATATGGCCAACACAGAATGGGTTTGTATGTATGGTATGTACAATTTAACCTGAAAGAAAAGACAGATCTCTTTTCATGTGGAAAAATGCTACATTTTTAGAAGACAGATATTCAAATGAGCGTATGTAGTAGATACAGCTACATGCAAACTTTGACACACGCACGTAAACAGTAAAACCTGCAAAATATGTTATATGTATGGAAACAAAAAGCAATGACGGCAAGGTCCTATGAAAAATCTATAACCCAGACTATTAGTAAAACTTGGCATTTTACAGCAATGTATAGGTCAATGCAGACATTAATTATTTCTCATTACTCCTTTGAGTAGTGGATGAGAAAATATTATTTAGGTCTGAGAAACTAAGTCAGTTAAATATTTAATCTCCTGAGACTGTATAGCATGAACTCTTCTGCCCTGATATGTTTTTCTATTAATATTTATTCTATATTTATGTTATTCACATTAATTTACTATTACTTCTGAGTTCTGTAAATCTGTTTGTTTCAAAGCTGCCTTTCCATTATAGTTACAGACCCACCATAGAACTGAAGGAAAAATTTAGACTAAAAATTTTTGTTCTGAAATTACTATAGTAGGCAGCAGTTGCTTAGTTTGTGTGTTCTTTCCTTTCTGCTTCCATATTATTAATTACAATATAATAATGTTAGATATAAATTATATTTAGATAGATAGCAATTCATAAGCCTCAACCATTTGGTAACCAAATTATATATAAAATTGTAGTGATAAGAAATATCTTCAATCCAACAAACCAAAAGCAATTTTATTTAGATCCAGTCTAGCTCGGCAAATACCTAGAGCATCCTTATCAACATTTGAGACTCTTTCTTTTGCAGTTCAAGGAATTGCCAGTCCACTCAATTCTTGTACAGTCTCAACTGTCAAGATATGCCAAACTACACTCTCTTTTATAGTATTCTTGTCTAAACCTTTTGTGTCAGATACTGTGAAAGTATATAGGGATAATAAAATGCTTATGATGGCTTGTTATCATTCTTGTTAGACAAGATTTAAAGAGGAGCTCAGGTCCAGTTAGAAAGTCAGACAGGCCTTCAGATTGATGGAAAATGTTGTAATGGTACGTATCAAGCGGTTTGTCATAGCAGGCACAGCCTGTACCTGGTTTATTACTTGGTTAGACTATTGTAGGCTCTGAGAACATGATAATAGCTTTCTGTTTACACTTGGACTCATGAGATGCAAGAAGTTGTGTTTTGTCCATGTTTGTAGTCCTGCGGGCACATCCTGTAGCCTAGGAAGATGGAGGCCTCTGGCTCCCACCCACACACCAACTGGCAGAGCTGGCAAGACGAAGAGGAATCATTGCTACAATTGTTTGCATTTTTATCTTGATTTTCATATACTTGGTCTTTTTTCTTAATCCTCTCCATGGGAGTTGAGTGATTATCAGTAAATTTCCACTGCTTTTAAAAAAAAATATCCAGAAGACAAATATATTTTCCTCAAAAAAAGAGAAAAATAATTTTCTGTGTTAAAGGTCCTGATCACACGAGAGCCTTTATGTTAAATGGTTGCATTTTCCAATATTAGAAGTATTTGCAGTGTCCTGAGGAACAGTCTTGTGTCAGTGCAGTGGTGTTTTGGAAGCAGGGGGGCCACAGGGGTGGCTCCTGTCAGAAGCTGCTGAAAGCTCCCCCAGTTCCAGTTCTGGCCCTCCTGCCTCTGCCCAAGGCTGAGCAGAGATGGGAAGCTGGATGTGCCTCTCTGAGTGATATAGGGAAAAAGAAACTGCAAAAATAATAATAATTAAAAAAAAAAAAAAAAAGACTTGTAGATCAAAGAAGGAGGTGAGAGCAATGCCCGAGAAAAGACACCGAGGTCAGTGAAGAAGAAGGGGAAGAAGGTGCCCGCACAGAGATTTCCCCACGGCCCATGGTAAATGGCAGCTGCAGCCCATGGAGGAGCACGGGGCAGCAGACATGGGGTGTCACAGGTGGACAGATGCAGGATCACGGAGAGCGGCAGATGCGGATCTGCAGCCATGGAGGACTCCCGAAGCAGGGGAGGTGACTGCTCCCGAAGCAGGGGAGGTGACTCCGTGTGCAGCCCGGGCTGGAGCAGTCTGTGTCTGAGGGACTGAACCTGTGGGAGGGACTCATGTCGGAGGGGTTCCTGAAGGGCTCTCTGCCATGAGAGGGACCCCGCGTTGGAGGGGGGTGAGGCTGTGAGGAGTCCTGGCCCTGAGGAGGAAGGAGCGGCAGAAACAGCGTGTGGGGAACTGAGCCTGAACCCCCCCTGCCCCTCCCTGTGCCCTGAGGGGGAGGCGGCAGGGAAGGATCCGGGCCTGGGGAGAAGGGAGGGGGTGGGGCGATGTATTAGGATCTGGCCGAGATTTCTTTTTCTTCTGCTAGATTAAATTAAATTTGGTTTTCTTCCCAAATTGAGGCTAGTTTTGCTTGTTATCATAACTGGTGAATGAAAAGCTCCCTGTCCTTGTCTCTATTAAGGAGCCTTTAGGTGGATTTCCTGCTCCCTATCCCACGATGAGGGGTGGGGGCTGAGTGAGCAGAGGCCCAGTTGATGCTTTCTGGGACTAAAACAGTGACAGGAATGGAAAAAGTGCACTGGCCTGGACACAGCCATCACAGGGTTTTGATTATTATGGGTTTTAACTCAACATTCCATTTATTACACACGAAGTACTTCCTTTCTACAAACTTCTAGTTTCAGAATCAAATGTGTTACATATTTTGAGTCTTGTAACACAGAACTTTCTGCGCTCTGTATGAGAAATAAAAGTCATCCTCAGAAACATTAGATCTTAATTTCAGTGAACTGTACCTAAAGATCTGGATTAACTTTAGTCACAGCTTTTGCATCTATGTCTAACAGCATTTTGAGAAGTCATTTTAATCTGCTGCTCTTCTCACGCACAGTGATTGTGGTAAAGTGATATAGGAGGGAATTGCTGGAGAGTATTTAACTTTGCAAAAATACGCAGATGAACAAAGGTTCGACATTAATGTATGTGGAAGTGGGGAAAATCCTTCATGTCTGTTAGAAATAAAGTCAGCAAAAACTCAGCACAAGACTTTATATGTCTCTAGATACAGAAATTCAGCACCAAATTGTGAGTTGGAACAAGTATAGCTCCAGCAGGAGCTCAGAAGTAAGTCAATCCCCTGTTTAGATATGTGATTGTTGCTTGTGCAATTAGCCTTGCAGTGCTACAAAGATGAGCTGAGAAGGATTTACTGGCTGAGGCCAAGTCTTATCAGAGAAGCCTTTTCGGGTGTAGATTAATGTGAAAATGACTTTTGCACGCCTCAGTAAGCTAGTGCATTAGGAGTAAAGACTTTGCTAAAATGCATTACAAAGGCCATTTTGCCCTGCACTAAGGGAGAACAGTTTGCCCTTTCTATAGAAGATGTTGTTACAGATTACCCCTGCTGAATGAACTGGGATTTAAGAAATTTCGTATTTAACAACAACAAAAAAAAACCTCCAACAAACAATTTAAACCCACCCCCTGTTTTACATGTTATTAGGTATGAGAAAATGGAGCCTTGAAAAAATTCAGTAAACAGTGATTGGTAATGTAATCTAAAAAAAATACTACCTGTAAGAGGAATGCACAGAAGTTGAAAAACTAGAGAAGATTCATGGAAATGGAAGGCTCATCCCCTTAAAGAAAGTTATCATGGACAACAACTGATAAAACACGAACAGGCTAACAAATGGGAAAACAAAGGGATAAACGAGTCATTAACCAGGCATGGCTAGACATAGTCCAATGCTTTGATAAATAGTAGAACATAATACACTTGCGGGTTTTTATTGGTAAAGTATTTCAGAAGACACAGTTGTGTTCGTATTTCAGTCCAATTTCTGATGAAGTAAAAAGATAGTGAATAAGTTTTTGAAATATCAGTGACATGATTTGAGAAGTTCTAAAATTGTTAGGGACTGGACCACAGGACATGTATTCTGAGAGATCTTCAGGCTTCATTAACACTCCCCACCACCATCGTAAGCCCCCAGATCCTTGTTAGCATTCCAAAAGGACTGCTGGAGAGGATGGAGACAGTGATAAAGGTCTGCATAGGCCTAGGCCTGAATACAGTAGAGATAAGGTCTGGGAAGTGTGCTGCTCCAGTTGTTCAATCTGATATGTCTCAACCATGATTACTAAGCCAAAAAGACCTATTAAACAAGGGGCTTCATTGGTGAGCTTCAGGAATTTCTTTGAAACCAACCCTCCCTCACTGGCTGGCCCAATGCTCGATTCAGGATTGGTAAATTTCTGTTACCTGTCTCTTCTAACTTTTTCTCCTACTCTCTCGCTTTCTCTTTCCATTTCCTAAAATCATTAAGTATCCACATTTTTTTCCCAGTTTACGCAGCTTTAACATCCATGTATTGTGGCTTTTCTGATCTAAATGATCAGCTTTTGTGATTGTGCAGTCTGTATGTATATAATGGTCAATATAATATTCTTTTGTGCTTTTATTCCTTATATAGTTCTAATTAAATCTTGTGTTCTGGTGCAGACTTTAAGTGTTGTTCCACCTTAATCCAATCAAGGGGTATTGGATGATCCAAGGGAGCTGTCATCATTTGGTTACCCTCAAAGGGAAACCCAGGACTGGGAGAAAGAATCTCCTTTGGCTCTCATCTGAGTCAGGTCACGGGAGTTGACAGAAGTAAATTACTTCAAACTAAAAAGAAGTGTTATTTCTGTACCTTTGTATTGAAAAAGCAGCACACCCACCATGGTGCTTCAGGAAAATGCCCACTTAATGTGTTGGGTCTGGAAAAGAGAACTGAATCAAAGGTGCTTCTGAGGTGGGCAACACAGGCCAAACATTACATGTTTCTGGGTAATGGATTTTGGCATCTGCTTGCTCATTCACTTTGGAATACTAACACTTATGTTAGTATGTATGCATGTTAAACAGCTGCTCAGCTCACATAAATCATAGCCAATATAAACTTAACTTACTGGCGAAAATATCATGGGGAGAGGTACAATATTAATTTACTTCTGTGACTGTGGACAGTTACCTTTTCAGCCACATATATTTGTAGTGGGTTTAAGTATAGAGTAGACAAGCTGGTGGAAATCTGTGGACAGATATTTAATGCATTGAAACAGTATCCAAGATTAGGAGGACACTTAAATGGAAGTGCATAGTACAGCTAGGGGGGAAAGTATCATACATCCTTGTCTTGTTTCTAGATTATCCAGGTATGGACTAGGGTCCACACACATGGCACTCCTCACCATCTGACCCTAGCTAGCACTTTATAGATTATGGTAGAGGTACAGTAGTGAACATAAACCTTTGGTCTGATCTCTGGGCTACTATATGCACATGCTAAAAAAGCAAAATTACCTTCAGGCTTCATGAAACCTTTTATATAACATAAAGTGAAATGTTTGTCAGATATTCTGGAAAAGAAAAATAATGTTGGACTACTTCAATTATTTGTTGATATTGTTTTTTACTTCTTTCACTAAACAGAGAAACAAAAAGCTAAGCTGCAACCAGATGGTGTGGAATGACTAGGGAAAAGAAATAGTTGCAGAGACAGGGCTGCAGAAGTGAGGAATTCCCTGGGGGCACCAAAAAAAAGAGGACATACCCATAGTGATACCTGCATTCTATGCTAAATATGTGTATGTGATTATTTCTTCAGTTATGATATTTCCAGTAAGCAGTAAGATAAATGTGTGTCCTGGTTTGGGCCAGGATAAAGGTGATTTTCTGGTTTGTACTTTTTTGTTCAGCTAAGTCTCTTGTAAGTAGTTGCACTTGCTGAAATTAACAGCAAGTTTCTCAGACAGTGTCTGCTTCTAGGACTGATAACACTCAATGTTTATAGTTACTGCCAGAGACTGGGATGCAGAGCCAAGGACACTGCTCAGCTCTGAGGAACATTTTACGCTCCAGAAGGAGTAAGGAGGTCCCACCTGAAACCCTCCTTTGGGGAGGACCAGACAAGATAGATGCCAGAATTGACCAAACAGAGTATTCCATCCCATACACGTCATACTCGTTATAAATGTGAGGGATCACAAGGTCAAACCCTTCCCTCTTCTTCCTGCCCTCCCTGCTTCCTTCGGCATCCTGAGAGGATTCCGTCTGTCCCTCTGCCTGTGGTCCTGATCCGTGCCAGCCTGAATCTGTGTGTTCCTGCCTCCAGCTCCCGACTGCTGCTGACTCCAGGAGTCCAGCCTGGACTTTCCCAGGGCTGCCCTGCAGCCTCGGTGGTGATGTGAGAGTTATTGGGGGAAAGGGGGGAGGAATGTGATATCACTTTTCCTGTATATTTGTATATATTTAGTAATTTTTTCCTATTTATCATTACTGTTTCATTAAAGTTGTGTAGTTTAGTTTCCAACCCATAAGTCTCTCTTCCTTATTCTCTCTCTTTTCTTTATCAGTGAGGAGAGAGAGATTAATATATAAATCTGTTACTCGGTTTAAATCTGTTATTCGGCCGGGCCAGTGTTAAACCATGACAATGTGGAAGAAAGTATTGCAACTTTGTTGTGATACATGGAACTGTGAACCTCAAAGCTCTGGTTAAAGAAAGAGAGCATGGGAGTCCCTGTATGTGATGTGATGCAGTTACTACTAACAGAGACACTGCTGCTTGTGACAAGAGGCTTTTGACAAGTTTGAAGGTTGAAGATGGGATAAGGGATGATGGAATCAGTAAAGATGTGTGAGGATGGGAAGAAGAAAACTTTAATATCCTGAAATATTCAAAAGATGATGCATAAAAAAGACAGTCCAATGTATACAGGTACTTCGTATAATTTTATCAGGGAAAGGTTTGTCTATTCCACCACTGCAGCCTAGTTCATCTCCAGTTCTAATTAAGCCATCTGGGGACAAAATAAAAGTCTCTCATCACGGATGATCTTCTCTTGTGCAAGGAAAAATGAAAAAGCATGTTTGCTCAGCCAAGGGAAAGAACTGTCTTGAGTAATATTTGGATGACCTCACCTCATTTCTGCTTGAATGGGAAAACAATACTAGAGCTTCCACTATTTTTGCTAGAGATATTGTAACTGCTATAGATTACTGAATTGGCTTGCAAGTTGAAGAATGAGGAGAGTTTTTCAGAAAAGTGAAAAATATGCGCAGATAATAATAGCTCAGTATAAGATCAGAATAACTAACATAAAAATCAGTTCCTATTCATATTTCCAGGTGACAGGTGGATAAACTCGATCTGACCTGCCAACTTTTATATGGGAGAAAATAAATTCTGTTGCACAGCAATGTAACAGCAAAATACAGTACCTAAAAGTAAGGAGAAGAAGCAGGTATTACCCCAGGTATTCATTGTAATAGTCTGCATCATGATCTGATAACATCATGTAATAGTATTGCCTGTTTCATACCCAGCTATCAGAGGGTGGGAATTGCGTGAGACTGTCCCATGGAGTCCAGAGCTGTCAGGGCAGATCAGTAAAGACATTGAGTAAAGTAGAGCAGCATGGAAGGTCTTAATGTGCTGGGTTCTTCAGGACACATCCAGCTTCTTGATTGTCTCCCTTGGAGCATGTTGCCTTTTCCTATAGACTGTACAGAAAATACATAATCTAGAAAGCTAATGCCTACAAAAAGAGTCAAACAGAGATATATGAATAATTACATCCTCTCTCTTTCTCTGTATTTATTTAGAAGAAAGAGGTCAGATGGAACCTGTGAAAAGCAGTCTTACTGAATATTCATAGATCAGAGAGATAAGGGACATTATTTAAAACTGCAGTTTCACATGCATTTTTAAGCTCAAGGCAACTCCGTCAACAGAAGACACTGCAGAATGAGTTATTTTCTCGTTTTCTTAGTGACAAAACTACTTGGTTCAGCCATTTCTGTCAGATGAAAGAAAAAAGATAAGGAGAAAAAAACCTATATAGTTGAAGCTGTAGCTACATTCCCCAGCAGGGTCCATACCTCATTCACTCTTGCTAAATCATGCCCTGTACCACCTTTTCCTGATTTACTCCTGTAACACTGGGTTCTGGGTGGAAACTCTGCAGAAGCACAATTACCTACTGATTCAAAGCTGTAAACACTTTTTGCTTCCCATGATCAAAGATTCTTATGCTCCCTCTTCTACTGAAGAAGATGGGATTCACTCTAGATTTCTGATATGTAACCCTTTTACTCAAGATTCCATCTAATCCACTTGTCTGCACATCTCCTGTATTTATTCTGTGTATCAAAACAAACTAAAACCATCCAATGAGTGAAATTTGGTATACAGAACAGCAGTAACTTTTTGCTTCTGATCAATGGGAACAGAAAAATTAGTGAGACAATAGAATAATGGTGAAGGGACTTTGAACAGGGAATTACTAGGTAAACTCAAATGAAAGGAGAGAATTTATAGATTATGGAAGGATGGGCTGGCCACTTGGGAGGAATATGAGACTGTTGTCCGAGAATGCAGAGAGGCAACTAGAAAAGCTGAAGCCTCCTTGGAATTAAACCTTGCAAGAGAGGCTAAGAACAACAGGAAGGGCTTCTTCAAATACATAGCATATAAAACTAACACCAGAGGCAATGTAGGCACTGATGACTGAGGTGGGTGCCCTGGTGACAGAGGATACAAAGAAGGTGGAATGCCTAAACACCTTCTTTGCCTCTGTGTATACATCTGGAGGATGCCCTCAGGAGTCCCAGGCCCCTAAGGCCACTGAGGAAGTCAGGGTAAAGGATGAGTTTGCCTTGGTTGATGAGGGGTGCCTTAAGGTTCAGTTAATGAGGCTGGACATCCATGATGCACCCATCATGATGGGATGCACCCAAGGGTGCTGAGGGAACTGTAGGATGTCATTGCTAGGCTGCTTTCTATCATCTTTAGTAAGTCACTGGGAACAGGAGAAGTGCCTGAGGACTGGAAGAAAGCAAATGCCACTCCAGTCTTCAAGACAGGCAAGAAAGAGGACCTGGGTAACTACAGACTGGTCAGCCTCACCTCCATCCCTGGAAACTCATTTTGATGCTGTCTCCAGGCACATCAAGGACAAAAGGCTTATCAGGAGCAGTCAACATGGCTTTACTAAGGGGACAGACTTGAGAGTTGGGCAGGGAGAAATTTAATGTATTACAACAAGAGCAAGTGTAAAATCTTGCATCTGTGAAAGAACAACCCCAGGTACCAGTATGGGTTGGGGACTGAGCTGTTGGAGAGCAGCACAGGGAAAAGGGACCTGGGGGTGCTGGTGGATGGAAGGATGGCCATGAGCCAACAATGTGCCCTTGTGGCCAAGAAGGCCAGTGGCATCCTGGGGTGCATTAGAAGGAGTGTGGTTAGTAGGTCAAGAGAGGTTCTCCTCCCCCTCTACTCTGCCCTGGTGTAGAGAATCCTGCCATCCGGAATATTGTGTCCAGTTCTGGGCCCCTCAGTTCCAGAAAGACTGGGAACTGCTTGAGAGAGTCCAGTGCAGAGCGACCAAGATGATGAAGGGAGTGGAACATCTCCCTTATGAGGAAAGGCTGAGGGAGCTGGGGCTTTTTGGCTTGGAGAAGAGGAGACTGAGGGGTGACCTCATCAATGTTTATAAATATGTAAAGGGGTGAGTGCCAGGAGGATGGAGAAAAGCTTTTCTCAGGGGTGACTAACAATAGGATCAGGACCAATGGTTATAAACTATAGGCAGTTCTGTATAAATATAAAGAAGAATTTTTTCACTATGAGGGTGACAGGGCACTGGAACAGGCTGCCCAGGGAAGTTGTGAAGTGTACATCTCTGGAGACATTCAAAGCCCACATGGATGCATTCCTGTTTGACCTGTTGTAGGTGACTCTGCTTTGGCAGGGGGGTTGGACTAGATGATTTTTTGAGGTTCCTTCCAACCCCTAATTTGGTTTTCTAGGATTTCTAGGATTTCTATGAATAGAAGTGATTCTATGGGAACATATTTGTGCTTTTTTTGCCCACAGGCCTAAATTTGAGAGTGCCTGTAGACTCTTGAGTTCAGTAAGATTATACAAATATTTAAGATCTCATTAAATTTGATTCAGTTTTTTTTTTCCTGTTAGTGGAAAGTACTTACATATAATTTATTGTATTATGAATAAAGCTTAATGGGAGATGATTTATAAAGAGGAGTTAATGAAATTAGAAATAGAATTAGAAAACCTACTGTGTTTCTGTTAACACGCCCTCCAAACTGAATAACCCTTCATTATCATTAGATTATAACTGTTAATAGTGCACCTGGCTAATATTTTGCATCTTAATTCTAAAGAGAGAGTCCTCCTCCTTTCAATTTGTCATCAGCTTGTTAATCGTTATTATCTTGTACTAGGAGCCTAATTTCATAGAGAATTACTTCGTCCATCTCAAATGGACTAAATCTCTTCATACATGAGATTGGTTGCACAATACATCTCTCAGCTGTTTCTAGAAGGACTTAAAGACCCAGGAAATTGTGCTAGTTTGCTTGTTTGCTGGTTTGCTAATGATTTTCCCAAGGTTTCCTTACTTGACTCAATAAGGATCTTCTTAAGCTTCAGCATGGACACAACTACTCAGTGAAAAAGGAAAAAAAAAAAAAAGAATTATGCAATATTAGTTACTTCAATTAATAAAACTGTATTTCAAGCTCTGGTCTAGCTGTGATCTTGAGACTGATTTCAGTTGCAAGGGTAAACCTTTTGCACTGAGGTTAAAACTGGTCAAAAGATTTGCATGGGCTTGGAACATAGCTTTGCACTGTGAATGGAAAACACTTAAAATTTAGTTTTATTTCACTATACTGTAGAATACTCTTTGCAGTGTGCTTAGGTAAGAAAATATTAGTATTTTAATAAAAGTCCTATTTTGTGGCTTAGGTTATTGAATAATCCCTTTCTAAAATTAGTTGTACAATGCTGTCATAGAATTTGTTCTGAATCAAATGCAGAACAACATACATACAACTTCAAATATAGCAGCTTGTTTAAATTTGTATAGATTTTGTGTTCTTACTGATTTAAAATTGCATGTGGAATGTAATTGGGGAAAGATCCATGGAAAACAGTTTGTCTTCATATCAAAATAATAGTACCATAAAATTATAGCAATATTTTTCCTCACACTCATATTAATTTTGGCAATTAATCCTTATATTTCATTGTTTCAGACTGGCTTAATTTTTCTTCTGTTTTTGGCACCCCGCTTAAGTCATAATTCACCATCCATAAAACAAGCACTGATATATGAAATCCAGGACAAATATAAAATTGCCATCAAATAATTTCCTAAGGCATTTCATCAGTGATTTAGGGATAATTTGTTTGTTAGATTTCAGGAATAAATGGTTGCTTCTTTGTTAAACCATTCGGTTCCTGCACATGTATTTCCAAGATGCCAGTACTACAACCGCCATAAAACGCCCATGCATATGATGCAGCATTTCTGTCAAAAAATTCAATAATACTGGAAAATTTCCATTAAGCAACTCCACAATTGAAGCTTTTAAAAAAATCTTTTTATTGAGTGATATTAATACAGATATAACAGGAAAAAATATTTAGACATAATAAATATTGTACCTATGGCTCTACTTTAATATTTCTTATGATTTTAAGTGTTTTAAAAAATCAATTAAATACATGACACCCTGAAAATACTGGAATAGTATATTGGTTAATCCCTTTATTCTCTGTATATCTGTCCATTAGTTTGAGATTTTTAGTTTGATTGGATCACTAGTTCAGTCAGATGAATCAACATTCAAATAAATTTTAGGTTTTAGTAAATTTATTGAATATATAAATCAAATCTAAAATTAATTCAACATCTCGATGGCATGATTTTAAATTCAATTTAGTATTTGATCACATTTTTTTTCCCCACAGAATCATATTTTGTGCATCTATGTTGAGGTAGAGTTTAATGATTAATAAGGCATACAACCTTATAAATCAAACATGGAAACATCAGTCACAATAGAAATCACACTAGACTATTTTATTATTGTTTAAAAATATATGATTGCACTGTTTTGATCGTATTCTTACAGGCATTTTACTTTGTTAGTTGTCAAAAAAAACCAGGTCATCTGCAGTTCTCATATGCATCCTGATTCTCCACAGTCTTGAAGTCTTGAAGCATATACTCAGGTACATGAGAACTGATTAAAGGTACAGAAATGAGATTTTAATAGTACTAGATGGAATCATAGAGTTGTACAGTGTATTGTAAAAGGGAACAGAAATAGCCAGTCATAAGCAAATGTTTTTCCTGGT
Source organism: Phaethornis superciliosus (assembly GCA_023637945.1). Classification (NCBI taxonomy): domain Eukaryota; kingdom Metazoa; phylum Chordata; class Aves; order Apodiformes; family Trochilidae; genus Phaethornis; species Phaethornis superciliosus. Next base: position 30,971,154 of record JAJQWJ010000003.1, read on the forward strand.
GTCCTCAGAGAATCTCCTCATATCTCACTGACATCAAAAGCAAACTCATATTCATTTCAGTGGAGCAGAATGAAGCCTATTATGGTTTCAGTGGTGAAAATTACAAATAGTACTCATCCAGTAATTTTCAGCCAGTGTATAGTGTGAATACTCAGTTCCTGGGCAGGCAGGCAGTCATGCATATTTAGAAAGTGGAGTAGCTTTTTCTTTTGCTTTCCAGCTCCCAAAGCGTGCCACCGCAATAAGTACCTGATATTTTTCAATCATGTGGAGAAGTTGAAGCATCTGTGAGCTTTTGTGAAAGCCATAAGCTCTTCTAAATTAGTTAATAAACGTAAGACAAAAGCATTATACTAGGTTGATGGGTATGTTAGAACTGATGCAGTGTTTCAAGACAGGAATATATTTTATCCCAAATAAATATTGGGCTTTAGGAGCATTTTACAGAAAGACATAAGGGAATTTTTCTTGCAGAAATATTCACTGGTAGGCAATAAAGAACACCTTTAGTATCACTCTGGAAATTCACAACATTTACAAGAAGTTCTGAAGGAACTTCTCAGATTGATTTCTACATAGTTCAGTGTTAGAAAGAGAAAGGATGTGCTACAAGTTACAGTGGTACATAAGGTTAATAATTACAAGAAATGTTGAAATCCTTGGTTTTTGTTGAAATAAGGAAGGAAGATTTTTACATTAAACAAACTGGCAAGATAACGACTCCATAAAACTCCACAAGCATACTGCACCTGGCAAACTGTCCTAAAAAGTTTTATAGCCATTCATAAAAAAACATTTGATATATAGGTTATGGGAGTTTGCACTGCAAAAAATACTCTCCTAAGTGTGCTTGAAAATGTCATGGAACTGCTGCTTAGTCAGTAGTAGTAGCCACTTGTAGAAATTTTTTTCTTAAAACACATATCTTCATGCATGTAGCAAAAATACAGCACTTCAATGACTTTAAAACTTATTGAGGTGCTACTGCAAAATAGTAACTCAAATATTTGATAGAAACATAGGAAAAGGGAATAGCATATATTCCTATTTAGTCTTCTACCTCGACAATATCGTTCACTATTGTCTAGACATTCTTCTTACCAATTAGATAACAGTCTTCATGACATTTTGCTAAATTCTTGTCCTCAAAGGCATCCTGTGGCAGTAAATTCCATAGCCTAAAATCACACTCTGTGGAAAGTGTATTTTCTTTCATCCTGACTTGCTATTTTTCAGTTTCACTTGTTGACACTTGTTCCTTTGTTGAAAAAAGAACTGGAGCTCCTCTTTTATCGTCTCTTCACCAATTATCATTTTTTATGCTTTTGTCATGAAACTTTTTACTTTTTGCCAGTCCTTTAAGATATTCTTTCAAATAGGAAGTTTCCAAGGCTGACAATTATTGCCTCTGATCCTTTTTCCCATTTTCTTTTTATTTTTTATTTTTCTGAGACAGAATGAAGGAAACTCCACAGTATCTTAGCTAAAGCAACACTGGGTAATATGTTTTCCATAAAAGACTATAGATATTCCTGGTACACTTCCTTGGATAAAACATTTTTCTAATCAGAGGTTTTAATTTAATATTTTAGCCTGAAAAAAAATACTGTCATTTAGCACCCAGAAATTGTATCTTTGTATTTTTCCCTCAAGTCTGCCATACATTCAGTTCATCAATACAGAATATCATGTGTCATTTATTTTTGCAGGCAACTATGAAGTTCTTCATATTCTTCCTCAAAGTAAACTGTTATAGGTCGTATTTGGTTCATTCAGCAAAGTATTGTCAATTTGGTAGAACCTATGTGTTCCATTCTTCCCTTTAGCATATTTTGACAGTTTCTTTAACTCCTGGTAAGATGTGTTATGGATATAGATCAGAAAAAGACTGGATGCATTTTTTCTAAATTTATTTGGAGGCATGAGCTGAAGCAGCTAGATATCTCAGGGAATTTAACAGATGCTTCATTATGTAAAATATTTTAAGTAGTAAGACAGCCTTACCTGGATTTTGTACCATCAAAAGTACAATGTCTTATAGGAAAAGTTAGTCAGCAATGGCTAATTCTGCCCTAGACCTGCCTCTTTTAACTTTTCAGTTTTCCAGAAATGTGTTATTTAACAAATTGGGATAGAAGACATTTCTATGGCTTGATGCTTCTGCTGGCAAATGATTTACTGAAAGAGGGAAATCAAGTGTGGTGCTTACTTGAAGAAACTATTAGCTGGCATTGTCAAACTCATGCAATATGTCCAATATCTTAACTATGCTATTTGTACAGCTGCAGATAACTACCTGCTGTAAAATCTTAATTTTCATTCTAACTTATTCTCACTTTGTAGTGGATATCTAGCAGAAGTATTTGTACTGGAAACTTTAGTCTCTGATGGTATGTTTGGATTTTTTTTATGATTCTGCCCTGTACATTATATAATGAATGCATTTCTGCTGCAAACTTGCTGTACATTTCTGCTGGGTTTGGCCACTCTGTATGGCCCTGGGAGCATCTCCCTTTGTGACCTGGGCCTGATTCTCCATGGAGGCTGGAGGCACGGTTGCAGACAGGGCCAATTCCTGTCCTGGGGAGCTGCTTCCAGCTGTCATTTGGCCATGCTTCTTGCCTGACATCTTGGCCTGGCCCCAGGGATGTGCCCAGTGCTTGGGGCTGCCCTGCTGCCACTGCTCCTGCCAGCCCTGTGGTTTCACCCCTTGGAGCCCTTGCAGGGCTGGATGTCCTCACACAAGCTTAAGCACCAGCAGCTTGCCACCAACTGCAAATGCTTGGATTTAGTTACACAAAGGAAGGGTTTTTAAAAAATATAGGCAACTGCTGTCTTAGCATGTGCAGCAGCTCATAACCCTGGGCAACTGGAGTTTGCTGACACTTGGAAAAACACACCCGGAAATAAATTTTGATCTTGGGAAGTGAGTGGGAGAGCTGCGAGCTGTGGCTGGCATCCCAGAAGTAAACCTTCCTCAACTGGAAAAATCACAGGAAAGCCCTAGCATTTCCCTGTTGATGACTAGCGGTGATTTTGACCCACATGATGGAACCTGCAGGGTCTTAAAATACTGAGAATTAGGAGGGCAGTGTTGTCTCTCTCTGTGGTCAGTATTTTCTAAAATTCCACCACAGAAATACTTGCAGCACTGGTGATTTCGGTAAAAGATTTTTAATGCCAGATGAATAGGATTACAATTTAATGTTTGTCTAGGTGGGATTGACAAGATAAAATGGGGGGAAAAAGTATGACATATGAATCTCTGAAAGTTTCCTTTTGAATAAGACAAAAAAATTATTTGTTCCTATGATATCACCAGAGGAAGGTGTAAGAAATTTAATTATAAAATGGACACTTAGCACAGGAAATCTGTAGCTTTGAGTAGTGGCTAGCTGGGAGAATCTTATATTTATTTTTCATTTCAGTAATTCAGTTGAAGCAAATTCAATCATTCAGCTAGATCCTCTCTGGTTTTTTGGCCAATGGGACCCTGTCTGATAGGGGAGGGAGGCTGGAGCAGCTCAGTATACTTTTTCTTCAAGGCTGCAAGGCAGTGACTGTAGCCTAAATAGTAAATCAGAGAAATCCTAGGGGACTCTGAATTTGCAATGGCCTTCCAGGACTTCAAAACTGCCCAGAAACTCCCACAGGGTCTGCAGTCAGGCCATTTCTCTCATGTCTGGCATGCTCAGTAAATGCAGATTGACTTCACATAGCCTGCACACCAAAATAGTTGCCCTTGAATCACACATGCCTTTGCAGCTATCATGATTTCTGCAGTAGCATTTTTAACTTAAAATACAGATAAACGTGAATTAATAATTCTTTGTGAAATCCTTTAAACTGACATGTGGGAAGAAGGGTCAACACAGTTTAGAAAAACTGTGTTGTATTTTCTGTGTGCATTGTGAAACTGAATCACTCTGGGCCACAAGAGGATAACCTCTATATGAAGGAAGAAATGCAAAAGTGGCATGTTCTAGAGCCAGATTCTCACATTTATTATAAATGATTTCAGGTCATCTGAAGCCCAGGTGGCAATCACATCCTGTGTCAGCTACAAGCAATTTCCTCCCTAAATTTTAGATGTAAAACACTTGTTGCCTTCTCTGAGATGGTTTGCTCCTTAACAAGAGCTTGCTCAATGTCAGAAACCTTAGGGCACTATGAGGTTTTGATGGTTCCAACCATGCTCATGTGGGGCTCTTCCCTACACACTGGCCCATATTTAAGACCTCTCTGAGATTTTTTCTTACTTGACTGAGTGAGGCTGCAGTTATAGTTGTCTGCCATCATGTTCTCTGGTGAGTCTGAGCTGCTGCTTGATTTTTCTAGGTTGACTTTGGGCCTTACATTGCCTTATGATATCTGGATATTTGGACCTCTTGTTCACAGTAATCCTGCTCAGGTGCCATGGCTCTGTAAAGACACTGCTTTCCCCACCACTTGGAGGTGGTGGTGGATTCCCTAAGACTTCTGACATATGCCTCCTTCTGGAGCAGCCTATCTTACTGGTCCACAACATCCAAGACATAAACAATAATATAGATCCACTGCATCTTTCTAAATAATGCTTAGGGCATATACCTGAGTGTGGGAGTAATGCTGTCAGGAATACTTTTCAAAAGTTATCTCAACACCAAGGCCAGGTTTGTTACAAAAACATGGTTTGAGTGCAGATTGTATCTTGGGGAGGAATGAGACCCTAGGGAGATAAATGTGCTGCCAGGCTTGCCTGGAATGGCTGTTTCCAGTCCACCCATGGGCTGCCTTCATGGCAGTGGTCTGGAAAGGATTGATGGGAGAATCAAAATACAGAATAAAAACAGTTGTTCCATGGATGGCTTTTTTAGGCTATTGGTCACTGTATGAATTTCTTCCAAAATAAGTCCCAGGTTTACTTAGATGTCTTGTTGCAGTTCTGGAAGAAAGTTTAAAATGAAAGCCTACCAAATTTTAACATACTGCTTATCAGAGTGTGTGCATTTTTGTAGAAAGAGAATAACATTCCTATGTTGAATGGCGATTTGCAAAATAGCTGTTGGTCAGCTGCTGTATAGTTTCAGACTGACTGAAAGAAATGGTGACTGTTGCTAGTAAAACTGTTTCCTAGAAAAAGTAATGATGAAGAAACTTCCAAGGTATTTGCCTTTGAAAGTTTAAAACTGATGATACAGTAAAATATCAGATAGTGATTTTGAAAAAGGGTTTTCTGCACAGATGAAAATCTTCTTGAATAAGATATATCAGTATGAGATAAAAGAGTTTGAATATTAAATACAAAAGAAACCTCTGCGGTGTTATAACACAATCATGACATATGACAGGATAAAATAGTATTACAAAAAGATTTTTGACCTGTTGTGATTTAGTCAGTCTGATTCTCTTGGACAATTCATTATGGAGGAAACAACATAAGGGAGGAAAGAAAAAAAAGAGAAAGTCTTCTACTGCAGCTAAATAAATCTACTCAGATGTTTACTATTGTCTGTGCATAGATTTTGAAGACAGAAAAATCATACAGTGTAGTCTTTAAAGTTTGCTTTCTAAGCAGGCTTGAAAATGCATTGGTTTATAACCAGATATATAAGTTTCTAGACTATGTGGCTACTCAGTGCATTTTACAATTTTTTGAAGTGGTTATAAAGAATATCTATGAAATTATCCTGCTGCAGAAATTGAGTTTTTAGAGGCATTGGGAAGACTTTAAAGACTCATTTAAAATGGAGGCAGAACCATAGGAGCTTTCAAGGGTGTTTTTTTTCTGAGGGTAAGCATAAGGAACGATACATTATGGGGTTTTTTGGTTGTATTTTTTCTGGAGGTACCAGCTGGCAAAGTTCTTTGTACAGCTGGCTGGTATGAAATTGCTTAAGTGGGATTTTAATGATAAATAAAAGATTATTTAACATCACATTCTTAGTCCTGTTTCTCTGAAAACTTGAATTCTAAACATGAGATTTATCGGACACTTTATAGCTACCTCATTCTTCCTGTATAACTGCTGATCCATTAAGAAGGAAGGAAGTTTCACTTCTGACTGTCACAGTATTGTTTCTTTTCAAAATACCACTTTACAAAAATATTTGTGTATTATTTTTTGTTTTCAAAACAAAGGATGTACTTCTTTATTGTTGATGGTTATTTGCATCTATTCACATACATAGTCTCCATAGGTGGGGCCTCTTATGATCTTTTACTTCTGTGCATGAATATAAAACTGAACTCTTCTGTTTAATATCTTTGATGTATAAATGGAGTTGAGGGCCCTAAGGATAGGAGAGAAATTTAGCCTTTGAAAATGCCAAGCTTATAAGTTACCTTGAATAGTAAAAAAGCTGATCTTTATTTATAGTGGTTTGCCATGTTGTAAAATCTAATGGACTCAGTCACAGAAAATGTGGATCCTGTTTCTCTTATGGTGAAATTTAGTCCATATATCTTCCACTTGCTTTCATGAAGGAGGCAGTGCTGAGCCCCAGCAGCTCCAACACAATGCAGATGCGGCCACGGTACTTGAACCAGTCTAACATTGTGAGGCAGTGACTGCAAAAGCAAAACAAGAGAGGAATTGCCAGAGGCCCTTGATTAAAGCTTCGCTTTGTCTGTCTTCTGCTCCAGAAAGCCAGATCTCAGAAATCTGAAAGCCAAAGCACGGCGCGGGGGGCTTTCTGTCCTTACTGTGTGCTGCTGGGGTCCAGTGTCTTCAAATACTGCAGCACTTGCACCTCCTCATGAGCTGCCCACTCCATCTTGACATCTTTTGCTACTTTCACCGCTACGTGCCTGCACCCCCTGCAAAGACAGCTTTTGAAGAGGGATGAGGAGACCAAGGAGGACTTGAACCTCCTCAGAAGGTCTTCAATTCTAGAGGACGTATGGAGTTCATCTCCCAAGGGCCCATCTGTGCAGAGACTCAACTAGAATTTAAACTGATCCCCAGCCACCCTGCCAGAGCATCAGTCACAAACCTTGCCTGTCTTTCATCACAAAGACTTACTCTTGGTGATCGATGCATTCAACTACGAGGCCAGAGGTGCCTTCGCCCAAAGTAGCAACGACCTCATCTGGAAAGAAAAGAGCTCTCAGTCACACAAGGTGTGAAGTTAGTCAGCTATTGAAAAAAGAAACCATTAGAGCTGGATTCTTCTAGACTGTGCCTCTTGGAATGGGAAGTACCCAGCTGGAGAGATGTTCCTGGACAGCTCTCATTGAGTCCCATTTACAGGGATCTCATTTTAGCAGTTTCATGAACATCATCTACCATTTTTTTGGGGGTGGGGTGGAGGTAGGAACCACTTTTAAGGAAGGTGGAGAAGAAGCAGAGCAACTCCCACCCCCAAAGAAAAATGTCAAAATAGAAAGAAGAGACTTGCAAAGCCCCCTGAGATCTCTAGGCTAGCAGGACTTCTTCTGTCTGAAAAGGGAATAATATTCCATACATCTTCCACGTAGCATGTCTCCGATCTGACAGATCCGACGACCTGTCTCTTTGTACTCCACCCTTTGGGATCTCTTCACTGGAGGAGTCTTCAGGACGGTCTAGGGAATCAATAGATTTTAATGAATTCAGGGCAGGGTGACTTGGTGAATTCCTTGGTGAATTCAGGTCAGAGTAGGAAATTCAGTGGGTGGGGAGGTACTCAATCATTTGGCTATGGGCCAGGCCACAAGGGGTGGCCAGGAGCAATTTCAGATTCAGTCCCCGCAAATTCCCAGGGCACAGAGTTGATGTCACAGGAGGAAGACATGGCCAGGGGCAGATTTTCAGAGGAGATGCTCCAAGTGGCAAGGCAACAGCAAATTACAACACAATTGCTTTTCTTTGAATGGGTTGAGTCCCTGAATTTTACTTTAGGATTGTAGGATTGAACTGCCCTTCTTTTTTTCTTTTTTTTTTTTTTTTTTTTTTTTTTTTTTTACTAGCTATATAGATATGGGTGTATTTCTGTTTATAGATGTGTTTAATGACAGTCTTGTGGTCAGCCTAAAGTCCCCAACTTCAGTAATTGGGTTGAAGTCACTGCTCTGAATATTTGAGAAGAATTTCCTGTTTTAAAAATCATCCATATCAGATGCATTTACTTCAGTCTGTCTCAGCTTTTGGAAGAGGTAAATAGATACAGATCAGAAAAGCTGCCATGCCTGAGGGCAGGCATCGTACGGATCTGGTTCCGGAGTGCCCATGTTACTGCTTGGCTATTTTCCATCCTCTTTGACAGGTGATGGAGAGGAGGAGAGGTGTCTGAGGGCTGGAGGAAGGCCAATTTCACTCCAGCCTTCAAGAAGGGAAATGAGGATGATGCAGGAACCAACAAGCCCTGTGGTCTCACCTCAGTTCCTGGGAAGGATGTGGAGTGAATCTTTCTGGATGCCATCTCTAAAGCTGTGGAAGAAAAGCAAGGTAGTGGGAGTGGTCAGCATGGATTTGGCTGTTGCAAATGATATTTGGCCAATCTGATAGACCTTATCAATGTCCATAACTATCTAAAGGGACACAGCAGAAATGCGCTGCTGTAAACCAAACCACCTAAATGCAAGTCTTCAAGTGTCCAGACCAGTCTACTGTCCCACTTCCATCAGTTTTGGATCCAGCCAGGCATTTTTAAGTTATGAGCCAGATCTTAAGGGGCCAGTCCATGACTTGGCGGGCTTTGTATCCAAGTTTTAGGGCCCAAACCCTCAGGTTTAGGTCCTAAAGCTGCCCTCTGAGAGTACAAATCTTTGACTTCAGGGTTAAATCCCCATTTTTTAAGTGTCCAGCCCTCATTTAAGGTACAACATCCTCGGGCTAGGATTTAGTCATGTTTTTGAGTCTGGACTGAAAATAAATGCCCAGTGTAAAACAAAGAACCTAAATGCAACACTTGAAGACAGTGTAGAGATGGGTCTTCTGGCCCCAGGGAATTAGGGGAGGAAAGCCCCAAGCCTCCTCCCAAACTCACCTTGGCTTCCTTTGTCACTCACTAACACTGTGCAGAGAGCAGTAGAAGTCAGGGCCACCCCTGTCACCTTCTGGTGCCTTCCTGCAGCCCTTCAGCCACCACCTCTCTCCAAGAGCTCGGCAGAGCGAAGTGAGCCTCGCACCTGAGCCTCCAAGAGAGATGTGTGTGTGTGTGCTTCCAGTGATGAAAGCACAGAGGGGACCGGTGTCCAGGGCACTGACATCATAATCCTAGAACCCTAAAAGGGTGTGGTTTGGATTGGGCCTTCCAGAGTTCTTTCCAGAGTCCTGCAAGTTGATGCCAGTCTAGGGCTCATCCAGTCCAAGGCCGAGAGAGCGGTCAGGACGGCGCCATGGTGCCCAGGTGGCCAAGAAGGCCAATGACATCCTGGCCTGGCTCAGGAACAGCGTGGCCAGCAGGTCCAGGGAAGGGATTCTGCCCCTGTCCTCAGCCCTGGTGAGGCCACAGCTCGAGTCCCGTGTCCAGTTCTGGGCCCCTCAGTTCAGGAAGGAGATTGAGGTCCTGGAGCAGGTCCAAAGGAGGGCAACCAGGCTGGTGAAGGGACTCCAGCACAAGTCCTGTGAGGAGAGGCTGAGGGAGCTGGGGGTGTTCAGCCTGGAGAAGAGGAGGCTCAGGGGAGACCTCATCGCTCTCTACAACTCCCTGAAAGGAGGCTGGAGCCAGGGGGGGGGTTGGGCTCTTTTCCCAGGCAACTTTCAACAAGACAAGAGGGCATGGTCTCAAGTTGTGCCAGGGGAAATTTAGGTTGGATATTAGAAAGAATTTCTTCACGGAGGGGGTGGTCAGGCATTGGAATGGGCTGCCCAGGGAAGTAGTGGATTCTCTGTCCCTGGAGATATTTAAAAAGAGCCTGGATGTGGCACTTAGTGCCATAGTCTAGCACCTGCAGCAGTGGGTCAAGGGTTGGACATGATGATCTCTGAGGTCCCTTCCAACCCAGACAGTTCTATGATTCTATGAAAGCTTGAAAAATAGCTTGCCTGCTTCCCAAGTGCATATACTGGCTGAATGTCCATTGTGCAGAACTGTATTAATCTAGTATTTTTAATCCTCAGGGAGACTTGCAGAAGGTCTATACTGTGAGACCTCTGTTCTCTCAACTCTTAGGTTCATGCTGTAAAGGTTAGGCTATGTTCCTCTCTTAAGAGTTAAAACATCTTTGGTATTTTATTTTTTTTTTAATTTTTTTTTTTTTTTTACTTATATTACTCCTTTCAAGGAATGAACATATCTGGAGTTACAGAAAGGTCTAGTAGGGGGTTTTTTGTAGCTTGTGTTTGCTTTTGAAAACATACATGATGTTAGGGTCAGTAAAGCACATGCATCTTGTATGCAGAAAATAAAATATGTTGTGAAGTACAAGTTTTATGTGACCTTTGTATAGTGGGAAGAATATATCATCTTTATTCCACAACCATCTTTTACAAAGAGCTTTCTCTTTAGCTTCCTTTTACTAAAGAAAAAAGGAACAGTACGCAGAACAAGTAACAAACTCTAACAAGGAACAATCAACAAACTCTAACAAGAACAATCAACCTAAGTATTTACACCGCTTTGGAGGACTGACACCTGTGTCAGCCTCCTCAGCTCTGGGAGGCAGGGCCCTTTTTTTCCGTTTGTTTGGGAAGAAGAAGGGATGTTGGAGGGCTTCTTCCAAGGTAATTCTCTTGTCTGGGTCGTGCTGCAGCATCTTTTCAATGAGATCGAACAGGTTCTCGTGGTCTTCGTCGTGGGATGTCATGAATGCCTTCAGGAAGAAAACAACAGCACATGTTTTTGTAATTGCGTGCCTGCACTTCAAGCTCCTCTCCCCCAAAGGATTTCCCTCTCTCCTCTTACCTTTAGTGGCTTACAGTGCCACGAGACACACATCCCAGCGAAGCTGCGCTCGTCCCAGACCAGCTGGCCCTTGTGGAAATATTCGCCTCTCCTGAAAGAAAGAGAGCACAGTTTGTTCTTCAAAGATGCTGTTTTGTGCCTGCACTGGAAGTCATTTATCAGCACAAGTGTCCACAGCTTGGGGACGGATCTGGGAATCTTTCACAAGTGTCCTGCTTGTTCCGTGGAACAAAAGGGTGAACCTGACTACGTTAAAACGGTGTGAAAAATCTGCCACTAAACCAAATCTGAAAGGCTTTCAGTTAAGCCCTGTCTCTACCTCTACAAATAGAGAAACCTGCAGTTACCTGGTTTTCTTGACCATGTGACTCGGCAACGGCCCCAGGATCTTCTCCATCATTGCCAGATGTTCTCTGTCTTCGAGGGCCTGGAGGGAAGTCAAGGCAGACATTGTTGTTCCTTGTTAGAAGAAGCTATCAAGAACCACACGCTGACCTTAACTCCAAATAGAGAGAGGCTGTAGTCAGCTGTTCCCTGGAGGAAGGCACTGGAGGGGTTTCCCCTCAGCCCTCTTTTTTCCAGAGTCCTGCAGCTGCCTTTGTTGCACAGAGCATTCCCCTTCGTCCCCCCACCTCTCTGTAGTGCATTTTCACCAAGCTGGGCAGCGTTGTACGTGCTGCATCACTTGAGGTTCCCAGTTGCCTACCGGAAATACTGGGTATCCAAGATAGTACTCCAGCAGAATGCACCCTATACTCCACACATCGCATGGCTGTGACCATCCCAGGCCTGAGGAAAGATTCAGAAGGGTCACGTTTGCTCCGGGCTGCAGACAGGTGAAGAGCTGAAGGCAGAGGTGCCTCAGCCCTGTAGCAGCCCATCTTCAAGAGCACCCCAGGAAGCATCTGAGGCACCTTAGATGCACCCAAGACACTCCTACTGACCTAGGATCACTTCAGGAGCTCTGTATGGCCTTGTCGTAATCAGATGGCAGTGATAACCATGGGCAGGCATCGCGTTCCCAAAGTCTGCCACTTTGACGTCTGGGTGCTTCAGTCGGCGCTCCAGACGTCTCTGCAATGAACCCATGGGATGGTTGAGGCCAAATAAAGCCAGAGGATGGCTGAGGGGGAGACAGGGAAGAGGACAGCAACTTACCAGGCTGGGATTGTACTCCTCTGTGTACTCCGATGACCTAAGTAAGATATTGTCTGTCTTTAAGTCCGTGTGGGTCAACTTGTTCACGTGCAACACTGCAAGATAAGGCGGTGAATGGTTAGCACCCCCCACAAAGAAAGTGGAACCAAAAGACAAAGCAAGCAAAAAAGCAGCATCCTTACAGTTGACAGCCTTGCAGATTTGGTAGGCCATGCGTTTGATGTGGTCGAGCTTGAAGGGCAGAGAGCCACTTGCTTTCATGAAGGAGGCAGTGCTGAGCCCCAGCAGCTCCAACACAATGCAGATGCGGCCACGGTACTTGAACCAGTCTAACATTGTGAGGCAGTGACTGCAAAAGCAAAGCAAGAGAGGAATTGCCAGAGGCCCTTGATTAAAGCTTCGCTTTGTCTGTCTTCTGCTCCAGAAAGCCAGATCTCAGAAATCTGAAAGCCAAAGCACGGCGCGGGGGGCTTTCTGTCCTTACTGTGTGCTGCTGGGGTCCAGTGTCTTCAAATACTGCAGCACTTGCACCTCCTCATGAGCTGCCCACTCCATCTTGACATCTTTTGCTACTTTCACCGCTACGTGCCTGCACCCCCTGCAAAGACAGCTTTTGTAGAGGGATGAGGAGACCAAGGAGGACTTGAACCTCCTCAGAAGGTCTTCAATTCTAGAGGACGTATGGAGTTCATCTCCCAAGGGCCCATCTGTGCAGAGACTCAACTAGAATTTAAACTGATCCCCAGCCACCCTGCCAGAGCATCAGTCACAAACCTTGCCTGTCTTTCATCACAAAGACTTACTCTTGGTGATCGATGCATTCAACTACGAGGCCAGAGGTGCCTTCGCCCAAAGTAGCAACGACCTCATCTGGAAAGAAAAGAGCTCTCAGTCACACAAGGTGTGAAGTTAGTCAGCTATTGAAAAAAGAAACCATTAGAGCTGGATTCTTCTAGACTGTGCCTCTTGGAATGGGAAGTACCCAGCTGGAGAGATGTTCCTGGACAGCTCTCATTGAGTCCCATTTACAGGGATCTCATTTTAGCAGTTTCATGAACATCATCTACCATTTTTTTGGGGGTGGGGTGGAGGTAGGAACCACTTTTAAGGAAGGTGGAGAAGAAGCAGAGCAACTCCCACCCCCAAAGAAAAATGTCAAAATAGAAAGAAGAGACTTGCAAAGCCCCCTGAGATCTCTAGGCTAGCAGGACTTCTTCTGTCTGAAAAGGGAATAATATTCCATACATCTTCCACGTAGCATGTCTCCGATCTGACAGATCCGACGACCTGTCTCTTTGTACTCCACCCTTTGGGATCTCTTCACTGGAGGAGCCTTCAGGACGGTCTAGGGAATCAATAGATTTTAATGAATTCAGGGCAGGGTGACTTGGTGAATTCCTTGGTGAATTCAGGTCAGAGTAGGAAATTCAGTGGGTGGGGAGGTACTCAATCATTTGGCTATGGGCCAGGCCACAAGGGGTGGCCAGGAGCAATTTCAGATTCAGTCCCCGCAAATTCCCAGGGCACAGAGTTGATGTCACAGGAGGAAGACATGGCCAGGGGCAGATTTTCAGAGGAGATGCTCCAAGTGGCAAGGCAACAGCAAATTACAACACAATTGCTTTTCTTTGAATGGGTTGAGTCCCTGAATTTTACTTTAGGATTGTAGGATTGAACTGCCCTTATTTTTTTTTTTTTTTTTTTTTTTTTTTTTTTTTTTTTTTTACTAGCTATATAGATATGGGTGTATTTCTGTTTATAGATGTGTTTAATGACAGTCTTGTGGTCAGCCTAAAGTCCCCAACTTCAGTAATTGGGTTGAAGTCACTGCTCTGAATATTTGAGAAGAATTTCCTGTTTTAAAAATCATCCATATCAGATGCATTTACTTCAGTCTGTCTCAGCTTTTGGAAGAGGTAAATAGATACAGATCAGAAAAGCTGCCATGCCTGAGGGCAGGCATCGTACGGATCTGGTTCCGGAGTGCCCATGTTACTGCTTGGCTATTTTCCATCCTCTTTGACAGGTGATGGAGAGGAGGAGAGGTGTCTGAGGGCTGGAGGAAGGCCAATTTCACTCCAGCCTTCAAGAAGGGAAATGAGGATGATGCAGGAACCAACAAGCCCTGTGGTCTCACCTCAGTTCCTGGGAAGGATGTGGAGTGAATCTTTCTGGATGCCATCTCTAAAGCTGTGGAAGAAAAGCAAGGTAGTGGGAGTGGTCAGCATGGATTTGGCTGTTGCAAATGATATTTGGCCAATCTGATAGACCTTATCAATGTCCATAACTATCTAAAGGGACACAGCAGAAATGCGCTGCTGTAAACCAAACCACCTAAATGCAAGTCTTCAAGTGTCCAGACCAGTCTACTGTCCCACTTCCATCAGTTTTGGATCCAGCCAGGCATTTTTAAGTTATGAGCCAGATCTTAAGGGGCCAGTCCATGACTTGGCGGGCTTTGTATCCAAGTTTTAGGGCCCAAACCCTCAGGTTTAGGTCCTAAAGCTGCCCTCTGAGAGTACAAATCTTTGACTTCAGGGTTAAATCCCCATTTTTTAAGTGTCCAGCCCTCATTTAAGGTACAACATCCTCGGGCTAGGATTTAGTCATGTTTTTGAGTCTGGACTGAAAATAAATGCCCAGTGTAAAACAAAGAACCTAAATGCAACACTTGAAGACAGTGTAGAGATGGGTCTTCTGGCCCCAGGGAATTAGGGGAGGAAAGCCCCAAGCCTCCTCCCAAACTCACCTTGGCTTCCTTTGTCACTCACTAACACTGTGCAGAGAGCAGTAGAAGTCAGGGCCACCCCTGTCACCTTCTGGTGCCTTCCTGCAGCCCTTCAGCCACCACCTCTCTCCAAGAGCTCGGCAGAGCGAAGTGAGCCTCGCACCTGAGCCTCCAAGAGAGATGTGTGTGTGTGTGCTTCCAGTGATGAAAGCACAGAGGGGACCGGTGTCCAGGGCACTGACATCATAATCCTAGAACCCTAAAAGGGTGTGGTTTGGATTGGGCCTTCCAGAGTTCTTTCCAGAGTCCTGCAAGTTGATGCCAGTCTAGGGCTCATCCAGTCCAAGGCCGAGAGAGCGGTCAGGACGGCGCCATGGTGCCCAGGTGGCCAAGAAGGCCAATGGCATCCTGGCCTGGCTCAGGAACAGCGTGGCCAGCAGGTCCAGGGAAGGGATTCTGCCCCTGTCCTCAGCCCTGGTGAGGCCACAGCTCGAGTCCTGTGTCCAGTTCTGGGCCCCTCAGTTCAGGAAGGAGATTGAGGTCCTGGAGCAGGTCCAAAGGAGGGCAACCAGGCTGGTGAAGGGACTCCAGCACAAGTCCTGTGAGGAGAGGCTGAGGGAGCTGGGGGTGTTCAGCCTGGAGAAGAGGAGGCTCAGGGGAGACCTCATCGCTCTCTACAACTCCCTGAAAGGAGGCTGGAGCCAGGGGGGGGGTTGGGCTCTTTTCCCAGGCAACTTTCAACAAGACAAGAGGGCATGGTCTCAAGTTGTGCCAGGGGAGGTTTAGGTTGGATATTAGGAAGAATTTCTTCACGGAGGGGGTGGTCAGGCATTGGAATGGGCTGCCCAGGGAAGTAGTGGATTCTCTGTCCCTGGAGATATTTAAAAAGAGCCTGGATGTGGCACTTAGTGCCATAGTCTAGCACCTGCAGCAGTGGGTCAAGGGTTGGACATGATGATCTCTGAGGTCCCTTCCAACCCAGACAGTTCTATGATTCTATGAAAGCTTGAAAAATAGCTTGCCTGCTTCCCAAGTGCATATACTGGCTGAATGTCCATTGTGCAGAACTGTATTAATCTAGTATTTTTAATCCTCAGGGAGACTTGCAGAAGGTCTATACTGTGAGACCTCTGTTCTCTCAACTCTTAGGTTCATGCTGTAAAGGTTAGGCTATGTTCCTCTCTTAAGAGTTAAAACATCTTTGGTATTTTATTTTTTTTTTAATTTTTTTTTTTTTTTTACTTATATTACTCCTTTCAAGGAATGAACATATCTGGAGTTACAGAAAGGTCTAGTAGGGGGTTTTTTGTAGCTTGTGTTTGCTTTTGAAAACATACATGATGTTAGGGTCAGTAAAGCACATGCATCTTGTATGCAGAAAATAAAATATGTTGTGAAGTACAAGTTTTATGTGACCTTTGTATAGTGGGAAGAATATATCATCTTTATTCCACAACCATCTTTTAGAAAGAGCTTTCTCTTTAGCTTCCTTTTACTAAAGAAAAAAGGAACAGTACGCAGAACAAGTAACAAACTCTAACAAGGAACAATCAACAAACTCTAACAAGAACAATCAACCTAAGTATTTACACCGCTTTGGAGGACTGACACCTGTGTCAGCCTCCTCAGCTCTGGGAGGCAGGGCCCTTTTTTTCCGTTTGTTTGGGAAGAAGAAGGGATGTTGGAGGGCTTCTTCCAAGGTAATTCTCTTGTCTGGGTCGTGCTGCAGCATCTTTTCAATGAGATCGAACAGGTTCTCGTGGTCTTCGTCGTGGGATGTCATGAATGCCTTCAGGAAGAAAACAACAGCACATGTTTTTGTAATTGCGTGCCTGCACTTCAAGCTCCTCTCCCCCAAAGGATTTCCCTCTCTCCTCTTACCTTTAGTGGCTTACAGTGCCACGAGACACACATCCCAGCGAAGCTGCGCTCGTCCCAGACCAGCTGGCCCTTGTGGAAATATTCGCCTCTCCTGAAAGAAAGAGAGCACAGTTTGTTCTTCAAAGATGCTGTTTTGTGCCTGCACTGGAAGTCATTTATCAGCACAAGTGTCCACAGCTTGGGGACGGATCTGGGAATCTTTCACAAGTGTCCTGCTTGTTCCGTGGAACAAAAGGGTGAACCTGACTACGTTAAAACGGTGTGAAAAATCTGCCACTAAACCAAATCTGAAAGGCTTTCAGTTAAGCCCTGTCTCTACCTCTACAAATAGAGAAACCTGCAGTTACCTGGTTTTCTTGACCATGTGACTCGGCAACGGCCCCAGGATCTTCTCCATCATTGCCAGATGTTCTCTGTCTTCGAGGGCCTGGAGGGAAGTCAAGGCAGACATTGTTGTTCCTTGTTAGAAGAAGCTATCAAGAACCACACGCTGACCTTAACTCCAAATAGAGAGAGGCTGTAGTCAGCTGTTCCCTGGAGGAAGGCACTGGAGGGGTTTCCCCTCAGCCCTCTTTTTTCCAGAGTCCTGCAGCTGCCTTTGTTGCACAGAGCATTCCCCTTCGTCCCCCCACCTCTCTGTAGTGCATTTTCACCAAGCTGGGCAGCGTTGTACGTGCTGCATCACTTGAGGTTCCCAGTTGCCTACCGGAAATACTGGGTATCCAAGATAGTACTCCAGCAGAATGCACCCTATACTCCACACATCGCATGGCTGTGACCATCCCAGGCCTGAGGAAAGATTCAGAAGGGTCACGTTTGCTCCGGGCTGCAGACAGGTGAAGAGCTGAAGGCAGAGGTGCCTCAGCCCTGTAGCAGCCCATCTTCAAGAGCACCCCAGGAAGCATCTGAGGCACCTTAGATGCACCCAAGACACTCCTACTGACCTAGGATCACTTCAGGAGCTCTGTATGGCCTTGTCGTAATCAGATGGCAGTGATAACCATGGGCAGGCATCGCGTTCCCAAAGTCTGCCACTTTGACGTCTGGGTGCTTCAGTCGGCGCTCCAGACGTCTCTGCAATGAACCCATGGGATGGTTGAGGCCAAATAAAGCCAGAGGATGGCTGAGGGGGAGACAGGGAAGAGGACAGCAACTTACCAGGCTGGGATTGTACTCCTCTGTGTACTCCGATGACCTAAGTAAGATATTGTCTGTCTTTAAATCCGTGTGGGTCAACTTGTTCACGTGCAACACTGCAAGATAAGGTGGTGAATGGTTAGCACCCCCCACAAAGAAAGTGGAACCAAAAGACAAAGCAAGCAAAAAAGCAGCATCCTTACAGTTGACAGCCTTGCAGATCTGGTAGGCCATGCGTTTGATGTGGTCGAGCTTGAAGGGCAGAGAGCCACTTGCTTTCATGAAGGAGGCAGTGCTGAGCCCCAGCAGCTCCAACACAATGCAGATGCGGCCACGGTACTTGAACCAGTCTAACATTGTGAGGCAGTGACTGCAAAAGCAAAGCAAGAGAGGAATTGCCAGAGGCCCTTGATTAAAGCTTCGCTTTGTCTGTCTTCTGCTCCAGAAAGCCAGATCTCAGAAATCTGAAAGCCAAAGCACGGCGCGGGGGGCTTTCTGTCCTTACTGTGTGCTGCTGGGGTCCAGTGTCTTCAAATACTGCAGCACTTGCACCTCCTCATGAGCTGCCCACTCCATCTTGACATCTTTTGCTACTTTCACCGCTACGTGCCTGCACCCCCTGCAAAGACAGCTTTTGAAGAGGGATGAGGAGACCAAGGAGGACTTGAACCTCCTCAGAAGGTCTTCAATTCTAGAGGACGTATGGAGTTCATCTCCCAAGGGCCCATCTGTGCAGAGACTCAACTAGAATTTAAACTGATCCCCAGCCACCCTGCCAGAGCATCAGTCACAAACCTTGCCTGTCTTTCATCACAAAGACTTACTCTTGGTGATCGATGCATTCAACTACGAGGCCAGAGGTGCCTTCGCCCAAAGTAGCAACGACCTCATCTGGAAAGAAAAGAGCTCTCAGTCACACAAGGTGTGAAGTTAGTCAGCTATTGAAAAAAGAAACCATTAGAGCTGGATTCTTCTAGACTGTGCCTCTTGGAATGGGAAGTACCCAGCTGGAGAGATGTTCCTGGACAGCTCTCATTGAGTCCCATTTACAGGGATCTCATTTTAGCAGTTTCATGAACATCATCTACCATTTTTTTGGGGGTGGGGTGGAGGTAGGAACCACTTTTAAGGAAGGTGGAGAAGAAGCAGAGCAACTCCCACCCCCAAAGAAAAATGTCAAAATAGAAAGAAGAGACTTGCAAAGCCCCCTGAGATCTCTAGGCTAGCAGGACTTCTTCTGTCTGAAAAGGGAATAATATTCCATACATCTTCCACGTAGCATGTCTCCGATCTGACAGATCCGACGACCTGTCTCTTTGTACTCCACCCTTTGGGATCTCTTCACTGGAGGAGTCTTCAGGACGGTCTAGGGAATCAATAGATTTTAATGAATTCAGGGCAGGGTGACTTGGTGAATTCCTTGGTGAATTCAGGTCAGAGTAGGAAATTCAGTGGGTGGGGAGGTACTCAATCTTTTGGCTATGGGCCAGGCCACAAGGGGTGGCCAGGAGCAATTTCAGATTCAGTCCCCGCAAATTCCCAGGGCACAGAGTTGATGTCACAGGAGGAAGACATGGCCAGGGGCAGATTTTCAGAGGAGATGCTCCAAGTGGCAAGGCAACAGCAAATTACAACACAATTGCTTTTCTTTGAATGGGTTGAGTCCCTGAATTTTACTTTAGGATTGTAGGATTGAACTGCCCTTTTTTTTTTTTTTTTTTTTTTTTTTTTTTTTTTTTACTAGCTATATAGATATGGGTGTATTTCTGTTTATAGATGTGTTTAATGACAGTCTTGTGGTCAGCCTAAAGTCCCCAACTTCAATAATTGGGTTGAAGTCACTGCTCTGAATATTTGAGAAGAATTTCCTGTTTTAAAAATCATCCATATCAGATGCATTTACTTCAGTCTGTCTCAGCTTTTGGAAGAGGTAAATAGATACAGATCAGAAAAGCTGCCATGCCTGAGGGCAGGCATCGTACGGATCTGGTTCCGGAGTGCCCATGTTACTGCTTGGCTATTTTCCATCCTCTTTGACAGGTGATGGAGAGGAGGAGAGGTGTCTGAGGGCTGGAGGAAGGCCAATTTCACTCCAGCCTTCAAGAAGGGAAATGAGGATGATGCAGGAACCAACAAGCCCTGTGGTCTCACCTCAGTTCCTGGGAAGGATGTGGAGTGAATCTTTCTGGATGCCATCTCTAAAGCTGTGGAAGAAAAGCAAGGTAGTGGGAGTGGTCAGCATGGATTTGGCTGTTGCAAATGATATTTGGCCAATCTGATAGACCTTATCAATGTCCATAACTATCTAAAGGGACACAGCAGAAATGCGCTGCTGTAAACCAAACCACCTAAATGCAAGTCTTCAAGTGTCCAGACCAGTCTACTGTCCCACTTCCATCAGTTTTGGATCCAGCCAGGCATTTTTAAGTTATGAGCCAGATCTTAAGGGGCCAGTCCATGACTTGGCGGGCTTTGTATCCAAGTTTTAGGGCCCAAACCCTCAGGTTTAGGTCCTAAAGCTGCCCTCTGAGAGTACAAATCTTTGACTTCAGGGTTAAATCCCCATTTTTTAAGTGTCCAGCCCTCATTTAAGGTACAACATCCTCGGGCTAGGATTTAGTCATGTTTTTGAGTCTGGACTGAAAATAAATGCCCAGTGTAAAACAAAGAACCTAAATGCAACACTTGAAGACAGTGTAGAGATGGGTCTTCTGGCCCCAGGGAATTAGGGGAGGAAAGCCCCAAGCCTCCTCCCAAACTCACCTTGGCTTCCTTTGTCACTCACTAACACTGTGCAGAGAGCAGTAGAAGTCAGGGCCACCCCTGTCACCTTCTGGTGCCTTCCTGCAGCCCTTCAGCCACCACCTCTCTCCAAGAGCTCGGCAGAGCGAAGTGAGCCTCGCACCTGAGCCTCCAAGAGAGATGTGTGTGTGTGTGCTTCCAGTGATGAAAGCACAGAGGGGACCGGTGTCCAGGGCACTGACATCATAATCCTAGAACCCTAAAAGGGTGTGGTTTGGATTGGGCCTTCCAGAGTTCTTTCCAGAGTCCTGCAAGTTGATGCCAGTCTAGGGCTCATCCAGTCCAAGGCCGAGAGAGCGGTCAGGACGGCGCCATGGTGCCCAGGTGGCCAAGAAGGCCAATGGCATCCTGGCCTGGCTCAGGAACAGCGTGGCCAGCAGGTCCAGGGAAGGGATTCTGCCCCTGTCCTCAGCCCTGGTGAGGCCACAGCTCGAGTCCTGTGTCCAGTTCTGGGCCCCTCAGTTCAGGAAGGAGATTGAGGTCCTGGAGCAGGTCCAAAGGAGGGCAACCAGGCTGGTGAAGGGACTCCAGCACAAGTCCTGTGAGGAGAGGCTGAGGGAGCTGGGGGTGTTCAGCCTGGAGAAGAGGAGGCTCAGGGGAGACCTCATCGCTCTCTACAACTCCCTGAAAGGAGGCTGGAGCCAGGGGGGGGGTTGGGCTCTTTTCCCAGGCAACTTTCAACAAGACAAGAGGGCATGGTCTCAAGTTGTGCCAGGGGAGGTTTAGGTTGGATATTAGGAAGAATTTCTTCACGGAGGGGGTGGTCAGGCATTGGAATGGGCTGCCCAGGGAAGTAGTGGATTCTCTGTCCCTGGAGATATTTAAAAAGAGCCTGGATGTGGCACTTAGTGCCATAGTCTAGCACCTGCAGCAGTGGGTCAAGGGTTGGACATGATGATCTCTGAGGTCCCTTCCAACCCAGACAGTTCTATGATTCTATGAAAGCTTGAAAAATAGCTTGCCTGCTTCCCAAGTGCATATACTGGCTGAATGTCCATTGTGCAGAACTGTATTAATCTAGTATTTTTAATCCTCAGGGAGACTTGCAGAAGGTCTATACTGTGAGACCTCTGTTCTCTCAACTCTTAGGTTCATGCTGTAAAGGTTAGGCTATGTTCCTCTCTTAAGAGTTAAAACATCTTTGGTATTTTATTTTTTTTTTAATTTTTTTTTTTTTTTTACTTATATTACTCCTTTCAAGGAATGAACATATCTGGAGTTACAGAAAGGTCTAGTAGGGGGTTTTTTGTAGCTTGTGTTTGCTTTTGAAAACATACATGATGTTAGGGTCAGTAAAGCACATGCATCTTGTATGCAGAAAATAAAATATGTTGTGAAGTACAAGTTTTATGTGACCTTTGTATAGTGGGAAGAATATATCATCTTTATTCCACAACCATCTTTTACAAAGAGCTTTCTCTTTAGCTTCCTTTTACTAAAGAAAAAAGGAACAGTACGCAGAACAAGTAACAAACTCTAACAAGGAACAATCAACAAACTCTAACAAGAACAATCAACCTAAGTATTTACACCGCTTTGGAGGACTGACACCTGTGTCAGCCTCCTCAGCTCTGGGAGGCAGGGCCCTTTTTTTCCGTTTGTTTGGGAAGAAGAAGGGATGTTGGAGGGCTTCTTCCAAGGTAATTCTCTTGTCTGGGTCGTGCTGCAGCATCTTTTCAATGAGATCGAACAGGTTCTCGTGGTCTTCGTCGTGGGATGTCATGAATGCCTTCAGGAAGAAAACAACAGCACATGTTTTTGTAATTGCGTGCCTGCACTTCAAGCTCCTCTCCCCCAAAGGATTTCCCTCTCTCCTCTTACCTTTAGTGGCTTACAGTGCCACGAGACACACATCCCAGCGAAGCTGCGCTCGTCCCAGACCAGCTGGCCCTTGTGGAAATATTCGCCTCTCCTGAAAGAAAGAGAGCACAGTTTGTTCTTCAAAGATGCTGTTTTGTGCCTGCACTGGAAGTCATTTATCAGCACAAGTGTCCACAGCTTGGGGACGGATCTGGGAATCTTTCACAAGTGTCCTGCTTGTTCCGTGGAACAAAAGGGTGAACCTGACTACGTTAAAACGGTGTGAAAAATCTGCCACTAAACCAAATCTGAAAGGCTTTCAGTTAAGCCCTGTCTCTACCTCTACAAATAGAGAAACCTGCAGTTACCTGGTTTTCTTGACCATGTGACTCGGCAACGGCCCCAGGATCTTCTCCATCATTGCCAGATGTTCTCTGTCTTCGAGGGCCTGGAGGGAAGTCAAGGCAGACATTGTTGTTCCTTGTTAGAAGAAGCTATCAAGAACCACACGCTGACCTTAACTCCAAATAGAGAGAGGCTGTAGTCAGCTGTTCCCTGGAGGAAGGCACTGGAGGGGTTTCCCCTCAGCCCTCTTTTTTCCAGAGTCCTGCAGCTGCCTTTGTTGCACAGAGCATTCCCCTTCGTCCCCCCACCTCTCTGTAGTGCATTTTCACCAAGCTGGGCAGCGTTGTACGTGCTGCATCACTTGAGGTTCCCAGTTGCCTACCGGGAATACTGGGTATCCAAGATAGTACTCCAGCAGAATGCACCCTATACTCCACACATCGCATGGCTGTGACCATCCCAGGCCTGAGGAAAGATTCAGAAGGGTCACGTTTGCTCCGGGCTGCAGACAGGTGAAGAGCTGAAGGCAGAGGTGCCTCAGCCCTGTAGCAGCCCATCTTCAAGAGCACCCCAGGAAGCATCTGAGGCACCTTAGATGCACCCAAGACACTCCTACTGACCTAGGATCACTTCAGGAGCTCTGTATGGCCTTGTCGTGATCAGATGGCAGTGATAACCATGGGCAGGCATCGCGTTCCCAAAGTCTGCCACTTTGACGTCTGGGTGCTTCAGTCGGCGCTCCAGACGTCTCTGCAATGAACCCATGGGATGGTTGAGGCCAAATAAAGCCAGAGGATGGCTGAGGGGGAGACAGGGAAGAGGACAGCAACTTACCAGGCTGGGATTGTACTCCTCTGTGTACTCCGATGACCTAAGTAAGATATTCTCTGTCTTTAAGTCCGTGTGGGTCAACTTGTTCACGTGCAACACTGCAAGATAAGGCGGTGAATGGTTAGCACCCCCCACAAAGAAAGTGGAACCAAAAGACAAAGCAAGCAAAAAAGCAGCATCCTTACAGTTGACAGCCTTGCAGATTTGGTAGGCCATGCGTTTGATGTGGTCGAGCTTGAAGGGCAGAGAGCCACTTGCTTTCATGAAGGAGGCAGTGCTGAGCCCCAGCAGCTCCAACACAATGCAGATGCGGCCACGGTACTTGAACCAGTCTAACATTGTGAGGCAGTGACTGCAAAAGCAAAGCAAGAGAGGAATTGCCAGAGGCCCTTGATTAAAGCTTCGCTTTGTCTGTCTTCTGCTCCAGAAAGCCAGATCTCAGAAATCTGAAAGCCAAAGCACGGCGCGGGGGGCTTTCTGTCCTTACTGTGTGCTGCTGGGGTCCAGTGTCTTCAAATACTGCAGCACTTGCACCTCCTCATGAGCTGCCCACTCCATCTTGACATCTTTTGCTACTTTCACCGCTACGTGCCTGCACCCCCTGCAAAGACAGCTTTTGAAGAGGGATGAGGAGACCAAGGAGGACTTGAACCTCCTCAGAAGGTCTTCAATTCTAGAGGACGTATGGAGTTCATCTCCCAAGGGCCCATCTGTGCAGAGACTCAACTAGAATTTAAACTGATCCCCAGCCACCCTGCCAGAGCATCAGTCACAAACCTTGCCTGTCTTTCATCACAAAGACTTACTCTTGGTGATCGATGCATTCAACTACGAGGCCAGAGGTGCCTTCGCCCAAAGTAGCAACGACCTCATCTGGAAAGAAAAGAGCTCTCAGTCACACAAGGTGTGAAGTTAGTCAGCTATTGAAAAAAGAAACCATTAGAGCTGGATTCTTCTAGACTGTGCCTCTTGGAATGGGAAGTACCCAGCTGGAGAGATGTTCCTGGACAGCTCTCATTGAGTCCCATTTACAGGGATCTCATTTTAGCAGTTTCATGAACATCATCTACCATTTTTTTGGGGGTGGGGTGGAGGTAGGAACCACTTTTAAGGAAGGTGGAGAAGAAGCAGAGCAACTCCCACCCCCAAAGAAAAATGTCAAAATAGAAAGAAGAGACTTGCAAAGCCCCCTGAGATCTCTAGGCTAGCAGGACTTCTTCTGTCTGAAAAGGGAATAATATTCCATACATCTTCCACGTAGCATGTCTCCGATCTGACAGATCCGACGACCTGTCTCTTTGTACTCCACCCTTTGGGATCTCTTCACTGGAGGAGTCTTCAGGACGGTCTAGGGAATCAATAGATTTTAATGAATTCAGGGCAGGGTGACTTGGTGAATTCCTTGGTGAATTCAGGTCAGAGTAGGAAATTCAGTGGGTGGGGAGGTACTCAATCTTTTGGCTATGGGCCAGGCCACAAGGGGTGGCCAGGAGCAATTTCAGATTCAGTCCCCGCAAATTCCCAGGGCACAGAGTTGATGTCACAGGAGGAAGACATGGCCAGGGGCAGATTTTCAGAGGAGATGCTCCAAGTGGCAAGGCAACAGCAAATTACAACACAATTGCTTTTCTTTGAATGGGTTGAGTCCCTTAATTTTACTTTTGGTTTGTTGGTTTGAACTGCCCTTTTTTTTTTTTTTTTTTTTTTTTTTTTTTTTTTTACTAGCTATATAGATATGGGTGTATTTCTGTTTATAGATGTGTTTAATGACAGTCTTGTGGTCAGCCTAAAGTCCCCAACTTCAATAATTGGGTTGAAGTCACTGCTCTGAATATTTGAGAAGAATTTCCTGTTTTAAAAATCATCCATATCAGATGCATTTACTTCAGTCTGTCTCAGCTTTTGGAAGAGGTAAATAGATACAGATCAGAAAAGCTGCCATGCCTGAGGGCAGGCATCGTACGGATCTGGTTCCGGAGTGCCCATGTTACTGCTTGGCTATTTTCCATCCTCTTTGACAGGTGATGGAGAGGAGGAGAGGTGTCTGAGGGCTGGAGGAAGGCCAATTTCACTCCAGCCTTCAAGAAGGGAAATGAGGATGATGCAGGAACCAACAAGCCCTGTGGTCTCACCTCAGTTCCTGGGAAGGATGTGGAGTGAATCTTTCTGGATGCCATCTCTAAAGCTGTGGAAGAAAAGCAAGGTAGTGGGAGTGGTCAGCATGGATTTGGCTGTTGCAAATGATATTTGGCCAATCTGATAGACCTTATCAATGTCCATAACTATCTAAAGGGACACAGCAGAAATGCGCTGCTGTAAACCAAACCACCTAAATGCAAGTCTTCAAGTGTCCAGACCAGTCTACTGTCCCACTTCCATCAGTTTTGGATCCAGCCAGGCATTTTTAAGTTATGAGCCAGATCTTAAGGGGCCAGTCCATGACTTGGCGGGCTTTGTATCCAAGTTTTAGGGCCCAAACCCTCAGGTTTAGGTCCTAAAGCTGCCCTCTGAGAGTACAAATCTTTGACTTCAGGGTTAAATCCCCATTTTTTAAGTGTCCAGCCCTCATTTAAGGTACAACATCCTCGGGCTAGGATTTAGTCATGTTTTTGAGTCTGGACTGAAAATAAATGCCCAGTGTAAAACAAAGAACCTAAATGCAACACTTGAAGACAGTGTAGAGATGGGTCTTCTGGCCCCAGGGAATTAGGGGAGGAAAGCCCCAAGCCTCCTCCCAAACTCACCTTGGCTTCCTTTGTCACTCACTAACACTGTGCAGAGAGCAGTAGAAGTCAGGGCCACCCCTGTCACCTTCTGGTGCCTTCCTGCAGCCCTTCAGCCACCACCTCTCTCCAAGAGCTCGGCAGAGCGAAGTGAGCCTCGCACCTGAGCCTCCAAGAGAGATGTGTGTGTGTGTGCTTCCAGTGATGAAAGCACAGAGGGGACCGGTGTCCAGGGCACTGACATCATAATCCTAGAACCCTAAAAGGGTGTGGTTTGGATTGGGCCTTCCAGAGTTCTTTCCAGAGTCCTGCAAGTTGATGCCAGTCTAGGGCTCATCCAGTCCAAGGCCGAGAGAGCGGTCAGGACGGCGCCATGGTGCCCAGGTGGCCAAGAAGGCCAATGGCATCCTGGCCTGGCTCAGGAACAGCGTGGCCAGCAGGTCCAGGGAAGGGATTCTGCCCCTGTCCTCAGCCCTGGTGAGGCCACAGCTCGAGTCCTGTGTCCAGTTCTGGGCCCCTCAGTTCAGGAAGGAGATTGAGGTCCTGGAGCAGGTCCAAAGGAGGGCAACCAGGCTGGTGAAGGGACTCCAGCACAAGTCCTGTGAGGAGAGGCTGAGGGAGCTGGGGGTGTTCAGCCTGGAGAAGAGGAGGCTCAGGGGAGACCTCATCGCTCTCTACAACTCCCTGAAAGGAGGCTGGAGCCAGGGGGGGGGTTGGGCTCTTTTCCCAGGCAACTTTCAACAAGACAAGAGGGCATGGTCTCAAGTTGTGCCAGGGGAGGTTTAGGTTGGATATTAGGAAGAATTTCTTCACGGAGGGGGTGGTCAGGCATTGGAATGGGCTGCCCAGGGAAGTAGTGGATTCTCTGTCCCTGGAGATATTTAAAAAGAGCCTGGATGTGGCACTTAGTGCCATAGTCTAGCACCTGCAGCAGTGGGTCAAGGGTTGGACATGATGATCTCTGAGGTCCCTTCCAACCCAGACAGTTCTATGATTCTATGAAAGCTTGAAAAATAGCTTGCCTGCTTCCCAAGTGCATATACTGGCTGAATGTCCATTGTGCAGAACTGTATTAATCTAGTATTTTTAATCCTCAGGGAGACTTGCAGAAGGTCTATACTGTGAGACCTCTGTTCTCTCAACTCTTAGGTTCATGCTGTAAAGGTTAGGCTATGTTCCTCTCTTAAGAGTTAAAACATCTTTGGTATTTTATTTTTTTTTTAATTTTTTTTTTTTTTTTACTTATATTACTCCTTTCAAGGAATGAACATATCTGGAGTTACAGAAAGGTCTAGTAGGGGGTTTTTTGTAGCTTGTGTTTGCTTTTGAAAACATACATGATGTTAGGGTCAGTAAAGCACATGCATCTTGTATGCAGAAAATAAAATATGTTGTGAAGTACAAGTTTTATGTGACCTTTGTATAGTGGGAAGAATATATCATCTTTATTCCACAACCATCTTTTAGAAAGAGCTTTCTCTTTAGCTTCCTTTTAATAAAGAAAAAAGGAACAGTACGCAGAACAAGTAACAAACTCTAACAAGGAACAATCAACAAACTCTAACGAGGAACAATCAACCTTAATATTTACACCGCTTTGGAGGACTGACACCTGTGTCAGCCTCCTCAGCTCTGGGAGGCAGGGCCCTTTTTTTCCGTTTGTTTGGGAAGAAGAAGGGATGTTGGAGGGCTTCTTCCAAGGTAATTCTCTTGTCTGGGTCGTGCTGCAGCATCTTTTCAATGAGATCGAACAGGTTCTCGTGGTCTTCGTCGTGGGATGTCATGAATGCCTTCAGGAAGAAAACAACAGCACATGTTTTTGTAATTGCGTGCCTGCACTTCAAGCTCCTCTCCCCCAAAGGATTTCCCTCTCTCCTCTTACCTTTAGTGGCTTACAGTGCCACGAGACACACATCCCAGCGAAGCTGCGCTCGTCCCAGACCAGCTGGCCCTTGTGGAAATATTCGCCTCTCCTGAAAGAAAGAGAGCACAGTTTGTTCTTCAAAGATGCTGTTTTGTGCCTGCACTGGAAGTCATTTATCAGCACAAGTGTCCACAGCTTGGGGACGGATCTGGGAATCTTTCACAAGTGTCCTGCTTGTTCCGTGGAACAAAAGGGTGAACCTGACTACGTTAAAACGGTGTGAAAAATCTGCCACTAAACCAAATCTGAAAGGCTTTCAGTTAAGCCCTGTCTCTACCTCTACAAATAGAGAAACCTGCAGTTACCTGGTTTTCTTGACCATGTGACTCGGCAACGGCCCCAGGATCTTCTCCATCATTGCCAGATGTTCTCTGTCTTCGAGGGCCTGGAGGGAAGTCAAGGCAGACATTGTTGTTCCTTGTTAGAAGAAGCTATCAAGAACCACACGCTGACCTTAACTCCAAATAGAGAGAGGCTGTAGTCAGCTGTTCCCTGGAGGAAGGCACTGGAGGGGTTTCCCCTCAGCCCTCTTTTTTCCAGAGTCCTGCAGCTGCCTTTGTTGCACAGAGCATTCCCCTTCGTCCCCCCACCTCTCTGTAGTGCATTTTCACCAAGCTGGGCAGCGTTGTACGTGCTGCATCACTTGAGGTTCCCAGTTGCCTACCGGAAATACTGGGTATCCAAGATAGTACTCCAGCAGAATGCACCCTATACTCCACACATCGCATGGCTGTGACCATCCCAGGCCTGAGGAAAGATTCAGAAGGGTCACGTTTGCTCCGGGCTGCAGACAGGTGAAGAGCTGAAGGCAGAGGTGCCTCAGCCCTGTAGCAGCCCATCTTCAAGAGCACCCCAGGAAGCATCTGAGGCACCTTAGATGCACCCAAGACACTCCTACTGACCTAGGATCACTTCAGGAGCTCTGTATGGCCTTGTCGTGATCAGATGGCAGTGATAACCATGGGCAGGCATCGCGTTCCCAAAGTCTGCCACTTTGACGTCTGGGTGCTTCAGTCGGCGCTCCAGACGTCTCTGCAATGAACCCATGGGATGGTTGAGGCCAAATAAAGCCAGAGGATGGCTGAGGGGGAGACAGGGAAGAGGACAGCAACTTACCAGGCTGGGATTGTACTCCTCTGTGTACTCCGATGACCTAAGTAAGATATTGTCTGTCTTTAAGTCCGTGTGAGTCAACTTGTTCACGTGCAACACTGCAAGATAAGGCGGTGAATGGTTAGCACCCCCCACAAAGAAAGTGGAACCAAAAGACAAAGCAAGCAAAAAAGCAGCATCCTTACAGTTGACAGCCTTGCAGATTTGGTAGGCCATGCGTTTGATGTGGTCGAGCTTGAAGGGCAGAGAGCCACTTGCTTTCATGAAGGAGGCAGTGCTGAGCCCCAGCAGCTCCAACACAATGCAGATGCGGCCACGGTACTTGAACCAGTCTAACATTGTGAGGCAGTGACTGCAAAAGCAAAGCAAGAGAGGAATTGCCAGAGGCCCTTGATTAAAGCTTCGCTTTGTCTGTCTTCTGCTCCAGAAAGCCAGATCTCAGAAATCTGAAAGCCAAAGCACGGCGCGGGGGGCTTTCTGTCCTTACTGTGTGCTGCTGGGGTCCAGTGTCTTCAAATACTGCAGCACTTGCACCTCCTCATGAGCTGCCCACTCCATCTTGACATCTTTTGCTACTTTCACCGCTACGTGCCTGCACCCCCTGCAAAGACAGCTTTTGAAGAGGGATGAGGAGACCAAGGAGGACTTGAACCTCCTCAGAAGGTCTTCAATTCTAGAGGACGTATGGAGTTCATCTCCCAAGGGCCCATCTGTGCAGAGACTCAACTAGAATTTAAACTGATCCCCAGCCACCCTGCCAGAGCATCAGTCACAAACCTTGCCTGTCTTTCATCACAAAGACTTACTCTTGGTGATCGATGCATTCAACTACGAGGCCAGAGGTGCCTTCGCCCAAAGTAGCAACGACCTCATCTGGAAAGAAAAGAGCTCTCAGTCACACAAGGTGTGAAGTTAGTCAGCTATTGAAAAAAGAAACCATTAGAGCTGGATTCTTCTAGACTGTGCCTCTTGGAATGGGAAGTACCCAGCTGGAGAGATGTTCCTGGACAGCTCTCATTGAGTCCCATTTACAGGGATCTCATTTTAGCAGTTTCATGAACATCATCTACCATTTTTTTGGGGGTGGGGTGGGGGTAGGAACCACTTTTAAGGAAGGTGGAGAAGAAGCAGAGCAACTCCCACCCCCAAAGAAAAATGTCAAAATAGAAAGAAGAGACTTGCAAAGCCCCCTGAGATCTCTAGGCTAGCAGGACTTCTTCTGTCTGAAAAGGGAATAATATTCCATACATCTTCCACGTAGCATGTCTCCGATCTGACAGATCCGACGACCTGTCTCTTTGTACTCCACCCTTTGGGATCTCTTCACTGGAGGAGTCTTCAGGACGGTCTAGGGAATCAATAGATTTTAATGAATTCAGGGCAGGGTGACTTGGTGAATTCCTTGGTGAATTCAGGTCAGAGTAGGAAATTCAGTGGGTGGGGAGGTACTCAATCATTTGGCTATGGGCCAGGCCACAAGGGGTGGCCAGGAGCAATTTCAGATTCAGTCCCCGCAATTTCCCAGGGCACAGAGTTGATGTCACAGGAGGAAGACATGGCCAGGGGCAGATTTTCAGAGGAGATGCTCCAAGTGGCAAGGCAAAAGCAAATTACAACACAATTGCTTTTCTTTGAATGGGTTGAGTCCCTGAATTTTACTTTAGGATTGTAGGATTGAACTGCCCTTTTTTTTTTTTTTTTTTTTTTTTTTTTTTTTTTTTACTAGCTATATAGATATGGGTGTATTTCTGTTTATAGATGTGTTTAATGACAGTCTTGTGGTCAGCCTAAAGTCCCCAACTTCAATAATTGGGTTGAAGTCACTGCTCTGAATATTTGAGAAGAATTTCCTGTTTTAAAAATCATCCATATCAGATGCATTTACTTCAGTCTGTCTCAGCTTTTGGAAGATGTAAATAGATACAGATCAGAAAAGTTGCCATGCCTGAGGGCAGGCATCGTACGGATCTGGTTCCGGAGTGCCCATGTTACTGCTTGGCTATTTTCCATCCTCTTTGACAGGTGATGGAGAGGAGGAGAGGTGTCT
Source organism: Phaethornis superciliosus (assembly GCA_023637945.1). NCBI lineage: Eukaryota > Metazoa > Chordata > Aves > Apodiformes > Trochilidae > Phaethornis > Phaethornis superciliosus. Next base: position 31,002,451 of record JAJQWJ010000003.1, read on the forward strand.
GAGGGCTGGAGGAAGGCCAATTTCACTCCAGCCTTCAAGAAGGGAAATGAGGATGATGCAGGAACCAACAAGCCCTGTGGTCTCACCTCAGTTCCTGGGAAGGATGTGGAGTGAATCTTTCTGGATGCCATCTCTAAAGCTGTGGAAGAAAAGCAAGGTAGTGGGAGTGGTCAGCATGGATTTGGCTGTTGCAAATGATATTTGGCCAATCTGATAGACCTTATCAATGTCCATAACTATCTAAAGGGACACAGCAGAAATGCGCTGCTGTAAACCAAACCACCTAAATGCAAGTCTTCAAGTGTCCAGACCAGTCTACTGTCCCACTTCCATCAGTTTTGGATCCAGCCAGGCATTTTTAAGTTATGAGCCAGATCTTAAGGGGCCAGTCCATGACTTGGCGGGCTTTGTATCCAAGTTTTAGGGCCCAAACCCTCAGGTTTAGGTCCTAAAGCTGCCCTCTGAGAGTACAAATCTTTGACTTCAGGGTTAAATCCCCATTTTTTAAGTGTCCAGCCCTCATTTAAGGTACAACATCCTCGGGCTAGGATTTAGTCATGTTTTTGAGTCTGGACTGAAAATAAATGCCCAGTGTAAAACAAAGAACCTAAATGCAACACTTGAAGACAGTGTAGAGATGGGTCTTCTGGCCCCAGGGAATTAGGGGAGGAAAGCCCCAAGCCTCCTCCCAAACTCACCTTGGCTTCCTTTGTCACTCACTAACACTGTGCAGAGAGCAGTAGAAGTCAGGGCCACCCCTGTCACCTTCTGGTGCCTTCCTGCAGCCCTTCAGCCACCACCTCTCTCCAAGAGCTCGGCAGAGCGAAGTGAGCCTCGCACCTGAGCCTCCAAGAGAGATGTGTGTGTGTGTGCTTCCAGTGATGAAAGCACAGAGGGGACCGGTGTCCAGGGCACTGACATCATAATCCTAGAACCCTAAAAGGGTGTGGTTTGGATTGGGCCTTCCAGAGTTCTTTCCAGAGTCCTGCAAGTTGATGCCAGTCTAGGGCTCATCCAGTCCAAGGCCGAGAGAGCGGTCAGGACGGCGCCATGGTGCCCAGGTGGCCAAGAAGGCCAATGGCATCCTGGCCTGGCTCAGGAACAGCGTGGCCAGCAGGTCCAGGGAAGGGATTCTGCCCCTGTCCTCAGCCCTGGTGAGGCCACAGCTCGAGTCCTGTGTCCAGTTCTGGGCCCCTCAGTTCAGGAAGGAGATTGAGGTCCTGGAGCAGGTCCAAAGGAGGGCAACCAGGCTGGTGAAGGGACTCCAGCACAAGTCCTGTGAGGAGAGGCTGAGGGAGCTGGGGGTGTTCAGCCTGGAGAAGAGGAGGCTCAGGGGAGACCTCATCGCTCTCTACAACTCCCTGAAAGGAGGCTGGAGCCAGGGGGGGGGTTGGGCTCTTTTCCCAGGCAACTTTCAACAAGACAAGAGGGCATGGTCTCAAGTTGTGCCAGGGGAGGTTTAGGTTGGATATTAGGAAGAATTTCTTCACGGAGGGGGTGGTCAGGCATTGGAATGGGCTGCCCAGGGAAGTAGTGGATTCTCTGTCCCTGGAGATATTTAAAAAGAGCCTGGATGTGGCACTTAGTGCCATAGTCTAGCACCTGCAGCAGTGGGTCAAGGGTTGGACATGATGATCTCTGAGGTCCCTTCCAACCCAGACAATTCTATGATTCTATGATTCTATGATTTTCAGAAACTTAAGAAGTTGTTTTAGTATCACCACTAAAAATGAGAAGGAAGAGCCAAAACTCTCAAGGGCTGTACAGCTCTAGTGTGGTTACTTCATACTCTGTAACTTCACCAGTAATAACACGTAACAGTGACACAAAGCTCACCTAAAATTATTGTTTTCCCTTTTACATTTCAAAGCAGAGTGCTAGACTTTCTGGGCCCTTTATCTTGGTTAAAGAACACATATTTCTCTGAATCAGATTGACTATCTGCCTTAGCAAAATTTCATCCGGACTAATGAAAATTTTTTGAAACCACAACTAATATGAATAGTTTACTTTGATAGAAAGTGTTAGACAGCCCTAACATTTCCCATTTATTTGTTCTGTCCACAAAGAATTCAGCAATGTATTTTCTTTTCTAATTTAAAATTTTACTCGTTATTGCTATGACTGTATTTTTCCATAAAATGACAGTATATCTTCCAGAGGAAATAGCTCATTGATTCACACGTATGTCTGTACATACAGATTGAATCTAGTCCTGCAAATCCATATGTATTTTTCTTAAACTGCAGAAACTGAGAGTGTGTTTGTATTTAATTCCTGTGGCAATCAGACACAGCAATGTACTAAAAATATTCACAAAAGATGCTTCTAGTTACAAACTATTAAACAGAAGGTAATAAATACGGTATATTAGAACATGTCATTAAATGTCTGACTAGAATCTGCTTTTGCATGGATCAAAGTGCAGATGATCTGATTAGAGGCTCTTGAACATAGAAAATGTCTTAAAATGAGAAAGTGACTATTCTGACTTTGGCAGGCATAAAACAACGATTCCAAGACAAGCAACATCTCTATAAATGTAAATAATAAATAGTCAGTAAAAAGTGATAGTGAAATATGTGATCAGGAAAATTGCACATTTATTTTAAAGTACAAATCTCTACTTCATTTTAAAATGCAAGTCTGAATACCAAAGCAAGAAAGGACGGCCTGGTATCAGCACCAGGATAAAGAGGTTCAAAAATAAATAAAAGCAAACTGGATTATTTTTCAATGGCAGAAAAAGGGTATGGTGGACAACTTATACAAATAATTTACATTTACAGGCCTCATTCTTACTGTATCAAGCTCAATGGTGGTGTTTTTGTTTGGAAATCTTCCTGCTATTCTAAAGTGAAGCTCATCTTTCCACATCTTCATACCTGAACCATCTCAAATTTCAAAAGTTCAGACACAGGCTGGTTATTTCACTGTAAATTTTCTTCCAGTCATAGTAAATATAATCCATGTCTTAAAAATTATAAAATGCTCATTAAATATTGATGAATAAACATAATATGTTTTGAATTGTTTTATGCCAAACTACCTTTAGTTTTGCTACTGCATAAACCCACAAAATCCTAATATTAATTTTTTAAATGGTAATTTTAGTCTGTAAATACCAACATTAAAAAATACTCCTTTTACTATCTAAGGTGAATGGAAAGTGGGGTGAATTAAAAACTGGCTCAAAGATGGAGCTGAGAGAGTTGTGATTAGTGGTGTAGTCTAGGTGGAGGTCTGTAACAAATGGTGTTTCCCAGGGGTCAGTACTGGGTCCAGTTCTGTTCACTTTGCTCATCAGTGACTTGGATGAAGGGACAGAGTATACCCTCAGCAAGTCTGGTGATGAAATTGGGAGGTGTTGCTGACACACCAGAAAGCTGTGCTGCCATCCAGCATGACCTGGACAGGCTGGAGAGCTGGGCAGAGACAAACTGCAGGAGGTTCCACAAGGGGAAGTGTAGGGAGGAAAAACCCCAGGCATCAGTACAGGTTAGGGGATGACCTGATAGAAAGCAGCTCTGTGGAAAAAGACCTGGAGTCCTGATGGACAAGAGATGACTACGAGCTAGTGATGTGCCAAGGAACTAATGATAGTCAAAGAACTACTGGAGAGAGTCCAGTGCAGAGCCACAAAGATGATTAGGGGACAAGAGCATCTACCATGTGAGGAAAAGCTGAGAGGGCTGGCTCTGTTCATCCTGGAGAAGACAAAACAGGGTGGATCTCATCAATTCTTATAAATATCCAAAGGGCAAGTGTCAGGAGCATGGGACCAGACTCTTTTCAGTGTTGCCCAGTGACAGGACAAGGGTCAGTAGATACAAATAGGAACACAGGAGGTTCAACCAATACATAAGGAAAAACTTCTTCACTGTGAGGGTAACAGTACTGGAGCAGGCTGCCCAGAGAGGTTGTGGAGTCCCCATCTGTGAAGACATTCAAACCTGCTGGGGTGACATCCTGTCCACCCTGCTCCAGTTTCATCCTTAGAAGTTCAACATTTTGTTTCATCCTTAGTAGTCAAATGCCAAATTGTACTCCTAATTTAAAGTCTTAACCCTGTTTCATGAGTTTGCAAAGTATATCTATCCTTTTCCTGTTGAGAGCTTATTTTAAGGAGCACTTGACTATTTTTTTCTCTGTGAATAACTGCTATTCAAAATTTCCAGTGGTTTCACACTAATGAAATTGCAAATGAAACTGTGTTTTTTAGTTTCTTTGTGTTCTACCTCCAAATAATAGCAGATTGACAGATGTTTCAATTCACTGATATGGCATAAGTTTTAATAATTATTTTAAAGATTCATATATACTTTAATAGATATTTATACACCAGTTCTTACAGACTTCAGCTTAGTGACACATTCTTTTGGGTCTTTTATGAAGCACAAGTAGATAGGAACCAGTTTAGGGACTTATCATAAAACAACATAGTATTAACATATGTTTTGAGATTTCTCTGTCATAAATCCAAAAGTAGAAGTTCAAACATGAAATTGTTCTGCTAAAACATTCCAGCACTAGAGTTTACTATTTATAGTTATAACCCATAATGGATGTTACTCACTTTACATCTATGTATTTGATAGAGAAAAATTTATGGAAAGCAGAAGGTGTCTATATTTTGTAAGTTTTAGTTTGCCTTCCACTTTATAATCAAGATTAATTTAAATATAATGAGGCCATATTCATAAGCAAATATTGGTGTAACAATCTGCATGTTATGATTAAAGAATGGATATCAGGACAAAGGTTTTATACACCAGTGGTAAAAGAATCAGTACTGGATAGATTTTGAATTACCTTTTATTGGTCAGTTTCCTGTCAGACACACTTTGAACATTAATTCACCTCTCACAGCAGTTCTTGCCTGACAATACACTCATGATAAAAGCATAAATCATTGACAGTGCAATAGGCATGAAACACCATGTCTATGATCTTGATCTGTCAATAACATATGGTGATACTTAAAACTTAGAATGTTCTGCGAGCAGGTCTGCTGAGATCCCTGGTACTATTTCCTCATTTAAAAAGTTAGATGAGTTAGGCAGGCTTGGACACTGTTGTCACTCTTGTCACAATTAATAAAACTGATCTGAATGAGTCTTTGCAAGGTGAAGGTCTTGAACTGCACACTCCTCCAGACAGAAAACTTCTGTTATGGCCTGTATATAGCACCTAGCAAAAAAGAGCTTAAACGTTAATGCTTAAACATTAATTTGCATTAGGGTGCAAATTAATATGACTAGGGAACAAATAAGGCTATTAAGATTATACATGATTGTAGAAGGATAATTTTGTTTTCAAATAGCTTGCAGTGTTTCAGAACTTCCTTTGTGTGTCACATTTAAGTTAAACTCTATGCAGAATTAGTTCAGCAAAGGAGACAATATTGGTAGGAGCGAGTAAACCCCAGGTACAGTTTCTACTATGTCTGATTTAAACTAGGCTTTAAGCCCACAGAAAAGGAGAATTTTATTATTTTTTTTATCCATATTATAAGCCAGGATCCAACATTATGGCTATAACTTAAAGGGTCAATGTTATCTATGAAGGCAAGATATGTCTGCAACAGTGAATTATATATAAACATAGCAGTTAAAAATAGCATATACATAAGTATAGATATCTCAAAATAAAAAGATGAAGATTGTTTAGGGTTTGATGAAATATGATATCAATAGATATTTTGTGGGACAACTTCAACAGTATGTTGCTAATGGCCATAATACCTTCTTTCCAAGACTTCTTGTGAATAATGAACATAAAACCACTTCTTACCATCTTCACATTTTGGAACAGTCACAGATCTTATAAACTGTTGAACATGGAACAATGAACTTATTCAAGAACTCAGAAAAGTTAGATGCCAGATAAAGCAAATTGCAGTGTTACCTTTGTTAAAGTTTAATTGTCAAGGACATCAGTAAAAATATATAGATGTTTTTAAAACTGTGAGCAAACATCAGAGGATAAAAACAGAATTATTTTACTGGAAGCATTTTGTTTTGAAGACTTGTCAGACTGCACTGATTAATTGGCTTTGTCATGAACACTGGCATATTTATTCACTGATTTGGGCTTCAATACCTTCTCAAGATTTATTTCAAAATCTTCATAACATCAGTATATATCAGTATGTATCAGTATATATACCCTCAGCTACACCTTGATAACTCTTGGAGGTATTTCTTATTTGACTTCTTAATGTTAATCCCTATGATACATTTTCTATCTATGTTCAATTGAAAACACTTAATGAACTTGTGGAAAGAAGATGCACCATACTTAACAACAATATACAGAAAGTATTTGCTCAACATTTTTCTCCTGTGTCCTTGTTGGCAGTTTTATTATTCTCACTGTGTTTCAACCTTGCATCATTGCTACTGTTTATCCTATACTGTAAACCCCTTATTGTCCAAACTCACTAAGTGTCGTATTTTTTCTTTAACATTTTTATTTCTTTTATTAATTGTCACACTTCAGGATCATAATCATTTGATTATACAAATGAACGCAAACACAGCATCTATCTGCTAATTTTTCATTTTCATTTGCTGTTGTCTAAATTTGGGCAAACTTCTAGGTAAAGATGCTGTTATTTTTGACTCTGGAATCATGACTTACTAGTCATGCAATGATCTTCTTTGTAAGAAATGACTATAAAGGTCAAAGCCTCAATACGACACAGACAATTATTTTAAAAAATGAAACTAAAGAAAGAAAAACTACAGAAATTAATTCATTACTAATTCAATACCAGCACAGAAAAATATTCTTTTGAAACACTGAGTAGTGACATGCAATTAGAGCCATATGAATTGTGTTGCTTAGAATTTATTTAGTGAATTTTAGTATTTTGTACCGAATTAAATTTTAACAAGTCAAGTTTGTTACTTTTAAATTAGTTGAATCAATATGTAAAATATTTATACAGATATTTTATACCATCAGATTTTCCTTATAAATGTTTGAGTAAGTTATATATGAGTATGTTTTATATCTTTCCAGTACTCCTTACTGAAATTCTGTCTGCATTGCTAAGGATTAATGTAACATAAGCATAAATTCACTTATTAGTATTGAGATTTGCCGAAGTGTTTTGAATTTAAATAGAAACAGTAAATTATTTTAGAGAGTGATCTCCATTTTCTGTAACACAGAGATGTTATTAAAAATTAGTAACTTATTCTCTTCAACACCAGGACAGAATTTTTTAAAATGTGGAAAAACAGTAGTAAAGCCTCCACAAGATAACTAGATATGCAGAACCTTCCCCAGAAGGTACAGAGACGGTAATTTTGCTCCTTGATTTTAGCCAAAACTTCAAATCTCTTTTGAAGGTGTTATCAAAACTGACAAATTCATATGGAAAGTAATTTTTAAAAGATATTTTTCTTGTATATTTTTATTAAAACAATGCTTTCTATGTTAGGTTACAGTGATTTATAAATATCAGGAGTCCCCTTTGTTTTTCAGAAGCTGCAGCTTCTGGAACTGTACTGCATTTTTGGGAGTTTTTTTTCACACCGAGTGATAGAAACACTTGCTGAAATATCTCTCTCAATAAATTCAGCCATAAAACCTAACTCTCCAAACCCAGCAAACAAAGCCAGCTTATTGCAAGAATACAGAAGATGTTTAGGGTTTTGCTCTGCCTGCCCTACTACATACTAGTCTAGCAGATACAGTTACAACTTTCTACCTATAGCAAAATGGCAAATTTCCAAATTACCACTATGCAGACATTTGATTGTTTATGTAACCACACAAGATAATTTAGGCAATTCTTAGATATAAATATTAGCAAGTTATTAATTTAGAAAGGATTGTCCTAAAAACAAAGGTTCAGATTTTTACAGATCAAAGCGTACTGAGTCATAGAACCCTCTTTTAAACCATGCTATAGACAATTAATAGTAAACCCATCCTATACACAGGCACTTACCAAATGTCAGCCAATCATAATCATCTATATCATGAATATATCTATGCCCATTGCCCCCATTCTGTGAATGGTAAAGACACCCACAGCCTTCTTTGGATTCATACCTCGTAAGATCTCATTTGTGATTAGACTGGACAGACTCCACAAAACCATAACTTGGAAGGCACTACATGATGCTTTTGATATGCAGAGGAAATTATTTTTCAATTCCCGGGAAAGGCAGATCTAGAAATATGCTTAAGCAGAAAAAAAATGTGATCCCTATTAAAAGACATTCTGCAAGCTAACATTTTACTTATACACTAGTAAATATAGGAATCCTCAGAAGTCTTGACTATCCATACAAACAGCTTTCATTTTAGCACAGCCTTTATGGTGGAGTCCTTGGACATGATCCAATATCTATGTGGATCCAGTTTTTCAGTTTTGCTGGCTAACTAACTGTTACTTGCAGAGCCCCTGAAGGGACACAAAAACACATAAAGTTTAGGGTTTTATACTCTTTGGAAAAAGACTGCTTTGCTACAGGAAAGCACACATATTCCTCTTAAAACTGCATTTTAAGTCATTAAACAAAAGCCCAGTTATCTTTAGATTTCAGAATTTTAGATGGAGAATTTCAGTAAAGATCTGAATTTTGTCAGGGGGTGTCTGACTTGGTGACTGAATAGGGGTTTTTTTGCCAATACAATGAAACATATAAATCACTAGGTTCTTATTACTGCCCTGATGTTTGGGCAAGATATCTGGAAGATGCATGTCTCTCATTGCAATTCTTAATATAAAGGCATTCAAAACACTTATTATAGAGGAAAAAAGGAAGCTAAGCATGGAAAACACAGCTGTACAGAATAAAAAAATTTGGTAGATTCTTGTGGCATTCAGTGGATAGAAACATTTCTGCCTTTATCCCTAGTGGCTCTTATTTGAAGGCTCTTAAATGGAAAGATCCAATGCACTCTGCATTCTGTTCTGAGTCAGCACATCTCAAACTAGCAGTCATTTAATTTGTTCACTTTCATAAAAGTAAAGCTCAGTAACAACTAAACCTTCCTGTATACTTTTCTTTTCCTTCAACATGCTATATCTAGTAGTTAGGTTTAGCAGTTAGCACATAGCTTTAGTTTTAATGCTGCTTTAGGAGTTTTAATCCTAAAGCTCTTAACAAAACATCATGTGCTGCTTACTACTATAGACTAGTAATTATACCCTTTTTGTAAATGTATTTTCCATAGGCTGCCCAACATCTTCCAAAAATTCATTTGCTTAAAACTTGTAGATTTTCATCCTCAACTATGGGCAAAACCCAATGATTATTTCTCTAGAACTTTTCACAACCTCTAGCTATAGCAGGTTTAAATTTTTTTCACTGTCTTACTTACAGGATCTTTAGAGCCCTGTAGGTGCAGGTTTTGGTTGGATTTATGCAGAGCTGCACTTGTCATTGGGAAGCTTCTAAAGAGTGTCTCCTAGCACTTCCAGGTATGTTGAATTCCTGATCCACTGTCTGTAGTCTATATGAGTGATCCTATTTTTGGAATAACTATCTGAACTGCAATCTGGCTATTTCTCAAATATACTGTGGCATACAAACATCAAATTTTGTAATCTGAAGAAGAAATTTTTGAAGCTTTAGTCTTAGGGGAACAGCTACGATTTGGTGGGAAACAAAATACATCCACAAAAAACTTGCATATGATGATGTATGTTGTTTTCATACAGCCCAGCAATACAGTGCTGTTGTTGCTGCTATCAGGCTATAAACTTGGTACTGAGTTTGCAAGCCCTGCAGACTGGTACCTCTCACACTTGCTTTGCCTGAACCTCCCTTCAGTTCTCATCTGAGTGGATGTGATATTAAGGCAGTTTCCTGTTGCTCTCTGGAGACTAAGATAGAGCTGACTGGTGATGGTGTTGACTGTAAATTCAGGATATATGTCAGCTCTGTACAGTGCTATCATGGCTCTCTGTATCACATATAATAATCTAAGTCGTTATGATCCCATTGTTAGATAAAATGTATAGCTGTAACTGTTTTAATCTGTTAAAATATATTTTTTGCTGTCATAGGAGAGGCAAGTACACCCTCAGTAAGTTTGCAGATGATGCCAAGTTGGCCAGAAGTACTGATGAGTTGAGGCCAATTGTGTTAGGTTTGACAATGGTCAGTTCTTGCTCCTGCCATTGGCAACCCCATGCAAGGCTGCAGGTGTGGGAAAGAGTGTCTGGAAAGTTGCCCTAAGGAAAAGGACCTGGGGCTATTTATTGACAGACGTTGAAAATGAACCAGTAGCATGCCCAGATGGCCAAAAAGGCCCAAAGCCTTCTTCATTACAGATGAAATGCATATATTTGAGACAAATCTATTTAGATCAAACACTTTTGGTCTTAATGTTACTATTGTTAGAAACAGTTTATGGGATCATTATGCTAATAAATAGAATTTTTTCTTTCAAATATTTGTGCAGCTGCAATGGCACCCAAGTAAAACATGTAGTATAGTTGATCAAAAATAAAAATAGAAAATAAAATACATTTGGAAATAAAGCCATGTTTCATCTTTTTTTTTTTTCTTTCTTTTTTTTCTAGTGCTGAACAGAAAATACAAATAAAATATTGATTATAGCACCATCTTTATATATTAGAAGACTGTCTTATGACATGTTCAAATTACCCCTAGTGGCCACACACTTATGTTAAATTATTAATATTTTATCTTGTAGATGTTAGAAATATTTGCATAAATAAATGCTTAGCAAGCAGAAAGAATCAGTATAGCATTAAAGGAGCCCACCTGCTTTCTAACAGTGTTCTGATACTGTCTTCAGCAGGCTGTGGTTAGTTATTTCCTTTATAAGTATTGACACTCACATAAAACATTCTGAAGTCTTCCACTTTCTTCAGTCATATGCTCCTAGAAAAAAGTGAAAGGCTGCATGTCTGCAACATTTTCTGTTTGACTCTTTCCTTGAAGAGTTGTATTTAGGACATGTGATTTCTTTGCGCTACTGTTTTTGCTATTATTTATATTTGAAAATACCTTAATTGTAGTCTGTTCTATGGTAACTTTGTGTTCAACAGTAAAGAAAGGAAAACAGGCTAGAAGTGTCTATTCTTGATGTACCCAATTGTTTCTAGTTGTTGCAGGCCAATTCTCATCAAGACTACAATTTGTCCTGCTTTGTAAGTAGCTCATGGACACAGTTCACCTTCACTCACAAGGTTTTTCTGGATCTAGGATGTCTATCCTTGAAATGATCTTTGTACTTAATTCTTCCTTCTGTTACAAAGATGTGTTGGTGTGACTTTGATGTGGTTATTTTTCTTATTTGAGACTGGGAGAATTCAGTTATGTTTCAGTCGGTGTTGTGCTACCTTGTCTCCTTTTAGAGTGGAGAGGCCCTTAGAGATGGATTTTCAGAAGGCAGTGGAGACAGAGACACCAAGTACTCAGACAATGCACTTAAAACTTGACTACTATTGACTATAGTGCTTTAATGTGCTGCTTCCTGTGTTGAAACACAATTAACAGCTTGATCCACACAGGGAAAAACTAAGGGAAGCAGGCCAAATAATAAGACTTGGAGAAATGAGCATCTAAAAATCGAAGTGATTTAGTGTATCATAATTTTGCTTTACCTTCTTTATTACATATACCTATTTCTAGTACCTAATACTTTGGCACTGAAAGCCTATCTCATCCAGAATTAAGCAAAAGCTGATTTTATTGATCAAGGTCAGTTTTCAAACTGTTCAATAACACTAACTGTTCAAATAATTGTATTTTGACTAAGGTAAAGCACCTACATACTTTTCTAAAGTAGCTGAGGATATATACACAACAATAAAAAAATCATGTTGAAGCAGTGCCATCTTATTTTCATGTCCAGGCCATAATGTTCACATTATATAGTTTATCTGTTTCGTTTTTTTACATATACAAATATAACCTGTTAATTAAGTTAATTGCTGAATATGTATGTTTTGGTTTTTTTCAAAAGATGGCAATGAAGTAAGATTTTCTACCAGTCATTTGAAAATATTCTGCTTGTTTTTATGGTCCCCAGAAGTCAAAATATCACAGTATTAAAGAAGGTATGACAGCATTAACTTTCCATAATCCTTGTCATATAACTGCCATACTTGTAGAACAATCTGTATGTAAACACAGGGGGTTAAAGCAGAAATTTATACTGAGTTTATTGGAATAGGCTTACCTTCATAATTAATTATAAATAAAAACCATGAATATAACATTTATCACACAGGCAAGAGGTGAAAATGGAAGAACTAAGCAAAAGTTCATGTGAGCTCTCTGCCAAAGAATATTTTCGGTCTTTTATGAACATATTTTCCCCTGGATAATAAAATTCCTTTAGACATAAAATATGAGGTTTTAAACTTAAATTTATTTTCTTCACAGGGAAGAAAAAAAAAGGAAGGAAAAAACCCCCCAGACTTCTCAATCTTAGAATTATGCTAATTTATAATTAAGTAATTAAGGAGTCACAGGTATAAAACCCTACATATTAGTCCTAAAGATCAAAAAGACAAGGGCACTGCAAACCTAACAGTGTTTTTGAGGGTATCCATCGAAGACCTGGTCCTTGTTCAGGTATCGTGAGGGTTATTTTTTTTTAAACTTGACTTTGTTTCCAGTGCTGTAATGTTATTTAAAGAACTATGAATAGGAGTGATCTCACTGAAAGAGTGGGCACTGAAGAGAGGTGTCCTGGGTCATCTGGGTCTGGCCTCCTAGGGAGAGGCAAAAAGTCCAGGTGGGCTGTGGAGGGCTTGCTGCCGCTTAATGGCATTCAGTAAACTGTGATCGAGCCTGGAAGCAAGGAACAGGGACTGCAAAGGAATAAAGTAATATTTTATCTAATAATTTTGTCCAATCCTTTTCAATAAGACATTCGTTTTAATTTTTTTTTTTTAGTGAAGTAAAAGACTATTGCAGTTCAGATCTACCTTTACCTTTTCCACATGATCCTATCACAAAATTCTTTATGTATGAAACTTGAGATATCTTACAATTTATTACAGTTGGCAATATAAATTTACAGTGCTTGTTAATTATTTGTGTGTAGTGCACTTTAATGCTCATTTCTCTATGAAAGACATTTATTTCAAAGTATGTATTTATATGCTTGTTTGTCATGTAGTTCAATTTAGATGTGCATTTTCCCACCCTGGCTGAATAGTGGTAAAATTTGACTCTTAATTTGTATTTTAAAATTTTAATTCCCAGATAATGCATTAGTATCCTGAAACCATTACTAATGCCTCCCATTGGCAGCCACCATTACTGACTCATGTTGTATTGTTTATTAATGGGAAATACCAATTTCCTATCTTCAGCAGTGCTAACAGGAACGCTGTTTTCTGTAGTTGTCCTCTGATTATCTTGCTCCAATATATTAGACATATATATATATATATATATATATATTTTTTTTTTTAATGGGAGTGGGAAAACCTGACTTCATAATAATTTTTCTTGTGGCAAATTCCAAACTTTGATGAAATGCTGCCTCTAGCCTCTAGCTTCTGACACCTTTATATTAATTCTCAGTTTTCTTTCTGCTTGAAATGACATGGAAATATAGATAAACTGTACTTTCTACATCTTAAAAGACACACTGTAAAGTGTCAACATTTAAAAGTGAAGTGTTACTTCCAGAGCAAAACTGTTAAGTGTTGAAAAGAAATAGCAAGAGCAAAAAATAAAAATAGCTGAAGATGGATCTTTTCACATTCATGAATAATAGTATGTGACAAGGTTTCTTACAACAGGAATGGACAAATCCACAGGATTCAGACAGTTGCTTTCTTTCTAGGAGTGTTACTCTGGTGTTTCCTAATGATGTTACAGTCAGAAGGTTGAAGAAAAATTTCTTATTCCTTCTCCCTCCCCCTGCTGTGTTCTTTTTATACCATTTTTTGTCAGCTCACAGTTGTCTGGACACACAAAATACCACACGTTCAACTGAAAGTAGGCTTAAAAAGTTTGCTTTAAAATTTTCCTCATTTTTCCTTTCTGTCCTAATCAAATTATTTCAACTTTTTTTGTTAAAAAAAAAAAAAAAAAAAAAAAAAAAAGGGAAACATTTATAAGCAGTCTATTACCAGACATTTGTGCTCAATTTTAGATCACTTTAACTGGCACAATAAAAAGGATTTTTGTTTCTTCTGTGATGAGCACCTAAAAAGGAGAAGTTGCAGTTTTAGAGAGGTCTTCTGTTTTATCTTTTAGTGACTGAATTTAGACTTTTCAATTTGTGTTAAAGCCACCTTCTTTGTTATATTCAACCAGATGGCAAATGACAATGAAGTGTTAACAATCCTCCTTTCCTTCTTCTGTCTTCTTTTTATTGCAGAGCATCTATTCATTTCAGTGTAAAATTGTACTATTTACATGCAAGTTCATTCAAGGGCTGTGTTTTTTCTGGAGTTTGATGTTTCTCTACAGGGGGTAGGAGAGATGTGTCATTTGAAAGCCCATTGCCTTGGCAGTGGGTCGAGCAGCAGCTCTCTTCTGTGCAGTTTTCCCATTATCCATGTCTCTTCACATACATCTTGGTGATTTCATTCAGTCACACGTCCCTGTGTGTAGCTGGGTCACTCCTTTTGTGGACTGGTCCACTGTCCCTGGAAGGTATGAGATGGAGAGCTAAATCAGGATTTGAGGATTCTTTATAAAAATGCCTGGATATTTGAAGAACTCATTGGAGAATGAGTGCTATGTGTAGATACAGCTAGATCCTTAATGTCCTGAGGGAATGGATAGAAATGTTTATAGTTACAAAATTATTCAACTGAGCCAGAATCTCAATGTCCTCAACAAGATGTCCTCAAGACTCTTAAATATAATTCAGGCACAGGGTGAAGTCTCCTGACATGTGGAGTTTCAAGTTGAAAAATATGTATTAAAACACACTGGGAAAGTTAATGTACACACTGAATTCTATTTGAAGTAAGTCAGGAAACCAGTGTGATTATTAATACATTTTTTTAAATACAAATTTTAATACAAATTAATACCTTTATTTCTGAAAACTGGAAAAAGTGCTAGAATAATAACTAAACCAAAGCTAGTCTACAATAAAAAGATCTAATCCAGGTTGATCACTTGATACCAAAACCTGTTAGATATGTTTTTTTTTTTCTAAGATCACACATTGCTTTACACCAGGCAAACAAACAGAAGGACGTCAAAGGCTGAGTTTGTTACTGAGATGGCAGTGCCATGCCCCACGTTTTGCAGTTTTATGGGACTAAAGTGCTGTGAGGGATGGAAATAGGCTCTGTAGGGAGATGAAGTGGGGGTATGTGCTGACCCAAATGCACAGATCCTTGCTGTGCAATGGGTGCCGGGCCTGATGGAAGGGTCTGCACAAGGTCAGAGGGGACTGAACAGAGAATCCTCAAGACCAACAGGTTACAGTGGTTGAACAACTGGAACACAAAACAATTACATTGATGAGAACTCTTGAATGTATTAGGAATCAAAATTAAAAAAAAAAAAAAAACAACAAAAAAACGAAAACGTAGATGAGGAGAAAACCCATATTAGAAAAAGGACTGAATCAAAACTGAGCCTCTAGTTCATACTCCTAACAGCTTTTTAACTGGCTATAAATGTGAATGATAGTCTTTGGGAAAGTCAATTCCAGATATCGATTTTATACTATTACAAAATTTCAAATCCAGTCTTTTAGCTCTTCTCCATTAAAGAACACTGACATTATTTATTTGCGTCCATCCAAACTACAGGATTGCTTTGTTAAGATGAAAATGACAGTGTATTTAACTCAAAGATGGCCCTCAAATTAGATCTGGAAATCAGAAATACAGAATTTTTAGAATATAATACCTTTAATATCTATTGTTAAATTTCATCTATGAATTGGCCCAGTGGGAAACTCAAGTGAGAAATACTTCATATTTGATACCTGAAAGGGAAATATGAGCTGGAAAAGCAGTAGCCACATTTCATTAGATTCCATTTTTATTGGGTTTTACACAGGATCAATTACATTTTTTCTAGATTTTACATGAACATACAGCTGTTATTTCTAGTAAAATATTGCTACAGTGAACAGTCTATGATTACTTGTCTATGGAACAAGGAATATCAAGTCATTTTATTATTATTCTGTATATAAAGAGGAATATTAATTTCCTCTGGTGCAAGATATTGCCTCTGAGGAATGCATATCTACCTATTCAAGCTGTGACTTCTGATAGATTAAAATTCAAGATATTTGGAAAATTTGGTGAAAAAAAAGGTTTGCTTTAAATATGTTTTGCTGAGATGAAGCTTCTGTATATATAAAGGTCCAAGTTCACAAATACGAACAATTCTGTTCATAAAGGACAGAAATAGAAAACAACAAAAAAACGCAAGAGACAATTTTTTTTTTTACTGTTCTCACTTGACATGTATGTGAATGTATTGTTAGTTAGGAGAAACACTCCTTGATTTTATTTTCTCCTGTTTTATCCAGGAAGGGTCAAAATAATTTATATAATTATGTAAAACAATTTATATAATTATGTAAAACAATTTATATAACAAATAGTTCAGTAGTAGATTTTTTTCAAAGCTGGGATTGTTTTCTTTCTATGCTTTTATGCTGTAGCATAATGATTGTCTTCACTATTTCAATTTTGCATGCAGCAAAATTATTAATTCTTCTGCAAATGCTACTTCTTGTCCAATAAATGTTATATGAGCAGAAATAATAGTTTAAAAAGTTATTAATATGTAACATCGTTTTGAGTTTGGTCATTTTGCAGATACTCTAGTGAATAAAAGTTATTCCTGTTTTATAGTGTAGGTACAATAAATTGTGTTTGGATATGAGTGACCAGGGAAATCCCTCAGTGCTAAATTAGTGTATAAATTTGAAATAAATGTTTGCATTCCTGTGATCAGCGTAGCATCTTACTCCTGTTTTCCTTGAATGGGCTTCTGTTTTCCATATTGTTGGTACATTATGCCACCTAGTAACTTCACGATACCATAGCTGCGACATTTCCTTTTTTCTTTTTGGTGGGTTTTTTTGTTTGTTTTTGGATGAGTTTTGGGTTTTTTAGTTTTATAGGGGAGGGGGTCTTCTTTTCTCATTTTATATGCACTTTACTTGACTTCCCTCTATGTAGTTTCCATCCTCAATCTTTCTGGTTTAGGCTAAAAGTGTTAAACCCCCATACAGTCCATACCTTACTGCATACTATACTTGTTTCAACTTTGCTAATCTTCATTGGGATTTCTTATCCTTTTCATCCCAAAGCTGTTTAATTGGAGTCTCTTACTGTACTTAAGCAATCTTTCAGACCAAAAAAGTCTCTCATGCTCAGAGAAGCACTACATCTCCATGGATTGCCATGTATGCTTGTCCTTTTTCTTGAACAATGAAAGAAGAAACAGAATTCAATTTAATGTTCACTTCATTTCTTACAGAAATTAACCCCTTTATGCATCTAACATGACTTTTTTCTCCTCATCCACAAATGAAAACTGAGACACAGGAGGCTGATTTAATGAAAAGTGGCAGAGACCTTAGAGACCTTGTTATGGTCTCTCATCTATAACATGATTTTCCAGGGACAGCAGACTTGCTTTGCAAGAGGCTTTTTAGGTAAAAAATTCCAGTTATTTTCAAAGTGATACAGACTAGCAAATCTAGTTCTGAACGTATGTCTTCATAATTTCATAGCAAAGACTTGTGATGTCTCACACTAGAATTGATCACATCTATTGCCATGTGACTGCTATCATGGCTCTTAGAAACATTTTGTCATAGGTGTACCATGTTTTAACAGTTCTTCCTGACTTAAAATCTGGATTTTGGTTTTAAGTAATAAATTTGTGATAAGTGAGAGGCAGCCCTGATGCTTTAAAGAACAACCACTGCACTAGCTGATGTGTAACATTTGTGAAATTTTTTAATGTTGATATGTAGTATGTAAAAGACATTTACAGGGTGAGGCTAGTGAGTGTTCAAAGGCAGTTACCTTTGAAATCCTTCATTTCTGTACTTTATATTAAGAAAATGCTAACTGCAGAGTATTCCATGCCTCCCCTTTTAAATATAGTAATTTTGTCCTTATTTCTCATGTTTTGGTCCATTAGCTGCTACTGGGATCAGAAATTTGTAATTAAATTCAGAAACTTATTCCTAGAAAATATTATTTCTGATATTTCATGGAAGTCTTGTGTAGAAAACATTAAAAATGTATCTTTGGATATCTGAAAACTGTTCTTCAGCAAATGGTGGTCAGAATTGTACAAATGGGAGGGTACATTGGATAGGACAAGTACAGAGAAGCAGCAATGTGAGCACCTGCCTTTTAGATTTTTCTAAGAAAACATCTTTTCTCCTCACTCCTCTTTGTAAGCCATGATGGGAGAAAAAGATTGCCTTTCCTCCCTTGCATGTTTTCTTTCTGAACAGCTCATAGTGCAGTCATTTATTTATTTATTATTATTATTACTATTTAAAGCAAACCCAGCATTTTTCAATGCAATATCTAATGTATTTCATAATTTTTAACTTAGATTGGGGTAGAGAAAACGCTGAAAAAGTATTTCAGAGTTACCTGCTTTACTGACCAAAGCTTCTGTGCCTTGACTGGTAGGTTGAGCCTTTTTTTTTTTCTTGTCCTATGGAACAGCAAAACCTTAAATCTTCCAACTGAGATAACAGGAAGTATTACTAAGTAGCTCTTACGTAGTTTTCAAATAGCATTTTCATTGGATCTGTTACCTGCCACTGACTTTTGTAGGTGGATACCTAGTTTCAATTAATATCAGAAAATATTTCATCTCAGCTGCTGTAACTGTTGCATTCTATCTCTGCATTTGTTTTCCTGCAAATAATCTTTGTATCAGTTCATATAGCAGAAATTATTAATCTCTTGAACAATCACTGTCAATTCTTGCTCTGGTGCCAGTATTTATGTTGAAGCTGCTAAAGATTAAGATAAACTGCTATAATCTAAGGCTAGGTCATGAAGGCCCCCTTATCTTGAGCCTTTTCTCACCAAAGTAGTGTCTTTGGGATCTTTTAGTTGCAACTTGGTTTCTCAAAGTGTTATTAGGCCTAAAGTTGAAAAATCAAGTATGGTCCATGTATATAAGCAGATATATCTTAACACAATAAAGCTGGAGTTGTTATTACTATTTAACAAAAGTGGTTCTGCTGAAAACTTGGCAAAATATGCTCCTCAGTTTTAGTATTTCTCTGAAGCAAGGGTGACTATTAACACTTATAACCACAGCATAACATCTAAGACTGGAACATACTTCTTCATAGTTTGTCATGCAAAGTAACTAGAAAGTCTGAGATATGTTTCTAGATAAATTACTACCAGATATGTAATCGTCATATATGAAGCAAATACGTATCTAGGAATTTCCTATGTTTTTCTGTATAAACCAGGCATGTATCCCATTTTATTATTCAACTGTCATTGCATCAGAATCTGTAATATTATACTGTGGTATTAATTGGATAATCCCTAGATGAAATTATATTATGTAAACACAGATAAACCTTTTCAAAATACATCTTAAATACACTTAATCACTTATTTAAGATGTATTATAATTCTATGAATGCAGCCAATCTAAACTATGCCCTGAGAAAATTATTAGGAAAGCATTGATAACATATGTCTATAGTACAAAATGCTTCAGTTTAAAGGACTGATATTTCCTATGAAAAAACTTTGTTGTCTGGAGAAGCTGATAAGGAAAAATTTGAATTGTGAACAGATGCTTGAGGCAAGGACCAGCAGTAAATACTGTTTGTTTAGAGGAATTATGAGAAACAAAAGCCTAATTACAGCTCCATCAGTTGGTGTGTTTATGTGTTGATTTCACTGAAAACATTATTTGTTTCCCCATTTTAGCTTAGATAAAAGTATGTTTGGGAATCATATTTAGACTTTCTATGTTGGTAGGGTGCAAGTAATAACATTTTGCTATACCACAGAAGGAGAAAAAAATGTAATAAATATTAATCCAATAGGAACAGCAGGAAATGAAAGATTCTGTGATGTAAGTGTAAGAAAATACTTGGGAAGGAGGGTGAATATACATTATGACAGTTGTTTAGTAATTTCAGGTGACTGTATCTGGCCAGGAGTATACCTGCCCCACTTTCTGACTGTAGCACTTGGCTGGCACCTGGTCAACCCATCTTTCTATTTGTGACTGAATAGATTGTACTTGGGCATCACTAAAAACAAGTATTCATCAAATAGTCAAAATTCATATTCTCAGTGTTATTGCCTCTGAAAAATAATCAGACACAATGGATCTCTGATTTTACTAAAACGGAGGTATTATGTCTTAATGAGTTAAAAATAGGAATTTTTTTATTATTATTATTATTATTATCATCGCCTTCTGAAATTTAATGCAATCCTTTATGAGTTTTAGTAATTGTCTGTGTCTACTTTTGTGTTGTGAAATTCTAGGACTTCCAATTTTTTGTTACTTCTTTCCAGATTGTTTATTAGTTTACTGACATTTTACCTGTTGTATGTTTCAAATGAAAATACAGCTCAGTATATTTATGTGAAAGCTAAGAACAAACAGGCATGAGAAACAGTTGTGACTGAATAACATTTTTTTAAAAGGCAATACATTCTTATGGCAATTAAAATCCCAAATGCAAAAAAGGGAACTGAAAGCTGGGTTATAAACGCTGCACAAGTCTAAAGTGCATGTCTGTGATATAAAAAATAGCAAAAGTTTGAACCAACACCAAAATTCTTTTCTTTCTTCAAAAGTCCATAGCTGTATTCAAAGCAATCTCATAAAATTTTTGAGAGCAATAAGCATTTCAACTTTTTTTCCCCCCTGTCAGTTCTTCAGAACAAATGTCACCATTGTTGGGAAAATCACTAACCCCGGTCTGCTTGCCAGTGTCTTCACTCGAGTAACAAGACACTATGTGTCTTGTGTCACATTATATGCCATTATGTAATAATGTCATATTATATGACACTTTACGACAATCAAATCATGAAGCCACATTGATAAGAGTGCAAAGGGGACTAATTTACAAGGACAAATTCTGTATTTGCTTATATATTTGCAGTTTAAAACTGTCTTTCTAAGGTAAAATAATAAGAGGAAGGAGTGGAGCTATTGCTGACTAACGTGGGATCTGGTACTCAGTTGTTTGCCTAAGTCCCAAAAAGTAGTAGAAGCATGGAGACCTACAACTGAACTCTTTACATGTTAAATGTATAGCCTTTGTTACAACCAAGGTGGGTATGGCTCTTTCAGGGTAGTACCAGATATTGGATCTATTATTTTGGAAGAGGAGTAAGTAATAGCGGTTTGATGTGCATGCAAGTCTGATATGGATGAGTGAAAAACATCACCATTGTCTTAAAATTAATGAAACCTCAGGCTTCCCTACTGCAGGCATTGTAGTAGAGGTGTTAAGGTAAAGTAAGTTTTCAAGCAATCTGTTTCTTAAGGCAAATTTGACATGAACGTGTCCATATGCACATATAGACATACAGTACAAATGTATTTTTTGTGAACAGGTGTTACGGTCCAAGGTAACATTAAAATGTATTATTTGTTTTGGATCCGCAAAACCAAGTCCAACCCTAGAAAGGGTCAGGTGCAAGCAGATTTTATTTGACAGTTGACACAGGCAAAAAATATAGAGCCAGGCAAAAGAGGGAGAGAGGAAAAGAAGATAGAGAGAGCAAAAAGTGGTAAGAAAGTGGTAAGAAAGAATGAGAGAGAGCAGTGTAGAAAAAGGGTAAAAAAGAGTGAAGAATGAGAGAGAGAGAGTGAGAGAAAGTCACCACCAGGGGTCCAGCTGTCCAGCAAGTTTCTTCAGGATGGTGCTGATTCTGGACCGGGTCCGATGCAGAACGGCAGTGGGTCAAGAGACAACAAAACAGCCACAGCATGGACAGCCATATATACCCCTGAGTCCCTTTTGTTCCGAAGGGGCAGCTGTCAGTCAGCCAGGTTCATTGGAAGACAGGCTGCCCAGAGGGGAGCAGAAGGGTGTAGTCCTCCACCCAGTCATCAATTCTTCTCTTCTTCCAGGTGCCATTCCTCCTCTGTTCCAGCCACTTTAGCCAGGCACATAATCATGACTCCAGGGGTGTCCCTGAAGGTTGGCTCTCAGGAAAGGGGAGTAGTCTCCACCCAGTCATCAGTTCTTATCTTCTTCCTGGCACCATCCTTACTCTGTTCCAGCCCCCTTAGCCAGGTACTTAGCAAGTACAATCAAGGTGACTTAGCTGCGCCTGGAGGGACCACCCAGCATTGCAGGCTGGAGCTCAGAGAAGAGGAGCAGTCTCCACCCAGGTCTTATCATATCCCGAGGTGTCACCCCCTGCTCAGCTCTGGCCAGCCAGGTCCTCCACCCTAGCCAGGGCTATTCATTTTAAAATTGCTTCCTTTGAGACAACTGCAAATCAGTGAGGTCAGACTCACACAACAGGAAAGCCCAGAATTTACTTATATTATTCAGTAAGTCACTGATATAAAATTGGCAAAACAAGCAAGTTTCCAATGGAATTGTATACAGAAGTAGAAAAAGGTTATGTTTATTGATTTATTTAAACAGGCTAGAAGAGTAATTTGCTGTTTTGAGGACACTTTCAACACAAAGGCTCCAAAAATCTTTTACATATAATTTTGATGGCAGAATGTGGGAGTTTAGCTTCACCTTCTGGCAGAGGAACTGAAAAAACTTAGCTAGGCTTTAGGTAGCAATGAGGATGCATTTTATTTTACCTTCTCCATTGACAGCGTAGGAGGCTTCTGAGCTTATGCATCAGCCATCAGGACTAAGAAAAAGTGATGAAAACAAAACAATTTAAAAAAGGAAAATAGGAAGTGCAGAATGTTTTTTCCATAGGAAAGACCAAAAACTTCCATGCTTTTAGAAATTATGGTACATTATCTACTGTCTAGAATGGTTACAATTTGGCATGTAAATAAACAGTGTGATAGGCGTGAATAATTATGCTCAATCCAAGGATACCAGTAGCTCTCCCAGCTCTCACATGTCACTTTTGATCTTGAGTGAAATTTTGCCTTTGGATTGTCATTTTTGTTATACTTCAGTAATCATACCAATTCCAAAAGCTGACCGCGATAAAATAACCTTCAGCTTGCTGTCAGCTTAGATCTCTGCCCATGGCAGATTGATGAAATTGAGAAGTGTTAAGAGCATAGGACAGATACGAAGAAAGGGGGAGGTGTCCCTCCTTAATGAGGACTGCAGTATTTTAGCTCAACTGTTCTTATTCACAGTGTGTGCTTGTCTCAGGAAGGATGAATTTGTCAGACTTCTGGTGAATTCTGCTGGTGTGTGTGTGTCTGGTAGGCGTAGAAAAAGGACACACACACCAGAATTGCCATCCCCAACACATAAATAAACCTTCAGAAAAATAGAAACAAGTTTCTCCGCACATAAATAAACCCTTAGGAAAAACAAGACTTCTTTTAAATTGAAAAACAGGTCTCTTTCTGTCCAAGAAGCAGCTAACTACTAGTAGCTCTGGTTCGTGATTTATTTTAGCCCAACAGCCTAACAGTAGACAACACAATCAGGAATCTGTGTGGAGACAGAAACAATATATGCATCTTTTCTTTGGCAGATTTCAATTAATTATGGGCACAGAAAAAATTACCAGTTTCAGAATTTGTACAGTGAGAAGGGAATCTATAATTCGACAAGTGATCCAGTAGTTTAGAAAATGCTAACTTTTTTAAAATTAAGTTTTTTTTAAAAAAAACTTTAAAAACTATGTCTTTTTCTGATTAATTCTCCAGTCTCAATACTGATATTTCTTTCTCCAGGAAACTCCTTTTCTAAAGAGCAGTGTGGATGAATGCCTTGATTTCAAAGCCACTAAACAAACTTTTACTATGAAAATTCAAAGTATAGCAATTACAGTGAACAAGCTTGTCGTGAAAATTGCTAATCAAAACAAATAATTTTCTTTCACTGAAATCTGGAAATACAAATATGTTTCTTTTAAAACAGACACATGGGAAAATCTAAATCACACCTTCCTTTGGCTTTGCCTAAGAAGTTACAGCATTCAGAACTATTGATTTTTATCATTTGTGAGAAGATAAAACGTACAAGTTTAACCAAATCTCAAAATGCTTGAAGAAATACAGTACATCCTATCTGTGCATAACCTGGTAGAATAGTGATTTTTTTCTACTTTTTCCACTATCTACTTTCAGATTTTTAGATTTTAAGTAAGAACAAACCTGTACTGAGGTGAATAATTCTATTTCTTGAGTAATAGATAGGATGGTAGTGAGGTGAAGTGTTCAGTTTTGCTTCCCATTTATTTTCTAGTAAGTCTGCAAATTTTGCTCTTTTCCTTAACAAGTAATATAAAAAGTGTTCCTATTGGTCATAGTCCAATATTAACTTTTCCCTTGAAAATTTGACTAGTTCTGAATGTTTTATTAGACCCATATGTTGTTTGGATTTACCATTTCAAGATTTCTACAAATAATTTTTCTCTACCTTTTTATTTAGAATACTAAGTTTTACCTTTCAAAAGTAAAGAAATACATAAAGAATAAAAGCAACATTTCCACATTTTTGGATGTGGAAACATCAAGGTTTTTAGCTCAAGTTAGGACTGCAAATTGCAGTCTCTAAAATCCTACAGCAGACTACTGTGGCAATGAATGCAGCTGAAGACAGTGTGAATTATTGAGCTCTGGGGTAAACTCTGGCTTCATTTGGAAGTGCTAAGAGCTGTGGCAACAGTGTACACAGTTTCCAGAACAAGATCTAATTATCTATTAACTCTACTAAGAGGTAGTTATGGCACCATAAATGGGGATTTCAATACAAAGAAATTGCAGATGTGAGTCTGAAAGCTCTCTTATTTATTACAATGCTGTTGCACACTTAATGCTTTGATAAGAATTTTATTACTATCTAAAAGCAGTTGTACAATAAATCTTCAAATCAGCTTCTGTTCTGCTTGAATAGAAGTATCTTCTACAATGGGCAACAGTTCAAAAAGGCAAGGGAAGAGAGCTCTGAAGCTTTAGATGATACTGATAGACTGCACCAAAGTATCTACAAGCTTGAGCTTTACAGTTCACAAATTTACCTTAAGAGCCTGTCAGTTTTAACCAGCCCAAACTAGGACAGAGCCCAAATGAGAATTCTGTGCAAGTGCTTAGGATTTTTCTTGCCGTTTCTTTATTGCCCTGTTATATTTTCCTAAATGCATTGCAGTGTTTTACATACTAACTTCCTTTATGTAAGCTTGTAAGGCAAAATTAAGTAAGTTTGTGGCATTTTTTCTTGTGAAATTTTATGCCAGTGATGATGTCACATTCTGCAATCTATTCAGATCCATCTCTCTTCAACCTCAGAAAAGTCCATAGCACCTCTCAGTTTGGTACCTGCAGCAAATTGTCTAACAGTGCAACCAACTCATGCATCCAGGTCATTGATGAGTATATCACATGAAACTGTCCCAAGAATTAAGTCCTGAGGAACACTGCCGGTGACTGGATGCCAGCCAGATGTAGCCCAGTTCACTATCACCCTTCTGTGTCTGCCTTTCATCCACTTCTTCATGCAACACACTGTACCAGCTCATCCTACAGCTGGTCAACTTGGCCAGAAGGGTGCTGAGAGGGACAGTATCAAAAGTCTTATTAAAATCTAGAGAAACTACATTCACCACCTTCCCTTCATCCACTGGGTGGATGAACTTAAAATGAGTGTTGGGTTTTTCAAACGGGACTTTCCTGTTGTGAGGCCACACTGACTGTACCTGATGATTGCATTATTTTCAAAATGCCCTTCAGTAGAAGCCAGTATAATATTCGTATTTTTTCCAGGAACTGAGGTTAGACTGGCAGTTCTGTAGTTCCCTGGATCTTCCCTCACATCCTTTTTGTGGACTGAAGTAACACTGCCTGTCTTCCAGTCAGCAGGCAGCTCTCCAAACTCCCAAGACCTATGGTAGATGATAGAGGTCCTGTCATAACATCCACTGCCTCCTTCAGAACTCTGAGTAGAATCCCATGAGGCCCCACTGAACTGTGAACATTCAGCTGATACAGCTGATCCCCTTCAACTGCAATGTCTACAAATGGAAAGTCACTTTTCCCAGCCTTATGTTCCTCAGACTCAGAGGACCAAGAAGTCCATGATATGTCATTATTATCAAAGACTGAGGCACAAACTGCATCCTTATTAGTCTGATGGCCATCTTCAACAAGTATCAGTCCAAAGTTTTCTTTAGTTCTCCTCTTGCTATTAACATACTCTAAAAAAGCCCATATTGTTATACGAAACACAGCTGGCTAGTTTCAGCTCAGGGTAAGTTTTGGCCTTTCATGTCTTCTCCTTGAGTAAATGAAGCACAGCTTTGTAATCTTCCTTCAAAGCCTGCCCTTGCTTCCACAGATCATACAGTTCCTTTTTCCTCTTGAGTTTCACAAGAAGTTTCCTGTTAAGTGGTCTTCTGCCCTATTTGCTCAACTTAAAACACACGGGAGCTCCCTGTAATTGTAATATGTAAAGAAATAAACAGGAAAAGTGTTTTTCTTAGTTACTTCTGGGGCCCTAATTGGCATAAATTACAGCCAATTGTGTCTTCAAGGTCTAATGTTATAACCAGAAGGAAAAAAAAAGCAGATCTTGGGCCACCTGTAATGATCAGGTATAGAGAGCTACAGAAAGCATTTTGTAATACATGGGAAGTTTCATATAGATGACCAAAACAAGTTGCTGTTCTATGGTTTTTGAACATTATGAACATGCCCAGAATTTAAACTAGAAAGTATGCAGGTGTATAACAGCACTATAATATCTCAGTAGCAAAATTTTCTCACTCTTTTTTGGTGACTGACTTGCAGCTTTGTTCTCTTGAAATGCCTGTGACAATCTTGCTTAAAAGGGGTGCCCACCAAAAAAAATACAACAGCACCAAAATTAGGTTGATGGATAATGTTACACAAGCATCACAGGTGATGAAGAGGACTATCAGCAAAGAAGTTAATTTTTTTCAGTCAAGGCTATCAGGTCTCTAAACATATGTGGGCCTGTAAGAGATCCCTATATAAGAGCATTAAGGTTTCAGAGAGGATATACAGGTGAAATCAGATAACGGTCTTAGTGTTAGAGGCTTGAGGTTTTAGTATTAGAGTAGATACAGAGACTGCAAATAAAGGATTTTAATTCTGAAGCATCTTAATAGAATAGAGTGATGTCAGAAAACATCTTAAAAATCAAGACACTATCACAAACTACAAAACTGAAAATGGATTAACTTGCCTTTCTGGTCCATAGTCATACAATCCTTTGCAAATGCTGTTTGACAGTAGTAGTGGGAATTAATTTTTAACCTGGTTAAATATGGTCTTTTGCAAGTTTAATTCCACTCCAACCATGTATAAGCGATTTTTCTATTGCCTTCTAAGTGGTTTCCTTTTCTTCTTGTTTTCTTTAGCCCTCTGTAAAACCAAGCAGTAGATAATTAAAGTTACACATTTATTTTGGTCATGAGGAGGTCCTCCCAAAACAATAGGTTTCATAAGTATAAAGACTGTTCTGTAACTATAAAAATGTGAACAGAAACCTAATGAAGTATTTTTCTTCATCTCAGTTCTTCTTTATGTGTTAGACACCAGCTACTCATGACACGCATGGTGGAAGTGTGTCTGAGTTGCCACTTGTGTGAATTTGCTTAACGCTGTTGCATTCAATAGACCTGTACCAGCTACTCCATATGAGGAAAAAAACCCAAGCCAAACTATTTCTATATAACTAATATTTTCAATTATTTTACATATGGAAATATCCATATTCAATGGTCACTCCCTCCCCCCCCCCCCTTTAAAACACAGAAGACAGATAATTTGTTAAAGCATATTTTGAAATAGCTATGCCCTTTTCTGTAATTTAACAGCACATGATCCCCAGAATTTAGGGGAAAAACAGGGTGGATGCACTACAGAACAGCAAACACTGACATAATTTCTCAACAGTCTAGGTGGTAGTTTAATGATCTTATTGTACATATGAGGCCATAGCTTGATTTCCCAGATTGCCAGTTAAGTTGAGAATTGAAACACATGGTAATTAGCAGCCAGTTTTCTGATCTCAGTGTACTGAACAAGCAAGCTAGAATAGCTATCTCCTGGGGAGATGGAAAAAACAAGTGAAGGAAGGGAGACATTTCTGGATTGTGATCTAGCAAATCTGTGATTCGCAGTGCTCATGCCTGAATTATTACAATTTATGACACTAGGGAATACTTGTGAAACTTAAAAATTCCTGCACTTGAGGCCTGACAAATATGATTTTATGCAGCTGCACCTTTTCTTTTGGTTTCTTTATCTCATGAAGACAGATCTAAACTATTTGTCTAAGTGTTGACTATAACAGTATGCCAGGATCCCTACTGCCAGATATTGATGGGAATGTTTGAAAGCCAATGCCAGATGAAGTTCACCACAGTGATTCACATCTGCTTTGTTTTTCAGAGCTTCACTGGGACTCTTGTAAACCTGGAGCTTGCATTTCCAGGTTACACTTTACTGACTGTGCAAATTAGAAGTGTTATTTGTAATCATGACCTTACTGAAGCTATTGGAAGCTTTGCCACTGACACATTGGGGCCAGGAGATTGCCCAGTGTTTATAGAATCATATCAGATTTTTTTTTTTTAATTCTTCTTCTTGTAAGCCAAAATTGCCTGGGTCTTACAGAAAGCCAGAACTGACATAACCCTACACAGATCTTTTAAATCCCAACTCATTACTACAAGATGTGTCTTCACATTACGGAAACATCTTCAAGCCAGTCCTACTTTGTATGTTGCTCCTTCACTGAGTATGTATGCTGGATCTTCTGAAAAGATGTTCTAATGAATGAGAAAGTAATAAAATAATGAAATTCTGTGCATCAGTTTAATGCTGGTTTGGATTTCTGGGTTATTTTTTGCTTTTTTGTTTGTTTGGGGTTTTTTTGTGGTTTGTTTGTTTTGTT
Organism: Phaethornis superciliosus; assembly: GCA_023637945.1. Classification (NCBI taxonomy): domain Eukaryota; kingdom Metazoa; phylum Chordata; class Aves; order Apodiformes; family Trochilidae; genus Phaethornis; species Phaethornis superciliosus. Next base: position 31,031,464 of record JAJQWJ010000003.1, read on the forward strand.
TTGTTTTCCACTATTCCCATGGAGTTGTATGTTGGGAAATAATTAGAAATGAACTGTGGCACACAGGAGGAAAAGTGACTTTTAAAAATTCTCTAATTTGGTATACTCAGATTCTGAAATTTGCTGCACTGCCTGCTTGGTCATTCTGTCTACTTAAGAAGTTCAGCATCTCTGAAAGTTTACCCAATTATATTTTGATGTATAAACACTTGCCTGATTGCTCTGCATCCTCATTTGCCTGTGTGACGGATTGAATGTATGGCAGCTGTCCCCAGAGGCCATTCTGAAAATATTACAACTCATGAATTTATCCAAGTGAATAAAACTAAAAATCTCTCATATATAGAAACTGATTTTTTTGTCTTTTTTTTTTTTTTTTTTCCCTCCTGTTAGTAAAGAGAGATTAAGATGCAATAATGCCAGTCACATAGGTGAAACTACTTTAAATACCTGAGTCCTTTATAAAACTGGACAGAAGCTGTGACATGCATTGTGTACAGATAGCAAAATGTCACCATGGACACCAACACAGAAAAGTCAAATATGATGAAGGAGTGAAAAGAGAAAGGGGAGAAGATATAGTATCCATGACAACAAGTGGAAAAGAATGACTCTGAAAAGTTTAAATCCCTGTACTTGTCTCTATTATTAAAATGAAATTTTCAAAGTTAGATACACACATACAATATTAGTTCTGTGCAAGCTGGATTTTGGGCAAGTTGTCAGTGTCAAACAGGTACAAAGGAAGTTCAAATGATGCATGGACCTTTTCTACTGTATTTGTACATCCCTGGGGTGATTTGTGTGAAACCAAACCACAGCTGAGTGAGCAGTGGAGATCAGATCCAGTTATCTTTCTGTGTACATATGTATATACATTAACTTGTCCTTAGTCTGAATGTCTGCATTGGCTAATGATGTGACACAGCTTATTGCAAATGAGTATGACAGCTTGTAATTTGATATGGCTCAGCAGGACCTGAAGTAAAACTATGTGGTACAGGGGAATAAATTGGATGGATTAAGAAATATTTTTTTTCATTCTGATGTGACAGGACCTCTCCTTTTGAAGGTTAAGTATGCATTTTGAAGCAAGTGCAGTGGACAGAGAAAGAGGACAGAATAAGTGTTTTTGCTATTTGATGCCCAGAAGATAATACACATTTCTCTCTCTATGAAATGTTTTGGGCTACTCTACACAAATCCAAATGCAACTGCTTTGCATTCTCTAACTCGTATTGGATTTGACCTACTGGAGCTCTAGCATGTAGTTCATGTGATGGTTTAATGACTTCTTGCTTTTGGACTTGAATTGGTGTTGCAGTGAATATGTCACTAGAGAATTTCTGTACTAAACTGTAACTATAAACAGAAAACATTCTTGTGCAGGTAGAAAACAAATGAGACTTTTTTTTTTTTTTTTTTTTTTTAAAGTTAGACTACATTTCATTGCAAAAGTTTTTGTAATATTTTTTAGTAAAAGTGCCATTTTTAGAATTCAGGAATATGAAGCAAAGTTCCTAAACACATTGGTGAATAAATACTCTTCTCTTATTCAGTGGGAGTTTGTGTTCCCAGACAGATGGGACTTACAACAATTTTTATTCAAACACATTATTGTATCATTGCATGAGCTAGATCCAATCCCCATTCAAATCAGTGGACAGAATTTACTGACTTTGGTTGAAATTTTTTTAAAGCCTTAAATATAGAGTAAAATGCACATTTGTGAAAGAGAGGTAGCTGGTGGGTGGACTCCAAAGAAACTGTCTGAAAATAGTTCCAAATTAGGTTATGTTGATTGTATGCTGTAAGTGTTGCATGAGGTCTATCACAGAAATATGTCTGACTACATTTATTTTATTTATATGTACTTGTTAACTGCATGATGAATATTTACACGTATTAAGTCAGAAGAAAATCAGAGGAAGTGGAAAGAGACTTAGTGGAAATAATGCATTTTAAAAATGTGATTACAGATTCCATTTATTCCCTAAGAGCTGTGTAATGCAATGAGTCTTTTAAAGTCAGAACAAAGAGCATCTTTCTTCTAAATACTATTGAAAATAATTTCAAAATAATAAATAGTCTCTAACCATAAACCTTGTACTACAAAGGTTTAACTGGCCTATATCAGTTTTTACTTTCATGGAAGATCTCATAAAAAAGCCAGGAATCACAAGAAGAGGGATTAGTAGTGCAAGAGTTACTGTGTAGGACTGTACGTGTATTCTTCACATATCATAAAGCTTTCATACACTCCTGGAACAGCCAACATAATGAGATGAGGGGAGATGTGGAAGTAAAGTATTAAGGTAAATGTAGAGAGCTGAATGAAATGGGAGTTTTATAGAGAGAACATGAAAAGGAGGAAGGGTTAAAAGTAAGAATAATATCAGCAATATTATGAAGCAATATCAGTGGAAGTCATTCCTGGAAGAAGGAAGAAAGTAACATTTTAGAAGTTGCAGTAATCATATTCTACTACCTGCATAAGAAGATTGGAAAAATCATAATGAAATCTTGGATATGATCTCCTTCATTTTTAGTTAAGACAATGAATGGGAGATAATTATTATTCTCATATAATTTCCAAAACCTCGTGATGAAGAGTTTGCTTTTTTGGTGAAACTACCTCAACAGACTATTGTATAACTCATTTAAAGAGATATTCGTTTTACCATTCACAGTAATGAATGCACAGAGCTCAAAGCTATGGTAATAGAATTTCTACAAATAAGCCAAGAAGAAAAACTTGAAAACTGGGATTTAAAGTTAGGCTTGATATTATGAATTTAATTGCTGTACTAAATGCAAATGTTTTGCTTCTCAAAACCATTTTGTATAGCGTTTGGATTGTTTTGTAGTAAAGGCAATGGATAGAAATTTAGGTACTATATATTCAAGTCCTAATCCAGACACAGCTTTATCCTTGATGAAACCCACTTGTGTCCATGAAATCTTGATAAGTTAAACTGCTTTTGGTACACAGCAGATTCTTGAGGCAAGGATTTCACCCACATGCATAAAATATGTGTGCTTGTATGCATACCCAAATGTAGGATAATCCACCAATTCTAAGTAGCATGCCTTCCAGAAAATAAACCTACAGATAACCTACACAGTTAAATAATTCCAAGGAAAATCATTGGCAGGAAGAGTCAATTAACTGAAGGGAGGAGGAGGAAAGGATAATGAAAGATAGCCAGGAACCCATGGAAAAATCAGGATTAATCTTTACTCTTACGTTCTTTATCCCCTCTGCCGCATTTACAAATACCACCACGGTTTTTCAATTTTTTTTTCTTACAACAATATGATGAGTTATAAACAAATATGTGTGTGTTGTGGTGGGGGGCTTAATTTAGATTTTAATTTAGATTTTATTTAAAATCGTATTTGTACTTAAGTGTTTTAAAATCTTAGTTCTATACTTCATTATAGACACATTAGTTTAAGACTGATAGGACAAAATTTGGACGTTTTTATTTGTTAGCAACAGCCAAAAAGTTGGAAGGAATATTTTTTTTCCCCAAAATATTTTAGGCAATTAGGCAAAAACTACCTTGTAATTTGAATCAGAACATGCAATTCCAGAGTACAATTACAAATACAATGTAATTATATTTGCATTCTTTGTAAAATACTTCTTTTTCACTTTTTCTATTTTTAACTCAAAAGGAAACAAAAGGATTAGTGTCGTCCTCCATCCTCTTCATTTAAGGTGAAACTAGTAAAATCACCAAGTGGCAGGGAAGCTATGAGGCAACCTGAAAATATGTCAGGAGTTTGTATGTCAGATTACTTCACTTATGCCTTAGAGCAAGCTCTGTACAGTCAGTAAGGATCAGAAACATCCCTTTGAACAGCTACTGTTTGCATGTTGTGAGATTTTGCCCTGAGAGACTGTTTTTTGACCATGCCCAGAATGACTGACATAAATGCTGCATTTCTCCTTGTTTTCTGTTTCATTTGAAAGAAAGCTCTTGTCACAAAATTAAAATCTAATTCAGAAGACTTTAAGATTCTCTATTTTCATTCAGTGATGGTGATTTAATTGAGTCCAGTTTTATGTGTGTTCAGGTATCACAGTAAATGCTTTTACTAAGACATTAAAATTTAGGGAGGGAAAAAAAACCCCACTCCTTAAGAGATGGAATTTGGCTAAAATACTTCTGTATAGCACCAAAGAAAAAATTCCACAACAAGTCATAAACTTTTACTAAAAGAGGTAATTCAGGTAGTTTAGTAATGTCTCATAGAATGGAGCTTTATTGTAAATAAATTTGCTCAATCTTAATGTTGCTGAATAAGATGCCTGCATAATTTCACTTCATAATGTTGCATTTTAGAATATTGACTGCCTATCATATACACACAAAGTACTATGTAGATCATGTGAATGGCATTGAACCATTTTTTAAAATCTAAATCAGATTTAAGATATGGCTAATTACAATTTTCAGATTTTTTTTAACGTATTTTATAGTCTCTTGATTGCAATGCAGTCATGATCTTGCAAAAATACTAATGAAAGACCTTTTAGACTTCTCTTTATTACTATATACCAAGTGCCAGCACCTCATCTGGGGACAGCATCTGAGTGTGATTTGAAATGTTCTGCAAGAAGAGTATCTCATTAATGCAATTTTGGATGGAGGTCTTTTTGGTACAAGAAAATTATTATCTAGAATAAGCAAATAACCAGAGCAGACAGAGAAAAATTGGGCAGGGACAATAAATAGAAGGAATCTTTCTTTCCAGTAACGGATTTTTCCCTGTGTTTTGAATGCAGATGAGATTAACATGGCTGTATTTGTGGCCGTGCCCCAGCATTACTAATGAGATCAGGATGGTTCCCAGAGGACAGTGATTTTGGTTAACTGATGAGACAGACTGCAAACAGAGCATAAAGCTTTGTTCTGAAAGGTATTGGGGGAGCTAGTGATTTCTATTTGGTTTCTATTCCATTTTGGACCCTAAGATATGAAATGCATGGCAACAGCTCTTTGACTATGGAAGAAATGATTGATGAAACAATAGAATTCTGTGCTTAAAAATAGCTTTCTACATTTCATATTTTAATTACTAATTTAAAACCAGACTGGTATCTGATAAGCATGGAAGAGTAATTAATACACAAGGGGAATCAGACACAGAACACAGGAAATAATTTTAGTCATCATTTTGGTTTGGAAAGCTCTCCTGATGTCTAGAAAAATAGTCAAGACATGTATCTCCTTTGGTTCTATAAACAAAACGTTTATCTATTCTCTCTGTATGGTGTTCAATAACTTGCTAAAAATTATTCATACTCTGGGACAAGATCTCAGTGTCTGTAAATTGCAGTAACTCCAGTACTGCAGCACAGTTTACTTTATTGACTTATTTTGCAAATAATCTGTTTATATGTTTAAGAACACCATTTTAAAAAGGCAACCAGATATATGGATTGCATGGATACAGGTGCAGTATAGCTGTATTTTATACCTTTGTGAACTCTGCAGTACCTTATACTGCAAATCTCACTTTGGACTAGAAATCTGGCAGCAAACCCACACAAGTGCATGTACAAGGATGTGGTCAGAGATGGTATTTGGACTGCAAGCTGAGCAGCTCTCTAAATCTCTGCCTTGGGTGGTTTGTTGCTGTTTCCTCTGTACCCTCTGCCTTTACAAGGTGGAATTTATCACCCTTTGGATCTGACAGCTTAAGTATGCATCTGCTTCCCTCTCATCCCATCTGTGAGTTGGTTGTTTTGTGGTTTGTTTTTTTTTTTTCTTTTTTCTTTTCCTCTCTTTTTTTTGTCTTTCTTTTTTCTTTTTTTTTTTTTTTTTTCTTTTTTAACTCAGACCATTGACAGAACTGGAGCAGGCAAGAGATAGTGTATCTGCAGCAGTATTCTTCGGAAGGGAGCAACTATCAGCTGAGTCTAAGCCATAACCCCTTAAACCAGTGTTTGCACCGTAAGTGTGTTTCAGTTGCTCAAGTTTATAAAGGAAAGGAGGAACTGGTAAGTCCAACGTGCACTTTGCAATGTCCACATGTATTACAGAGTACAGGGCATAAAGATCAACCTGTAGACAATTAATTCTGCATTCCATACTAATTCTTAATTTATGTTGTTCAATTCTTAATCTATGTTATTCAAGGATAGTGTAAAATAGATCATAAGGACTCAGCTGATTAAAATAAAAAATGAAGTTTGATGAAGTAAAATACGTATTTGTATTCCCATCTTCTGGTCCACAAAAGCAGATGTGGACCTGCTTCCCCTGTAAATGCAAAATGAACCTTCAGAAGCAAGTATCCTCAGGAAGGCTATAGAATGTACTACGTGAATCAATCTTTTCAGCTTCTTTCTATGAATTCCACAGTGAAAACCCAAGATACTGTCGCTACTTGTGTTTGTTGGTGTTTGGAAGCATAAAGAAAATTTTCAGAAGAAGCCTTCCAAAATCACAGATCTTTCCTTTTTGTTGTTCTCATAAAGGTGGTTTTCAGTCAAACTTGAATCCACAATGAAATAGAGGCTACACTTCAGATTATAAAATAGAATTCCTGTGGTCCAGCAGGTATCTGCTGCAGTGTGAAGGATTCAGATTTAAATCCTCTATCTCAAGTAAAAATTAATTTCTAAATTAATAGGATTCTTATGTGATTCTTATGTGATCTGTTCCATTTAATCTCTGTGGTTAAATAATACTTTGCTCTCCACATACCTGGCCAGATGATGTACTCAAGAGTTAATCTGTAGGAGAGCCTTTTACATGTCATCTCTTCTAGCAAAGCAGAGGACTTGACTGTCTCTGACTGTCATAACCTCTGGGCTGTTTTTTTCTGTATGAACACATATGCTCATAAAGATGTGCTTATTTAGTTGGCTTTTCTTCCAGGAAACTGGTACTTCTGTTTTAGCTTCTACCTTGTTCCCTCTACAGAGTAAGAATTATTTCCACTTCTTCCTGGATGCTTTTTGGAGATTTATTTGCCTAGTATAAGTATTTTTACAGTAGAAGTTTTAAAATGTGCTTGCTTTCTTGTTAGAACTTTTGTCTTTTTAGAAACTTGTAAGAATATAGAAAAATAGGCAAATGACATTTTAGTATAAGGTTTAAAAACAAGACCCCAAACCTGCTGAAATCACTGGAAATTTATTTTTTAAAATAATTAAATTTAAATTAATGAAATTAAAATATACTTTTGTTTTTCCTGGTGGCTGGCTACAGAGACAGTCACAGTTGCAGTCACAAGAGGCAGATAAAAGTGTTTTATAAAACTCATGAATACAGGAAACTATGTGGAGAACACAAACCATGGGCAATAAGGGACTTATGCATGGCACTTAAGAGATTCCTAAATTCAGTGCTGTTTCCTCTACAAAGAGGGGAAATTTCACCCAAAGTCTACACTTCCCTGCATCATTATCCAATTGTATGAGATTGCTAATAGAACTGTCACTACTCCAACTTTGAAACGCCATACTTTACTAAAAAATAGTTTTTTAATATAAATGATACAACAGGGTATGCACTGAATGCAGCCAGTAGCAACTAATTATCTGAATAATGTCTTAAAAATAAGATGTGATTAATTTGACTAAGAATGAGCAGGATATTTTGGTTTTATTACCTCAAAATCATTAATTCCTCTAGAATTTCCTTTCTAATCAGAATACAGTATGGCTTCTGCTGAGAATAATTTTTTAGCAATTCTTAACAGACAGCACAGAGAAATTAAACTATTACAAGACAAAATGGAGTGAGATTTTTTCATTGTGATATTGAGCATCAGCATCTCCAAGCCATAAACATACTGCAGGTAAATGATGCCATGCACTCAAAAGGTATTTTTTTTCACTGTCAAACATTAAAAATAAGTCTCCTGAACTGATAGCTCTCAACGGTAGAAGATAATATCCTATATATTGACACTTGTTTGAGAATATGAATGCTGAAAAACTGGTTTTCACAGGAAAGACTGGGATACAGTGTGGTAGATTCTGTAAAATTTAAGGATTCTCCCTGCCCTGTCCCCCCTTTAACTGATTACAAAAAACAGTATTTCTTGTGTTACTCACATTGATTATTTTCTGTTTACATGGAAAACTTCATATGACCATCCATATTTAATTGCTCAGATTTAAAAAGATAGTAAAATATACCAGCAGCGTGGCAATAAAACTACCTTACCTTGCCAGGTATAATGGGATTTTGGCTCATGTATCAGTGCTGAGAGTAGAGCAAAGCCCTCTGGGTTTTATAGTACACTACCAGCTAAATCCTATTTTACACTTCCCTCGTTGGGATGAATCACAATAGGAAAAAATGTCTCTTAAAATTCAAGTAGCAATGTAATTAATCTCAATGTATTCCAATAAATGATTTATAACATGCTAATACCAGCAATACAGGTTTTTAAATGAGGAAAAACATGAAGATTTTTAATTTTGTTTCCTTTTTCAAATACAACTATGCACACTTGTATGCCGAGAAAATTATTTCAGGATTCCAGGTTAGAATCATAGAATGTACTTGATAATGTGTGCTGCATGGTATGGGTATGTAGAAGTATCACAGAATCATAAATGGTTGGAAGGGACCTTAAAAAACATCTAGAGTTCCAACCCCCTGGAATGGGCAGGGACACATTCCACTAGATCAGGTTGCTCAATCTTTCCTTGAACACCTCCAAGGAGGGGGCAGCCACAACTCCCTCGGGCAACATGTTCCAGCATCTCACCACCCTCACAGGAAAGAATTTTTTCTACTGTCTAACCTAAATCTCCCTTATTTGAGTTTGAAACCATTTCCCCTTGTCCTCTTGGTACACACCCATGTAAAAAGCCCTACCCCAGGTTTCCTGCAGGACCCCTTCAGATATTGGAAAGTTGCTATAAGGTCACCTCAGAGCCTCCTCTTCCACAGGCTGAATAACCACAACTTTCTCATCCTGTTTTCACAGGTTTCTATGTCCTTCTTATCCTGGGGACTCACGAACTGGACACAGTACTCCAGGTGGGGTCTCACAAGAGCAGAGCAGAGGGGGAGAATCACCTCCCTCAAAGGGCTGTCTGTGCTTTTGATGCAGCCCAGGACCTGGTTGGCTTTCTGGGCTGCAAGCACATATGCTCATGTTGAGCTCCTGGTTCACCACCAGCCCCAAGTCCTTCCCCTCAGGGATGTCCACATTCCTTTCTCTTCCCATTCATGCATGGGATTGTCTCAACCCAGATGCAGAACCTTGCACTTGGACTTGTTGAATCACATGCAGTTTGCTCAATCCCACTTCTCGAGCTTGTCAAGGTCCCTCTGGATGGCATCCCTCCCCTCTAATATGTTGACTTTACCACACAGTTTGGTGCCAGTAAAATTGCTGAGGGTCCATTTGATTCCACTGTGTTGCCAACAAAGATGTTAAATAGCATTGGTCCAAACACTGACCCTTAAGGAGCACTACTTGTCAAGTCTCTATTTTGACACTAAGCCATCGATCACAACTCTTTGGATGCGACTATCCAGCAAGTTCCTTATCCAACAAGTAATCCATCCATTGGATTTTCCAGTTTGGAGACCAGAATGTCATTTGGGACAGTGTCAAACGCTTTGCTCAGGTCCAGGTAGATGATGTCTGTTGCTCTGCCTTATTCCACAAAGGCTGTGACCTCATCATAAAAGGCCATCAAATTAATCAGGCAGGACTTGCCCTTAGTGCAGCCATGTTGGCTGTCACCAATCACCCCTTTGCTATCAGCATGCCTTAGCAGAGCCTCCAGGATCATCTGCTTCATGATCTTGCCAGGTACAGAGGTGAGACTGACTGGACTGTAGTCCACGGGGTCTTCTTTTTTTCCCTTTTAGAAAATGGGGGTTGTTTCCCCTTTTCTAGTCAGTGGGGGCTTCACCACACTGCCATGACTTTTCAGATATGATGGACAGTGGCTTTGCCACTTCATTCAGCAGTTCTTTCAGGAGATGTGGGTGAATCCCATCAGGTCCCATGGACCTGTTTGCTTTCAGGTTCTTTAGGTGGCCTCAAATATGCTCTTCATCTACGGTGGGGGGGGGAAATCATCCTTTTCCCAGTCCCTGCCTTTGGTTTCTGTAACATGGAGGGTGTGACCAGAGACCTCGCCAGTGAAGACAGAGGCAAAGTTGTCACTGAGTCCTTCAGCATTCTCTATGCCTTGGGTGACCAGCTCTCCTGTTTCTTTCTGGAGTGAGCACAGATTTTCCCCAGTCTTCCTCTTACAATTGACATACCTATAGAAATTTTTGTTGCTCTTAACTCCCCTTGCCAGATTCAGTTCTCTCTGTGCTTTTCCTGTCCTAGCCAGATCTCTTGCTCCTCTGACTACTTCTCCATGCTTTTCCCAGGTTATCTGTCCGTGATTCTATCCTCTGTAAACTTTGTTTTACCCCTAAGTGTGTCCAGGAGCTCCTTGCTCATCCACACAGGCCTCCTGGCACTCCTGCCAGCCCTCCTCTTCATTGAGACACATCGGTCCTGGGCATGCAGTTGGTGATCCTTGAGTATGGACCATCTTACTTGGGCTACCCTACCATCCAGTCTACCCTAACAAGCAGATACTTGCATAGACCAAAGCCTGCCCTATAAAATCAAGTGCTGTCAGCTTTGCACTTTCCTCACTGCCCTGTATCAATATAAGCTGAGCTGCTGTGAATTACTCTGCCTTGAGCAGGAAGTTTAATCAGATGACCCAATCATCTTCCTTGAAGTCTGAATAAACCTATGGCCCTTGATAAAACCAAACTTTAAAACCAACCAATTGAGCTGAAGGAGGCCACATTATCCAGGAATAGGGTATGTCTGTTACCAATATTACCTAGCATAGGGTTCTTAAACATTACGTGAAGGTTCCAGTATAGACAGATCTTTTCTCTCTGAAAGTTAGGTGAGAAACTTTAAAATCCTTAGCAGGGTTTCACACAGAGTAGGTGAAGTTACTCAGGCTTGCTTGAAAATTTTTCTCCAGGAATATCTGTGTTGGGGTATGAATTCCCATGGTGAAAAGTACCTGTGAGAATAGCTACTCACTGACTTTTTTTTTTTTTTTTTTTTTTTTTTTTTAAGATCTCACCATACAGGTAAGAGATAAATAAAAGAAGGGTTTTGAACATTATTGGTTATAGCATGATCTTTAAATGCAAGCATTTGCAAGAAAAATCAAAAGAAAAAACAATTTTTTTTTAAAAAGATCATTTGTAAAAAGCTCACATTCAAAATAGTCTTTGACTTTGTATAACCAGACATTTTCTGGGCCACTCCATTTATGTAACTGCTGAGGCTGTGGCTTTGGTCACATGTGATTCTTATTTTACAAAAAACAGCATTCCCTCCCAAATTTTACAAATTAGGCCTCATTCTACTCACATGACTTTAAAAATGAAACTGCCTTTTACAAAACAAAGCTGAGTTCATCTGAGTATGAGATGTGGGAACGTATGGTGTTAGCTGAGATAACTCCTCCATCAGATCACTCAGATTTTGCCCTGTCTGTTATGAGACTTCCATGCGTGTCAGCCTTTGGAACACCATTACTGTTTTCTTCTCATTTAACCTTTCTGGCTACCCATGACTCTACTGAGTGTGATGATGTAACTCCTTCTTCTTTATCTATGCTAACTAACTATACATGCTGACTCAACAGCTTCTGTAACACACATTGCAATCAGCATTTTTGAAAGCCTTCCAATATTTTTTCCAGCTTACAGAGTGCCTCCCAGGCACTGCAGTCACATAGCTGTGTGCCATTCGTGTCTGTACTATACAGCCATAGTGTGGTGGGTGTTCCTGCTTCTTGTAAAATTTGTATTTCTGTAACGAAATTTCATATTCATGCAGATCACCAAAACTGTATAGGTATATAGACGGAAATGACAGTGTTTCCTTGCTTTATCATACTACTAAAATAAAGGCAATATTAAAAGTTATTTTCCTGTATCTTTCCTATGTAATTTCAATTGTTAGTTTTTTACACACACATATTAGCAGGTTATACATCTGAAACATTTGAATTACACTAACAAATAACTTGGATAAAATATTCATAACACTTGCCTTTTTTTTTTTTTTTTTTTTTTTTTTTTTTTTCTTTCATCCCCCTGCAATTATGAATGAACTTGAGATTACCCTAGAGAGCAATTTTACCTCCAATGAATTTAAAACAAATTTTCTCTGAAAATACTGGACAGATGTACCAGGAATTTTTTTATTTTTGTTGTTGAGCAGAAATGTTACCTGGTTTCACATATAGAATATAAATGAAGACTTGTAATTGTGCTATTTTCCAATATTTATTCAATCAAAACTAAATGAAAGGAGACGTTCTAGCAAATCTTTCTAGCTTGTGACTACTAATTATAGAGAGCAAAATACTGATGATCTTGTGTAGATAAACCAGAGTTCTTTCAGGTAACAAACTGTAAGTAACCAACACAGAAATCACCAGTACAAGTCTTACCTCACTGTCTTATTCTCACTGCTTTTAATAGAAGGTATAATTTTATTATTTTTTTTTTCTTTCCTTTCACTACTGTATTGATTTGTCAATTACTTCTTATAAGAATGCTACCCCAGATGCTAGGATCTGCTATCAGCTCAGGTGCTTTTCAAAGGGTCACAAATCAGTGCAGCTCTCCATGTGATGGAACTTTTCAGGGTAAGTTAATGAGAAGAGGTATATAGCTGATTTACTGGACCAGTTGAAGTCACACGGTTGATGCCAGTTAAGAGAGCTCCTGCTTAGCACAGTTAACTTCACCTACTAAAAGTTTCATTTTCACGCCTCATTTAGGTTATGTCCCATAAGTTGACATTCTTTATGTAAGATTTACTTCACAAGTTAACATACCCATACACTGAAAAAAGTGGAAAAATAGAATTCTGTGAGGACTGTTTGTCAGATAACTAGCTCCCAAATAAAGGGAAGTTAAGGTACTAACAGGATTTAAACTGCATGCGATGTCTTTCTCATGGGGAAAAAAAAAAAAAAAAGGTTGAAAATACCTAAGTAGCCAAAGAATAAAAGCAGCTTCTGAATTTTATTATCTCGTAATCTACATAATCATCTGAAATATGAAAACATTGCTTCCTGCGCATCCATTTCATATCCTTATGTTACGCAGTGTTTTCTTTAAGTTTCATCAAATCCATCCAGTGTGCTTTACCTCAGGTTTGCTATATGCATTAAGGTACAGATATTTATCAGAGGTTCCAATAGATAATAGAAGAAATTTACACTTGGATGTGTCCTAAATATGAAAAATAAATCAAGTAAATTAATAGCAGCTGTTTCTAAAAGTAAGTAAAATAGTGTGTATGTTTTTGGGGGGGTTTTATGAGTTATGGAAATCTTTGGGAATTGCAAGCTCCTATGCTTGACCAGAAAAGGATGTGAGGTTTTAAAGTTGAATATTGCATTACAGAGGAATGGAAACAGTATGAGAAGATCAAGCCTACACTGCTTATGGAAAAGATAATTATGCCTACTAAGCTGTCCTTAATGGCTAGTAAAAAAGAAATAAAGAATATTTAACAAAACATATTTTTAATAAAAATATTTTAATTAATCTTTTAAAGTGGGCTTAGATAGCGTTGTTGTACTGCACTCAGAAGAATTTTATCAGTTTATTCCAGATAATAGTGGGACACAAGATATCTCAGGGAAAATAAAATTGTAAGAAATCATGTTTCCATAAACTATATACATAACGGAAAGATTTGTTATGACTAATAACTTTTACTTAGTTTCAGACATGTAATTTCATCATGAAAAAAAATTAGAACACCTTTTAAAATGGTCTCCAGTGGTTTGGCCTTTTCTGTGCACATATCCCAGGGACTGTTGACTGGTATGTTATTAATGACTGGAAGAAAAAATATTGTGTGTATGTTTGGAAAGCTAAGATATGCTAAGTTAAAAACAGGTCAGAACTGTGCAAACTGATATTAGCATAAAATGATTACAGTTACTGTCAGATATGATGTCTCAGAATGCCTTTTGAAAGTATAAATAGATTTTGACTAACAAGTTAGCATATTGTATTTGCTATTACATTGAAATTCGTTGTGAGGAATACTAGTATACAGAACAAACTATTTTGCAAATATACAGTATCTGAATGAGCACTTTTATTTATTGCATGTATGTGTAATAAAACTTAATATCATTTCCCTATATGTGATGTGCGGATGTCTGCTTGTGACCTTTGTATTTTGCCATTCTGATGTCCTTTTAAAATTGGATTGCTGAAAGTATCTGAAGTAGTCACTCTTCAGTCCTGTGTCTCCAGGATGTCATATACTACTTTCTATGACTGATTTTCATGTACTAGCCACCTAATCCCATTCTACCCTCGTCTTTTGGATATTCCTAGGTCAGTAGCATGGTCTGAACTAGAGGAAAAAAACAATAACCACCCAAGGGGAAAAACGTACCTTTTCTTTTTCTTCATGCAGATTCAAAGACACATACCATAGAAAATTACTATACTATCAAGCAGGGTCTGGCAGATAGAGAAGAAAGTGGACAGTGTATTTACTAATGTTTGCTGCTGACACTACGTAAGTTCGGAAAATAAAAACTACAGAAAATGTGAGAATCTCTAACTGGTATTTAATTCTACTGTAGGAATCATAGCAATCTGTAATAGATTGGCTTTCATAATAACAGTATTAGTGTGCAAGTAGACAGTTCTCATGGCTTCGGAGTTTGGGCAGACCAAACAGCAGAGGACAGAATTGTTCTCTATTACACCCCTCTTCCACCCTCCCAAGGGAAGATAAAATGGGAGAAACAGGTTTATGAGAACACACGGGATAAGGAACAAAGACACAAGTATTTACAAATATATCTGCAACCCGATGTCGATGCCGGCAGGGCTGGGTGCCTGAGGGCCCCTCGGGGCAGGGCCGACTCAGGAGGGGGCTCCACGGCTCTTCCCAGCACCCGATGGATGCGGATTCTGAAGAGCACCTGGCGAGCTGGGGGTAAAGGAGCGCAGGGGAACAGCAGCGAAGCGAGGAGAGGAGCGGCAGAAAGAGAGGAGGGGCTGCGGTCTGCCTGAGCTTTAGAGAGGATGGGCAGGCAATGGGGGGCAATATTGACCCCTCTGTGCTCCGCCCCTCTCAGACTCTGAATGCCCTCCTTTAGTTCCTCTGAATGCCCTCCTTTAGTTCCTCATACTCAAACTGAAAACAGGAACTTAAATTTATGAACTCAGAACTCATACAAACTTCTAATAGGAAGAGAAGATTCTTTTGGAAAGTTCACTGATCTCTCATTCTGTGATTCGGTGATATAAAACTTGAGAAGCTCAGTGATGTCTCATTATATATCAGGATGATGAGGATGATGAATTATTCTACAAGCAGCTGGCAGATGTTTCAAAATCGTCAGCCCTTGTTCTCGTGGGTGACTTTAACCTGCCGGACATCTGCTGGGAACTTTACACAGCAGAGAGGAGGCAGAGTGTATAGAGGATAATTTCCTGCTCCAGCTGGTAAATGAGCCCACCAGGGATGGAACCCTGCTCGACCTCCTATTCACAGAGAGGGGCTGGTGGGAGATGTGGTGGTCGGTGGATGTCTGGTACTCAGCGATCATGAAATAATAGAGTTTTCAATACTTAGGGATGCAAGGAGGGCTGTTAATAAAACCTCTACGTTGGACTTTCGGAGGGCAGATTTTGGCCTATTCAGAAGACTAGTTCAAGAGTGTAACCTGGGAAACAGCCCTTGAAAATAAAGGGGTCCAGGAGGGATGGATATACTTCAAGGACCAAATTTTAAAAGCACAGGAGCAGGCTGTCCCAGTGTGCTGAAAGGCAAGCTGGTGGGGAAGATGACCGGTCTGGCTGAACTGGGAGACTCTGAAAGATATTAGGGTTAAGAAGAAGGCCTACCAATTATGGAAAAAAGGGCTAATTACTCAGGAGAAATTTAGGAATATAGTTAGGTTGTGTAGAAAGAAAATTTGAGAGACAAAGACACAACTTGAACTGAATCTCGCCACCTCTGTGAAGGATAACAAAAAGTCCTACTACAGATACATCAATAGCAAAAGGAGGGGCAAGGAGAACCTCCATTCTTTACTGGACATGGGTGGGAATATAGTTATCAAAGATGAAGAAAAGGCTGAGGTATTTAACACCTTCTTTGCCTCAGTTTTCAACAGAAAGACAGGTTATCCTGAGGACAGCCGGCTTCTGGAGCTTGTAGAAAGAGACAAGAATCTGAACAGCCCCCCTGTAATCCAGATAGAAACAGTCAGTGACCTTCTGAGCTGCTTGGATCCCCACAAGTCTATGGGACCAGATGGGATCCACCCAAGGGTGATGAGGGAGCTGGCAGAAGAGCTCGCCGAGCCTCTGTCTATCATCTATCAACAGTCCTGGCTCACTGGGGACATCCCAGATGATTGGAATTTGGCGAATGTCACACCAATCCAAAAAAAAGGATGGAAGGAGGACCCGGGAAACTACAGGCCTGTCAGCCTGACCTCAGTGCCTGGCAGGGTTATGGAACAGATCATCCTGGGGGCAATCACACAGCACCTACAGGATGGGCAAGGCATTAGACCCAGCCAGCATGGGTTCAGGAAGGGCAGGTCCTGCCTGACCAACCTGATCTCCTTTTATGATTGGGTGACCTACCTGGTGGATGAGGGGAAGGCTGTGGATGTGGTCTACCTGGACTTCAGCAAGGCCTTTGACACCGTCTCCCACAGCATTCTCCTGAAGAAGCTGTCAGCCCACAGCTTGGACAGGGGCACTCTGTGCTGGGTTAGGAACTGGCTGGAAGGCCGGGCCCAGAGAGTGGTGCTGAACGGTGCTGATCTAATTGGCGCCACTCACCAGTGGTGTCCCCCAGGGATCAGTGTTGGGCCCAGTTCTGTTTAATATCTTTATTGATGATTTAGATGAGGGGATTGAGTCCATCATCAGCAAATTCGCAGATGACACTAAACTTGGGGGGGAGTGTGGATCAGCTGGAAGGCAGGAGGGCTCTGCAGAGGGACCTGGACAGACTGGAGAGTTGGGCTGATTCCAAGGGGATGAGGTTCAACACGGCCAAGTGCCGGGTCCTGCACTTCGGCCACAACAACCCCATGGGGAGCTCCAGGCTGGGCACAGAGTGGCTGGAGAGCAGCCAGGCAGAGAGGGACCTGGGAGTCTGGATTGACAGGAAGCTGAACAGGAGCC
This sequence comes from Phaethornis superciliosus, assembly GCA_023637945.1. Taxonomy (NCBI): domain Eukaryota; kingdom Metazoa; phylum Chordata; class Aves; order Apodiformes; family Trochilidae; genus Phaethornis; species Phaethornis superciliosus. The sequence goes on from JAJQWJ010000003.1 coordinate 31,048,689, forward strand.
AGCAGTGTGCCCAGGTGGCCAAGAAGGCCAATGGCATCCTGGCCTGGATCAGGAACAGCGTGGCCAGCAGGTCCAGGGAAGTGATTCTGCCCCTGTACTCAGCCCTGGTGAGGCCACAGCTCGAGTCCTGTGTCCAGTTCTGGGCCCCTCAGTTCAGGAAGGAGATTGAGGTCCTGGAGCAGGTCCAAAGGAGGGCAACCAGGCTGGTGAAGGGACTCCAGCACAAGTCCTGTGAGGAGAGGCTGAGGGAGCTGGGGGTGTTCAGCCTGGAGAAGAGGAGGCTCAGGGGAGACCTCATCGCTCTCTACAACTCCCTGAAAGGAGGCTGGAGCCGGGGGGGGTTGGTCTCTTCTCCCAGGCAACTATCAGCAAGACAAGAGGGCATGGTCTCAAGTTGTGCCAGGGGAAATTTAGGTTGGACATTAGAAAGAATTTCTTTACAGAGACGGTGATCAGACATTGGAATGGGCTGCCCAGGGAAGTAGTGGATTCTCCATCCCTGGAGATATTTAAAAAGAGCCTGGATGTGGCACTCAGTGCCATGGTCTGGTAACCACAGTGGTAGTCGTTCAAGGGTTAGACTTGATCATCTCTGAGGTCCCTTCCAACCCAGCCGATTCTATGATTCTGTGATTATACTGCAGCAAATGAAGAAGAAAAATAATGTATTTATGGTAGCTATATAAAAAAAGGATAAGAGAACTACTCTCTCCTGTTCTTGGAGGATGTGTCAGTACTGGTTTACATCTTATGCCCCTGTACTCTTATCAGATATGAATGGAGATAAAGCCTGATTTATAATGAAAAGGTGTGAAAACACTCTGATTTAGTTATTAAAGAAAAGAGAAATATTAGTGGAAGTTTGCCCGAAGTATTTGTCTTAAGGATAGTGGTGTAAATTGATTAATCACACAACGCAAACAAGTTTAATTTAGAGCTAGGATTAAAGAACACACACCATGTGACACAGGAAAACATCAGGACTGCAAATTCATTGGGACTTTTCTGAATGGCACTTCCAAATTCAAGAGTCGATGGGACAAAATTGAAATAAACCCCCTCTTTCTAATGTTCTAATTAATTTCTAGTATGATTGCCTCTGAACTTCTTTTGTTTGAGACTTGAAAAAACAGTTACAGCTCTTGTACAAAGTACTTATAGGTCACAAAGAGAAAGGTACCAATTATTGTAAATTTTGTAAGATTCTTGAAACTTTAAATTTTCACCAGTTACTAGATTTTCATGAGATGCTAAATACTGAGCAATTTCAAATTTTAAATGTTTCATCTGTTAAGCAGTGTATCCAGAATCAACTGAAGATGTATATGTTTGTATATCTATTGATTCAGTCTCTCTACAAACTCAGTTATTTCTGTATGATCAAGATAGATTGATTTTTTTATGTAGTCAAAGTGATTTCTTTTATAGCTAATAAACATATATCCACAGAGGAGCTAGTGAACTGCACCAGTGAGAGAAATTTGATTGCTCCTGGGATATTGGTAAAGGAGTTTTAACACAGGTTACTAACTCCCAAAAATGACAATGCAAGTGAAATAGAATTCCTGCTTACACAGCAGGTATTAAGGATCACCATCTGAGGCTCAGTTGTCTTATTAAAAAAATACAGGCTTTTTAAGAAGTAACTTCCTATTGCCACTGAGGAGTTTGTTCTTCTGTTGCTGAGATCCACCCTACAATGTAAGACTCATTTTTGTCACTAAATCTAGAAAAAATAGGAACATTCATGTGCCACAAATCTCTTGGCAAAGATTATTATATATTGTGAAAGTGAATTATTTTAATTTCTTACTGGTTTTAATCATGAAGAATGTGTTCAAAAAGATACAGAGAATCAGACTAGAAAAGTCACTCTATTAGCAGGGACTCTGAAGGGAGATGTGTGGTGTCTGAGGTGCCATGTCTTTTGCAGATAGTAGATTTGGATCAAATGTACAATTTTGTCTTATTAACCCCCTTGTTCGTTGGAGACACATAAAACACTGCCTAAGTAGTAAACCAGTGGGGAATGATTAAGGGAAATTCTATCTTAACTTTACCTATATTTATTCCCTCCTTTGACATTGGTGTTTAAATGTGGCATATTGTCACACTCTGAGTATGACAGTCAGAACCTGGGATTTTGCCATGAAGGAAAAATCACTGCAGTCTGGATATACTCTTTATGAAGCTCATTTTATCTACATTTCTGAGAGAAAGATCATAAAAAATAGTGGAATAGAAGGCTACTTTTCCAAGAATTTCAGTCTGTCACAAAATCTATGTTTAATGGAATAACATCGCTACCAAAATCATTGTTAATAAAAAAAACATAATAGAGGACAAATTGCATTCTATTTTCTTCCTTTTCTGGTTTTTGCAACATCATGGTCACGGAATCATAGAATGGCAGGAGCTAGAAGGAGACTCTAGAAATGATCTAGTCCAACCCCTCTGTCAGAAAAGGTTCACCTAGAGCAGTTTGCACAGGATGGCATCCAGGCAGGTTTTGAATGTCTCTGGAGATGGAGACTCCACAGTTTCTCTCAGCAGCCTACTCCAGTGCTCTTTTACACTTAGTAAAGAAGTTTTCTGTTAAACCTTCAGTGTTCCAGTTTGTGTCCATTGCCTGTTGTCATGTTACTGGTCACCACTTGAAAAAAGTCTGGTCCCATCCTTCTGAGACCTGCCCTTTAGATATTTATAAGCATTGATGAAATCCCCCCCAAGTCTCATCTTGTCCTGACTGAACAGTCGCAGCCCTCTCAGCCCATCTGTTCCACACCTTTTCTCGTATGATAGATGCTCCAGTCCTAGTGGCTCTGTGCTGCACTCTCTCCAGCAATTCCTTGTCCTTCATGAAGGGAGGAGCCCAGAACTGGATGCTTTATTCCAAATGGAGACTCAAAAGGGCAGAGTAAAGGGGGAAGATAACCTCCCTTGATCAGCTTGCTCCATTTTCCTGATGCATCCCAGGATGCCATTGGTCTTCTTGGCCACAAAGGCACATTGCTTATTCATGGTCATCCTGTTGACCAGCAGGACTCCCAGGTCTTTTCCCACAGAGCTGCTTTCTAGCAGGTCAGCCCCTAACCTGTACTGGTTCCTGGCTTTATTCCTCCCTATGAGAATACAATTTTTCTCTGCTCAGTTCTTCAGCCAGTCCAGGTCATGCTGGATAGTAACACAGCCATGATCATCACATTGAACCTGTAAAACTTTGTGGACCAAAGATGTGATCAGACATGCAGATCTTGAATTTTACAAGATTGTGTCCTTATTCCAGCAAGCAGGCTTTGAGATTTAAGAGGACAATACTGACTTTTGGGGAACCTGCATTGTGCCTTTACCTTACAGAGTAATTGGGAGTGATTAGTGGAAGGGAAAGGAAAAATTTAAACAGAATCCAAGGGGAAACAGTGTGAGCATGAAATGCTTAGACTGCAGAATATATGCTCAAGGGAACTTGAACTAATTATCATTTGAGTATATAACCTCCAGTAAAAGAAAAGGAGACTTTAAGGCACTTAACTTGCAGGACACACTTTGGATTGCCATAGCTCTTTACTCACAAGATCTGTTTTGCTGAAATGTTAGTGCAGATATCCTCTGCACCATTCTCTCTATGTTCATGTTAAATTCTTGCCTTACATCCTTCTCTCAAGGGCATATTTACAAATTCTTAGCAAGATAAATAAAATCTTTAACATGAGGAAAAGTTGAAATAATGAGCATTAGAAGGGAAACACAACCCAATTGAAAATTAATACAATTTATGATTTTAAGTTATATTCTTCTGTTGAGACTGAATCTTATGAATGGTTTATGGAAATTAATATTTGTGCAGTTTTTAAATGTAAACAGATCTTGAGACTCAGAAAAACCTTGTAATTCCTTGACAGTGGATGCCTCAGGTGTTCAGTATCTGCAGATGGAGATCAGATTTTCACACTTTATTATCACTCAGAAATTTCCACAGCACTACTTATCATCAGATATTCAACATTTTGCAAACTCTAGTGAAGTTGAAAGTATTATACTGATTTTTCTCAACAACTGAAAAGGATATCTTGACACACCTAAAAATTAAATCTTATTTTGTTCTTAAAGGGCTATCCTAACTTTACTTCTTAGTTTTTTTAATAATTTAAAAAAAAAAATCAAAGATAAGCCAAAGTACTCTAAGAATGTTTTAATTGAGAATATTATTGCAGGCCCATCAGAACAGGGATAATTGAGCCCATGCCTTGATCAATGATATACACATAGCCTGTTTCTTTTAAAAATACTCTCCATATGGGGCAGATCTAATACAGCAGTGCAAATACCCTTAGAAGAATAGTGATAATTAAAAAAAAAAAAAATCCTCAGATCTCCTTAAATCGATAGTAATGAGGATATATGTTAAATTAACAGCAGATCACTTTAATTAAGATCTCATAAACTCATGAAGTTGTATTTTTTATAGTGGTTTTTTTCATAAATTAGAACCATTAAATATGTGGTTCTTTTGCTTATTGAATATGAACTTGATTTAACCCTACACATACTAGACAACTTCTTTATTCATCAAGATTATTTACAGATAACTACAGTTAATATTAATCGGCATATTTTACAAATATTTTGGGGGTACACTTTGATTCTTTGTAATACAGTGATACATAAAACATGAAGTGATTTATGCCAGTTATTTGGTTTGGAGCAGATGAAAATAAAAAGAACTGTAATGTTTGTTACATAATGAAAGTGTCTTTAGGCTGTTCCAGCATTCAAGTATAAGTGGTCCAAAACAGCTAAGCTTAGGGACATTCTTAGGCTGCAGTCCTGGATTAGACAAGGATTTGGCACAAGATGTATCTGTGCGAGAAAAAACTGATCTGCTCTTCTGCTTTAATAGCTAGCTTAGCAAATGTACCATGATGTTAATGCCTCTACATAACTGAATTCATTATTTTTTCCTATTTGATGCTGTATCCTGAGAAGAAAATAAGTATTTCAATCTTTTAATGGTACTATTTCTTTTTTTAAATGAACATTTGATTCTAAATGGATAAAGAATCAAGTCTACTGTTGCAAAAGCATATTGAAGGAAAAAAAGCAGGTGGTGTTATTCTAGACACCATAGTTTATGACTACAGTTATGTAGACTGCTAGAAATTTCCCTGTCTTTGCAAAACTTTCAAGATGCTTAAAATCTATTCCTTCATTTACATTCTGTATATGAAATGAGGGAGAACTCTTTCGTCAGTACTTTGCCTTTTTCAGTAGTCTCATTTAGGTCAACAGTAGAGCAAAAAAGGTTCCTCCTGTAGGAGGCAGTCCTCCATGAACTTCTCCATGCGTCCTTTCCATGGGGTGCAGTTCTTCAGGAACAGAATGCTTCAGCTTTGGCTTCCCATGGGATCACAGCTCCTGCCAGCAAATCTACTCCAGTGTGGTCTCCTCTCTCCGTGTGTTCTGTCAGATGTTGGGTTACCAGCCATGGGGTCACAGCTTCCTTCAGGCACATCTGCTTACTCCAGTGGCTCCTCCATGGGCTGCAGGCAGAATTCTGCTCCACAATGGACCTCCATGGGTTGCAGGTCATGGTGAGCCTGTCTCACTATGGTCTTCACCATTGGCTGCAGGGGAGTTTCTGCTCTGGTGCCTGAAGCACATTCTCTCTCCCTCCTTTCTCATTGACCTTGGTGTCTTCAGAGTTGTTTCTCTCACATATTCTTTCTCCTGTCTCCAGCTGAAGCTGTGCAGGTTTTTCCCCCCTTTCTTCAATATGTTATCACAGAAATGCTACCACCGTTGATGATGAGCTTGGCCTTGGCCAGCAGCAGGTCCATCTTGGAGCCAGCTGGAATTGGCTTTATCAGACATAGAGAAGATTCTAGCTGCTTCTCTCAGAAACCACCCCTGTAGCCCCCATGCCACTGAAACCTTGCCAGACAAACTCAGTACATACTTAACATTAAGAAAATAGTTTGCTAGACATTCAGTATGGAGAACAAATGGACATAAAAGCAGTGTACCAAAGGAGGCAAATGCATTCATATGGATTCATTCTTTTTGTTAGGTATTTCTGTTCTAATAAGTTGCTTGTTCTTGCCTGGAGAACTAGTGCTACTCCAGATCCCAATTGTCTTTGAGTAGCAAAAGCACTTTAATTTCTGAACTCCACTCTGCTCTCAACTACAATGTCTTGAAGCCCCATACTGGACCCATGTAGAGTCTATCTCTGCCACCATTAGTGCTGGACAGAAAGCTCTTGAAATTATATCTGTCATCACTGGCTCTATGTGACAGTAACTAAGAAGCTATCTTTATAAAAGTTCACTGATGAACTCTCAGCTCTGTAGAAAAAAAGATATGTTCGATGTTCCCCTCCCCCCATAAATCTGCTTTCAAAACAAAACAAGAAGTTACATGGTGTTTTAGTAGGAAGTGAAATTCTGTTTTATATTTATTCATCTGCTTACTTGCAAGAGAGGAGCATGCAGCTGTTGACATTATGGGCTTCAAAGGATGCTTCTGTGAAACTCCATAATAAGCAAACCACCATGCAGCAGTCAGGAAGGTTTTTACTGCTGGGGTATCATACAGGTTATACACAGTTAGGATAAGTTTATAATTTGTCAGTAGAGAGCTACAAATTTAATTTGCACCTTTATTGCAGTCAGTTCCCAAGCCAATGAAATCAGGCTCCAGGAGATCTTGTACCAATCCTATTACCAGATCCTGTTAGTTGTACAATTTACCTGGCCTGAGCTCAGTGTGTGCTCCCTGTTCCTCCACTAACTAAATTATTTCCTGGCCACTCCCAAACTTTGTCTGTAGGGAAGTACACAGCCACTTGCACACTTGCACAGTCACGCAATGTAAATAAAACAGCAAAGGGGGTTGGAATGCATTTGAGCAAAATCTGATCAACTCTTCAAAAGGAGAATACATAACCAAATTGGATTTAAGTCTCAAAAAAAAAAAGAAATCAAATTGCACTGCACTGCTTTCAGAATGTTTTCCTTTTTGAAGTGTGAATAAAATTTTTCATATTGAGTCTAAGACAAATAAGAGATGCAAGCAATCTCTCTCTCTCTCTCTTTATTACTTAGTTTGAAATGCATACCACACTTGTCTTGAAAGTGAGCTTTTAGCACAAACTTACATAAATTGCTTTATTATAAATGTGTAAAATTTTGTTCAACTCATTAAGAAAATTATATACTGTTTTGCACTTAAGATTATTTGACAGCTTTTGTTATTTTTTGTCACATTCTTCTGGCTTGTGTAGTTATTGCATGTAAAATTCAATTCCTACACAAATGTATTTTCAAATACAAATAAATTTAATGTTTGTAAGCCTTTTTCTGCACAAAAGAAGTATAACTTCTATCTACATAATCTGATTCTGCTCTGGAATGCACTAATTTAAACTCAAAGTACCTCTGAAATCAGTGGAGTAGAACAGTCTGTTTTGGCAGTCTTCCTATGTCTGTAAGTCAATCCTGAATGCAATAGTAACAGTTTGCAAAAACACATAGTTCTGCAGATAGGAGTGCATAGTACATACTTGTGTGGCCATATTCAATAATATTTTGTTACGAAATATGCCAAATAGCTCTGAAGGTTAAAAAAATTTACAGAAGACTGTTTTTACTATGAAATAGGTGGAGAAATTACTTTGGTCCAGCTCATCCACTCTCCATGGCCCATATATGAAAAGCATAATTATAAAGCTTTGTGAGAAGAAAACTGAGAGGGGAAATTCATAAACTGTTTCAAAGTCAGCAGAGAAGTCCTTTTTGGGGGTTATTCTCACTTCTTCCTGCAATTAGGAAAAAAGCAAACCACAAAACAACAAAGAAACAAACAAAAGCAAACAGAAACATAAACTCATCTCTAAAACACAAAGTTTCTGGATCACCTCTGTGTCATTGTCTGAAGAGACAGCCTGCTACCAGGATGTTCTCCACCTAACTGAAGTCCAGGTAAAAATAGAAATGAGGTGTGTCTGAAACTCAATTTTTTTTTTTTTTCTGCTACATTTCCGCTGTATTTTCCAAAGTCAAGAAGAAATTTGTCTTCGTTTTAGTTTATAGTGTTCATTTAAAAGATATTTGTAATTTGCAGTACTTCATACCTGCTGTAACATGCGTCTTTTTAATTTCTCAACGTTCTTTAGTCTGATTTTTGCTCTCACTAAAATCAAATCTGAGTACTCAAACAGCATAGATTTAGAAACAGAAGCGAGGCAGGGTAGGAGAATTTGTGTTCCCAAAGAATTTTCATTTGATTATACTCAGTCTGAAGAGGCTTAGGTGTACACTTGCATTTGGAAGTATGGATACAGGCATGATCTGGCAGATATCTAGGTGTGCAAAAATGTGGGAGAGCACATTTCACAAGTTAAAATGAGAATTAAGATGTTCCTGGGCGTAACTAGCTGATTTGTAAAAGGGTCATGATGTACATGGGTACAAGACAAGCTTGCAAAGGATGCCTCTAGGAAAATGACAGAAATGCCTATAGTGACTTGCAGAAAACAACTCTACAACTTGGGAAGTTATAGAGAGTACTAAAATTAGTCCCAAGAGGCCATTTCCATAATCTCCTCCCTCCTGCGCTTGCCCAGTGTCTCATGGTGGTGGTCGTGGTGGTGAGTAAAAATGAAACAAAGATCTTTCTCTGGGTAAACTTTTTCACCTCTTCTTCTCTGGACATGCTTATTTCTTCAATCTTCAGCCAAGCCGACAACGTGTTCTGGTTCTTATCTCCGTTTATTGTCAGTTTAGCATATATATTTCCCTTATAAGGTGATAACTACCTAAATAATGTCATAGCTTCTATTAAACAAGCATTCTGTGGTAGCTTCTATCAGGTCAATGTGACCCCTAGACAATTACTGGCAGGCATTTTATATTAGCCCTTACATCAATAGGGAGTGGAAATTGGTTTTTATTTTGTTTGTAGAAGGTGGACAAAGCATGATACTAAAGTTGTTAGTAAAAATTAATGCAAAAACAACAAGAAAAAAAAAGTTGTCTTCTTTAATGAATAATACAAAATGACATCCACTTGTGTCAGTTTTTAATGGATGTTTTATATAGGAACTAAAATAAATTTATTTTGGATTATGCATCTTTGTGTTCAGTCATGTTTATAGTCAAATTTGCTGTCATTTTTGCCTTGTTCTAGATGTTTTAATACCCAACTTATTCAAGTTTTCACTTAAGTATTCTGTTCAAAATTTAAAAAAAGACACAATATTTTTTTCTTCCAATATGAAGCATGATAAAATGACACTCTTGTTTTCATACAGTTTTTATATAGTTTTGTGCTCCTATTAACAAAGCTGATGACCTAACCACCTCAACAGGTCTCTCAAGTATCTATGTGATAATATTGGCCACATAAAAATATCAGTTTGTTAGTAAATAGTGACAGTCCTTGGAAGATGATAACTGTGTAAACGTGTGAAGGAATTACCTCTCTTCAGCTTTCTTCTATTGTGGGATGGAAACTGAGTTTACACACGGTTCTTGATGTATAGGGGAAAAAGGGAAGAATATTTCTTCCTTACCGAAGAATATAAAAATGGTGATGTGATTATTTCACTGGGAATTTTTTCTTGAGAAATCTTACCTTTCATACATCGTATTAGATTTCTACCAGCAACTTCTGTTGCAAGAAACATTGTACTCAAAGAAAACCATTTTGTTAGTATCTGAGTCTTTCTTTCTTGTCTTAAAGTCAGTCTTCTTGCATGCAGACAATCTGCTTTATGGGAATAAGACATCAGTGTGTAGGTAAGATCTTATTGTTATTGAACATTCTTACGACAGAGAGGTTCACAATTATATGTTGGTGCAGAAGTTCTTTTGTTTTCTGAGTGCACAGGATTAATAAAAATAGCTATCAAAAGAATAATAAACAATTGAAATTCTACTTTTTTATTTTTTACTTTTTTTTTTGGCACTGTAACGCATTAACCTTGCTTCTAGATACATAATAGAACTTAATGTCAGTTTTCTGTTCAAATTACAGTACATGTTTTTCTTGAAAAGCAATAGTATCTTTTCTATAAAGAACACCCTCTGAGTGCAGAAACATACTTCATCAGTGCTCCTTCCTTTTTACATTTAAGATACTTCAAAAAAATTCAGAGGGATGAGAAAAAAATCTCTTTTTTATAGTTGCACCTCTTTCAGCTCTTAAAGTGCGGGTCTGTACACATTATTTAATCAAGTTTAGTGTTCTTGTATTTAGTCTTTATTCAATTACAGTTTTGGCTGTGAAAATTATAGGGATCTGTTGTTGCAAATGTTTGTAACTTATTTATTACAACTCACATGTTTACCAGAGCTCTTCCTCCGACTGTGCATTTAGTAGCATCATCAACTTTCTCAATGGAATACTGCTTTGGATTTTTTTTTTCTGTTTATTAATAAAAGGATGAAATAAATTTGGGATTTTTCCAAGGGTGAGGGATTTTCCCTTGTATGTGGTCCAACAGACAACCCTGTAAGGAAGACAGAAAACCTGAAGGAAGGAAGACTCTTCACTGGTCAGTGAGGACTGGGTTAGAGATAATTTGAGTAAACAGAACACACACAAGTCCAACGCCCCCATGAGATGCACCCACAAATTCTGAGAGAGCTGACTGATATTGTTGATCTACCATTTTCCATCATTTTTGAAAGATCATGGAAAATAGATGCCCGAGGACTGGAGGAAGGCACAGTGTCACTCAATTCTTCAAGAAGGGCAAGAAGGATCCAGGAAACTACAGACCACTCAGCCTCACCTCCGTCCCTGGAAAGGTGATGCAGCAGCTCATTCCGGAGGTCTTTTCTAAGAACATTGCAGAAAAGAAGGTTAGCAGAAGTAGCCAGCATGGACTGACCAAGGGGAAAAAAATGTTTCATGAATCCAATAGCCTTCTATGATAGTGTGACTGAATGGGTAGATGAAAGAAGAGCACTGAATGTTGTCTACCTTGACTTTAGCAAGGCTTATGACACTGTCTCCCATACTGTTCTCGTGGCTGGACTCAGGAAATATAGGTTAAAAGAGTGTACAGTGAGATGGATTGGGAACTGGCTTAACAACAGAGCTCAGGGGGTCATGATCAGTGGTGCAGAGTCCAGCTGGAAACCTGTCACTTCTGGTGTTCCCCAGGGGTAAGCACTGGATCCAGTCCTGTTCAACATCTTCATCAGTGACCTTGATGAAGGGACAGAGTGGGTCCTGAGCAACTTTACTGATGATACAAAACTGGGAGGAGTGGCTGATACACTAGAGGGCTGTGTGGCCATTCAGCATGATCTGGACAAACTGGAGACCTGGGCGAAAGGGCATCTAAGGAGATACAATAAGAGCAAGTGTAGAGTCCTGCACCTGGTGAGGAATTACACCATTTACCATTACGAATTAGGGGTTGACCTGCTGGAAAGCAGCTCCAGGGAGAAGGGCCTTGGAGCACTGGTGGATCTGGGCCCCTCAGTTCAGGAAGGAGATTGAGGTCCTGGAGCAGGTCCAAAGGAGGGCAACCAGGCTGGTGAAGGGACTCCAGCACAAGTCCTGTGAGGAGAGGCTGAGGGAGCTGGGGGTGTTCAGCCTGGAGAAGAGGAGGCTCAGGGGAGACCTCATCGCTCTCTACAACTCCCTGAAAGGAGGCTGGAGCCAGGGGGGGGTTGGCCTCTTTTCCCAGGCAACTATCAGCAAGACAAGAGGGCATGGTCTCAAGTTGTGCCAGGGGAAGTTTAGGTTAAATATTAGGAAGAAATTCTTTACAGAGAGGGTGATCAGACATTGGAATGGGCTGCCCAGGGAAGTAGTGGATTCTCCGTCCCTGGAGATATTTAAAAAGAGACTGGATGTGGCACTCAGTGCCATGGGCTGGTAACCACAGCGGTAGTGGATCAAGGGTTGGACTTGATGATCTCAGAGGTCCCTTCCAACCCAGCCGATTCTATGATAATAAGTTATCTATGGGACAGCAATGTGCCCTCATGGCCAAGAAAGCCAATGGTATTCTGGGTTGCATTAAGAAGAATATGGCCAGCAAGCTGAGAGATGTTCTCCTCCTCTGCTCTGCTCTAATGAGACTGCATCTCAAGTATTGTACCCAGTTCTGAGCTCCCCAGTTTAAGACGGACAGGGTGATACTAGAGAGTCCAACAGAGGGTTACAAGGATGATCAGGGGACCAGAACATCTGACTGGAAAGGCTGAGAGGCCTGGGGCTATTTGGTCTGGATGAGGCTGAGAGGGGATCTTGTTAATGTTTATAAATATCTGAACAGTGAGTGTCAAGTCTCTTTTCAGTGGTGCCCTTTGATAGGACAAGGGGCAATGGGCATAAACTGGAGCACAGAAAGTTCCACCTCAACATGAGGGAAAACTTTTTTACTATAAGGGTGACGTAGCACCGGAACAGGCTGCCCAGAGAGTTGTGGAGTCTGCTTCTCTATAGCCTTTCAAGACCTATCTGGACACATTTCTGTGTGACCTGCCCTAGGTGATCCTGCTTTGGCAGAGGGGTTGGACTTGATGAACTCCAGAGGTCCCTTCTAACCCCTACCATTTTATGATATGGATGTCCTTTTAAAATCCTGTAATGTAAAACATATATGCTGATGTCAGAACATAATTCATCCTCTTCATCCACAAACTCTAAGGAAACTGAAGTAGCTGCAGGCATTTAATTCCTTAGTTTCATTGCTAGTGGAAGATCATTTGTAAAATTGGTCAGTAATTTTATTTTATGAGAGGTAACTATGAAACTTCAAGATTATGTAAGGTTCAGAAAGCATTTCATACATCTTCCTAATCTCCCGTGTACTTCTGCCTGGCAGATGGGAAGCCAAAGGTTCCAAGTTTACTTTATGGTGTTTCTGATATTTCTGAGGCAAAATCTCATATTCATACATGGATTTTCAGGAATTTTGGATCCATCAATATTTAGTTTCTTTGCCAGGGATGTCCTTTAATTTGTTAATATTGTGCTATATTTAACTATGATATAAACAGAATGGAATACACAAATAACTTGCATCTGTGTCTCTAAAATATGTTGTATGTTAATTTACATTTCAATTGAAGAATTCACATGCAATTACACTGCTCACTCTACTGCTAAATGGACTGTTAAACTGGTCTATAATTTTGTAGTTTCCAAAGGCTCCTTGGTTGCGTCTCACAGAATTGTTTACAAATGTTCTAGAAATTTACTGGAATTTCAGCTATAGCAGAACTGTAATTGTCTTCCTTATTATGCATTCATGTGCTTGCTAGTCCAAAGGTCAAAGGCTTCAGCATCCCACTTTTACAGCCAAGCACAAAGAAGCTGAATAACCAGAACATGTAGTTACCAGGCAAAAGCATCTATTGATTAAAGCCACTCGAGTATTTGGCAAGAAGAAAGTTAAAGACAAAATTTTATCCTTGCTTTACGCTATTTGCCTAAAAATGGGCCTGGTTTAGAAGCAAGAGAGATGTTTCTGTAATGAATCAAATAATTTTTGTTTGTTTATTTCTGAAATACAAGCAACCCATCCATACAACTTTCTATAGCTTAATTTTGCTTCGTTGAAATGAGGCCTGGTGTCCAAACCAAACAATGCTATATCTTTCCAATATGCAAAATATTTCCTTGTGGAGAGAGTTGGGGTTAGTTACTCATAAGGATTTGGTAAATGTGTGCTGTCTCTCACATTTGATAACTTACATGTTCCTATAAGGTCACAAATACAAATTATTTAAATGAAACTAAGATTGTAGTCCAAAAGTAATCTGTTCTAGAGTGAAAAATGCTTTGGACAATACCTTAGACCCATGTTTTTAGGGTTAATCTCTGCTTAATTAATTCCCTTGATTTTGTGTGCCAGCTTGAATTCTACCTACTAGCCCTTCGAGTTTCTTTACGTGCCTCAAAAAGGAGTGTATTATTCTGATTTATACTAAAACTCAATGCATGAAGACAGAGGATTTCTTGGAGTACATTTGTAAGTGATTTCACTGATAAAATATGAAATGGAATATCTGCAGATTTAATTTTTCAGGTATGGAGACTGGTTACTGAAGAATTTCCAAATCTTCCTGACAAAATTCTTTGTGCTTTGTAAACCCAAACAGAACAATAAAATTCAAAGAGATACGTCTTTCGTTAAAGATACAGTTGTGACGAGGAAAACCATATAAAACCAGATAAACAATAAAAACCATCAGACAAACAATAAAAAAAGTTAGAGTTATGAATTAGCAAACCTTTATATTTTTCAAAAATATAAAAATCAGGGGTCTTGAGTTTATACTTTATGTAAACTGACATAGGTCTTTTGAAGTCAGCGAAGATATGCTTATACCTCAGGGGATCCATCTCATTGAGAGAGTTATTACAGTCAAAGAAAAGTGAAAGTCCCAAGAGTCTTCACAAGAATGATATTTCATTTTCATCTCAAGATTATTGTAGTAGTTCATCAACTTTGACCATATGATAAAGCTTCTTGTGAGATGTTGTTCTCCTTGCATAGGGCCTGAAGCAAGCACATCCTGCTTTTTCAAAAGTGGATATCTGGTTTGACAAGAAAATGGAATCACTCTAATGAAACTAGGAGAGAAGGGGAAAACCTATTACTTGCAGGCTGAGGATTGAAAACTACTGTGACTGTTCTTGCTGCTTTTTAAAGAAAGCTTGATTAGTGTTGTTTTTCCTTCAATGTGGGGAAAAATATACCAACTTGAAAACTTTTTCTTAGAGAAGTTACTGTAAGAAACAAACCATTAAGGAACCTTTGTAGTAAAAACATCCTTTTGTATTTGTTTGGTGTTAAGTATTTAGTATAGCTTTTTTTCCTCCATTCCCAATAACAAGGAACATATTGAAGGATGTGTTTTCACTCCATTTATTATTCTGTAGATTCAGAGTTTCTGATTCTTTCATTGGCTTCCCATGTGGTTTCCTAAGACAAAGTTTGTCACCATATAAAACTGAATTAATTTCTTCCATATTTTAGAGGTCTCTTGAGGATAAATCTACATATTAATGTAAAGTGGCAAGATATTACTGTGACAAATATCACCTTTTAGAGAAAAATCTACAAATAAGAATGTTGCATTGTAGCTCAACCCATTTTGGCATAAAATGAATTTTGTTCTTTCTTGTTACACTAACAGATCACCAATTTTCATTATCTTGCAAATAAAAGAAAGGCTGAAATTACCAAGTACTGTAATAATTCATGGTCCCATCTATCTCCCAGTAGTATTAACAGAACCTTTTATTTGCTATCAGAAGCCATTATTGGGTACCATCAGTTACCTTTTGCAAAAAAAGCCCCAAAACATTGCCATCTAAATAATCTAGCAACATCCATGTTTCTTCTGGAAGACTGAAACATACTGCATTTATTCATGTAATATTTCAGACAAAAGTATGGTGTTATATGCCACTGGATGCAGAATTTGGTCTCAAAAGTAGCTGCATGGCAGACTCCCTAGGTTTCCTTGGCCAGTGGAGCATGGCTCCCTGACACCACAGAGTTTGAAGATCAAGCAGGAATGAAGCTTGTGAGAAACCTGTGTGAGACTTGAAAAGGGAAAGTGGCTCTTCTGGACTTCCCAGTCATGGAAGCTAAACCATGGATAATTCCAGTGCTTATGTGTGCATGACTAGGAGGTTTCAGTTATTTCTTGGATCATTCCCTCGTACTATTTATATTTATAATGTAAGCTATCATTATACAACCTATAAATTCAACTCTGTAAACCTCTGAAATTATGAAAAATCAGAATGCAAATCTACTTCTAGCTTTCAGAACAATTTGCCCCCTTTTCCATAATAATAATACAACTATGTGGATGGACATAAGTTTTATTTATAAATACTGTAATGTATTAAGCCATATTATAGCATTTAATTGAGGCATGTTGTAAATACACTCTGGTGTTTATCCCAATTGAGAAGTTTCTGATAAAGTTAATTGAAATGTTTTCAATGATTTAACTTTTAAGGGGAGGAAGTGAAAATGTTTCTAAAGTATCTTTCCAAAGTATATTACAATGAAGTATATTTCTAAAGTACCCGAGAAAAAAAAAAAAAAGGCTATTTATATGCAAGAAATATATTTTGGGGGGAAAAAAAAAAAAAAAAAGAGAAAGACTGGCAGAGATATATTGGCTGAAAGAAGCTATTGCTGCAATTAGATGAATTGAAATAACAGATCAAGAGAAAGAGCTAAATGTTACAGTGAGACCTTATTGAAAGAATTCAATTATTAATTTAATTGCAGATGTATTGCAGTTATGAGGAAAATCCAACATATGTCCATCAGAAACTACATTGACTTCTGTGTCAAAAAAAAAAAAAAATCTGACTTACTTAGACAAAAACTGGAGATTAGTTTGTATTCATTCTTTCATCAAACTTAATCAATTCAGAGACAGACATCATAAGACTAGGAATAGGTCAGTCAGAAGCTAAAGACAATTATTCATGAGTTTACGTGTGTCTGCATATGCTTAGGACAGCACAAATGTCTATTTCAAATAATTTAGTAGTTATGTAACTTGAAGTTTCTATTAGATATTCTCAAGTACACACAGCAATATTTGCTGTTGAGGCTCCTAATATAACCTAGAGAGTCCTGCTTTTAAAAATTAATCACTAAATGTGCTGGTAGCTCTGATATATTTTTCCTTTCTATTTAAAGGAGGAAATAATATTCTTTCACATCCTCCCAGGCATCTTTCTGGTATTCTCAAGGCTTAAATGCTAGCTGAAAGGCATGGGACACAATGTGAATATTAATGTCCTGGCTGAGCTGACAAATGAGCTCTGTTTGGGCCATAGCCAGACATGAGCATTCAAATTATGGAACTAGTCCAGGAGGCTGAGAGTTTCAGAGAATCTGGGGAAAAGTATGACAAAAGTGCTCAGCAGCTATCTCATAAAGAGACTGCTCTAGAAATCTGCAGCCTCTGCCTATATTCACTCACTGTTAAGATAAACTTGCTCTGGTCTTCTATCAGGAATTAGATTTGTTAATGCATCTTTTAGCAAGGTAATAAAAGTAGTCTGTTTTAAACATAAAAGAATGATGCCTGAGCTCTGTCAATGTTTCAGCTCACCATGTGAAGATGCTACTTTCACAAAGCAAAGGAACACATGCTGAGGTAAAGAAACAAACCAAAAAACCCTGCTCCCTCATCTGAGCAGTTCTTCCTTCTTCAGCTCAGAGCTCATCCGAGATTCACCAGCTTTTCACTTATTTTTTCCCAGCAGAAGTCTACATGAAATCTGTTGGCATGACTCTTTGTATATGTGAAGTGAGTAGCAATGCTCTGAAAAATCACAAGGACTAAGCCAGCTGAATTTTTGACTCTCCAGTTTCAGAAAATCCCTCGCTTCTTAATTTTGCAGTGCAAGTGCTTTAGAACATTTCTACGTGCTTTGTTCTAAAACTGGCAAATGCTTGCTGCAAAGAAAGTCTTTTAGTAGAATAATAAGTATTATTATACTTTTTATATATATACTTTATGAAAAAGTACATATATACTTTATAAGAAAGTCTTTTAGTATAATTTTACAGGCAACAAATATTTTCTTCCACTGTTCCATGGTAAGAGACCCTCTTCACTGCATGTGTCACAGGGAACTCGGAAGGAGAAGATCCTCTTTGCTGCCGTCAAAATCACAATGCTTCAGCCACAGCTCTAAGCACATGTTAGGGTATGCTGGGTTTAAATATTAAGCAGCCAAATTCCTGTCAGTCTGTTATCTAGCTCAGGCCTGATACACTCAAATTTTCTTTTGGGAGTAGTAGAAGAGGAGCACATATGTGGCTGCTGGACTTTGGCAGCTCTCCATGTGGACAGCATGCACAGGCAGTAATGGAGCTGTTATCCAGGAATAATGAAGGCATAGGCTGACATTCATAAGGTAGACAGGAGACATGGTGAAGTGTGAACCCTGGAGCTCTGGTGTGTGTGGAGGACAGCCAAGCTCCACAGTCACTGCACTGGATTTTGTGCAGGAACACTCAAAGAGCAGGTGTCCTGCAGCAAAACATTTAAATCACCCATGGTTGTGTCTTTGTACCCTCATCTTTCTACTAGGTGTTGAGATGATAGCTTCAGTATAAAAAAATGCAGAAAGAGGGTGTATAGATGTAATTTTTAAGGCACATCCCTTTGGGTGAGCTGAACCTTTTATGTATAGTAATATAGAAAGTAATATAGTAATATAGAAAAATATAGAAACCTTGAAGTTCAGAATTTCCAAACTGGTCTTAAACTTGAACATTTTTGGGATATGTATTCAGAATTTGCCCTATCAGTATTCCCCTAAAAATTGGCAAAAATACAAAAGAATACCTATGACCAGATAGGGAAAGATAAATCCTCTGGGTTCAATATACAAGCACCTAGGGAGGATGCCTGCAATTGGAAGAAAGGACCCTTGCAACAACACACTACTGAGAAAAGCAGATATACTTAGTAGTGAGAACACCAAGATTGCTAAAAAGTCTCTCAACCCACCCAAAACCCAGCTATATAATGTATAATCTTCATTCAGTGTGGTGACAATAAAGAACCTGCAGTGCATGACATTTCCCTGTTTTCTTTCCAAATATTTCTTAATTCTATGGCAAAAAGCTGGACACAATTATTTTCTAATGAGTCCACTGTTTTTTGACATAATATTTATAATACTATAAATATTTATGTAAATATTTATATAAATATTTATGACAAAATGGATATACCAATAGGATACACTAAAGGTGGAACAAGGAAGTGATTATTAGGTGGAAAGATTTCCAGTAAATTTTACTGAACACAGATACTGTTTTCAAAAAATAGCTTTGAATGAGACTAAAATATATTAAAAATAGCTTGAAAAGATATTGATCTACGCTGAGCTTTACCAAATGACTACTAAAATGACTACCAAGTAGCACTTCAGCCAGTAGATCTTGCATTACAGCCCTTTATGTAGTTGTACAACAACTTAATGTAGTTAGTGATGTGCACTGCCCTGCAATTATAAATTATTTGCATAGTAATTTAAAAAATCTTTTAATATAGCATGATGGAAAAGATTACTTCTGCTGTGGTACTTATTCTAGTGTATCATTACTGTTCAAACTTTCAACATTTAGCTATGACAAAGGTTATGAACATGTAAGCAGAGTTTCAGAATATTAAGTGGAATCACTCTTCCTCTGCAAAGTGCCTTGCCCCAGCATAGTGCTAGAGGGAAATTTCTTTCTTAAGTTTGAAACTTAAGTGCATACTCTTTTATTCATTTGGGAATATATTCTTAGATTAGATGCAGTCTTCCATGCCATGCTGTTCTTCAAAGTTTTGAAATAATGGCTTTATAGCATGATTTAAAAGTAACTCTTAAGGAATTTTGTTGCTACTATTTACTCTATTGCTGACAAGGCAAGTTGAGGGTCTCAACTGAATTTTGTATCAGAAGCAATCTATTTTGAAACTTGTATTATTATGAATTTTTTTGGAAAGACCTTCAGATATTAATATTGCATTTCACTGAAGAAGACTAGAGTTAAATCCTTGCTGTATGAGTCGGGGAAAAAAAAAAAAAAAAACATACTTGACAAGGCTATCTCTTATCTTCAGAATAAACAACTTAAATGGAAAACTTGAAGATAACCTAAAGTATGTGTATGTATTTTCCCTCTTCAACTTCACCTATTATTCATTACAGCATGGAATCCAGTTCTTTGAATGTTAAATGGAACAGAAATCCCACTGTGCTCTGATACAATATTGTGTATGTAAGGTAGAAAAGGTAGCTGTCTCTCTTGAGACATAGATGTAGTGTCCATGCAGTGTACATACTGCATTTTATTATGTGTCACAAAAGTCACATTTTCTCCTCAGGCTGTCATTAGCATTTACTTTATATTGGGTATCCTAAGACAGCAGATGCTAACCTATTTGCTTAAAAAAACCACAGGCTGACTAGACTTCTGAGACCAATGCTAATCTCAGCTGGGGCTAAGTTACTATAATGTCTTGAACTAGACTGTCCTACTGCTAGGCAGTGCCACCTTACACTCTTCATGTAAGGTAAGTAGCAATTACATACTAGTTGACCTGTAGAAATTATTTCTGTGTTAGCTTTTGTATATTCTCTGTTCTATGTTTTTAAGGAAAAAATCTGTAACTTGAAAAGCTCCTGTGGCAAATTACTTCTACTTGGGTTATTATTTATATTTTACCTTATTCCATGGTTAAATGACTAAATGGTAGAAGGAATGATCCTGATGAGCTTTCCATACACAACATAGCAACTAACTTATTGTCCAAATCAAAATAGTCAAATTCACAACAGCATATATGAATGCATTTATGATGAATATACATGCATTCATATGTCAGTTCTTTTCATTCTCATTTATATGAAGTCCCAGATTTTGCAACTCTTTTTATTGAATACATATCCACTGACCTAATGTGTGTAAATTTTCTTCCCTCTAATGCAACACTTTTAGTAATGAAATCACCACTCATTCACCATACCTCCTTTTCAAGAAGAAAGGTAAACTTTCTTAGCTGTATTTCAGAAGTATTTATGTACAGTTTTCTCAAGTGAATAAGGTGCTTCACTTTGAAACTAACAGATAAAATTCAGGTTGTAAATTACAGCAACACTTTTTATTTGTAATAGCTGCATACAAATGCATGCTTTTGCACTTTCTTATTGATAACGAAAAAGATTTTAGATCTTAAAAGTTTTTGCTGAAGTGAGCTCCTTTCAAAGGGTGTTGGCATGTGCCCTAATCTACTGTTTTTTTGAATAATATTTTCTAATTGTTTAGCATAATACTGGTCCTGCTAAGATGAGAAATTCCTTATTTATGTAATGATGCAGTTACCCATCACCTTTTCCATGTGTTTTACTCAGGGAACAAACTGTTTCTTTCCTTTTGCAACTGGACACAGAAAACTATTCAGGTTTAGAAAACTATGCTTCAGGTTTAGAACTTAGCAACTATTAACAGTATAGAATAAATTTCCCATCCTGGACCTGTTTTTATGACATATACAAATGAATTGTGAACATGTGCTCAGTATCAGTAGATCAGCTTTGCTAATGTGGAGAAAATCTCAGTAAATCTGATGATAGGAATTTAGGGAATATGTCAAGGTATATTAGAAGATGGGTGAGAATATGGTCTGGAGCAAACATTTAAGAGATAAGAGATAAAAATTAAGAAAAAAAATATAACTACGTTATTTTAGGTACTTTAAAAAATATTTGGATATACAGGTGTACACCTTATGTCAGTCATTAGAAGGACTATATTCCACTTGAACAAAATAAACTTGTGATGTAAATGTAAAGAGGTACATGGCTGCTTTCAAGGAGATGGTTCTAAAATAAAACTCCCCTTATAAGCAGAATGAGTCAGTTTTATATGGGAAAATCAACCTCCCACAGTTCACACTAATAATAGCCCTAAAAGGTGCACTACAGCTGTCTAAGCAGTGCTGACAACAAGGTAAAAACAATCTTCTAATAATTATCTTTTTTTCAAATTGAACATAATATATAATATTTAACATAAAAATAGTTTACAAAATGCCCCTGGTATCATATGAATGGCACATGACTCCACTATACAGTCATCAAGAAGCTAATCATAACAACTTTTAATTTTAAGTTCATGAGTAAACTCAAGTCAACTGGATTAGTCATATGTATAGCATTAGATACAAAAAGCTGTTCCTATAAAAATGGAGCTAAAATTAATGCTACCTCATAAATTTAGAAAAGCATTTTTTTCAAGGAAACAGTTTTGTTAAAGCTGAAAGTTGTTCTCTCCTTTGTCTGTATCATTGTGGGTTTTATGACTTTTCACTGTGTTTTGAAACAGCTTGTTCCATTAGTTTGTCAAGAAAACATTGCCTTTGAACCTCTCTTTCAACTACTAAACCTTCTAGATGATTAGAGCTCAGTATGAAGTAAACAATTTGCTTCTGTATGCATCTAATATATACACAGTGAAATGTGATACGGATTTAAATTGATAAACAAAGAATATTCTTGCTATCCTTTTCTACGTCTGAGAAAAACTTAACTCATCTTCAACTCAACTTCAACTGAGAAAAACAACTGATATATTGCAGTGAAGCATGTTTTTCAATGAAAGTTTACAGCAGCTCATCAGTACTCATGAAAAATTGCCTGTGTAAATGCCTCTGTGTTATTATTTCACCTTTCTGACAAGTATCGTCCAACTGGGACTTGTTTATTCTGAGCGTTGGCCGATACCAGTCGCCACCTGAAAGGACTTCTTTCCTTTTCTCTAGAGGTCTAGGGCTCACATACATGCAGGTCTGCTGTGCCAGAATAGTAGCATATGCATTCAATAAGGACATAAATCTGGATAACTGGAAACACTGAAAAATACTTGCTTCACTCAGACCTGCCAGATCTGCTTATATGAGTAGTAAGCTGTGGATTTTAGAGGCCAAACAACCAATTTGAGTGGTATTTTACTGCCCTACTGCTTCTGGCAATGACCTACTGCATTTGGGAATCTGGCAGCCTAACCTGTAGATATTTGGAAATACTGGACAAACGGGCGTTGTGTACTGTAGGTTTGATACCAGAAAAGCTGGACCTGTTGCTTTTGGGCCAGCCAGCTTTGGCTGAGTTGTAGATTAAATATTTCCAACATACACATGTTTTAGCCTTTAAGAAGAATGGCTGTCATCTGGAGAGCAGATGCCTAGGAATATTTTTGTAAATAAGGGATGGTTAGTAGCACTCACATTTAGAAGAAATTGCCGTATCAGAGCCAATGAGATGATCCTGTGAGCTGGAAGACTAAGTTAAATTACTGAGTATGAAGAGGCTTTGAAAACAGAAAGGAAGTTCAGAGGGCAGACTGTTTGTAAAGATTTCCAAAACAACCAAGATTTGACAGAAATACACTCCTTAACCTCAATATAATATGCAGCAATCAGTATAATTAAGTGAAAATTTATTTTTATTATAAAATGAAAACGTTAGTGAAAAAACTTAACCCACTGTTAATCAATTAGCAAAAGGACTGGTTTCTTAGAAACTGGTGTATCCGGTCTTCATCAACTGCATGCTGCTTCTTTTAAATTATTATCAAAATCTTTTAGAGGAACTCAAATGTCAACCACATTAATACTCACTTAAAATAGGCCCAGAAAAAATGAGAATATTGTTACATTCAGAAGTGAAACATAATTTAATCAAAACCTCCTGAAAGATTTGCAGAACCTGGAACAATGGATGTTGGTTTCATGTTCCTATTACGAAACTAAAAATCAAAGTTTCAATAGAGTTGTATCCCTTCTTATATGCTATGCCGCATTCAAGTTCTATTATTCATAGGATCCATCAAATATTGATTAACTCATCAGGTCAGTATGGTACAGACAATTAATTACTCAACACAGGTGAAGGTGCTGTCATGGCATGGAAGACCAAAACCCTATTCTGTATCTGCCTTCTTGAGCTGAATTCATGACCTATTGTCAAATTGCTCAAGGAATAGGAAAATTGCAAACCATATCACTCATGTTTGGCCACAATCGTCTCTTAGATTTCACTGAAGAACTTTTGGTGTTGGTGTGTCATTGACAGCAGAAAAAAAGTACTGATACTCTATAATATAGATATAAAAGTTATATTGATAGTCTACTCTAGATACAAGACAACGCTGAGTACCCTCCCAACCAACAAAGAGTGAATGGTAGTAATCCATATTAAAATATTTAACTTTGAATATCATATGGTGTTAAAAGTTCATCGATGTGTTTTGTCAACATACTTGCATGACTTAGGCTACTCAGAAAAGAATTATCACCAACTAGAGTGTTACAGAACTATAAAGCTGTTATCTGTTGGTTTCACCAAAACTGTAAATGAAATGGTGACAGCAGATATCCATTTAATCAAGTGCATTACTGAGTTCATATTTTTGGTAGCAGCACACAGAAGTGGAAGACCTACCTCAAGTCTTACCTCAGGGTAGTTCTGAATACTTTCTTAGCATGTAAGCATATTCTGAAAGCAAGTAAGTTGCCAGAATTTAGCAAGCTATTTCTCAAACGAAGAAACTGTGGTAACTGATCATGGTCAAATTTAGCCAATCCAATTGCAAGGTATTGAATACATTATCAAATACACTGGGGACACTGGTATTGTTCTTGTATTTTGGAGGCCTCTGTTATGAACTTATGAGATATGTGGGTTTGCAGATTTCTAATTTGGCAATGTCAAAACTATATCCTGGTTAATCAGGTTATGTTAAGTAGTCACACATTAAGACCAGGTGGTGTTCAAAAACACATACTTCCATATGGACTCCTTATATTTTGTAGCCTCTCTGCAAGTTTCCTGGAAACCTTTGTGAAGGTTTTGTATAAGCACACTTTGTAAAAAAGTGTACTTAGATGCAAAACGAAACCCTACAGGGGTTCTCAATGATTTTGTTCTTAATTGATCTAAATACTTCTGTGCATACTTTCCCCTAAGTGTTTTCTTATGTCCATGGCCATTAATTTGGCCACTATTGTTTTAAAAAATAATAAAACTTGAAACATTTTAAATGGTTTTAGAATTGAAAATTTAACCTTACTATTTAAAAATATCATGATAGGAAAATAGTAGCATATAGTTGGATTTGAAGAATTTTTGAAATTGAAGTATTTCCAATTTCTATGGCTGGTTATTTTTTCTTGTGTCACTAGTCCCACAGCTTGAGCAGCTCCATTAGCCAGAGAAATTACAACCACTTATGAGCAGGCAGACTCAGATAACTTTGTGACCAAAATTGTTCAACTACAATACTTACTTTTTTGCATGTCACGATTATCAAACTTCTCAATTATTTTTTTGTTTCTTCCCACATTCATACCTTTGTTGCTCATCAGGAATTTTTCTTGTAAAGTAGTTCTTGGACAAATTAGGATTTTCTGATGGGAGACATAACATTTCAATAATGTGCTGATTCTCGTGAACATTTCATAAAAATAGTTATTTGAGTTCTCATAAACATCTGATGGAGAAGAGGAAATTTTCTTACAAATAGCTGTATCATTTGATCCCTCATCTGGAACTGGAACTTGCATTTCTTAAAAGAATTTGAACTGTCAAGTGTAAACTAAGATTAGACTTTCCATGAAGTACTGCACTATTTATCTGGAAGGTTACCAAGAACAGGTAAAATGATGGTGTATTTTTGAGGAAGAACACATAGGAGAAAAAACAGGGAGAAACAAAGGACCCTATGGAGGAGGGATTGGCTTCACTAAAGCTAAAATGGAATAATGTTTCTGGCACGTCAAATTAGGAAACCTTTGAATTAAATAAAATCTGCTGAGTGTCAGCAAGTGTTTCATTCTCTTGGGGTACATTAATTTAAAAATTCAATATTATTCACAGCAACACAATATAGGGCAGAAATCAATATGTTCTTGTAGGAAATGTGAAACAACAACCACAACCAAATGCAAATAAAAACAAAGACCAAATGTACATATGCTTCTGTACCAACCAGAATCCAGAAATAAATGGAATGAAGTGAAAAGGTAGATTTTTGATAGGGCTAATATATTGGGCATGAACAGAAGTTGGTGAAAAATAAATTATAACCTATGGAATCACTTAATATTGGGGAGTAATGCACTCAGAAGGATAGAACTAAACCATGACATGAAGGAGTTGTTCCAAAAGATAAAGAAATTAAGAAAGTATGGAGTAAAAAAGGACAAATATTTGAAGTATATCAACAAGAGGAATAATGTTTATACATGTCTGAAAATCCAGGGATAACTTAAAGGAGTGTAACAGCTGTAATGCAAGAGTATGTACAGTTACTAAATTTTTATTAGGGTGGCAGCAATGACTATAGTGGGAAGAACTCAGAAGATCAGAATCTACACCGATAGCAAGAGATTTTGACAATTGCCATGTAAATTGGCTGCATTTTAAAATATAGCTTTTCAGAGCAACAGGTCAAAAGGAAAACACCTAAACAGCATGCAGGAAGACCAGAAGTTGCACACATTCAAAATCACTATAGGAAAGGAAATAATCTAGTACAACATTATTTCACTTAGGAGAGGAAAGTGAAGCAACTGGTTGAAATACCTGCCTAAAAGACTTGTATAGCTGCAGCAGTATAAGCATTTAAAGATAGAAACAATAGAAGAGAAACAATAAAGGGTGTAGCAGGAAGTTAAAACTTTAAATGCCAATTTTTAACAAGGTGAAGAAAAATGTATTAAGAGAAAAAAAAAACGAACCCAAACCCACTATAATAAAACTTCTTTTCTAAACACTTTGACCTTTCCAGAATTCCAATAGGAATCCAGAATCCCTATTGTTAATAGGGTTAACAAATGGTCCAGAAATGAAAGGGGTATTCTTGGAAAGCAAAGTCAAAACAAAAAAAAGAGGCAGAATTATTTGGTAGTCATAAGTGTACTTTAGGGAAGCTCCCATCAGTGTGTTTAGTGGGAAGGAATCTGAAAAATTTAAATTTTAAATTTAAGTTTCAATGCCTAAAGTTTGAGAGTACTAATTACTTACCAGTCTGAATAATAAATGCACAAAGCTAATACATTTTTTCTTTGACCTGTTAACTTTTGTGTGAATTCAGTTGCTTTCAAATCAGCCTCAGGACCAGAAGAACCGAGAATTGTAGATGCAGTGTGACTTTTTTATTATTTTATATTGAGGGGGAAGGGATTCTATTAAAAAGCAATAGACTAGAAAATCTGGTTTATCTAGCAGATAAATTGGAAGAAAAATGTAATGAAAAACAGCCATAAGACATATGGATAAATATGATATAATAGATGTAAGGTTAACATCACTTTTGCAAGAAATAAGTCACATCTGTAAAATTTTATTAGGCTTCCCTAAACTCACAGCTGGAAAATGTAATAAAGACAACCTGATTGTTTTTATAAATTTGGATATTAAAAAATATTTTTACAGCATGCCTCCCTAAAGCTCTTGACTAAACTAAATTAACAAAAGCAACGACCAACTCATGAATTAATAACTGATTCAAAGACAGGGAAAAAAAGTTGTCAGGGTGGGGGCTCAAGTTACCAATGAGTCATGAAGTATCAGTGGTGTATCATTTCGTATTTCTATATTGCTATATTTCTACTGCGTATTTCTATTGCTATATCTTCCTTAGTAATTTTAAAAGGGTATGAATAGTGAAATTCCAACATTTGGCAAGTATAACAATTATTCTATGTTGTAAAATCACAAAAAATTATTATACACAATTGTGAAAGGTTCTCTTTAGTATTCGGTGATGGTGATGAACCTGATCTGTCACTTCAGTGTTTGCAACAATTAAATAAGCTATGCATGGGGAAAGCTACAATCAACTACATCTACAGAGACTCAAAATGTCTTCTCAAATGGTTTCCTGAAGAAACACTAGTTTTCATTGATTTCAGAAAGGAAAAAGGATGTTAGGCATTATTAGGAATGTAAATACAGAAAATGGAAAACATAGTTATGCCACTATGTCTAAATCCATAAACAGTCAAAGTGCACACATTTCTTGAACATTGAGTGCAGTGCATGAGTGATAGAAGAAAAGGGTAACAAGAAAGAACAAAGACATGAAATCTCTTTCATTTGGGAGCTTAACACAGTATGGCTCAGGTCAAGGGGTAGGGGAAGGGATTGTGTGGGAACATTCTAATAATTGGGATGAAAATAAGTTAGTTTACTAGATGTGGAAAAACACCAGGAGAACAGGTGAAGCTACATGATATAGAACTGCATAAACAGACTGATCTTGCAAGGAAAGGAGTGATGTGAATGGTACATGGCCTGGGAATAATCGAAGGAATTTGGCTCCTGGAGAATGTTATGAGCTGCCTACCAGGTGCAAGTTGTGGGAACAGTTAGGTAAGATTTTTATGTTAGTGCATGCTATATCAAAATGTATTATTTTGACTATACTGCTGAACAAAGCATTTTTGAGAATGTAGCAAACAAAACTATAAATCAATGAACAGATCTTGGGTGACTGTATATGTGTAGCGAACCACATAATAAACGATTCTGATTCTGCTTGAGCACAGCAGCAGGGTCTGTGCATTTATGTCCTCTGACATCTAAATGGTATGTAGAAAAGAGTTATTTATTATTATAATTCTTCAGGGACTTAAATGAAATTTATCTGAGACACTTCCTTAAAAACTGGCATGCTTTATGGTGAAGGATTGATATCACTGTTTAAATTATGTCTGAGATTGTCAGATTTAACCCTAAAGATGGAATTTTGTCATCCAGTTTTAACCAGTTTCTGCTGTAGTTTAGACCTGTAAAACTGAATATGAGACATAATCTGTAATACATTTGTGCACAAGCTTTATACTTTTTTATTAGTTCTCCATTACTGCTTTATCTTTTTAAAAATCTTATCATAATTCCATACCCAACTATAAAATTATATTTAAATAATTTTAATACAAAAACTGTAAACCTGTCGATAGCTTTTGTTCTCCTGAGAGTAGTTTTTTTTCTGAAAGGAAAAACTTTCCTACTGTGAAGATGACAGAGCACTGGAACAGCCTGCCCTGGAAGGTTGTGGGGTCTCCTTGTTTGGAGACATTCAGAACCTGCCTGGACGTGTTCGTGTGTGACCTCCTGTAGGTGACAACAGGAGGTCCCTTTCAACCCTTAATTTTCTGTGATTTCTGTCTATGTTTGAAATGTGTGTCGTTTATTATAGGTAATAAAGTTCCCAGGCAACTCTCAGTAAGACAAGAGGGCATGGTCTTAAATTGTGCCGGGGTAAGTTCAGACTGGATATTAGAAAGAATTTTTTCACAGAAAGGGTGATCAGACATTGGAACGGGCTGCCTGGGGAGGTGGTGGACTCTTCGTCCCTGGAGATATTTAAAAAGAGACTCGATATGGCACTCAGTGCCATGGTCTAGTGACTGTGGTGGTAATTGATCAAGGGTTGGACTCGATGATCTCTGAGGTCCCTTCCAACCCAGCCTATTCTATGATTCTATGATTCTATGATAATAAGAACAAAATAAATAAATAAATAAGTAAATAAATAAATAAATGATTTTTTTTAAAGTGCTACATTTTGAGACCCTGTTACTCAATGAACTTTACTGATAGTTGATAACTGATGAAAAGGACAAGATTTTTTAAGTAATAAATTTGTAGCTTGAGATCATGAGATTTTAAGTGTAAAACCCAAGTTTTATATGAAGTTAGAGCTTCAAATAGAACTTAAATCCACAAAGATCTGAATG
The DNA here is from genome assembly GCA_023637945.1 of Phaethornis superciliosus. NCBI lineage: Eukaryota > Metazoa > Chordata > Aves > Apodiformes > Trochilidae > Phaethornis > Phaethornis superciliosus. Next base: position 31,078,010 of record JAJQWJ010000003.1, read on the forward strand.
ACCTGTAATTGCACATTATATATGCATGTATGCCCACAATTATATATATTACTTGTATGCAAATTATTTAACACTGTATTTCAGTATATTGCCACAGTGCGATCTAAATCCATAATTGTCAGATACAGCAGTAGCTAGCTTGTTGTGATCAAGACAGTATGGACTCGTTACCAACTTAAAAAGATCTATGCTTCTTGAATTACCAATATTATTTTTCTGGTGCCTGGATTTTTCCAGAAGGTCTTTTATTGAAAGACTTAACTTTGCTTAGCTTTTGAGTGCTAACAAGAATACAGCCTGGTGTGTCATGAGTGTGCAGAACAGTTATGGAAATCGTAAACCTGATTTTATTTGAAATTCAGTACTCAAATGTATTCTGGAGTGGAGATATTCCTTGTCAAGTTTCAGCCCACAGACAGATGATACAGCTGAGCTATATACTAGTAAAAACAGAATTTGCAAATGAAGTGCTGACACAAGTCTCAGGCATAGTAGAATGAGCACTATCATACATGAATGACTCCTTCCCTCCTTCACAGCAGCATGCCCCACAATATGCAAATACCTTGACTTAATGAACAGTTTTATTTTAAAAAGAGTTTATGTGCTTAAACACTGAGAGACAATTATTAATGTTTTAATTTTATGTACTGAACTAGGATGCATAAAATGAAATCCAACAAAACTAAAAATACATAGAAAGAAGTCAACTAAATGAAAGTGATCATAGGTTAGTATGCATTAGGGTTTCATATTTCAGGAAGGCAAAAGGAATATATTTTGCAGAGAGTAAATAATAAAAACATTAATACAAAAATACATCTGAATACTCATTCAATGTATAAAAATAAATTCAGTTAAGCCACACAAATCCACTATAAAAAATTCAAGATGACCTAATAATGGCTAATATGTTAAAGTTGTAGTTATACATATGTAGAATGCTTATAGGTATAGACTACCTATCCGTAGTACTGCTTTAGAGGAATGAATGTAACTTCAGGAAGTGAAAATGAGGAAAATCTCATCTGAGAATATTCGAATAAAATAGACATACACAACAATGTTGAGAGTCTTAAGTCATTATAGAGCTACTTATACACAAATATATATTAAATATATCAATATATAAATATAAAATACACACTTCTACACAAATATATATTAAATATATATATTATAATATATATATATATATAAATCTATATATTATAAAAAGTATTTGTTTGTTTGATTAATTATTTAATTATTTATTTTAACTCAGGAGCACAGCCAACACTTCTTCACCAAGATAGGGAAACCTCTTGTGATACTGACCTGGAGCCACTGAATAACATGTTTTACCTGGCTACAGGAGTGTTAGCATGCATGGTTGTATCAGGGCTGCATTCAGGTACCTTGGTGTGATAAACTCTACTGTTGCTACCAGGCACATGGTAACATCCTCTTTATTTTTTCCATCCCGTTCAGATCCACTCCTTGCTCAAGTTCTTATTCAGCTCTGGTCCAGATGCTGGCTGCTACAGGCTCCAACCACTGCTCTGGCTCCAACTTGATGCCAGGTCCCAGCTTGGGCTGCCACAGCTCTACTGCCCTTCCTCAAAATATTACGATGGTTCCATCCCCTTCTGGGGCTGCCACAATACTTCTAAAAATGCTACTAAAAATACTACTAAAAATGCTATCTTGGGCGTTCTCTGTCTTCACTTTAGGCTCCATCTCATCTGCAGGTGCTTGAACCCACTTCTCCCTGCATCCTCTTGTAGCTCTCTGCCACCACCATCTTGACCTGACCTTAGTTTTCTCCTGGCTGGCAGGGCCTGGGACAGATGATGAATCACAGACTTTTTCATGGCTTCCCTATGAAGAAATGCAACTGTAGAAAATCAAGGCAACTCATGCACAAAGTAAATTTATCTACAGGGCTGTCACCAGTTAGGTTTCTGCAGCTTTTTTCCTTTTCCCCTCGAATGCTGCTGTCCTTCCTATGTCCATTATCATTTTCTTGATAGCTGCGGGTCTGGACAGGGACATGGAACAAATCGAAGCACCTTCTGCCTCCTTCCTCTTCACTCAATTTGCTGGAGTTTCTTGAAGCTTTCATACAAGGCCACTGACCTAATGGTACAGATAGAGCACTACTCTACACCCCATAATGGTCTTACAGGTAAGAGCATCTGTTCTGCACAATGTAGATGTTTCATTGAGCCCACTGGTGGTCTCCTCAAGCAGGTCCATATTCCCTGGACACGTTCCAGTGTGGCTTTGCCCCCCAGTCCCCTTTTGTGGCACTATCTAACCCTCTTAAACCAACAACAGAGAGCATCTGTCACCTGGTTATTCCCTAAATCTTTCACAGCTGCCTCAGAAGAAGAGTGACCAGCAGCTCTGGGGAGGTCATTTTTCCCTTCTAAACTGCCCTCATGACACCCCACCTGGACTACTGTGTCTAGTTCTGTGTTCAGCAGAAAAGCTGGTGAGGGAAGTTTTACAAGGGCATGTAGTAATAGGACTAACAATAATGGGTTTAAACTGGAAGAGGGTAGATTCACAAAAATTTCAAAATAATTCAGAATTTATTTTGATTGCAGAGTTCAGGTGAATCATGTAAACCATTAAATGTTTAAAATAAATCCCGCTTCTAGACTACTATACACATATTTTAAATTCAATGAAGGAGGGAATTAAATTAATACAATACAAAAGTATGTATCCCTTTTTTCCCCCCTCTGTATTCTTACTTATTTTTTACATTTTACTAGCTGGTTTCCCCCAAACTGCTTCTGTCTGTTTGTCTGCTATTCATCCAGCCATTTTTTATAGAAACTAATGAGTTAAACTGATAACATCTTTAAAATATTCTCTTGTTCAGCATGTAAGCAGGCGATGTTAAAGAAAAATCCATGGCAAAGTATTGTCACATTATGGATATAAAGGTTGCGGCTGAAAAGAAATGAACAGTCCGGTTCAGGATTTTCATGCTTGGGAAAGAAAAAATGAGCATGAGAAAGAGAAATGAATGTCAGGGTTTAAGGATAATAACCAGCATTCTTTCATGTTGGGCTGCTGGCTAGATGTGAGGAACAAATGTGAGACTTGAAAGGAAGAAAGGCCAGGATGGTAGACAAGAAGATTTAGAAGGTTTTGGTCAAAAGTTTTAAGAACAATATGTCCTCCGCTGTTCCTAAAATGCAACAGGACAAGCCACCGAATAAGTCTGGGACAGTGGGGAATAAATTTGTCAGCAAAAATGCAGACATACCAGTCAATAAAGAATTGTGAAAGCAAAGACAGTTCAAGAGAACAGAGCAGACAGAGTAAGTAAAAAATAAAAAAGGTTTTTCTTTTCTTTCTTCCAATCTTGTTTTCAAGGAAAAATGTCTTCAGACAGCAGGAACAGACAAATAGTTCAGGTACATTAGATGGGAGAAAGCAGGAAAGCTACAATGGCAAGAGGAGTCTAAAGCAAGTTTTTTATAGAACTCCATCAGTTAGATGGAGTCAGAGGGATGGAGCCAAGGGAAGTATAAAATAAAATATAAAGGAAAGAGAAATTTACAGAAGATGTTAATATTAGAAGAAAATTTCAGCAAATTCATAAACAGATTGTATAGTTGCCAACTAGATGATAATAGTTTCTGATTTCTTTTACAGTTACTATGAAAGTCATATTCTAATGAGGGTGAACCCTTACATCTCAGGAAGAGAACCTTTGATTTGCTATGCTAATGGATCCTGGGCTGTGGCTGCTTGGAATCTAATGGGAAGGTCAAAACCTGAATTGGATTCTTTGCTTTTGGACACTGTTGGCTAAATTATTACAGTTCTCATGATGCAAATTTGTAATATTCCAACCTTAAAATTACTTAATCATCTCTGAAATGATATAAAATGAAAGCTGACAGAAGGAATCTTTTGTCATATTTAATTCAAACCAAAATCACTACTGTAATTTAGAAATGTCAAGACTGCAACTTTTTTTAAAATTAGATATATCTCTTCCTAACATGAACTTACAGTGAAATATCTGTGTGCTTTTAAAAGTGAATCAATCTACCATTTTCATCTAATTAAATGTCTGATTTATCAAATACGAACATACCTCTGCTGTTAGTGAACAATGACAATTGGAATAGACTTCTTCCCCATCAAAAAGAAGCCAAATATAACTGTGAACCTGAAGCAGTTGTTGGACTTTGTATACTCCAAGCAGAATCAAGATGTAAAATTGCTGAATGAAAGGCTTTGGATTCAGAGATTGCTACACTAAAAAATTGAGGAAGCTTCCCTGAATGTAATTTCCTTAAGGTGTTTCAAAAGTACTATACCACAGAAATTTAAAAGTCAAACATCACCTATATACTAGTCAACACAGATGAGAATCAAAAACTCTTGTGAATACCCAAACCACTGCACATATGTGGAAACAGATGATTAGAGTGTTGTATCTGTCTTGCCTTTCATTTGGAAATGGTTTAATGTAAAGCTGAAAACTCTCTTGAGTGAATTTCTTTTATATTCCAGGTTTTAGTGTTCCCCTGATTTTACATGGTGGTGCCTTGATGCCTCTAAACTATCTAGTTAGTTAATAAGAACAATGAGAAACTGCTTTCCATTCCATCCTTTTACCTTTGTTGTTACATTAAAATGTTCCCCCTATAGGGCATTCAAATGATCTTCTGTAATAACCACTATTATTAATCCATGCCTCATTGTTAGATATAAATTTTTTAAATGGTTGCTTCAAAAACTGATGAGTCTTGTGCATGTCAAGGATACTATAAACAGTACTCTGTAGGACAAATAGCGAATAAATAGACATTTTTCTTAGTTATAATGGACAGGTTTGGGGAGCTGAACACCAGAAGATAAGTTAGTTCAAAGGGTATGAGAAATAGTAAAGGTGGATCTTATTCAAAATTTTATTTTTTTACAGCAATTTGTTCATTAGAAGATAGTAAACAATTAATATGCCACAGAATAAAAAAGATAAAATTGAGAACCATATCTTCTTATAAGCAACTTATGATGGTAAGGAGGAAAAATCCAATAGTGTATTCACTAGGAATTATTCATAAATTCAATGTTTTTACAGGGTGCTAATTTGATTCAATAAAATGCCAGAAAAAAATCAAGTTGTCAAGTAAAATTCAACATTTACATTTTGAAAATCTTATTATAGCACATCTGGAATAGAAAGTTAAAAAAATCATATACAGTGTAGTATTTAAACTAAAGTGCTTAATTTCTCCTCAGTTCTCAGTAATTTTACTGCAAATTTATGTTGTTATAAGAGCGGACTAATTTTCAATACTTTCCTTCTATTTATCCATCTATTTATTAAGTTTTGATTTATGGATAGAAAGCTCCCAATAAGGAAATAAATTAGTTCTTCCTATGTCATTAAGAAAAACAAAACAAAACAGCCAGACAAACAAAAACCCAAAAAAACCCAAGATAAAAGAGTTTTTATTTCTGCTTGTAAGCCCATTATTTGCAGGTGCTCAGACACAGTAAATTAAGGATTTAAGTATAAATCAGGTTGGTACTTTATACTAGAGGATATTAAAGTGTGTTAAAGATGTTAGCTTCAAGGTAAAATCAATGAAAAATTTAGAATAACTGTGAGTGGTAAAGCTTTTTTCTAATGAAATATAAATTCTGCAAGTCAGTAAAGTTATATAATAGCTGTTGTACTAACATTTTACTGTGCTGTTTTAGGGTGAAAATTACTACACATTACTTTTTTTATCATCATGCATATTAACTATCAAACAGTGTTATTTAAGAAAATTAAAATACTGGATTACAACTTTACTATCATGACTTCACCATTAAGACAAGTTCAGTTCAAAGTACTATAAAGTTATAATGCACTATGCAGTAAAGCTTGAACATGAAGACCATCTGTCCACGTGTTGCCCAAGTGAGGTATCTTAAAAAAGCATGTCCTAAATTATTTGCTGAAGTCACTAATAATTTTAGTTCTTTTAATTCATCAAATACGTTCAGTAAAAAATATCTCAAGGTCTGTGGAAAAAATGGAGCAATAAGGGAATTTTTAAAATGATGTTTTATTTGCTGGAGTTTGATAACATTTTTATTCATTCAAGAATGAAAAAAAAAACCACTATTAACTTCTTAATCTTCTTGACAAACATTTGACCTGTTCATGAAAACATGTAAGAACACAATTAACTTTGAGTGTACAAGTAGTCCCAGGAAACTGCTTGAAAAGAATGGTAAACAAAGAATTTTAAGCAAATTTGGAGAAACAGAGTAGAGTTCCTTCCACTAACAGATGGCTTTGCAGCAGGTAACAGAAGAAGATAATGAGTAATCAAGTACAATGACTAAGCTTCCTTGGACAGGTTGTGGTTTCTGTTCTGCTTCCCACTTCATCTTTTCATCTCCCTGCCCACAAGAACTCAACCACTAACCTACATATTGATGAAAATCTCAGCCTTCAAATAGTCTAAAGATAAAAGAAGTTTGCAGCAGCATTAAGTATAATGTGATAATTGTGAAGGAGAAGATTAGTAATCTGGAATAAAAATATCAACACACTATTTTGCAAAATAAGTTTTTTCTCAAGTTTGAGATTCCTGCCAGAAGCACCACAAGGAAAATGAAGCAGATTGGTGGTTTGATAGCCAACTGCTAAGGAGAGGTAAGAGACCTTCTATCTATCAAGGCATTTTACATTTTTATCATTGAGTTGATGAGTCATTTAGAGAGATGAAGGAGAAAACACTGAGTTACTGGGAACATATTTATATATTTAACATATTTAGTGGCCATTAGTTAGCACAAAGGACCAGGTGCTATGGGAGCTTATTCAAGCATATTACAGAAGAAAGAACTCATCAGTAATTCTGTGTTACAAATAAAGAAAAAGACTGTTTAACAAAATACAAAGTGTTCTACATGTTCTTCCATGTAATCGAAACTGTAACAGCAAGGTTGTCAGAAGTATAAAGTAATTTTACAGAGCTTTATGTCAGTTATCTAAAATAAAACAAATATGGAATCACATGAAACTGAATGCTTATAGAAACTCATCTCAGAAGGCAACTGAATAGGAGAAAAATATGAAGTATATTTGCACATGTCCTTATGGTTTCACAATAAAGAGACAGATGGCAGAAATCATAAGAAGCAAACTGTTGTATCGATGATGCGTGTTTTGGGGGCTACTATGTTTTCACAGGAAAATCAGCTAAGTAAGCAGGTCAGGTTATGTTTAAAGGAGAACATAGATCTTGGTGAGAAGACAGCTGAAGTGTACTAGAGAACACTAAATAAAAAAATCCTGTGTAAATGCAAGTTCTCAAAATTGTGAATAAAGACAGTCTCTAATTTACTTTGTTACCAAGGTTAAATGTTAAGAAAAAATAAGTAGGAATTCTTGATGGTATGAAACATTTTATACAGATGATATTATCAAAGATAATGATTGGTGTGATTCACATGACCAGAATACTGTAAACTGTTTTACCTCTTCTAGGAATTTAGAGTAACGTATCTGTGTGTGTGAGAAACAGAACTACTTTGTTAAAGAAATCATTACCTGATTTAAAGCTGCTGAAAATTCAGAAGTGCTAAATCTTGGATCCCTGCAGATCAGTGTATTAACCAGCACAGCTCAAGAAGAAATGTAGAAAGGGGTCTGTCCTATACTGGTCAAATCAAACTAGAGAATAAAATAAGTTGCCCTTTTAAGGCATTGATTTATTATGAATAGGGACTTCTGTTTACGGATGTCATCTGAAGAATTCCTGTAATAACTGTTATAAAAGGACTGTATTTCAAGAATGGGGATATTTCAAAGCTAAGAAAACCTGTGAGAGAAAAATTGAGAGGGAAAAATTGCATGAGAAAGTGATTGAAAACATAAAAAGCTTGGTAGGATGATTCCACAATCCAGCACGAATGTGTTAAACTACAGTAAGAATACTACAGTCTTGCATCTATTTTGGTACAAGTAGAGGTCAAATATGTTCATATCAAGCTGAAGCCTTTCCTCCAAAGTACCAATTTCAGGTTAAGGTCATGTGTTTTCTTCCCATTTACATGCACATTCCTCTTTTCTGTAGCCTTGGCTAAGCCTGCCTATTTCTTCTCTGTATAGCTCAATCCACTTGACTACACAAGTGGTGAAATTAATCCAATAGATATGTATTAACAAGGATCATAAAGTCAAAAGAAGGAGGAGATAAGAAAATAACAGTCAGTAAAACTTAGAAGTTTGAAACTGTAGAAACCAGGGAAGAGATGCTGGGGATAGCAGGAAATAATCCCTGGCTCTGAACGCAATTCAAGAAAATAGTGGGTTGAGTGTGGGGTTTTGAACTATATTTAGAGGCTAATAAATCCTACTGGTTCATAAGCCAGACACCAGATGGAGATGATAAACCTTTGAATTACAATGCAGCAAAGGCACAGGTATTCATTAGTAAGAAAACCTATTTTGTCTTTGGAAAGCTGTGAAATTATGTAGGTGTGTGTGGTAATGTGATTGACAACAGTGAAGCACTTTCTATTCCATTAGTAATAGCAGAGAGTAGATAGCATCTTCTTGGGATTCAACTTTTTTAAACACTATGGATAGATGACTGCGGGGTCTTGAGAACTGCGCTTTCAGGGATGACATTTCTTAAACTGGAGTGGAACTCTTTCTCCATTTGAGAGAAAGTAAATAAGATCTCTTAAAATAAACTTAAATACTTAGTAAACTCTGAACACCATACATTTTTCCAAAAATAGTTGGCTGAAAAGATATTTAAAGTCTTCAATTTTCAGTATACCTACTGCAATAGATATACTGAGCCCCACAAAGATCTGAGTGCTATATGGCTTCATTTAATCATGGCACTGTTTTCAGCATTGAGATGATCTTAAAATTATTTACCAATTATTTACCATTTTACAGATACATAGAATTACAAACCTCTACATGTGTGAGCACATTTCTTTGAATGTAGTATTTCCCTGACACAGTCAATTTTCTACTACGGGTTCTTTACAAAGGTGTTTTCAGAATGCCATGGTGACCTCAGTCATGTGTACTGGTGGCTGAAGAAGGTTGTTTTTTTTTTTTGAACTGTCACTGAATAAACATCTGTGTGAGAGAAAAGAAACGGTTTATTGCTATCAGTTCACTTTATTATCACTTTTGGAAGACATGCAATTAATTGACACAACGATAAAGCAGGCAGTAGTAGATATTACTACCACCTTCAGAACAGTACCCTGAGAAAGAACCACTTTAGTCAAAGTGGTGCTTTGCAGAATGCCAAGGTCCTTCTGAAAATGTTACACAAACTTCTTGAATGTTTAAAATAGTGCATCTTAAGATACAGTGAGCCTTCTAAATTATAAACAATATTACACAATATATGACAGCCATAACCTGCTAAGGGACAGTACTAGCATTGCTTTTTAGTGTTGTCTGAAATTTAATTTTGCCCAATTCTAATGAATTATTAAGAATAAATGAATCTGAGGGTACTCCCCTCAGAGTAGAAAGGAAAAGACCATAGATCATCTTTCCTTAATTACGCTCACATGATGTCTGATGTGAACAATAATTCACTTTTGTGATCATGGTTCAAGTAACATCTAGAAGTGCCTAGGAAAGCAACTTTATTGAAATAGTTAGTAATCTGAAGTCTTATGTTCAATGAGCATAAAACTTAATTTCATGTGAATTTTCACATCACTTTTCAGCTGTCTTTTTCTCCAGAATTTCCTACCCTTATACTGAGTAGAGCAGGAAAATTACAAGGCTAAAACATATCTCAGCGTAAAACAATCAGATTGATCGCAGTCGATGATAGAAATGGTAATTATATTTGTTATTCTGATGCCCCTCATAAAATACAAATATTTTAGGTCAGTCATGCTTGACCAACCTAACCTGTCTTCTACAATGAGATGATTGGTTCAGAGTATGAGGAATACTGCTTATCTTGACTACACCAAGGTTTTGCCATAACATAGAATCACAGAATTGCTCAGGCTAGAAAAGACCTTCAATGTCATCGAATCCAACCCTATTACTTTCTTACTTACTATTATTTCTGATGACCCACCACTAAACCATGTCCCCAAAACATCCTCATAGGCTAGCTGAGGAAGTACAGGCTAGGTAAGTGAGGTGGATTGAAACTGACTGAACTGGCAAGCTCAAATGGTTGTGGGTTTTGATCTGTGGCACAAATTTCAGCTGAAGAAGAGTCACTATCAGTGTACCCAAACAGAGATACTGTTTAAAATTTCCATTAATGAGTTGAATGGTGGGGCATAATGCACCATGAGCATGTTTGCAGAGGATGCAGAACTGAGTGAACTGAATAATATACCACATGTATGTACTGCCCTGCAGAGGGTCCTCGACAGTCTTGAGAAATGGGCAGGAACCTTATGAAGTTCAACAAAAGGAAATGCAAAAGTCTGTACCTGGAGAGGAATAAACCCATACATAAGAACAGACTGGGGACTCACCAGTTGGAAACCAGTTTAGCAGGTAAGTACTCTGGAGCCCTGGAGGACAACAAGCTGACCAGAAGCAAGCAGTGTGCCCTTGGAGCAAAAAAGTCCAACAGCCTCCTGAACAGCATTAAACAGAGCACTCCTAACAGGTCAAGGAAGATGATCTTTTTCTTCCACTCAGCACTACTGAGACAGGTTTGGAGTTCTAAGTCCACTTCTGGGCTCCCTGGTACAAAAGACACATGGATATATTAGGCCAAGTCTGTCAAAGGGCCATAAAGACAATGAAGGGGCTGAAGCATTTCTCATCTGGTGGGAGGCTGAGAAAGATGGCTCCATTCAGCCTGAACAAGAAACACTTCAGAGGGCAATCTTACCAGTGTGTATAAATGTAGGATGGAGGCAGTAAAGAAGATGGAGCTAGACTCTTCTCAGTGGTGTCTAGTTGTCACTGAGACAGTGGGCACAAATCAAAACACAGCTGAAATTTCATGCCAAGATTAAGAAAAAAGAAATTACCATCTGGAAAAGATTGTCCAGTGAGGTTGTAGAATCTCCATCTGTGGTGATATTTAAAACATAACTGCTTACAGACCCAAGCAACCTCTTGTAGCTGACCCTGCTCTGAGCTGAGGCTACGGACTAGACAATGTCCAGAGGTGCCTTCCAGGCTCAACCACTCTGTGATTCTGCATATTTCTAAACCTAAGTTTATTTTTTTTTTTCAGACTGAAATGGTTTTAAAAGCCAAGACCATTGTAAACTTAAAACAATGCTGAGCTAACTATTCTCTGAAAAAGATATTTAAATAATATTTGTAGTAATTCAGATAATCCAAAATTTGGTCTCCTAGTTCACAAGATGTTAACGACCTCATATTGGTTCTACTTTCCAGCAGTTGATGCCAAGGCCTTTTCTCTTCCAGTGAGAATATTTAACTATAAACATTTTTCCTGAGCTTATGTCTTTGGGAGTCCTTTAATGGATTGTAGTGGAAGGATTACATTAGGAAAGAATGGCCCAGAGATGACACCATCAGTCTTTGGTTGGGAAATGGTATTCATTTACCAGGGGAGATCCGTCCCTTTTTGATGGTATGAATCAGTTGGCCAGGAATGCCACTGTATAAAAATATTTATTTTTATACAAATACTCTACACAAATGCAATCTCTTTTTGATTTAATATAAAGATTTAAAAAGTGATAAAGATTCCTGTAGAAAAACTGGCTTACTGAACACCAGATATGTCTTGCTCTGTGGTCCTGCCTTATTACAAATTACTTATCTTCACCAAAATAGCAAATTCTTCTCTGTGGGGTCTGAGGAGTGGGCAATACTTCTCCTTCTCATCTTTACTATTTCTCTCCACAACTGGTTTTAGTCATTGTGGGAAAGTTAATTTAGATACCTGCTCTAGGCTGTGTTCAGAATATAAGAATTTTTCAAAGAAGTCCCCATCAGTTCCAGATCACCAGAAGCAAGATCAATGCTGAGAACTCTGACATAACCTAGGCATCTCTTAATATAGACTTTATTCAGCAGTGTATTTTCCTGGTGTTTTTCAGAAAGTTTACGTTTTCCAGAAAGCTGCAGGCTCTTCCTTATAAGATCTGTGGAAACCAGGTAAATGCAGTTCAGCACTGGGCTTGCCCCAGGCTGATAAGTCCTGCAGAGAGGCAGAACAGAACATCCCAGAGCTGGGACTGCTTGTCTGGGCTTGGCAACATGGAAACTGCATTCACATGGCTTCCTGCTCGCTTTATGCAAGAAGAGCCTAACTCTGCTAAACTGTCAATGTTGCTAATGCCAGTGGAGTGGAATTGCACTTAAGTGTTGGCATGAAATTTCCCCGGGGTTGACAAATATTTAGTCCATGACTGCATGGGAAGGTCTATTGGCATAAACTATTGCAACAGTGTGCACAAATAATTTGAAAGAAGCCAGGCAAAAAGAAAAGGACAAGTGAAATGCAGGGGCTGTTTTGGTCTGATTTTACTAGTGGCCCAAAAACCAGCCAAAGCCTGAGAGTGATAACAAAGGACATTCCCAGGAATTGTGCCACAGCAGTTCTGAATTTAAGCTGTGGCATGAAGAAAAACCAGAGAAAGTCAAGATTCCAGTGAGAGCTTATCAGGGCAAAGGCACAGAAGGAGCAGTTGGGTGAGATTTTCCTCCAAGACATTACTACCAAGAAGCTTTGAGCTGTGCTGAAGAGATAGAAAAGATTTGTCTCATTGTTAGAAATTTCAGTGGTAACCCATGGTGTTTACCACTACTGCACTGCTCCAGTAAATGGAGAATGAGAATCCTGCTTATTCATTCTGTATCTCACAATATCTGAGTTTAAAAACTGTCTGTCTCATTAATGCTTCTTATTAGATAGCTGGTACCTGTTTGGAAGTTTTCCATATTTACACTGCATTTTCTGGCAGTTTTTGCTAAAATAGAATTGAGATTTGTCCGTTGTTTTAAGTCCTGTATTTTCTTGTATTTCTGTTTCCCAAAAAGGTCCCTATAATACTGCCTATAGTTAAAGGTAAATTGCTAAAAATGGTTTTGCATTTCATATTCACTTATTTCTACATTGGTGTTGTTCCACATTCTCCAGAGTTATCCCATGAAACGTGATTTTCATTAATCCCTCAATCCCTTTGAACAACCTTTCTTTGCTTTAAAGAAATGTAACCTTTCAGACAAAGCTAATATATCCAAGGCAGTATTACTTTAAAAGATGGCAATAAATATGCTGCTAACTCCTTCAGAATACAGAAGTACAGCTTGATCATTGCACTGAGCTTTTTAGATTGTTATACATGTAAAATTAAATCATCAGCTCTTTTAGGAGATTAATGTTATAGTGTTGGGAAATATACAGTGCTCTGCTTCTGTTAATGATTGTTTGGTGTATTATATTTGTCTCTGCAACTCAGATTGTATTCTTATGCTCAAGAAGTGAAGCATTGTAGATTCTCTAATTAACTAGGGAAGCTGATTAAGCTTTTTCAACAAAGAAATATAGGCACATTTTTTTGCCTTTGTCTGTACCTGTATAAGTACATTCTCTCAACATCGTTTTACCATAATCACATCAAAATAAGTTTCAGTTACAGTTTTTCTAGATCTAAAAAGCAGCAAGGCTGTTTGATTTCTTACATTTTCTTCAGTATTCTCCTTTTCTCTTATTCTCAGTTATTTATTGCATGCCATTATTAACCATTAAGTACCTCCAGAACAATTTTGATATTCATGTCTTCTGCCTGTAATTTCTTATCAAATTTTCATCCCTGTAATTCTATAATGTGCCTTCTTTTTCATAGCAATTTGATAACTCATGTTCAAAGAATTGTGTCCTGCAATCCATTTCATAGTTCCCTATAAGCATTTTCTATTGATTCAATCAGCTTATTTTTCATCACCTAGCAACCCTCAAATTCAGAAAACAGAGGGGAATCTCTGCAACAGATATTTTATTAATTTTCAGCTCATTGTCATATACATTTTATAGTGTCTTCAGCTGAAATTAGAAAGTTATTTTTGACTTTGAATAATAAATTTTTCGGGAAAGATTTTATTCCACTGGGGTTATAGTGCACCAAATGAATCAGTTTGCAGTGGAGCAGCCACCTGAGATATTAACTGAAAGTTCAGATCATCCATGTTTCTCATTATATTTAGCTGATAGCATATTTGGATGCATTCAGAACATCCTGAAGAAAACAACGTTTTATTCTTAATTGAGCTACACATTTACAGAAAACTTGAATTAATGATGTTGGTATTCAGAATTCAAGTAGCATATAAGGCAAAGGTGACAGAAAAGAATAAGAACTTGGAAAACAAAACAAAAATTTCTTTATTACTCAGTATCAGCTTTATACAGGTTCTTTTGTGGAATTATATTTCAATGTTAAAGTCAAGTTTATAAAGTAGACACAGAAAGTTGTGAAGCTGTTTGCAGAATTATGACCTTCATATGGATCTTCAGAATTCCCAGTTCAATTTTATCATAGGAAAAGAACCCTCTAGGCAAGGCCATGGATCCATTTGTACTTCAAAGTACTAAGTTTTGTAGATTTTGCACACTTTGGTAATTACTTACATGTCAAGTATGTTCTGTGGGTGCTATTTCAATACAGCCATACTGATCTTCTGCAGCAGAATTCACAATATTGCAGCATCCTATTTCCTGTAACACACACATGACTAGAAGTCATGAGGCTCTTAAACCAAAAGGAGGGATTTCAAAGACAGGATTCTAGAAGGAACAGATCTGAAATTGCATCCCCTCTCACACATCTGAGTGTTCATGAGATTTTAATGGGCAGATTTTAACAGCTGCTATTGTGTAGGTGACTATAGATTTGGTGCTTTTTTAAAAACTTCTTATTGAAAAATAACTGATTGTGATTTTAGAGCCCTATCAGTTCCACAAAGGAAACTCTGCTTTTACATTCTCATTCGGAGTGGTCCAAATCTACATCTTCTATCTGTCTTGGGTAGACCCTGGGTTTGATGTGCTGTGTTAGAAGGAAAATTTCTTTTATCAGCTTTTCGAGAAAGTGACACTGGGTGAAAATATATTTCTAGCTGGTGCCTCAACTCAGGAATGATGAAACTTTTTCTAATTTTCTTCAACTGCATAAAACTACAAAAAAATTGGAAAAAAAAAAAAAAGGACTGGGTGGGGGAAGAAAGAAATAGAGAAGTAAGCAGAAAATGAGAAGCATGTGTATATATAGATATATATAATGGTAATTGTATAAAAGGTAATTTAAAGTTTTAGGTGCTTATCTCTTTTTATATGCTGTTTTCAAGCTCCTAGTTCTTCAGTCACCCTATGTATGTTGGCTTTTGTAAGAGCAAGATTTATGGGGCTGAAATACAGACAGAGGAGAGGATGTGGTCAGATGCAAGGTTTCAGCTGAGTCAGGCTTAGGAACCATATGCCTCAGGCTGCCCATCTTCTCTCTAGCCCCCATCCCTGGCCTCCTGGCATACACGCACACCGTACAGTCCCTCTGTAGCTCAGCTCTACAAAAGCAATCTCAGTCTTAACAAAAGCCAAACAAAAGGCTACTACTGACAGCATTTATTGACAATTTATTTACTGACAGTGTTTTAACCCAGAGTGTTTCAACAGGAGCAAATAAGGCAGCGACCGCATTGCAGGCTCTGTCCACCCAGACCACAGCGATGGTTGGGGAGGTGGCCTGGGGGCAGCACACTGACTGCACCTGACTCAGCAGCTAGCAGGACAGCCTGCCTAGCTACCAGAATTACTTGTTTGTTTTCTTCCCCCCCCCCCCAGTCTTTTTAGCTCTAACAATTGTGTCTCAAGCAGACATAATAGTGATTTCTGCTATGAGTCAAAATTGCAGTTGTTGCACCTGCCAGTTTGGGTGGTGGCTGAAGAAAAGACAGCATTTTTGAAAGGTCAGTTCCACGCTGAGGAAAGAATGGAAATTATAGGATGGAAGTTGGCTGACTTTTTATTTTGCTGTATGATGCTAATCAGTGCTCCAGAATTATTCTTTTTTAATTTAAAACTAAAAAATCCTCTCAGTAATGTGTCTGTTTGCCACTATTTTATTTAATATTTGGGTGGATTAGGATTCCACTATGATCTTCCTTTTTCACTTGCTTGACAGAATGAGAAAGTTGTAGGCACTGACAGCATCTTTATTTCATCCACGGAATGCATTTTATGAAGGTAACAACAAATTCTAAAAAAATAAGCACCCATCACCAGTCAAAAAATTGAAAAGAATTGATTCTTCATCTGTTTGTATTTGTTTGTTCATATATTCCCAGCCTGTCAGTTAGTGGTGATAGGACTGAACAGAAGCAAACCAGGAAGTCAAATTTAGCTGTGAAGCCCTGTTAGTGAACTTTCTTTTTTTTCTCATCAGAATAATATATGTATTGTCATGCATCTGCAGCTTCAGTGTTAATTCAGATTCTTCTGCTTGACTGAATATATTACATCATTCAAAAAGAAGATAGATGTGTCATACAGGTGAACCAATAGACATGGTTTATATATGGACTATAATATATAAAAGATAAATTACAGAATCAGTATATTATCTTACAAAATGTTTTAACTTTTCCAAATACGATGACACTGTGGTACTTCTGTGCACATTCAAAATAAGGTATTTGGACAATTTGATCCAGCATCTAGTATTTTCCAGATTTTTTAAAATATTACTTACTAAAAGCCACTGATGGGAGCTCCACAAGCAAGTAGGCTCTGTGGTTTCAGAAAATTGTGGAGTCTCCATTCTCAAAAATATTCAGAACCCAGATGGACACAGCCATGAGCAGCCTGCTCTAGCTGACCGTGATGTTTTGTCAGTGCAGTGATGTTTGGGAAGCAGGGGGGCCACAGGGGTGGCTCCTGTGAGAAGCTGCTGGAAGCTTCCCCAGTCCCAGTTATGGCCCCGTTTCTGCCCAAGGCTGAGCAGATAGGGGAAGCTGGATGTGCCTCTCTGAGTGACACATTCAAGAAAGGGGAAAAAACAACAACTGCAAAAGATAAATAATAAAAATTGACCTGCTGAGCAGAGGAGCGGAGTGGGTGAGAGCAATGCCAGAGCAAAGACAGTGAGGAAGGACGGAGGGTGCCCGAGCAGAGATTTCCCCATAGCCCGCGGTGAGGTGGCAGCCGTCCCACTGCAACCCATGGAGGAGCACGGGGGAGCAGTCCCTGAAGGATCACATTAGGCAGACGTGGATCTGCAGCCAGGGAGTGTTACAGGCACTGCTGCAGCCTGTGCAAGGTCTGGAGAGCGGCAGATGCGGATCTGCAGCCATGGAGGACCCCGTGCCAGGGGAGGTGACTGCTCCCGAAGCAGGGGAGGTGACTCCGTGTGCAGCCCGGGCTGGAGCAGTCTGTGTCTGAGGGACTGAACCTGTGGGAGGGACTCATGTCCCAGGGGTTCCTGAAGGGCTCTCTGCCATGAGAGGGACCCCGCGTTGGAGGGGGGTGAGGCTGTGAGGAGTCCTGGCCCTGAGGAGGAAGGAGCGGCAGAAACAGCGTGTGGGGAACTGAGCCTGAACCCCCCCTGCCCCTCCCTGTGCCCTGAGGGGGAGGCGGCAGGGAAGGATCCGGGCCTGGGGAGAAGGGGGGTGGGGGGATGTATTAGGATCTGGTTATGTTTTCTCTTTTCAGGTAGATTAAATTAGTGGTGGTTTTCGTTTGTTTTGGTTTGGTTTCTTGCCAGGAACCAAAGCATGAGAAGCATGAGTCTGTCTGCTTTGTTTTGTTTTGTTTTGTTTTGTTTTTCCTGTTACTGCGATTGGGCACTGCAAACCTCCCTGCCCTTGTCTCTATTAAGAAGCCTTTAAGTAGATTTTCAACTCCCTGTCCCACAGCGGGGATGGATGGTGAGTGAGCCGAGGCCTGCTTGTTACTGTCCGGGATTAAGCTGTGACACCAGCTCACGGTTTTTGGGCTGCACAGTCTACAGAGACACCTTCCAGTCTCAGTGATTCCCTTGTTCTGTAATAATTTGTATTTAAAAAAAAAAATTGAAATATTTATAGATTCCTCACGAGGTAGAAAATGCAGACTCGTATCTTTTAGGTAACAATCTCTTGTTTGTGTCAAAAATAGGACTAATTTGGAACATGGCTGGAAAATTAAGTGATGTGAGTTTAATCTAGCCATTAGATGGCATGTGTAATCCTCTGTCACTGTTAGATCACCTCAAAAGAATTAGCTGAATATTTGGAGGAGCAGTATGATCTCATAAATCTGTATTGTGTCTCCTTTGTAGACATACATCACTTATTTCCTGCTCAAAGACCTGGGAGAAGACCATTATAGTTGTATTGTGATAGTATAGTCTGATTTTTCCAGTTCCCCAAGCCTTGTGGTGCTGGATTCTGAATTTCATGGGTACCTGGGACTGAAATGGCATCAGAAACTTAGAATGTTTCTCTTGTGAGCAGCAGTCACTCTTACATGTTACAGACTGTAGTGGCTCCATAGAACTGTTTGCAAAGTCCATACTGAGTGGTTCTTGCTTCTCACGAGCTTCATTCAAGAGCTAGTTCAGCTGGCCAGTCTTTCTGCATCCTTTTTTGTGAAGCCCCTGCTTTATATGACAAGATTTTTAGAAAGTGGAAAGTCTGGAGAACACTGGCTCTGTGTATTCAGTAAGAACTCAAGCCTATGTTTTTCCATGGTAGATGATCATGAGGACAGTACTTTGTGTCCCCTTCTTGGCCTCTTTCAGACAACTCAGGAGTAAAGCCATCATGTAGGGGTAGAGGATAATTTTCATGCATGTTTCCAATGCCTAATTGGCATATCTCTGAAGGATGATCTCAGTGATAGCAAGAACATCTTAAAGCAAACTTCTCAGGAGCCCATTCATTACAGCTTCTGAGCTGCCAGGAGGGGGGCATGGCTATTTCCTAGCTGGTCTCTGCTGGAGCTTTGCTGCCACTGGAAAGAACTGCAGCTGCTACAAAGAAAGGCAGCAATGCCAATGGGTCTACTCTCTGAACAACAGTGCAAGGACCTTCCATGTCCTTCGAAGATGAAAAGGTGGGACATCATGTCTTACCAGAACGAGTATAGCTAATTTGTGTTGGTGGTTATCTTTTGAGAAAAGTTTGTGGCATTTGGACAGTTTCTTCAACATAGATTTCCCCTCCCCATGATTCTGGGGCAACTTCACTGGTCTTTCTTAATAAAGGCTCTGTGCCTTCCCCTCTTTCTGACAGCACTTACTAATAGTCTCTTACTACAGCTTTATGAGTCAACCATTAAGCAAAGCACACTTTGCTTTGTCACCTATTTCTACTTCCAAATTATTTATTTTGATTTTTGTAAGGTTTTCTTCTTATTAAGATTATGCTACATACATTAGCATGACTGCCTTGTGGTATGAAGCAAAAAATACTGGGTATTGTTTTAGCAGCTAATTTTTCTGTTCTGCATGTGAATCTCCAACTAGCCAATTAAAGACTTACTTGTGAAGCAGAAGAGTGTAGTGAAAAAATGTGCTGTGGACCTCGAGCAGCTGGAGGAAGGAAGCACAACTCAGTTAAAATACACTTTGTTTGGGTGTCTTTGTTGTTAAGCTGAAGTGATGGCTAGCTGGACTACCAGCATGTAAACAGGGTAAGCAGAAAAAAAGATGAGGCTACCAATGAGAGTTATTCTGGCTTGCAGCCTTTTTGAAATAAAATAACAATACAAAAAAAAAAAAAACAACCCAAAAACCAAAAAAACCCAAATCAATCAGAAAAATAAAAAAGAGTTGCTTTTGAGTTTTTTTGCTACCAGACATTCTTCTAAGGAAATTTGAATTTAATGGGCAAAATTATTCTTTCTATTAAACAGATGGACCAAAATGTTGACAAGGATTTCCATATATCCTGAAGAGGCAAAACAATTTTACCAGAAGCTTTGCCAAGCAAATAGGAGGATTTAAGCAAAATAGAGTGGAAAAAAAATTCATATGAAATCTAAGCTTGTAGCTTTCAAAATACTGTAGTGTCAGCTTCAAAAATTTGACAACAACCTTAAGGAAAAAGAGTAAAATCAATACAGCTATTGGAAAAAACTCTTTGAGTTTACAGTAGCATAAAGCATAATTTGATTAGCTGTATTCCCCCCATTTCAGTGGGATTTAGGAACCCAGCTCAATAGAAAATACCAACCTAAGCTGTCCTTAATATTTATTTCCCCTATTATTGTAATAATTACTCTACTCAAAACCTGGCTTTTGTGAGTCTCTCTGCTCTCACCCCAGTAAGAATCTCCATCAGTAACTTTACCAATTAGGAGTCTAATTTTTGGTAAAATAGCTGGAGGTGATGCCAAACTACTATTGTCACTGGAACATTTTGAAAAGGATATAACTCAAAGATGGTAGGGAGCGTTCTTACACATCTTTCTTAAGGTATGCACAAAGAGCATCAGCATTATTTCAGATTTTGAGCTTGAATAACATCTGGGAAGAGAAATATATTTGCAGCCCAGCTTTCTGCCTACAGTTTTGGAAGACTGATACTTTATGTCACTCACCTGGGTTTTTCTATTAACTCTATTGGAAGAAGTGACCTGGCCTTTAATGACTAATGTAAGAAGTCCTTATTTTAGTAAAGCACTAAGTAAGCACTTTCTGTTACTTCTGTGTGTGCCACAGGTATGTCTGCAGATAAAACAAAGTAGGAGTATAAATCAGTTAAATGTTGTTATTTCATTTAAGAAACATTCTTACTAATATATCAAATTAGTTACTGCAGACCTTTCTGCAAAGAAAGCAGATAAATTTGGTGGTTATCTATAGCTCTAGTTAACAGATGAAGCAGGAGTACTTTTTGCTCCATTTAATCTTCTCTAAAATATTTTTTTCAGCTTTTCGTGTACTGCAATAAAACAAGATTACTGCAAATTTTTCTAGAAACAAAATTTCACTATTTTGCAAGAAGCAACCATATAAGAGCATATAAAATGGAAAAAAAAAAAAAAAAACAAACACAAGTTGAAGCAAACGTATCAACAGGAAGCATTTATGCCCACCATAGTATGTGGGAAAATCACTTTTTTTTTAGCAGTGTGGATGAATTTACTCAGATATATTCTTTTAATATGATAACTTTGACCTCTCATATTCTTCTTCAGTTGAATCAAGAAAAGAATGATACTGTCAGGACACTTCCCAGAACTCTCAGTGGAATTTGCTGCCATAATCTGCCTAGCTCTGCTACTGGGGTGGGGTACTGCCTTAGCTGGAGTCATCTTCCCCTCAGGGAAAGCCTGTCCTTGCTGCTCCCTGAGAAACAGCAATTACCTGACAGGTGCATGGGGAAAAGATTTTTTTATTCAGAGAAAAGGTAAGAAGAGTTTTGGGGAGAGGGAGCTTATCAAATAAGTTCATTGAACAGGTCTTTGACACACTAAAACTGGAACAGAATCTATGGATGTAACCCAAAAGACTGGTTTTGGCAGTTAACTAGCAAGATGCATCTTTTAAAGCCATGTTGACAACTGAAGAGATGGAGACATTTAAATAATTTAAATAATGTGAATGGTATCTGATGCAAATTCTCTGTTTAATAAAATTTACACTGCTTTTAAAATCGGTGACCAGCTGATTTAGCTTGCAGATACAGATTTGTAGCTTGTAACAGGAATATTAGTATGACATGACCACAGGAAAATTGAACAGTCTTTTTGTATGTGATGCATCTCAGTGTAAGACAACTGTTTGCATATATCTGGGGCAGAATATGCTTCTAAAGCTATTGCAGAACACTAGCCAGCAACTGCATTGACATGTGTTTTTAGCTAAGTTGTAGTTACAGTTTTAGTTCATCAGTCTACAGAGCACAAAGAACAGAACTACAACAGAAATATAAAAGCATGGAATCTCTCTCCTTTGTGACTGATTTTAGTTGGGATTGCATTGGAAATATGAGACTTCAGTAATAATAACACAGTCTTATAAAGACAGTTCCAATGACTAATTATAATAGTTTGTTTTTGATTAAAAAGTTTTGTTAGTACTTGCTAATTTGCTTCAAGACTTTTCATTGTTTTGAAACTGTGTGTATATTTTTATTTATTGAGCTTCTAATTTTAGTTGATTTTATAAGTATATTGGAGAACACTTCAAAGAATGTCATAGATGCCAAATGGCACATCTCGCTTAAAAAACCTTTTTTTGCAGTAAGTAGAGAGATTGATTGAATAACCTGCTCTGGGCATCAGAAGAGGGTAATTTCATTATTACCTTCTTTCAAGATCTCTAGGTGAATTCATGTATCCCAGAAAAAGAAGCATGTTTCCCCATGAACAGTTTTCTCTCTAACATCGTGATTCCACTGATTTCAACTGAGTTGTTCTGGTTTCAAAACATGCTGGGATTATACTGCTTATAGGGGAGGTGTAGGTCGTTGAAAATAAAGCTGTTTAATGGCCTTTTACTGCTCTCCATGTAATACGTAGTACTTTTTGAACATTTAACCCTTAATTAGCAGTATAGAAGGATTCTCAAAACGTCAGTTTGAGCAACATGAAAAGAAAAAAAATTGCAAAAAAAAAAGTCCACAGTAGCCTTCTTCTTTTTAAAAGCCTAGGATTCACATCAACTGATGTAAGATAAGAAGCTCACATGGTCTTTAATCATAAGTATTATAAAATTAAATTGCCTTTTATGATACTTTTTGGTGGAAATAACAAAGATGTTTCTATCTGCCTTGCAGGCATTTAAGTGTATGAGAACTTGAATCAAAATATTCTTTCTACTCACTAGCGTTGTCTGAAGTAAATTATGCTATCACTTGTATATCTACTGAAAGACTAGTTTCAACTAAAGAGAAAACCAAATTATTTTACTATCAAAATGCTGAGGTATGGTATAAAATAACTTTGTTGCTCAAGAGCAATTCCTGCTAGCCTTGCTGATGATTAAAGCTGACAGATGGTTGGGTTTTTTTCTTTCCAAATCCTATTAGATCTTTTTTGTCCCTGAAAGAGGCAAATTCTCCAGGAAGCTTAGGAATGAGGTTATTTCTTACTGCACTACTATTATTTAGACTTTTTCTAAAGTTTGCTATTGTGGGATTTTTATTTGAAGAATAATCAAAGGAATACTGTCTTTTACAAAAAGGTAAAAACCTGAAGTGAAACTGGGCTCTGTTCCCTAGTCCTCCCTCCCCTTTTATTAATTTGTGTTCCTTTAAAAATTATGTATGAAAATTTTGAATATTATAGCTACATCACATTGGTAAGCTTTCCCTTCCTGGTAAAACCAGGTTATTTGTAATTTGCCTCTTACAATGCCCTTTTCCTCCAAAGCATCAGAGGAGAACGTTCACTACAGCTCAAATGTCTTCTTACTCTTCATGATTTGCCTCATGAGGCGTGGTGGAGAATGGGACAGTTCCTTATAGCCTATGTAAAGACACACTTTTCTTAAGTAGTAGTCAGGGGTATGCCTCCAGTGTCCCTCACACCTGGCAGTGAGATGACAGAGAAGTGTTTTATAGAAGATGGAGAATGCATGCCTAAGCTTTACTTCTGCACTGTTTGAGTTCTTCTATGAATGGCAGTGGAAATGAAAGTCTGGAGGCATGCTCATAGTGCTGCAAAAAAAAAAAAGCTAGAGTGTTTCTTAATGCTGTTGGAACTTTTGAGGATTATAATATATAATATATATATATATAATATATAATATATATATATGCTTATATATATATATATATATATATATAAAATATATAATATATATATATGCTGGTGGGGCCAGTGAGAAGACTCACTGTGGCTGCTTATGAGTTCCATCTAGTAAGTCCCACCCACTTCTGGCATCATGTAATCTGTTCAAATGTGGCAATTGAGGCATCCACCAGCTTTTCTGCTTCCTTGTCTCTGCAGACCCTTGGTCTTCTCATGGACCTAGATGTCCTTTACACTTCTGTCATCAGGGGCCAAAGGAAGGGAAGGATCAGAAACACAGTGGATTTCCTTCAATGTCTAGCAACAGTACTGGGAGGGAGAATGTCACTAACCATCTACAGCAAGGTAGATCTTACAAAGAGGCTTCTTGAAAAAGCCCACATTTCTATAAAAATTGGTCACTTAGAGTGTGTTCTTAAACACAGACGACAAATAAATACTTTACAGAGATCCAGACTCATTGGACAACCAATTCAATAAATATCATTACTTTTCAGTAACGCATGTTCATACAGTTTTCAGTGTTCCTATACTTTGCCTATTTAAATTCCTTAAACACCTTAATAAATACTTAATTTACTTAATAAAAGTAAAATACATTTGAAGAGGAAGAAGCAGGTTTAGATTACGACTTGAAGGATTAACGCAAAAGACCTGACTGTACTAGCTTGACTTTCTCATTGGGTTAACAATTGGATAAGCTTCTAATTCAACACCTCTTAAAGACAGAGACTATAATTTCAGGTGTTTAATGTCCATGCTTTTCTGGCTACCTGACAAGCTAGCTGGCTGATGACTGCAGATCCACTACTCATTGTTGGTCTTGTTTTCCTGAGGGATGAGTCTATACCAAGCTACTATCAGTTCAGTTACGTCTTTCTCTTGATTTACTTTTCTTAAGAAGAATGGCTGAGGGTAATCTTGAGTCTTATGAACATTCCTGGTCTTAATGTTCACTAAAATATTAGAAAAACATCTCATCAGAGGTTAAGTTGTAGAGAAGCACAAACGAAGAACGAAGGCACAGGCAATCATTAAGTAATATATATCAGGCTTTCCTGATAAGTTGGTTTAAATAAATTTCCCATGTTACATCTCAGAGGACTACTCCCAAATAAATCTTGAATCAAACAGTGTTTTTGCAGGTTAATGGTCATCGATAACTAATGGTTACTCTCTGTCTCTCCATTCCCTTCCCCCCACCCACAATTATTTTTTTTCTTTACTTTTTTTCTGGAAAACACCAGCAAAATAAAACCTTATGCTCACCAGAAATAAATACAAATGAAAATAATTTGGTATTACAATGTCAAGCATCTAACAGGAGGGCCCAAGATAGATCATATGAGACACTGACATGAGAGGATTATTCTGCCACTTCACAAATATTTCAGTACCAAAGAACAGCCTTAAACAAAATGCAAACACATAAGTATAGATATTAATATGAATTAGAGTTTATACTGACACAAGCAAGAAAAAGGAACTTTGTGTACTATACCTGCTGCACTTCTTTTCAGGTTCAGATTAGGTTTTTGTTGGTGAATTGCAGATTAATGATTGAAATAATTTCAAATTATAAATATACTAGAGAACTGTGGTCTCCTTTGGGGAATTTATGCAATCAGAGAGAAAGATAGTGATTTGCTCAATTATGTACCTTGCTCTAATATTGGCCAGTGGTGTAATATGTGTCAGAGGGAAGAACCTAAGGTTTTCAATGTGTTTCCTAGCTGGATGTGTCTGCAGCATGGATACCTTAGTACTTAACTTGATGAGAACCTCACTAAACAACAGACTGCATGGTATTGTAGACCTAATAACTGTTTTGCTGCTTGATGGTAACTCCCTTGAAATAAAGGTATGTCCCACAGGCCTAAAAATAGCAGCAATAAGTTTGCTTACTAGAAAATCTGTGAAGAAAAATGTGGAAAGCACATGTGCATACTAAGTGAGAACTAAGGAAACTTCATAATGCCACATTGTTAAAATCATTTGGCTTCCCCTTCTTAATACCTCTTTCTGCCTTTTCTTGGGAGATCCCATGAAAAGGATCCTACGCTTCCTAAATCTACATCCTTTTTGAATGTGATTTAAATTATTCCTTTTATCCCCTTCAAGGTCATTATTGGAAAACAAAATTCTCCCAACACTCCATACAGCACATCATATCCTTGATTCATTTACTGGTAGAATTCAGTTGGTGAACTTTTTCTATAGCACTATAATCAGTGACTAGGTCTCCATGGAAGCTTTAAAAAACATGCCAACTCTCATGAGCACTTTTAAAACTCACAATAACCTAAGAAAAATTTTACAGATCTGAATGAGCTGTCCAGGTAATTTTGTTTCTTCCGCCTGTTTTGTCGTTGTTTTTTACAAAAAGATCAAAACACTTGACAAGAGCTCATATAGTGTAATAGAAATAAATAAGTATTAAGATGGTCACTATAGCGTTCTAAGAGCTGGTTGATGAGCACTGCATTTACAAAATAACAGAGAGAGAAATTGAGATGATACTTACATTTTGCATGACTTTTTTTTTTTTTTTTCACATTGAGAAAATGTTGCCAAAAGATAGAAAATCCTAATAATTACTCTTAGTACAAAAAGCACAGGCAACCCTCTGGTGATGTTAGTCTCTAAAATAGTTATAATTATTGCTAATTAAAATAATTTTCTAGCAATCTGCTTGTCAATTTCTATCATTCAGCAATTGATTACTTTATAAGAAAATCCAACTGTTGTAGTTGGTTTACTTTTTCATGTTTGTGTACCATTCTGAAATAATTATAAATTATAAATTAAAACAAAATGTCATCATAAATATTAAAATAAAACCATTTTGAAGATCAAAAATCAAATATTTCACCAACTTGAATGGAAAAATATTTATTTAATATCAATCTCCCACCAGAAATCTGGAAATAACCTAGTCTTAATTCTTACTCATCTCTAGCTGCCCAATATTAATTTCCATTTGTATTTGCTTCTATGATTGAATGCTGCATTTTAATAAATTCTAACCCTTCCCTATGTCTTTAAAAATGTGTTTCTTATGTGCTAGCGTCACAGTCTCTCTGTAACCATAATTTTTCAATGTGACTTTTTAGCTTTATTATTTTTACATTAATAAATCAAACCATAAAAGCATTCTTTTTAATGCTACCTCAAGACATGAAAAATACCTTGTAAGGTAGGAGAATAATCACAAATATTAATGGTAATGAGTTGCTGTTTTTCAGCAAGAGCAATAAAATGTGAGGTGACATTCTGAAGAAATCATATACTTGATTTTAACCTCATAGATCTAAAGATTAGTTTTAAACACAATGTTCTAAATTCTATATGACCTATAGGTCATATATATAGGTAATATATATTGGGTTGGGGCAATCCCAAGCACCAATGTAAGCAGGGCAGTGACTGGCTTGAGAGCAGCCCTGAGGAAAAGGACTTGGGGGTGCTGTTGGATGAGAAGTTCAACATGAGCCATCAGTGTACACTTCCTGCCCAGAAAGCCAACAGGGTCCTTGGCTGCATCAAGAGAAGTGTGGCCAGCAGGTCGAGGGAAGTGATTCTCCCCCTCTGCTCTGCTCTCGTGTGACCCCACCTGGAGTACTGCATCCAGTTCTGGAGCCCCTGTTACAGGAGGGACATGGATGTGCTGGAGTGTGTCCAGAGAAGGGCCACGAGGATGATCAGAGGGCTGGAGCACCTCTCCTGTGAAGGTAGAGTGAGAGAGTTGGGGTTATTCAGTCTGGAGAGGAGAAGACTCCAAGGAGACCTTATTGTGGTCTTCCAGTATCTTAAAGGACCCTAAAAAAAAGATAGTGAGAGACTCATCAGGATCTTGGCTAGTGGTAGGAGTAGGGAGAATGGATTAAAACTACAGGTAGGAAGATTCAGATTAGAGGTTCAGAAAAAGCTCTTCACCATGAGGGTGGTGAGACACTGGAACAGGTTTCCCATAGAGGTGGTGGAAGCTCCATCCCTGGAAGTTTTTAAGGCCTGGACGGGGCTCTGAGCAACCTGATCTAGTGGGAGGTGTCCCTGCCCATGGCAGGGGTTTGGACCCAGATGATCTTAAAGATCCCTTCCAACCCTGAAAATTCAATGATTCCATCACTTCTAGGGCACTGTAGTTCAATCTTCCATGAGTACTGATTCCTTTTCATGTTCTTGTAATGTTGAGACTTGATCCTTGGCAATTGCTGTTCACAAACGAAATGTTAAATTGCAAACATTCTGTATAAATCTGAATGTAGATTTATAAATTTATAAAAACACAGTAGAGCAACTCCAAGACAGTACAAGCCCATATTACTTAGACTTCTAATTGAATTCTCCATGATGGATTTTGATAGATTTTTGAAGGTGATCAATGATCAAAAAAATTAGGAAACACCGATTATAGTTGCCACAGCATGGCACCTGTGGCGATTTGTGTTTTAATTTTGAGAAGTGTATTGTTTAATGAAGCAAAGAATAATGAGATGTGGTACTGTCCTCTGATATTTCAGGGTACTTCAAGAAATTTATTCTCTAACTGAATGCCTGTGTCAAAAAATGATTGTCCCAATGCAAAGAACATTGCAACAATGACTCTGACAGGGAAACACAAGGTATGAATATGTATACCTATAATAATTTATTGCTATTTTCCAACATCAAGCAACTGATGATCAAGAACTTGTTGAGCAAGAAATGATATTTTTAATTTAATGACTATGTAATTAAGAATTAACATAGGTCTATGTGAATATGGAGACATACAAAAGTGTAATGTAGGATTTTAAGCCTTTCACCATTTCTGTTTTTATCAATTATTTGAAGTCACAGCTTTGTGCATCTAATAATCTCCTTTAATGGTCTAATTAATGACAGAGAGGAGTGGGGCAATTAGAAAAATAGAATTCTAATTTGGGCAGAGTCACAGCCTTTTTTGCCAGGTCCTCTATCAAGGTTATTTTTCCCCTTTTCAGTGAAACAGAATCAGTCCTCAACCCAAGAGATTATATTGAGGCAGATGCTCACAGATTTATACCACCTGTCCCCATAAATTCTCTGAAGCAACCTCATAATGTGTAACACCTAAGGATCTCTTTTCCAACTTAAATATTGCTATTTGCCTTAATGTAATACAAAGTATTTTGCAAATTACTTCACTCTCTTTGCAAATGAAATACAGCTGTCTCGTCAGATATAAAACAGGGTTTTTTAGCAGTAGGTAGCAGAACTTCAACAAAAAGTAAGGACTGTGTTTGACCTACTATAAGAAAAACAGAATACACACTAGGATGTAAATTTGGCCAGGGCACTTAGAGTAACATACTACTAATAAGAAAAATCCTTTGAATTTTTCTGTGATTCTGTAAATAGTAGCACTTGCTTACCAGTACTGTTGAGATATCCAAATGTACTTTCTTATCATTAAATTTTTAATACAAGAGAAGATACAAAAGTCATACTTGGATCAACTTTTCTAGCTTGAGTAAAATTCTAAAAAGAGATAAAATTCAATTTTATTTTATTTATTTTTTTTTTTTTTAAAGCTAGAGTTGACAAAGGCAAGTTTTTATATGTGTGAAATACATTTTACTATTATCACTTTTGGTTAATATTGGGGGTTTGTCATGATCTTTGAGAGCTCTTGACTCCAGTAAAAAAATGTGCGATCAAAATCAGACTGGTGAACTACTTGAAAACATACTAGGAAAAAAAATGTAATGCTATACCCCTGACACTGGTTGAATTATATTTTTAGAGCTTTTATCTGTACCACAAAAGTATAAAGTTGAATTAATAATTTATTTTAAAACTTCTGTACTGACTAACAATAAAATGGTTTTGATTTTTGAATTTTGATTGCATTTGGGTACTTACTCTGTATCTATCATGGCATTTTCCTACTCAAACCACACTTCTGACCAGTAGCAGAGGCACTGCACAGCTCTTGCCTACACTGCTTTGTATGTTCAGTTCTCCTGAATATTCTTCTGTTTGCCATTGTTAAGTTTCTAAGAAGTTAAGTTTGAAAGAAAACTTATACAGATACTGAAAACTAAAAACTTTATGCATAAAAACCTTGAGAATCAATTTACATATACAGTCCCATTGAGCAATGTGTTATTACCAAATTCTCATAAAGATACATGCTGAGCTATTTACAGGATGAACAAAGTAATTAGATATATCTGTTGTAATTAGGAGTCAGTCAGTATGTCATCTGAGATAATTATATTGCACTATAGATAATTTTTTGAAAAGCAGATACTGCATGGAATTGTGTACTAGTATGATGATACCTCTCCAGAAAAAAAATTTCAATGATGACTACCAAACTAAGATATTGCAATGGTCTGGATCTCTCTCTCAACCATCTTGCAATGGTTGAAAAAAAATAGGAAATCAAGTTAATTTCAACATTGTTTCTATTATTCATATGTCTGCACTAATTCTATCTTCCTTTTATATTTTTCATGATTTTGATTTAGAAAAGTAGCCTCAGTGTTTAAAGAAGAACCAAAGCTTATCTCTTGGTAGAACTTCACTGAAGTCAACAGAAGTGCTGCAAGCTTTACTATTTTGATTTCTTTTCTTCCGGGTATGAAAGTCTTGATATACATTTTTTTAAATGCGGGACTGGGGGAAATCATTAAGGAAATAGACATTGGAAAATGTGTTTTCTTTTATGTATCAATAAACACATAAAATAATTAATGTGGTTTTATTGGCCAACTTCATCTTTTGCATGTAATCTGACTTGATTACATCTCTCTTCCAATAAAACATTTATTTAATTGAGAAGTAGATAAATGATTGTCAAAATCATAAATATTTTGTTTCAAAATTTCCGGGTTTGCCCTCAGGTCCAGCTCCGTACTAGGGTTGCTATTTGGAGGAGGACAAGTGCTTGAGCTGCAATGGGAATGAGTCTAGAAAGAGGCTACATGAGGAGATTCTGGGCTGGGAAAAGGTTTCTCTCTGAGAAATTTCTCATCTGTAGAGTCTTTTGTGGTCTTTGACTCAGGTTCAGCCTACTAACAGAGTTTATGCAAAAGTAGTTCTGCTTTACTTTATTTGGGCTGCCATGCCTCTGGCTGATGGTGGTAGTTTAATTTGGAACATGGTTTATTTTCACGGACTCTCTCTCTGGCTACTCTTAAATTAAGAATTCCAGGCTTCCAAAGTTCAGTGGCTCTGTCTTCCTGCCAGAACTCCCTTAATTGAAACATCTCTGGGTCAATTTCCGACTGGTGAAGGCACACTCCTGTGGCAGACTCCAATATTTGAAAATAAGACTACTGCAGCAGCAGGGTGCAGCAGACCAGCTGGGTTAGATGCCAATATCTGTGGCAAAAATGAGGCCTTTCTACAGTGTAATAGAAGCTTAAGGTCTGAACAAGAAATTGCTCATATACAGTGAGTCCATGAAGCACCAAGGTTAAATTTAAGTACCCTTGAGCAGTTATGGATGTTGAATGATGAAGTGTGCAACCAGCTGCTTAGCAAAGAAGGAGACAGCAATTAACACAGCGTGTTTCAATAGTGAAGTTGTGTCCAGGGGATGGTAGTACATAATGGGGGATGCTGGTTCTGAACTGGCCTCCTGTTAGTAAAGTGTGAGTCTTCATCCTAGACCCTATATCCCAAGCAGGTAATGTAACTATCAGTGACAGGGCACAAACAAGCAAGAATACAAGAACCAAAAGGCTATAAGTAGACAGACAATATAATGTATACCTCTGCCTTTTCATCAGGGCTTTCAACAGGAAAGAAGATGGACTTCTGTTTGGTCTCCATTTGTCTCTATCTATTCTTATCCAGTTTCAGTATAATTTTGAATGTCCTTCCCCTATATCTTTTTCGGTGTGGTATTCCTGTATAAAAAGAGAAGTTTGGATCCAAAGCCATTCAAGTTTTTGGTAAAGAAGACTTGTCCATAAGGCAGTTGTGAAAAAGGTGAGAAATCTTCTAAATTTTGCTAGTCATAGTTTCTTACAGGGAATTAGTAACTAGGTGTATCTCTGCACAAAACTGAATTGCTGCAAAGCTTAGAATCAGAGTGAGCTTTTGCTGGACATGCTGAAACCCTAGAGTGTGCCCACTGAGTATGGAACTGGCAGTGAGATGGGGTTGCTTTTCAGCAAGGAAGGACTTATTAAGTATTAGAGGTCAAAAAGTGACCTCTTTTTGAACTGCATGCTACACAGAGCATACCATTAGAGTTTCTAAAATCTCCTTTTATGCTAGACACCTGATGTCCTTTGCCAAGCTGGAGGACTAAGACCAACCATGACATAGCCTTGGGAGGAACATTATAGGAAAGTTATGTAAAGGAACAATAGGTTGAACTTTTCTAAAGCTATTACATAATTTTGGTTAAGCATGCTTACTTTGTCTGCATCTTAAATAGTAATACCGGTTGTATAATATGATTTTTGGTAAGGACATTGATGGATAAGTCAAACTTGAAAAATGCTATGCAGCTTTACCAAGCTCTAATACACAATATTTATGATAGTAGTGACTGATGAACTCATCCAGGAGTAGTAGAGAAAAAAGTATACTAATTAAGAAGGCTAAGTATCCAATACAAAGGTAACCCACCTCTAAGTGGAAGTCTTTGTAGAAAGAAAAAGCTTTAAAAAGTCTTACCTATTAACCAAAAGGCACATAAGGTTATAAATCTCCTGTGTCTTCTAGAATGGGATTTTTGCATTGTGATGTAAAAGTACACTAAGACATGTATCCTGTAGGCCTGCTTTTAGCACTTGAAAGCATTCATGTAAGAGCATGGTGGAACTAAATTATGTTTAAAGACTATAGTAGACTATAAATCACATACTATCCTTATAATGTTTAGCTAATTGATTTTATAAATAAGCTCATAACAGTTTAGTCTTTAAAAAGCTGATAACAGTATTTTGGAAGGAAAAAAAAAAAAGTATGTAGGTTCATCACCCTAACAGGAATGTTCTTTATGTTAACCTTGACTTTTCCTCTGTCCAATAAGAATTTTACTGGAAAGTGGACTAATCTTTATCACATCCCCTGTGCCTAAATGGTCTTAGAGGCAATTTACCAATGACCTTGCCTGGATTTCTTTTGGGCCCAATTTGTGACAAAATAAATTCCTAGTTTTTTTAGGGATTCCCGCTGAGAACTGCACCTCATACTGTTATTTTCTTTCCATTAACTTTGAACATGGTGCTGGATACTGATTAATTGCCTCTCCTTTCTGTTGCCAGGTGCATTTGCCAGGTCTCATCTCTGATAACAGATGCCACTATCTCTGTGTGTATATTTTTATGTTAGTGAATTAACTGTTTGTGCTCTAAAACCTTCATGGTCTAAATGATGACTCAGAATTTTACTGATTCTGTGCTTCACACAGTAAGGGCTAGAGGGAGAAATAGCCATAAAGGCTCAGTAAGGTCATGTTCTTCTCATCCCATAGCAGTGGGTTTAGCCTAATGAGATACAGACAAAAATGTTATATTAATAGAGGGAGTTTAAGAGTCAAACTTATGAAAAGGTCAAACTGGTGAAATCGTAGCTGCATTGGCATAATTACAGTCCTCATATACTCACATCACAAACGTTTACAGTGCATCCCTGCTATTTTTGTTTCCACTTGCTTCAGTACTATGCTCAGAGATAGAAAGCAGGTCTGAAGTTGATTCCTGTCATCTTCTAGTGACTCTGAAAAAAAGGAATATCCAAAATATTTACAAAATATTCAATATGTATTTATATTTACTGAAAAATGCTCATTACTCTGAATCTACAGAATATGCATAAAAGTTAATCTTCAAATATGTTATCAAAATGCACAAATTATTTTTTTTTCACTTTTTCTTTCTTCTTAGCACAGAAACATGACCTTGATAATAATGTACCCTTCTTAAAATAAGAACAGCCTGTGGTTACAGATTGCAATGGATACACAAGGAAATAAGATATATTGTACAGGTTCTATCTGTTGCATGTCCCAATGTGGTTTTCCCCTCTATTTCCTCATTTGCTTTTAAAATTGAATGTAGTACACTTCATCATGGAATACAATCACTGTAAAAATAGATGAGTTTTTCCCCCTTTTGTGTTTTCATTTGCAATAACTCTGGGACCAATTTCTTTATTAATTTATGACTCTTGATCTGTTGACCTTGATAATATCATTGATCGATAATTTTTTTTTCAGGTTTTTTATTTTGTGGCACTAACAGACTGGAGCTTAGTAAACATTTTTTTCCCTTTCCTTTTGTGATGATATTAAGTGGTTTAAAAAGAAAAGCACCGATCCCCAAAATAAATACGTTTCATACATATTCTATCCTACAAAGTGGCATTGAAATATGTAAGTAGGAATACCTTGTTTATTCTTTTAGCATCTTCTAGGCAAATCTACCCCATTTAAAGAGAAATAGGTTTCAGTTACTGTCTGTAAAGATGGTGCGTGGAAACTGGAAATCTGCCTGGAATCTGAAAGCCATCACTTGGCCTTTTAGGCTCAGGAACAAAAGAAATTTTGCCATGGGAGCTTAAAATAGCATCTCAATACTTCGATATCCATCTCTCCAATTGCTGTAAGACTTTTATATCTAATTCGTTTAGCCTATTTGAAGACCTCTGGCTCTAATAATTACATTAAAGATTTGGGAACCAAAATCTTCCTCCTGGAGATGCATTGTCTACTCAGTGCTAACAGAAATAACATTTACTACCTTCAGTCAAGTCAACTGTGATATGATAAATAACACTGAAAAGATGCCATTTGATGAATAGGAAGCTGTTTGTTGTTTTTTTAATAGGCCCCTGTCACTGGAATTACTAATTGAAAATAATGCTAGAGGTGGCTCTGTGATATTTTCACTGAGTGAGGGATCAAGATAAACCTATTTTATCTAGCTTAATAAAAACAGGAGTCAGGGATAGCATCCAGATGAGTTGTTTTCTTGTTTCTTCTGGGAAAATAGAGAAAGCTTTTGAAATCCCACTCAGTTAAAAACTGATCTTTGATTTAATGATCCCAAGCATAGAGTATCTACTCTGAAGAGATAAGTGAGTGACATTGCTATCTCACCTGTGGCTGCAGTACTTAACCCTATGTATTACGAGGCTTAAACCCTTTTTCACTTTCCACATTTGTATTCAATGGGGAGCTAAGAAAAACTGAGAATGCAAAAACACCATGCCGAGGCTTATAAGAAAACTAGTCATTTTATTTTACATCTCTTTCCAAACAGATGTATCTTCCTGTTCACATAATAAACTCTTTAAACTATGTAGGTGCTTTGACAACTGACACAAGAAGACAACTGAGAGGAAGGAGGTGGTTGTGTCCTGTTGCATATGTTGGGACTGCCAGCTTTTCTCCAGAAGATGTAAGTATCAGAGTAGGGTGGATTGTACCATCCCAGGAATCTCCTATGACCTTATCTAAATTTCACAGTTAAATTAATTGAAAATTTCTCAGAAGGTAAATGCAAAAAAATAGTTTTAAACAAACCACCACAAAAAATCAGAAAAACAAAACTTTTGGAAACGTCACAGGGATGGATTATTTCAAGAATAATTAAATGACTTGTGCCTTGTTCTCTTTTATCAGCCTAAGTTTAATAATAGGTACTGTGATGCAGCCTAGACTGGAAGTCCCATGTGGCTCTGTCAGGAGGGGAGTTGGCATTTTATTTGGCCTCTAAAGAGTGATGTAACATTAGTTAGCTGAACAGTTGCCCCTGTGAGGCATGGTTAAACTGTTTCTTAACACAGTCAAGTTGTACAGTTTGACTGAACTTTTGGAGGTCTTTTTTGGTTTTGGTGTTTTTTTCCAAAAAGCTGAAGATTTCCAGCAATTCTGGGGAGAATATATTCCTTCTCTAGAAGAGGTGGCATCATTTTTCATCAAAAGCTAAACTACTTTCTGTATCATTAGGAGTTAGGTATCATTATAAGCTATGCAAACATATTCCTCATCTACATATTCCCAAAGAACAGAGAACTTTCAGTATTAAACCAGACCTTGCAGATGCTTTACTATGAGAGTCCAAAACAAAAGTCTGGCTGCCAAAATTTACATTTGATTTACACAAATCAGAATTGCATCTATTTCACCTTTGCTAGTTGTCAATAGTTTAATTTCCTTGAAGTCTGACAGGGTGATATTTGGATTAGCTGAACTTCTGAACCTTCTTCATATACTTCCATTGCTGCTTGTTACTCCTGCACATCACTGATAGCCCCTGAGGAATATCAAAATCCAGTGTACCTTAGACAAAGGAGACAGTCATGAAACCACATACTATGGTTTCCTCAGTATGTCATTTTAAAGTTCTAAAAAAAAATTACAATCCAACAGTTTCTGACAAAAGATAATAGAAAAAAAATTAGAAGCAATGTATATATTTATTTTTTTAAATAAAAATTATTTTTATATCGGTGTGGAAAGTGCTGAAAATTCTTCTCTCCAGTAGAATGTATAAATACAATAAGAATTAGAAAGTTGAGGCTGCTTTGGATCAGAAAAAATAAAGAAGCCGAAGTAAGGAAAAACATGCGTACACAAAGGGAAAAGAATGAAGAAACAAAATCTATAGCACATTTTGAAGTACTGACATTCATAATAGACATTTCCCAGATGTTCTACAAGTTATATGACTGGGAAACTTGCATTTTTATTACTGATCAATGGGAAAATAATAAATCAACAGTCCTGATTCAAATGCACAAGCATGAATAAAGACCATATAAAACCTGTTAATATATTAATTATTATAGTGCCTCAGGCTGTGAAACTTTAGATAGAGTTAATTATCACCATGTTAATGAATGGTGTAACAATAAATACAGAGTAGGTAAGTTCACTTGTTCGGTGCATTTGAAGAGTTAGATATTCATTATAATGCTAAAATTAGACATGAACGACCTCCATTTTTCTACAGCTCCTCTCATCTGTGCTATTAGTGTTAGTGATTGTGCTGCACTGTGGATGCAAATAATTACAAGCTGTTCATTAGCAGATATTAGCTTTGTTATCTGTTCCATTTTGTGTTATGGTGTCTAAGAATAGTGACAGTATTTTCTATCAGTTCTGTGCATAGGAAGAATTTGGTTTTCTTCACCTAAATATTTGGGGAAGACAAAAAGATTGGAATCTTTGTAGTTTCTTGGTCTCATTTAATCTTTAATGCTTACAGATATCAATCAGACCTAGGAAAATAGTAACCTGAATCTAAAAGTGCCTCCTTTTTCAATAGTCATTCTCCTGCTGCTTTAATTATATTTTTTTGGTACCCAGGAGCTAGTTTACAGAAACAGCTTTGGCAGATTAGAAGCAGTAGAACCTCAATAATGAGAAAGAAAAGTATAGTGCCATCTCAATTTCATGGCATCCCAAGGATAAACCTGGCTTCATATTCATACACTGAGCCTTGAATATTGTACTTGGTGTGTAGTAAAGGTTATAACTTCTAGGTCTGGTGAGACTCCCATTGGGAGTGGGCACCTAGGGTGTCATAAAGGAAAGGGTATACTGCAAAAAGATTGGTTCCTTGAAAACATCTTCATTTAAGACAGAGTTGGGGGGCCTCATTTAGGTCCAGGAAAAGTCATAGAGCCAGGAAGCCCACTGCAAGTGTAGCTATCCCTAAGTTTATTGCTCAGCCCTTGTCCAGGTTCCCTGCTTCATCTAGAGTCTCAATTTCTCAAATTATTTAGTTTCCACACTTTTTACCTTATTTAGTATCTGGTTTTTTGCTCATATATACTGGAGACTTTTTGGTAATTGAATGCCAAACTGAGTGCACAGATGAACATGTTGGATAAGCTTCTCCTCAGATTTTTCAACCCAATAGCTTCTTTCCCCTATCACAAACTTTTTTTTTTTACTATTTTACTATGTATTTTATAAACTCTTACACTGCTTCCACTTTTGTTTGCATATCAGTATTCAGCTCTGTGGAGTCTTTTGCTGAACTTCTTATGAATAATGGTGACTAATCTGTTGTGTCTGCCTTCAGGTATAAGTGTGATTTGCGTTTTTTTAGAAGGGTGTTTCCAACCCTTCATGTGGTTTGTTGCTTAAATTTGTTTCACATTTGAGACATACTCATAGTCTTTAAAAGAGCGATACTCTGTGTGATGGCTTCTCCCCTTTCCAGAATGACTTATTACAATGGATTTTTTCAGTCATAACCAGCACTTTATAAAGTAGATTTTTTTTTTTTTTAATGATTGTATAACTGGTTATCTGTTACAGTCAGCCAGTAGTTTGCTTTCATAGATTCAAGCGTGTGGCATTTAAAAACAAAAAAAGATATTTTGTTTGTTTTTCTGACTTTCTGACGTTCTCCATGCACCTTGAATGTGCTCACCTCAGTGGTGATGTTTATGGCTGTTCTTGGCATCAACTGAAGTATTATATGTAAGCCTTGCAAGGATTTTATTTGTAATATTTCACAGTTATGCTAAGGATAAAGAAAAATGAAATCTAGGAATGACATCAGTCAGTGAGGACAAATTATTTTGTCCTTCAGATAGGAAGAGGAAAATCCTATGAATTGTTTCATCCAACAAAGCTGGCAACTGTGGTAGAAAATAACCAACAGCACCACTTAAATATTCTCAACTGAAGTTTCTTATTTCTCAAATTTAACAAATTTGATATACCTTCAGCTTCCAATAAGCAGAGAAAAATAGAACTGGGAGCACTGATGCTGACATTGGTTTTGTCAGGTAGCCTTTTGGTGGACAGTATCATCAGCTTCATGTCCCACTTAAACCATGTTCAGCCCAGCTGTACTCTGTTTAATTGTTAAGGAACAGGTTGTAGAATTATGTGAAAAGGGGTAAATAATTCTTTCCTCTAGGATTTTTGGCAGTTACAAGAAGTAAACACACAGCTGATTGAGTAAAATTAAGGATAGTGTTACCTTGATATTTATGCAATAGTAATGAAGTGAACATTTCATACCTGATGAAAAATGGATTTGCAGCTTTACCTCTCTTTACATATATTTTTAATAGATATAATTTGAAGAATATCTAAAAAGTATACATCCTATAAATTTTGTCATACATAAGTGTATATCATGCCTTTTTTGAAAAAATGTTCTCTCACATTGAGACAGGAGAATGTAATGCTTAGCAGGTACTTGTCTTGTTCTCATGGCACCCCTCCAGCACTGTACATAGTTTGCCGTATTTAGTCCTTTTATGGTGGTCTGGATGAATAAAACATAACCATGTCCCAGTGGAGGACAACACCACTGAATGAATCTTATTACTGAAATAGCTTGAAAATGTTGGTAATAGTTACAGTCAGTCATTCCTATTTCTTTAACTGGTAGCATGCTGAAACTCAAAGAAAGACATGAAACAGGGAAAGATATGAAAAGGGAAGAGACACTGAAGAAAATAAGCACATGCATGCTCTAAGCACATAGAAATACTTCCATTTCCTTTTCAGATTCATGTACAAAGACATTAATTTCTAGAAATCACTGCAGTAGCAGAGTTCACCCATGGGAATTGGAGAGATATTATATGTGTCTGTTGTGCAGTGGATACTTTTCTGAAGGCTTCAGATCAGAGTCCATAGTATTCAAGAGTCCAGACACTGATCCAAATCATCCATCTGTATTCCTAACACTTCAAATGTAAGGTAATTTGAAATTACACCAGGTCCAAGTATAAGTATGCTGTATTTTACACAAATTTAAGGCTTGATGCAGATGGGTCTAATCAAACCAAGCACTTTTGTGTCTATTTTCACCTCCAATTCCCAATCACTTTAGAGAAAGAAGAACTTAATACATTTCATTAAAACCTCAAAGAGGCCTTTGAGATAAGAATGAGAAATAAAGACATACTTTTTCTGGTAATGGAGTGAAAGCATTGAACCTTTTGTTTCCTTGCAGTACAGTATCAGTTTGTGGATTACACTGGGAATGACTGAGAAAAAAGCTAATAGCTGAAATAGTTGTTAAACAGTGATACTACTAACAAGTTAAGATTTTACAGGCTGGGAAGTAAGTTCAGACAGGGTCAAGTGTAGACATGAGCTAACTGAAAGGTTCAAGGAGTGGAGATTGTTTGGAAAGAGAAGTCCAAGAGAACCAGGCTTGGGCATCTCAGCATATCAGTGTCAGAGGAGGTAAAGTCAGCTCTCCAAGGGTGCATGAAGAGGGAAGGCTACGAAGAGGAAAAACCCAAACCTGAAACACTGCATAATGTCAGCATGAAACTAAAATGTGTAAAGCACCCACGAATACATCAAGACTGAAAATCAGAAACTCTATTCACTAGCCAACCAATGGAGCTGGAAATCAGATGTAGCTGTTGTTTAGTATTTCTACCATAAAGCAAGAGCAGGGAATGAGTCTAATCCTTCCAGACATTTCCTTTCTTCTATGCATATTTTCTAGCATTTAGTAACTAAAATCCTCACACTCACGGATTTTTTTAATATGTTGACATCACTACTTTTTATTTAAATGGCACAGTGTGGGCAATTAAGTCTTCTTTGTCCAGATTTACATTGCACTCCCCATCAGACAATATGAATACAAAGAAAAATGGTACTTCTACTGTGCAATGTCATCGTTATGTCAATACAATCCTGAAAGACCCAATGAAGAACCACACTCCATTGCGTACAATGACTCAGGTTATTTTAGTCCAGCACTAGGCTGAAGTTACAGAAAACTTGGCCAGCAGCTAGAAAATGTAGTACAGGGTGATGACACTCTCAGTAACCCACTTGAGGGAAAATGTATTGTTTCAGTATCATTCTAAAAGTTGCCCCACACTTAAAAAAAAAGTTGGAGTGGACACATCATAGACATCAGAGTGGCCCACTGCCTAGACTACTAAAGCACTAAAAAGGGTGTCTTTATTTCTTACATTGCTTGTCTCAACAGTAAATCTGTGGAATAATTTTTAATTAGAAGTAATATATTAGAGATTACATTGAGAGTAATATATAGAGATTTGGAAAACATTTAATTTAAATTGTTGGGTTTTTTTGTCAACAATGATAAGTCAAACAGATTGCAGTGAGGTAGCATGGTAACAACACAGCTGTACAATGCATTTTGCTGCAATTAAATTTTAACACTATAAGGGAAAAGTAATGGAACTACTTACAAGAAAGAGATTCAAACCCTGGATTGATGAGGTAGCACAAAGGGAAGAATCAAATGCTGTGAAGGAAGGACATAATGTAAAAAATTAAGTTGTATTTGTTGAAGAAAGAGTCTGTGAACATGTATATGTTTGTGTGCACACACATACATCTGAATGACTGCGAGGTTCCATTCAGCAGAATTATCTTTGCCTCAAACAACAATTGGCAAGTGGAATGTTGGACACAGCCTCCTGATAAGCACAATGACTGGAAAAGTCAAGTGATGGGCCTTGCCCAGATAAAGCAGCAGTGAGCTCTGGCCCCGGTTAACTGGCTACTGACCTCCAGACAATATCTCTAGTGTGCTTACAATGGGGCAGGAAAAGCAATATTCCCAAAATTTGAGAGGCAGGAAAATCTGGGGATACATAACGAACGTTGATGCATCTTTTTGTCACTGCCTAGGATCGGACTGCTGGCCTGTCCAGGACTGGCCCACTACCCCAGGAAGGAGGACCATTGAGACATTCTGGGATCCTAGGTAGTGATACTCTTCTGTCTCTCTCTCTCTCTCTCTGTCTCTAAACAGACTTGCCAAATCTTTACCGGGTCACTTCACGTTGCTTGTGCTATTGTTTGTACGTGATCCTTCATGGTTGGACTTTGTTCTTGCAGAATAAAAAAATTAATTTACATCGACCACAGGGTGGATTGTAACAATGACAAAATGTTCAAATGGTCCATCTCTTTCTTGCAGAATAAGCCAAATACATTTTAGCAGACTGCAGATTTCTGGGCTTAATGCTCTTAGGACAGAGGAAAATGCTATGCAGGGTGTCCTTTCTCTTTAAAAAATGTATTAAATAAATCCTTTTCTCTATGATGAATAGAAATTTTATTTCTCCTTATCTGTTTCCTCACTGTATTGGCCTCTTTCTCAGCTACTTGGACTGTAAGATCTTTGGGTCAGAGCCTTGAGTTGCTTTATTAGACTCAGCAAGCCTCTGAGCTATGAAAGTGTCACAGCTACACGAAATATGTTTACCATTTTGGTCTTTCTATATTTGAGATAATTCATATCTCCATTTTCTTTAATACAAAACATATTCTCATGAGTATGATTTGTTTTTCATAATCTCAGGGCAACTATGATCATTTTAGCCTAGCTCTTCATATTTTTTTCCCACACCTGATAACCTCACCAACCAGCATTAGCATCTTACTTGGAATGAAGCCAGTAACTACATGTTTGATAAGACAAAAATTTGCTCTTCAGCTCAGTGAAATAATTCAGCTTGAATATACACCAGAATTTTTCTGATCAGAATTTGTCCTGACATACTTAGTTGTCCAGGGTATTGTACATTTGGGGACAGGCTATTACAGTGTGAAAATAACACAACAAGTACCATTTGGTTGATTTGGCGTTCACATCAATTTTTATACAGCAGAGGTCAGTTGAAATTGTTGATGCAAAAAGTGACAGTTTTCTTGGTATGAGGTGAATAGGAAATTTTTAAATAGAGTACTAAAGTAGAGAATAATTTAGTCTCTGAAATGCTAAAATAAAAAAAAAAAAGGCAATACAGAATTAACTTGTCAGAGCTGTAACTGCCAATGAATCATGAAAAGGGGATATAATCAATTAATAGAAATTAATGTCATATGTCATGGGTAGCTGAAAAAATGGAGAAAATGACAT
This sequence comes from Phaethornis superciliosus, assembly GCA_023637945.1. Lineage (NCBI taxonomy): Eukaryota > Metazoa > Chordata > Aves > Apodiformes > Trochilidae > Phaethornis > Phaethornis superciliosus. Next base: position 31,120,542 of record JAJQWJ010000003.1, read on the forward strand.
TGCTGCAAAGTGTTGTGGCAAGCATCCAAAATAATTCTCTTCCCTTCTGTTCTCTGCCCAGGTGTTTTGTTGCAGTTTTCTTAGTTCAGTAATGCTTATCCTGAAATTGGAAATCACAATTCAAACACATCCACTGCCTGTGTTGTTTGTTGGCTTGTTCATCCAAAAGACCAAATTACAGTTTCTTCAGGGACACGAACATTATGCACCCATCTCATTTAACAATCACCTTGTCTTACCCTGGCACCAGAGTTGTACTTCACATGTAGTCCAATTCTCACTTAAACCATTCATGCCTAACCCTAAACAGTCTATCCTAATTTAATTTTTTTGGTAATGCACAAGAGAGATAATTTGAGTTTCTGCATCTCACATTGGTATTCCTGGCCCTATTTCTATCTCCTTTTCCACCGAAGACAAAACATGGTCATGGATCTCCACCAAACAAAGCTGAAGTTATCACATGCCCTATACTAACTGCTCCTGATTGCAGGCACTCTGGAAAACTCACTTTCTGGGACTTGTCTTTTCACTGACATGAACCTGATCTTTTCTCCCTAGCACTCTCAAGACCCAAAGTTCTTCTTGATAACATGTCTTCCTTCCTGAAATACTGCTACACAACTATTTTTCTGCAAATTACAGTGTAAATTTATGGGTGGAGTGTTTATAAACTTTACTGTCTTTGAAATCCTGTATATGCTAAGTCACTTGTCTGAATTCAGTTTATAGGGCTGTACATGCACAAGATGCACACAGAGCTTGAAAACAAATATTTCTATACCGATAATCTGTAAATAAGAAGCCTGCAATTATTTTCTAGCTCTTTTGTGACAAGAAGGATCTTTTGTCTTCATTTTGTGCATCTCCTTGTATGTCTTTAAACTTCATTTGTTAGGCTATTTAGTTTTTCTGCTTATATAACAATTTTCACTCATGGATTGCATTCCTGTTGGCCAGGTACCAGGCTAATACTTTAACCCTCTGAATGACCCGTGCATTATATTTTGAGGAATGAAGAATGAGCAGTTTTAAGATCAAATGCATGTGTATATAATTAATTTCCAGGCAGAAGGATCAATGTAATAGTTGAGATCATCTGGTATGTGTTTGCAAGAACCAGCTTGGAACTCATCCAGTCAAAGAAAGCCCTGATTCCGGAAATTTCAGGATATAAAGAAGGCAAAGTAGTGTGACATCAGATGAAAATGTATTCTCTTCATTATTTATCACTAGTAGTTGCACTTGCTTCAGAAGATATGTAAAAGAAACTTTTAGAAGAGTTCCCCAAATTCACTCACTGCTCAAAAAAACAATTAAAAGAAAGCATATGAGAATATTTCAGACTGCTGTGTAATGACAGAGAAAGACTGTTCTGGTGATCTACTATTTAAAACTGAATTCTCCAGCTACTCTTCACAGTTCAAATAAACTTTCTGTGCCTTAGTTTTCCCATCTGGAATAACAGCACAGACCTTTTCCACTGGAGAACTGTGCACTTTAATTAATCAACAATTGTAGATTGCTATATAGAGCGGAGCAAACAATCTGGAGTGAACCATTTATTCAATGAATCTCGCCTGCTTGCAGTAAATCCTGGAGCAGATGGTGTTGTTATCAGCTACAGAGGAAAAGAGTAAAAATCACCCCAGTCTGAATATTTCTGCTTTGTTTTATTTCACTTAGAGAATTTTCAGCCCCAGGGAAATATTTTTCGAGAATGAGGATTCTTTTCTTTACAGCAGTCTAAGAACTGCCTTCAAAAACCCAATGCCCATGAGTCTTCTGGAGCTCCCTCTGCACAGTTTCCTAGGAGTGAGATGAAGGGGTCTTCCATATGTAGTTTGACTGACTGAAGACCATGGGGGACCATCCACACTTCAGGGAAGATTTTACCATATCCATAAAGCTTTCTTAATCATCTTGTCTTGACTGAAAGCTTCTTATAATTGAAAAGCTTTTACATGACGTCAGGAACTGAAATATATTTTCAAGGATAACAGAAATACAGGCAATCCAGAATGATTTTTACTTTGAAATATTAAAAAAATTCTAGCTGTCATACGGTTTAACAATGATGTATCTGTTTGCCATTCTAGAAAAAAGTTATATTTTGTTATCACAGAATTTATCTAATTCAAAGCAATGTGCTTCATTTTATTTTGCTTTATTTTTTCATTTGGGTTCCCCTGGGGACTAACTTAAAATTTATGTGAGTTTTCAGAAAGCTGTTTTACAAAATATAATGTGTTAGTTTTTGCATAGCAGACAACATGTCAAAATAATGATTGCATGCTAGGTTATATGGATATGGTATCTTGAGCTGTAATTAATAGCCTTGCAAGGGCCCAATCACATAATACTTGATAGCAAATAGTTAGTGTGATGATGTGAACTGTTAAAAGAAAGCCTCTGCTCTGTCAGAGAAGGTAGACAAGATATTAGCTTACACCTAGACAATATAAATGATTTTGCTGATGAGTTAGAACTCAAGGATTTTGTTTCTTAAGTCTAAAACTGGATTGCTGTTCTCTGGCTTTCTTTTATTTGTGTACAATGAACCATCTTGCCCAAGATGTACCACAAAAGTCCTTATCCTTGATATAAGAAGTCTGGGCAACTGCAGGCCGTGTGTTCAGGTTTTATCTCAGCAGCAAGGAACTCTCAATTTCTGATCCTAATCTTTTGTTAAAGTGGGTCCTGAGAGTCTCTGTGTGTCAGCTCCTGACATTAAATGTAGAAATTTCCTTTACTTTTCATTAATTATTCTAGAGATTATGATGTGCTCAGAGCCTGTGGAAATGCATGTCAAGGTTAAGAGTGAATATTCCTAATCAAGTGAGAAAGCAAACATTCTTCTTTGAGTTGCAGATGGGAGAAAGAGTTAAAGATATGTCAGTGAAAAATAAGACCTGGAAATATATTTTGATCTGAAGTATTTCTTCACAAGCCATCTGTAAAGGAAAATTAATTAGTAATAAACATAACTAGTAATTTTGAATGAAACTAAGCTATTGCTTGAAAAGAAGGGCCTCAGGGCCAAACACAATTGGAAAGTATCATTGTGCCTATTTTAAGAAAGCTTGATCAAGTATAGTTGTCTTTTCTGGTAAATGCAACACATCTTATTGACTTACAGCTTTGTTTTATGCAAGTATAAAATACCAACTGATAAAAAATGAAGGAGATGTGTCCTTTAGGAAGTCACTTCCAAGAACAAAAAAGACAGGACTTGGGGGTAATCCACTACTGTTTCACTGCTATTCCTCTAAGAACCGTGAAATTTTTCACACTGTTGCCATTGATGGCAAATATACTGGATGCAGAGTTGGGAGCTGATTTTACAGGAAACCTCACACAGTACCCATTTATTATTTTCTGTCCATACAACCTTTGATTGGGCCTTCCAACATGATCCATAGTAGAAGAAGTTGTTCTTTCCTGAGTGGAAAGTCACAACACTATCCCAAAGCTGGCAAGAGTCATCAATGATATTCTTCTGCAATTTACACTTTTTTTCCCCCTTCTCACTGACTCTCTCTTTTTAACCCTATTTTTCATTATGCAAGTTGATAAGACACAACTTTTATCTTTACTCAGTCTTAGACCATTTTGTTTGCTTTTTAAAAGAGAGAGAGAAAAACAATGTTTTGTATAACAACAGAAAAAGCTAAAAAAGAAGCTGATGGAGACAGGCATCAGCTATTAAAATGGAAATTTTTTAAATTGCTAACTATAAAATACCAAATAGACAACAACTCTTTGTACATCTTAATTAAGGTAATTATTCCCTGGATCCCAGATGTGTTTTTTTTTTTTAAAGACTCCGGGCAAAACTGTTTTTGGTAACAGTGGAATAATATTAAAACTTCATCTAAATCAATTATTTAGAAATGGTTATGTAACTACCTAACTAAATTCAAGTGCAGAAACATGACTTTCACTCTTTGACAGCATGTGTTGTGTTTGATAAACTGGACAGAACTATAGAATATGTGTGTCATGACAAGTAACAGAGAAAAGTCTTCTATGTGTGATTTTTTCTAATAATTTCTTCTGTTTGATTCTGTTTTAAAATGAACCTAAGCCTTACTACAAGAACAACTGCTATTGATTTAGTCATAATTTAAGTTCTAGAGAAAAGAAAATATAACTAAGTTGATGAAGAGCTGTTAAAACTGGCAGTAGTTGCAAGCACTGGCTAGTTCTGTAAATTAGGCTATTTCTTCAGGGATTTCTCACCTCTGTGTGGTGTCTTCTGCTTCTCATAGACAAAAGCTTAGAAGCATGCCTTCTTCTGTTTTTAATTTTTCCTCCTTCTCTCTCCATAGATATTTATTTTTTCATTCATGCCCCTCTAAATGAATACTATTTTGGAGCCCAAAAGTCCTTGGAAGCTTCTGCAATTGGATATAATAAAACTACCTGATTTTCTTAAGAAATATATTGAAAGTTAATATTGAAGAAAAAACAGAGAAATTGCATAAGAATCCACTTTCTTAGGATTTTACTTGGTACAGCTAAGTTTTAGCAATAAAGTACATACATCTTAGCCATTGTAATTTTCTGTTAGCATACATGCCAGTTTGGTTTTTAGGGGCTTTGAAATTATTTAGACTAAAAAAAAATAAATAAGAACTCTACATGCAAAGTCCCCTGTCTTTAAACCTAGCACTAATCCAACTTTTGGGACCCAACAATATTATATCTTGTGAAAGATTTTCAGAAAGACAGTCCAAGAGGTCTGTGTTGTATATATCTGGGAGGCTGGAGACACAGCAGGAGATTAAAGCAGGTAGTAAGTAACAGATGAAAATCTCTTCTGTCCTCACAACTTATAAATTTTAGGGGAAGACCAATTAAAAATTAAAAGCTTTGTGCAGTGCATATTCCACTGTGATCCTAGACATTCCTGGTGGGGCTGCATAGTTTTACTAGTAGAATAAATTACAGGTTAGCCTATATTATGTTCATAAGATATGTTACATATTTTGTTTTCTATTTGGAATTTTCTACTATGTTATGTTCCAGTTTGGAGACCCTTCTGAGTGACAAAATAAAGCAAGTTGCACTGCTTTCAGGGGCCAATTTGACTTATGCACCCTTGCTGTTTTATGTTGCTTGGGAGATGAAAAGCAGCTTTTAGGCAGGCATTGTACATCAGTCTGGCTTAGTGCAAAATGTATACAAGCTGCATCTAAATGAAACCCTGTATAGGTATATTACTTCATCATGTAATTCAGTGTTAAGTTTTACCAAAATTTCATATAGAGTAACTTTATAGAGATCCACTGATGTCAGTTTGCCATGATGATTTCCTCCTGTTGAAATAGTATCTCAAATTCTGAGCTTTCAACCAACCTTACATGACTGCCAGTGTATTAGCTTCAGTGGACTTGCTATATATTGACTGAACTGCAAATAGCTGGGACCTGAAACATCATAGAGATAGTACCCTCTTTACTGAACCTCAAATTAAAATGTAACTGATTCTAACCTCTGTATTTCTATATAAAGTTTCAGTACAGATTTTCTTTTCTGGTTTCTAGGGGTCTGGCTCTGGAATAGCTCTTAATCTCTTATTCCAAAAGCATCAGCATCTGCATGCCTTTGTTGACAGAATCTTCTCCTCAAATTTCATTAAGATCAGTTGCACAATTTCCTTTAGGTACTTTCAGCTTCATTGTGACATTTTTTTAATGGATTGCAGATATTTCTATATGCTTTCTAACATCTAACAGTTGTGTTTCTCACTACAATTTTTTATCTATCCACTGAGTAATCGGATTCTTGTGTATTGAATGTTCCTGAAAAAGCAGGACTTGGTATTTGTACAGTTTATGTGGTGTTACAAATAAATAGAAATCTGTGAACAAAGTAGGAGCAAATTATGAAAGCTTTCACACAATCTGCAACACTTACCAAATGGTACCCCAAAAAGGTCTGCACAGACATCAATTTGGGCCACAGTTCAGGAAACAGCAGCAAGGTCAGTAAGCAATGGTGGGTATTCCAGAGAGCACACTAAACTCACAGTGTAGTTAATCAAGATAAGAATAAGGAAACACTAGAAATGTTTACAAAAAAAGCAAATATCTCTGCTGTGTTTCGTATACTTGGAAACACTAAGTTACATAGTGTTTAGCTAAGTGATCAAATTCTATGATTATTTCTGTTCCAAATTTCCCTCATTTGGAAGTTTATTCATATCAGTAGACTCTAAAAAAACCCCATTCTAATTATTTTGTATTAAAAATGATACTATATTAGGTCATAGCATCCTGAACTCAGGTTCTTTTCTCCATAAATGCTTAAAGTAATTCCTAGATTTTGAGTGGTTGTGAATCCACTGAAATAGTTTATTTTTGTGAACACAAAACACTTGCAAATACGAAATAAGACTCTCTACAGAATTGCAGGATATTTTTAAATATCAACATTAAACTATGCTAAATTTGGGGCTATGGATATAGAAAGGCTTACTTGACACACATTTGCATGGGGCTCCTGAGCACATCCTCCAGATCTATACCTAGGGGCTAAGAAGGTGTTTAGGCATTCCACCTTCTTTGTATCCTCTGTCACCAGGGCACCCACCTCATTCAGCAGTGCCTGCATTGCCTCTGATGTTAGTTCTATTTGCTATGTATTTGAAGAAGCCCTTCCTGTTGTCCTTAACCTCTTTTGCAAGGTTTAATTCCAAGGAGGCTTCAGCTTTTCTAGTTGCCTCTCTGCATTCTCGGACAACAGTCTCATATTCCTCCCAAGTGGACAGCCCATCCTTCCACAATCTATAAGTTCTCTCCACAATCTAAGTCCTCTCTAAAGTATGAGTTTACCTAGCAGTTCCCTGTTCAACCATAGTGGTCTCCTAGTTCTCTTTCTTGATTTTCTTCCCATTAAGATGCATCAGTCCTGAGCTTGGAAGAAATGTTCCTTCAATACTAACCAACCATCCTGGGCTCCCCCTACCCTCCAGTACACTGTCCCATAGGATTTCCCCCAGCAATTGTTTATAGAGGGCGAAGTTGGCCTTGTGATTCTACTTGGAATCCTGTTCCTACCACATAAGATCCTGAACTCCACCATCTCATGGTCACTGCACCCAAGGTTGCTCTCAACTTTCACTGCTTCAACCAGTCCCTCCTTGTTGGTTAGGACAAGATCCAGCAATGCTCCACTTCTAGTTGGTTCCTCCACCAGTTGTATCAAGAAGTTATCATCAATGCACTGGAGGAACCTCGTGGGTTGTGAATGGTTCCATTTTGACTTATGCTCAGTTCTCCTAGTTCTAGTCCTCAGTGTGGCAATAGCTCAGATTCTTAAGATAGATAACCAGGCTCAGTTTCAGTAACATAAAATGATGGATTACTATATTTAATAGAAAGGAAGTAACAATATCCTGGCAAATGTCAATGTTCTTATCAGCAAAACCAAAAAGTATATCTATATTGATAACAGGCAACTGGGATGAGGATTGTTGATTTAATGTGTCAAGGAGTTTCTGCCTCTCGTTATGTTTTCTATAAGCATATTTCTTATTTAAAGAGGCATCAGAGGAAGAACAGCTCATTCCTGAAGGAAAGTAGAAGAATTTTATCTTCTGTCTCACCAGGGCTGCTTGAGGAAGATGCTAGCCTGTCTTCTTCCATAACTACAAAGAGGAAAAAGTCCATTACAGTTTCAAGAATTGTCAAAAACAAGTAAGTTTACACTTTTTTTTAGATGTCTCTAGCCTACATGAAAAGATTAACACAATGCAAATATGTTCTTTCTGTATAAAGCCTTTCAAGTACTCAGTTCAATTTAAACTTTTATTGTTTCATTTGGCTTCTGCCTCTTGTAACTCTAAAGATAAATACAGCCAAGCAGTACTCAGAAAAATGTTAAGCCATACTGAAGAGTGTGTTCAGAGCTGCACTCAGAGTATCATTAAAAACTCAGTACAATACAAGTTGATTCAGTTTCTCTTCTGAGAAAAAATAGTATCTGTAATAAAGAAAGTGGTATCGAAACAAAGGTTAGCAGAACTGTAATTGCATTATTATCTAATATGAATAGGCTTTCACTGTTTCCCTCTGTATTTTACCCCATTGACTTTATATTACTAGGGTTTGTATAGGGTTTTCAAATAGGCATGTGTATAAATTTTGCTCTCTTTGCCAATCATGTCCATACACCCAAAAATAGTGTCTGTGGAAAGGCAGTGACTATTTAGACTCTTGGCTGTGATGAAAAATTAGATGAATCTACAAGTTCCCCACACTCCCTATCTGCCAAGGCTTTGTAGCAAATGAACACCAAGATACTTTCAGACTTTTATAAAAAGACATGTAGAAGGGCCATGTTACATTGCAAAGATCAGTAGGGTGTACTGAGCATATATGAAGAATGGGAAGCACCCATGAGAAATAACAGAACCCTTTAATGTAGATAAAGGAGAGGACAGTTAATTTTTAGTTGGGCAGGAGTGAACATGTGTTAGAAATGTGATGTTAAAAATGGCAAAATTAACACCAAAATCACTATATAGATGTAGCATATCTGGCACTTTCCAAGTACTAGTCTTGTCTTCCTGATTCTCCCATTTCAGTACCTTTAAACAAGCCTCACACACACCAAATAAATAAGTAGAAATATTCCTTGAGATTTGTAGAGCTTGAGAAACAGATGCATCAATGTTTTGGTAAGCAGTAGATGAACATGTACTACTAAAACACACTGGAAAACTGAAAGGAGTGATCAGCACTCCTGAGGTGAGAAGTGAGAGACTGATGGTAGTGGAAGCTAAATTGGAAGAAGATTAAGCAGTTTGTGTATCAGTGAGCACTGAATATCTGAAAGCATGCATACTAATTAGGACAGGAGGGTAAAGTGGCATAAGGGAGTCAGCAATATGGCCAGCAAAGGCAGCTGATTGCTAAATTCTGGCCTTATTTGCAGACACACGGTGTAAACTGGTGCTGGCTTCACCTCCAGTACAAGAGGGATAGCATCTCTGTGAGAACCAGTGAGTGTGTTTATGAGTAATATGTCTACTAAATCAGTTACAGGGGAGATTCTGTCCCTTACTGGCATTGGCATTTATGTGAGCAACACAGATAAATCAGCTGAATAGCAAGGGATGCCGATTAACTTTTGGACCAAACCCCAGTGAAGTCAACACCACATCCATTGAAGTAAATGCCAGAATTCCCATTGATTTCAGTGCTGACAGGTGTTTCTCTTAGCAGGTGTCTCTGTGCTGCAAAGGGATTGGGCTGGGCAGCCTGCACCACGAAAAATGTCCTATTGTGTCCTCCATTCCCTTCATATCAAAGGGAGCAACGTGGGAGAGCTTCATCCACTCACTTGGTTAATAAATGAGTGTGAGATTCCAGTCAGAAGAATTTTCTTTGCAGCCAAAGACAATTTTAAAGTGAATTAAGTTGTTTGTAGTGGGAATGGTGCCTCTAAGGAGATAAGGATAGGTGGGTGGAGACCCCTTCCTTCCAGAGGGTCTGTCTTCTCAATATGGCTACCATCTGGGAGGTGACATTCCTGAAATCCAGTCTTCAATGACTCTGTCTGTCATGGAGACACCTTAACTGATGAGCCAGGTGGAGATCCCTTCCAGGTGAGGTGGCCTCCAACTAGGTGACTATGGTGGGGGAGACACCTTGACTGAACCCCATCTTGAACAAGAAAGTTGCCTGTGAAGACCTCTTCACCCATCACTGAGCACCCTCGGCCTCAGTACCTCCCCTGCTCCCTTGCTTTTAGCCACACTATACTACACAGCATCCTCTCACTTCCCTCACAGCTATTGCTGATTTTGCTTGCTGAATCCCACCATAAAACTATCATCTTCCATTTAATTTGTGATAACTCCATAACTCTTTGTGAAATTGTATGTGAATACTGCTGTGTAGAAATAAAATGCATGGTACTGGTTAGTGTCATGGAAATTGTGGAGTCATGAATTGGAGAAAACAGAAGAATGCTTGTCAAGTGTCTTAATAAAGTTTGGAAGGTACACCAAGAAAACTAATAAAAATATTTTCTCACTTATGTACAACTTTGAAATTATTTGAATTAATCAGCAGAGAAAAATATCTTGTATTATTGTTTAATAAAGTAGCAGAATATCTGTCAAAATAATGAATGAAATTTTTAAAAGGAAAATTGTTTACTAAAAAAATCTCTGGTTTGAAAGTTACATAATACAATTACTTGAGGAAATCAGATTACTTTTTCCTATTTTGATACTAAACAATTCTTCAAACTGTAGCCTTTCCTTACAGTAACTTCAAATACATTGGCTTTTGCTTATGAAAAGAAAATTTTATTTAAGAAAAAGAAGCAGATATTATTCTAGAGAGAGGTAAAGAAATTACAGCAATAGGAAGAACAGTAAAAATCAAGAGAATACAATGGTACTGATGTGTATAACTAATGTGAATAAAAACAAAGCATATACAATAGTAAAAGCAAAACAGTATGAAAATTCATTAACCAAGTGTTGTCATATAACATTAGAAAGTGATAATAGCTTTGTTTATATCACCAAAACAGTAAGAACGAAAAAAAGCAAGAGTATTCTGTAGTTACAAAATACTGAAGCTGACCTTTCAAAATATACTGGAAAGAGACAAGCAAAGCATCCTATCCTCTTTTCATTAAAGATGTAGATCTCCTAAAATTTAATTCACATTTTGACTGATTTATATTCTGGAATAGGTTTTATCAGATGAAGCAGGCTGGTCTACTTTGTATGAGATCTTAGAAGAGGCTCTGAGTGCCCCTGGTGGATGCTCAAACTGCAGAATCATTTCTGTTTTCAGTCTGACTCTAAATATTTGAACAACTTGAGCAAGAATAACAGAGGCATGAACTCAGAATACTAATTGCCTTTGTGTATAAATTGCAATTGGGCAATTCCTTGAGCATTCAGTTAGGAAGCATGAGAGCTGGATGTTTAAGTCATCAGTCATTATGCAAGCTGAGAAATTAAACTCGCTTCCCCATTAGTGAACTGCAAGAGAGTAAAATTAGGTTAGATGTTAGGAAGAAAGTCTTCACTGTGAGGCTAGTGAGTCACTGGAATATATTGCTCAGGGAAGTTGTGGATGCTTATCCCTAGAAGTGTTGAAGGCCAAGTTGGATGGGGCTTTGAGTAACCTGGTCTAGCAGGAGGTGTCTATACCCGTGGCAGCGGGGTTGAAACTAGATGATCTTTAAGGTTCCTTACTAATTACCATTCTACAGTTCCATGATACATTTATACTACCCAGCATGGAACTCAATCTCTACCATGTTCTCAAGAGTTAGGAGTTAATCTGAGGAAGCTGCCTGACAAGCAGTGTGCAAGGATGATGGCCCCAGGGTATGGGAAGCTGCAAGTGACAGTGGCTGCCTAAGGACCCATAGCCCTCCCTGGCTACTATGTCTGCCCACATGTTGCCCTCACTGAGCTAATGGCACTGCTCCCACTATACATCAGGGGCTAGCACGAGCTGTTTGTTAGCCAAAATGTGAGCAGGAGCTGAGTGAACAATGACCCCTCCAGAGGTCCTGTCTGTTCTCCACTGTCCTGTGTGACTGTGCTGCAGTTTGACTCTTAGGGCACCTGAACTCAGCCCTGATGCCTGCTGGCAAGGATTCTAGGATGAGGGATTATCTCAAACTCCTCCCTGGGGGTTCATCACAGAACAAAAGCTCCCCAGTCCAGAAGATTGTATGGGAGACACAGTCAGAAGAGCAGAAAGATAATTTTATTGTGAACATCAACTGTGGGGTGTGGGGTGGGCAGCCCAGGAGACATAGGGGTACACCGAGTAACAGGAAAACAACACCTGCAGGGGTAGAGTCAGAAAGCACTGGTAAAGCCACAAAAGGCAAAACAAGAAGAACCTCCTTTTTGGGGGGAACACCATTTATGAGGAATGGTCTCTAGCCCAGAAAAGTGAGCTCTTACTGTCTGGGGTTCCAACAATATTGATTGTTCCAACAATATTGATTATTGAAAGACTCCCCATGGTGTGCAATGGCATAGCCTCTTGGATTCTATCATATGCCTTTAACAAATTTCCCCTAGGAAAGGGCTGCCACCAGGAGAATGACCTACAGCAACCTGGCCATCTGCATTGGGCCAAACCTGCTGAGCACACCCAACAAGGAGCTGCTGCCATTGGAGTCCATGCTGGAGGTCACAGGGAAAGTAGGCTGTCTTGAGCAGCCAGTTGCAGCTTTCCCAGTCCCTCAGAGTTTGGCTGCTCAGAGCTCTCTGGATGGCTCCTGCCTTGAACAAAGCAAAGCTGGTGGGGTGGCTGCCTGGTCTGTGGTCAAGCAGATGGCTTGAAATCAAGACTTTGATGTCTGCAGATGAAGGTGCTGGTTGAGTTTTCAATTGAAAACTGTGATGACATCTTTGGGAAGGAGGCATCTGAGGAGCCACCAGTGCCTGCTGACAGATGTGGAGGTACGAGGAGGGACTGAGGGCTGTCACGTAGCCTCAGCAGACAGATGGTGTGGGGCTTCAGATGGGTTTTGCTGTAGCTGTTTTCCATTGCCAACAAGTCCCTTTGCTGCACATTCTTTTGCTTTGCAGAGCTGCCTTTGGAAAAAACACATGGCCATGCAGGTGAAGCAGCCAGGGAGCACCAGGGAAAAGCCTTCCTGGATGCCCCATCCTCCCTGCTCATCCTTCAGAAATCATCAGCGTGGTGGGATCTGATGGCAGGTCCACCAATACTGGAATAACTTTTCTCCTGTAGGAGGGGAATCCCAAAGGACTCTTAAGTAGCTGCTGTTCCTCTTTCTGGCATTTAAACTCTGTGACCTTTTGTGGTTTTTTTCCCCTAGAATGACACATTGTCAGTAAAACTGGAAAGGTTTTTTCTCCAAAGTGTTAGGTATGTGCTTAATTACGGGAAATGCCAACAAAATTTCAGACAAAATGCCTACAAATGTCTACAAAAAGACAGACTACAGAATCGAAGTTTCCCACTGAAGAAAGTGGTATTGCACCAAAGGGATATTTGCAGAGCTCTGTCTTGAGAAGGCAGAATTAAACCTGGCACAATGAACTGGGCAGACTTTTTCTTGCCTGTAGTGGGACTACAGGGTCCCTGCTGAATAGCTCCCCAAACCAACCAAGTGTCACACACCCATGTGAACACTGTGTTCCAGAGGGACGCCCTTGGCACAAAGGGTTGCTGCTGCAAACCAGCCAAAGGGATCTCCTGGGGAGAGCTAAGGTAGCAATTTGGCAGACAGATGCATACCACTCCAGGTCATCTCTTGCCAGCTGCCAACTCAAACATTTCTGTCATAGGCACCTCCAGCTTTCCCTCTGACCAGCCCCGAGAATGCGGCAGCCTTCTTGGGACACTCAGAAGAGCTGGCGATACTTGCCAAGGACAGAAGGTAAAGTGAGCTGGCTTTGGCTAAAATCAGAGCTGGCTCCAGGGGATCATGGCTTTCCCCAGCTAATAGCACTTTGGGGTAAAAGGGTTTGCAGGCTCTCCCCGGGACAAGGTCAATAGAGGAAACACAAAGAGAAGACGGACCTGGGGAGTGTGAAGTGAAGGCCCCATCAAAGAGAAGAGGAGGAAAAGACACTTTTGGCATTGGAACTTGCTGGGAGTTCCGTCAGGTCAACAAGTCAATTGTGTAAGCCCTCAAGCCCCAGGACAGAGCCCACCTGGAGTCACAGCATCAGATGGCCTGGCCCATCCTATCCAGGACAGGAGGGCCATTGCCAGGCACCAAGGATGTGGAGTCACTGTTGATGGCGAGGATGGGAGGTGTAGGCTGGTGCTGGTGCTGGTGGTGGTGTTGCTGGTGCTGGTGGTGCTGCTCTGCCAGCCCCTGCCTCCTCCCAGCGCTGCTCGGTGCTCTGGCGGTTGTTGGCTCCGACTGACCCGCTCTGGCGGCTGTTGGCTCCGACTGACCCACACTGCCACCCCTAAGGAAAGTGGGTGGGACTGGGGAGGGTTGGGGCCCTGGGATTGGATGCTCTCACTCCAACATGGCCACCTCTGGCTGGGGATGGGGAACCCAGAGTATGCACTGCTTATCTACTCTTCTCCTTCACTTATCTCCCATTCTGGAATCTGCTTCCACATATCTGGAACAAAAGCAGAAGCTCACAGAAAACAGACCTCAATGCTGGTTGATGGGGTTCATGCTGCAGAGAGCTGGTGTCTCACAACAGCGAGGACACAGCAAAGCAGCTCCACACAGCAAGAGATCTGAGAAGAGAACCTGCAGGCACCCAGAAATACACTGCCCCTCTGTGCACCTCAAGCTGCCCAAACCTCTGGTTCCCCTCCAGTTCTTGATGTCATTCTTTTTGTGAAGGTTAGACATGGTGCCCTCAGTTGATCTAGCTCTGCAAGGTCAACAGGCAGCTGTCTTCTTCCTGCTTTGGGGATCTTGCAAGACCCTGAACTCCAACTTGATGTTCTAAATGAAGTGTTGGAAGTCTGTGATTCTCTGATGGCTACAGAACAAGCATTGGGAGCAATGCTCTAGCCTGCTCATGGAGGGCTCTGTGCAGCACAATCTCTCATGGCCTATGTCCCATGCCACAGTCCCTCCTGAGTCACATGCCCCAGTGCCTTTTCAGACTGCTCTTCCCACCACAATCTGCTGGGGCCTTCCCATCTTAGCCATTTCTGCAGCTCAGGGCTGCTTTGGCACCACTGCAGGTCCCTACACATTAGTAGGAGCCACTGCTTAGGAACCTATTCCCAAATTCCCATGCCAAGGTGCTGCTGGCACACTGAGGAAGGCATTGAAGTGCCATCAGCATTTGTCATCATCAAGGGGTTGTCAGCTGGGACACAGCTCAGGAAGGCCATTTTGGCTGAAGGTCTCTGTGCATTCTGCTCTCCTGGTGCTTCCTTCACTTCAGCACCAAAGCATAAAAAGAGGTGCATTTGGGAGGCACATCAGGGCAGGGGCTGCAACAGTTTGAGGAGGCACGGACTAATTCTGTGGTATCACTATGAGGCCTTAGGGAGAGGGTGTTTTTTAGGATTCTGAGGGATCCCGGGGGCAGGACAGAGAGGGGTCCATATTCCCTCCCATTTCCTGCCATACCCCAGAAAAGCCAGGATATGTTCCTATATGTCCATCACAGGAGAGAACACCTCTCCTCTGCCCATCAGAGCTGAATCTCTCCCATTGACAAGACACTCTGTTAAGTCAACTGGATTTTATGAGAAAGAAAATACAAGTAACCACAGCAAACAAGGGCTCATACCCCTTTCTACTCATGTCACTCATTCACCACTCAGTTCCTGAAGTTTCACCTGTCAAATTCTCTCATTCCTACCTTGCAGCTTTGTGGCTCCTGCCACCATGTACTCGTTCTGGCTGTGATGGAGTTAAATATTATCCTAGAAGCTCCTATCAGGCTGTTATCATTTGCACTGAGAACATCTTTTCTAACCCAGGGATGCTCTAGACTTGTTCTCTAGGTCCTTCACCATCTTCATTGGTATTAAACATATATACATCCCACCTATTCTCACACACAACTCCCCAGACACATACACATAATATGAAAATGTAGACATCTGAAGGCAGCAGAAGGTAGCAGTAGATAACTTTCCTTAGTTGTGTTATTTAAGCACACACTGATTCAAAAACTTAAGGTAATATATATATAACTGCAAAGACTAGAACTATATAAGGAACTAAAAAAAAAGCTGTACTGATTTCAGGGGAAGGAGGCACAAATTTTAAGACACTCAACTATCAAAAATAATAATTTGGCATTATTCTTAACTGTCTTACAATTCTTTTACACACAAATTCATTAAATCAGTTTTGAAGATTGAAGATACAGTACAGTCTTAAGGTCTGGCAGTGGTGTTAAATATAGATGAGCTGCTCCATTCATATTTTTACCCAGACAGAAAGTTTTCAGAGTTTGCATATTTTTAGTACTAATCTTTTGCATTCACAGGCTTATTTAATGCTCCATCTGATGAAGTCATTACAAGAAAGCATGGCTTTCATAAAGCAGTAAGTTTTGTGTATTGTGGCTTTGACAGGAAGAATTGAAAACGTGACCAAGAAATATATCAGAAAAAGAAATAAGAGAGATTTCTTTTTGCAGCTGTTATTTTCAGTGGCTTCAGGTAATGACTTCTGAATGTCAGGTAGCAGCACCATAAAAAAGAGAAACATTGCACAGATGTTTCATTAAAAGAAACAATCCAAAAAGTTATGAGATAGAACATAGAGTCCAGCATAGGGTCACAAAGATGATTAAAGGAGTGGTAGATATCCTTTAGGAGGAAAGACTGAGGTAGCTGTGTCTCTTCAGCTTAGAGAAGAGGAGACTGAGGGGTGACCTCATTAGTGTTTATAAATATGTAAAGTGCAAGTGTCAGGAGGATGGAGCCAGGCTCTTCTCAGTGATGCATAATGATAGGAGTAGGGGTAACAAGTGCAAGTTGGAGCATAATTAAACATAAGGAAAAGTTTTTTCATGGTGAGGGTGACAGAACACTGGATCAGTCTGCCTGGTGAGGCCATGGAATCTCCTTCTCTGGAGACATTCAAAACCACCACATGCATTCCTGTATGATCTACACTAGGTGATCCTGTTCTGGCAGGGTGGTTGGATTCAATGATCTCTTGAGGTCCTTTCCAACTCTAACTTTCTGTGATTCTGCGAGGCCAAAGTCAATTCAAATTCAAATGAAACTCTTATAAGCTGCAGCAATACTACAGATGTTTAGTGTTCATCATGTGGCTATTTTTGTTGAAATATAATTTTTTTTCTCCTATGTCAGTCCTTTGTATCTGGGTTAGCTTGGTCACTACAATTTTTTACATCCCTGATTCTACTAAAACAATATTTTGACATCGCACAGCTGAAGATGGAGTTTATTCAGTCCTAACAAGCTGGAAAAAAGGTTTGAGTACTTATTCTGGTTAACACTAATTCAGAGGTCTTCTCTGTGTTTCCCAGTGTGCAAACTTTCTGCTGATAGAGCTCTAGGCAGCTCGTGCAGGTAATTTATCATCTCAGCACTTTGAGATTTGAACACCTGGTGGGTCCCAGTGCACAACTTAAAACTGCCTGCAGCAGCCTCCTTCTGTCAGAGGCTTCTGGCACTTCTGCCAGTGCAATCAGATTTTCTCTGCCCTCCTTCCATCAGCCACAGGTTTTCTCTGCTGGAACCTAGCACATCTCCAAGCATTAACAGAAGATCCATGGGAGATAATTTCATTGGCTGAGCTGATTTCAGGATTACTCATTGCACATTCTGGACTCCCAGGTAAAATATAAGCAGTGTAGGAAAGTATTAACCACACAATACACTTAATGAGAAATGTAACCTTGTCAATAAGAGCTTAGTATATAACCATCCATATTCCATTTTACATTGCTTAAAATGCATAGTTGTCCTTTAAAATGGTAGTTCTATTGAGGCTGAGAGGATTCTTATCTTGCATCTTACTCGTTGTGGGACAAATATTAAAAGGGATTACACATTATTGTAATGCATTTTCTTTTGAATGTTTTTTACTGCTGTCCAGATGAATATTGTGATGCCTATTACAATCAAATCAATGGTGACCAACAAAAGTTTTGTTTCAAGATAATGTTACTTTGTACTGAAGAAAACAGGGACTTAGTTGTTTAACACAGAAAACAGGAGGACTTTGGTTAGTTCTTAAAACTTACTTACCAAATAATCAATACTTATCAAATACTTAAAACTTACATATCAAAGTAGATAAACAAAATAGCCAGGACCATATTTTGCTTCTTCATGTCAAATGCATTATTCAAAAAGATGTATTGGATGGAAAGGCTGGACTCAAGAGTTGTGAGACAGACAAGTGCATTTCGAGAATATTCCTTGTTATATGGGTCTTTACCCCAGTCACAGCTGTGGCATTATCAGCAGAATTCTTGTGAATGGCTGTATTTGCATTAAATCCCTTTAATTCATTTAGTCTAGTGTAGTATGACCCACTTAAACAAAAGATAAAGATCTGTATAATCATTTTGCTGATCTGTCTACCCGTTTCTCATTCAAGTTTGAAATCTGCGAAAATCACTTGGATTACAATGGCGTTGGATGTTGCAGAGAATTTTTAAAAGACAAGGATATAGATTAAATAAAACCATCTAAGCTCAAGAATTTCATACACTGGTGTAGCCTTCATAAGTTTCATTGGGAAATCTGGTGGTCTTACATGAATTCTCACATAGGTTTGCAATTACCAGTGCCCCTGTAATACTTCAGTAAATCATGCCATCATTCTGTCTGAAGAATTTAAATCACTTAAAGCTCACAAACCAAGGGAACAGTTGCTGTGCTGTAAACCCATGGCTTCATATTTAGAATGAGATTATTGTGTCATGAAAAATGCCCTAGTGGAGTGGAATTTTTAAAAATACTTCTACCTCCATAGCATGGGGGAAAACAGAAGAAAATTCAAATGGTTTAAATCATAAAGGAAAATAAAATTAAAGCAGATGTAACATTAGTAACTACAAAACAAAAATGGATCCTTGTACTAGAGTTTGCTTGAAGCAGGCTTTCCTTTAACATTTATATGAGATGTCCATGAGTGGGAAGGCAAGTAATTATTTTTTTCTTATTTTATTTCAGATTTATATTGTCTAAGAGTAACTCAGTCATCAGTCTTATAACTGAGATATTTTTAATATTAATTATACAAAAAATATTTAGTGTTTTGCCTTTCAAGGATTGCATGAAACACAATCAACTTGATGGATTATTATTCTCCCAGAATGCAGTTACAATGTTTACTTTTAACTTGCATGCCCATGTTTTTTTTTCAGGGAAGTGACAAGTAAAATGATTATAACTCAAGTCATGGTGAGAGAAAATCTATTTGTTGGATCCTAACAAAAAATCTCATCACAGACATTAATTATAGGGAAAAAACCCAGAGTTTCAGAATTTATCTAAGTTCAAAGAAGTTCATCTAAATTTATCTAAGATCCAATAAGTTCATGCCTTTCATACCATCTTTAGAGATAGAGGATTATGATAAAAAGTAATACTGACAGTTGCTAGAGACATCAGATAATATTGTGCAAATTACAGTGTTAGTTATAATTTAACAACTTGTAACACAAACAGTTTATCTGCTGGTGGTACATCAACAGGATTCCCTTCAGAAAGCAATTCAAACCCTGCAATTCAAATCTCTAAGTTGTCACAAATACGAATTTTTGTTCATGCCTAGTGGTTTTATGACTTCTGTTACCTTTTTCATTTCCGTTACCTTTTTCAAAAGCATGTTGGAATTCTCCAAACTCTATTACTATCTGAGAGTTGTGGGGTTTTGTTTGGTTTTTTGTTTGGTTCAAGTTTTTTTGTGTTTGATTGATTGGTTGGTTTGGTTTTTTTATTGTTGCTGTTTTTTTAAAAAAATTAGAACTGTTGATAATTTCACTCTGTTTTGTCCTTGTTGTGCAATCATCCAACAGCTCTGAGAGTTGTGGGTTTGTGTTTGGCTTCTTTGTTTTGCTTTAAATTGGAACAGTTGATAACTTCACTCTGATTTGTCCTCATTGTGTAATCCTCTAACAGCTCTACCACCCAAGCATTGAAAAGAGTGGTTTAGTCTCTTTTTCTCTCTTCCTCTCTATCTCCTCCAGTCACACATGCACACACAGACACTTTAAACTATTTTATTAAAGCTTATAACTGCCTGTGTTGACAGTTTTGGCAGAAGTGCACTGCTGGCAATCAGTCTGATAAGTAATGACTTGTGATTGCAGTAGCAGTAGTGGCATGTGAAGGTAGTGACAGCTCTGAAGTCTAAAGTGTTGATTGAAAATATGCATTTAAAAGTTGCACATTTCCAAAAGAAGTGACAGTTGCTATCTTGAAAGCAATTGATACAGCACTCCACTTACCATTAGAGCTGGTTAAACAGCAGGTTTTCCAGTTCAATGGAATTTTATTTTTTTCTAAGTTCACCAGTAAATGACCCTTTCTTTCAGTTGATGACATGGAATGTTCATCTGCTTCATTGCAAAGAGCAGCAGTGAAATGTGCTTTAAAAGTTTACTGGAGCTTGCCAGGGACTAACACAGTGGCTTGAGAGATACAGCCTCCTTTGGACTCCAGCTGGCTGAACCACGTTCTGCAAACAGTGATACTTGTTGTCACCCAGCAGGCAGATAGTCATAAAACCCTGTTTCCTGGTCCTTACCTTGCCCTCTTCTCTTCCTGACCCTCTTTGTCCTTCACATTTCTTCATCAGAGTCTTGCTCAAAGTACAAATCACATTTTATTGAAGCTATGCACTACTGAAAGTATCTAGGAACTATTTTGTCTCACTCAACTCCCACAGATTCAAGTATAGCTCCTTTAGTCTTCCCATGACCCAAACTGATCCCACTTCACAGTTCTGGCACCTGGAGATAGCCAAGGTACAAAATTTCACAGGTGTCAAGCTGTTTGGCTTTTCTCCAGGTCATTCTTCCCATCAGAGGGTCTGTCATGTGCACACTGTGGAGACACACCAGCAACTTCTCTGACTATTCTGACTCTAGAGATCTTGGATTGCACATTCAGCACAATCAGAGATTTTTGACATTATGTAAATGGGGCTTTTAATTGAGGTATTGTCATGGTTTGAGACTACCTGGTAACAAAGGATCACGACTGCTCCCTCCTCCTCCCCCATTTTAAGATGGCAAGGATGAAGTCTACCTAAAAAAAAAAACCTCATGGGTCAAGACAAGGACTACTGGGGTTCCACTCAGCAATTACAGTCATGGGCAAAACAGACTCAACTTGGGGAAAAAATCAGTTTAATTTATCATTAATCAAATCAAAACAGGGCCAGGAGAAAACAACAACCAGAGCTTAAAAACTTTACCCCACCCCTTCCTTCCTCCTCATTCCAAATTATTTTGTTCTGATATCTCTACCTCCTTCTCCCTCAGAGGCTTAGGGAGACAGGGAGCAGAGGATTCGGTCCATTTGTCACAGGTTGTTTTCCACTGTCACAACGAAGGACGGGGAGACGGTTTGATGCAAACCAAAAATCCGTTTATTAACACTTCTACATACAGTTATATACCTTTCCATGACCTATTGAAAATCACCTGATTGGCTAGCTACAGCCAGCATGCCACCACCCAACTGGCTATTTGCCCTAATAAGGAGATGCTGCAATCACCTCAAGCTCACAACTTCTGTCCTTGTCCTTGGCATTAACTACCCATTCAGGTTAACCTTATGTTGACCTTACAAAACAGAAGGCCGTGGCTCCAGATGTCTGTGCCCACACCCCTGGAGACAGAGGAGACAATACAAAACCAAGTTGACCTTGCATTCTCTGCACCCATATACCACCATTCCTTCCTCCTCAGGGAGAAGGATTCCTCACTGTCTGCACCTACTCTGACGTGGGGTCCCTCCCATGGGAGAAGGCCCCTCATGAGCTCCTCCAATGTGAGTCCCTCCCACAAGGCAAAGTCCCTCAGGAGCAAACTGCTGCAGTGCAGGCTGACCATGGAACCATGAACGACTTCGGGCACAGTCACCTTCGTCTGGCACAAGGTCATCCACGGATGCAGGTACACAACATCTGCTTTGTGATCCTCCACAGGCTGCAACAGGATCCTTCACAGACTGCTTCACAAATGCCCCAATGTGATCCTTCGGGGACTTCTTCACCATGCTCCTCCATGGGTTGCACTGGGGTAGCCTGACATCTCACCATGGATGTAGGGAAAAATCTCTATGCAGAGCACCTTCTGCCTCTCCTTCCTCACCAAGCTTGGTCTCTGCTATGGTGTTGCCCTAACCCTCTCTGGTATCTCTGCTCTACTGGTGTTGCTCTCTTCTCTGCTTCTCCTCTGCCCTGAAGTCTTATAAGCAGTTGTTTCCCCTTTTTGAATACGTTAATATCAGAGACGCATCCATTGTCACTGATGGCCTCAACATTAGCCACAGGCAGGGCAGACATTTTGGAGCCAGGTGAGCTTTAAAAAACTTCTCATAGGAGCCACCCCTATGCCTCCTCCCCAGCTAACCAAAAATGGCACCACCTCCCAGAGTAGGTCTTTATCTTTACTTGTAGTGGTTTTCACCTGTAAAAATGGAATTGAAAAGACACTGAATATCGCTGACTGATACTGCATGATGTATGACATCACCTCTGGTACTGGAACAAAACTAGAAGGCCCTCAAAGAATCTACATGTAAGTTATGTTTCCTCATATCTCATTATGCAATTGCAGGCAGTAAATGCTGGTTTTTGGAAGGGCAGCCACTCCCACTAGTCTTCTCACTTTTGTAGAATCAGAATGGATTGGGCACCTTTAAGGATCATATAGTTCTGCCTGCATGGGCAGAGGCACCTTCCACTTGACAAGTTTGCTCAAAGCCTAGTCCAGACTGTCCTTGAATACTTACATCCCTCAGCTCACTTCTGGTCACGCTGTGATTACTTACACCCATCACAGAGGAGACCCTCTCATCTGCAGGCAGTAGCTGTAACTACTGGAATTAGCACACGTGTAGTAGTAGAAATGAAAGTTGCAGGACACACTTTATTCCATTAAAACCAAACCAAACCAAAATGAAACACAATCAAAGTGTCGCTGGCATACTGTAGTTGGTTTCTTATGGCCTGGGGAAGGTGGTGTCACAGCTGTCATTAATGTGTTGGAGAGCAAGAGGTGCTCCTGCAAATGCCAGTTGTTCACTTTCTCCATTGTACTTCAGTTTCCTCCAGCAGCAGTTGCATTTCTAGCACACAGGGAACAAACTGTTGCAGATGATTTAGTGTGATAACAAGAAATAGTTCATATAATTGGTATAAGAAGTAGTCTCACACACTCTTCTGCAGACATTTCAGCTAAAGTAATCATGCAGATGGAAATGTCCCCTTATGTCCTGCACACATGACAACAAAAATGAAATACTGTAGCTGAAAATGTCTGAAGTGTCAATTTATTCTTAGAAAGGATAAATTTCACCATAAAGTGTTTCAAAATACCAGGAAATACCATTTATATTCCTGATATTTTACAGCCAGTTTTGGTTCTGCATTTTAATTGTCTTTAGTCTAAAGATTGCATCAATATTGTATATGCTAGCTATACTGCATATCTGAGTTAAAATGCTACTGTCTCTGTAACCAAGTTTTAAACAACAGTGCTAAATATCAGTTCTGATGTGCATGCATTTCACATATCTACATGAATTTATTATCTCACCTTGTGCATCATTGTTATTTTAGTAAATATTTATGACAAGTCATCATATCAATTACATACAGAGGGTTAAGGAAAGGAAACATTGCCTACAGTGATGCTAATTACAAAGATTTAAGTTCTTTAGAACAGGCAGTGCACAGAAATTAACTTTGTGATGACTGACTATATTATCCCCTCAAACAAAGCCTGCATATTTCCCAAAAACATAGTTAAAGTTAAAGCTTAATGGAAGAAGGGCTGTGAAAGAAAACTTTAACCTTAACTTCAGGAAATTGTTCTTTTATTATGAAAAATAGATGCTGTTTCTTGTATTTAGAGCTAATACACTGTGCTTCATATGACAAAGCCATATTTGAGTATTTCAGAACTCACTGACATACTCATTTCAACCCTTCTTTTTAAAAGAATTTGATAAAGGGTTTGATATTTTCTGAATGAATGGGAATTTGGAACAGGTAACATGCAGAATAGTTCATCAAGAGGAGGAAATTATCAGTGGGAAATTATCAGTGGAAGTACGCATGGACAATGGATGTGATTGCCTTCATTCTCTTGGTATGTGCATGGTTCCAGCCACAGTTATGGTCAGGACATCTAGCATTTCCCAAGATAGTAACGAGACATAGTTCAAGAATTAACAAGGCCAAGAATGATCCCATATTGACAACCTGAAGCCAAAAAGAGGACAGGTGTTTAGTAGCATAAGCTCAGGTTATGCCATGATGTCCTGCCAATCAGTCCTGAATAAATGTAGTATGCTGCTGTAGACTTAACATGATATTATGTTACCTAGCCCTTAAATTTTCTGTGTCTGAGCCAGTTACTATACAATTATATCAAACATTTAAATCAATGAAAATAAGTTAGCCTATCTTGTTGATTGTGACACTAGTTTAAATGACACTGAAGAATCAAAATACTCTCAGTTATGAAGACAATATTTAAGATTAGCTATTCTGCTTACTGGTTCAAGAATAGGGATATCTAGGGACAAGCACATAACTTGTGATATGGATTATAATAAGGCACTTCTGTGCATCCAAAACATTTCTATGGGAGTGAAGATCCATTAATATGAGTTTTGAATCACAAAAGTAAAATTAAATACTCTTGAATCAGCAGTGTGAACAGCTCTGTGGGCAAGGATGCCTTCTGGATGTTTTCTTTGGTTCAATCTTTACTGTTCAGGACAGCCTTCAGGAGTCCAGACTTTGGAGGGTAACAGAAAATCTGGATCAAGGAAGACTTTCCCTTGGTTAAGAAGCATCAAGTTAGAGATCAGTTAAGTAAACTGGACATCCACACATCATGGGCCCTGATGGGATACACCAACAAGTGCTGAGGAAGCTGTCAGAAATCATTGCTGGGTCACTCTTCATCATCTTTTAAAGGTCTCCTTTTAAAGGAGAACAGGAGAGGTGCCTGAGGACTTCAGGAAAGCTAATGGCACTCCAGTCTTCAAAAAAGGGTAAGAAAGAAGACCCATGAAATAAATACTTTAAAGGGTGGTGTGAGGAGGATGGGAGCAGTCTTTTTTCAGTGTAAAGTATGAATTTTAAAATAGGTTTGCCTCTTTTTCCTTACATTATTGTTATCAGCACATATTCTTTATAAGGTATATGTATGTGAATGGAACTTTATACTATAATCATTAAATATGGTTCAAAAATATAATCTGTAGTTAGATGCAATTGTATAAACATCCTTATGCTATGTAAATCTATAGCTGGTTCCTTGGGACTTGTAGTACAGCAAGTCATTCCCTTCATCAGTGAAAAGCACTTTGAGTTCTGTCATTTAATAGACTCTCACAGACTAAACAATACGTAGCTGTTCTCTCTACTGAAGAGGCTTTGAATTACTATATTCAGATCCCAAAAGAAAAGAGTTTGCTTTCAATCACAGAAAGGAGTCTCAGGATACACTGCAGATGTTCTTAGAAAACACTGGGTAACAGTGTGGACTGTGTCTGTAACTTCCAGGCCTAACTCCATTCTCATTTACATTTATATGTGAACTTGCAAAGAATGATATATTAGTATTTTCACAAATGAATTTGTACATCACATTGTTTCCAAATGAATAAAATATTCAGTATTTTCTTTGAAGGCTACATATTGCCTTTGAGCAGAAGGAAGAACTCACCCTGTGGAAATACCTTGTCATTTAAAAAAAAAAAAAAAAAATTATTTACTAAACAGTGCCAAGATGTAATGAAAACTTCATGGTAGTTACCATACATACAAATAATTCCAGTTAAGATCCTCTTAATTTTGCTGGTCTGTTTAAACACAATAGTAAAATGATAAATTCCTTCATCCTTCCCTGCCAGATTCAATGCAACGCATTGAGATCTGCAAGTGATGGGCAGAAAATGAAGCTGTTGCCAAATGTTCTTCAATATGTTCATAATTCCATATCTAGAACATCAGGGGTTATACATAATCTCATCCTTACATGGAGACATGAAGTAAAAATAGGGCTGACACAGACAAACCATTTTGAAGGTTTCATTTCTAGTCATGTTTCCAAGGTATCTTGTACACCTCCCTAACAGGTCTCGATAGACATTACTATTCATGTGCAGTTTGAGATTTATTTGCAAACATATGTGTGTGGAAAGTGCATCTCAGAGCTTCATAGGTATACCTGCTCACAAATATGCACAAAAATACCCGCTACTGCTGGAGATTTCAAAAAGAGTACATATATAAGACTAGTAGATGGTTTTGAGTTTCTTCAACTTGTCTGAATTCACAGATTAGTATTTCATCTTTATTACTTAGAAATAAAATCAGAAATTTGTTCCACTGTGCTATTGAACAAACTGAGTTCAAACTGCCTTTACTTTATGTGCTTAGCAACCAGTGAACATCCATGAAGTGCAGTGTTTATAATGGAAAGAACTAGTGGAAGGTTTTTTTGATAACATACTTTTCTCCTGAATATATGGATTTGGCTAAATTATGTTTTGCAGAAAGGTATTTCTTTCACTGGAATCCAATAGAATTGTCGAAGCTTAATTTCAATTGGGTTGAAAATATTTCATTTTAACCTCAGATATAAAAATTTGAACTGAGTTAACATAGAATTCATAGAATGATTTGCGTTGGAAAGGACCTTAAAGATCATCTAATACCAACTTCTGTGCACGGGGAGATTTACCTCCCACTAGATAAGGTTGCTCAAGCCCTATCCTGTCTCAGGAGGGTTTGAGCACCTGAATCCATGAATCCTACATCCACCTGTACTACCCTGATGTTTCAAGAGAAGAAAATCTTCTTACAGTTTGAGTTCTGATTCAGGCCAGGCTCTTTGCACATGAGAGGCACACTCTACTACAGTAACCAGCCTACCCAAATGCTCTGAAGCCCACCATCATGAGGATATATTTTTCTGTAAGGCTGGGTTAAATAAAAATCTGGGTACTATAGGGACATTATCAATAAAGTTTTAAGAGGTGTCTCAGTGGCTCAGAGAGCTAGTTTACCTGAATTGATTTCTTTTTTTTTTCATTGTCATCAAAGAATGAAGTCTTTCAAATTATAACCACTAAAGTACCATGCATAGAGATGTATTCAGACATGTCTAAAAGCTTCTTAAAAAAAAAACAAAAACCAAACACTGGGAGAAAGGAAGGGGAGGTTCTCAAACATCGCAAAAGATATTTCTGAGTTACCTTTAGCTCTTAATGTTAGTTTACATAATACTAAATTAAAAATGATTTGACAGTCCTTGTATTCTTTTTCCTCTTGCAGCAATGAGCTCCTCATAGAATGATAGAATGGGCTGGGTTCAAAAGGATATCATGATGACTAAAATTTTGCTATATATATTGTTGTGAATACACTGGCAAGGTTTTTCATAGACACGGTCATTAAATGTTTACTAAAGTTAACTTCAAGTTGAAGTTTAGAAACATGGAAAGTGCCCTTCTTATGTGATAAGTCTATCCATGCTTTACAAAGTAAATATATTTTTTATATAATGTGTGGCCAGTCTGCCAAAACTTTGCCAGTTTGGGCTTCTAGAAATGTTTTGGTTTTTTTTCAAGGAAGTCACAATTTAGCTCTAAACTCTTTGCCCAGAAGGGGCTTCCCAATGAAGTAAATGAATATATTTCCATTTCATCTGGTAAAAACTGGAGCAGACTCAAAAGGATCTATAGTATACATACAACCATATTAGTAGATGTGCCTAACTGTTTTTTAGTCTATAGTCTCCATAAAAGCTAAATAGGAAAACGAACAAATATATTGCACAAATATGAAGTTATTTATCTGTTATATAGAGGCAATATCCTTTTCCTTTTAACAACTATTGACAATTATACTTAACTGTACTGACATATTGTACAGAAGTCAGTCTGTGTCTGGCCTCTGTTCATCATCATTAAAGAAAATGTTCTACCTTCTATGTATTATTGGTAATGGAGACTGTAATACATGCATCAGTATTTAGGAAGTTTCTGCAATGTCGACTTTTCATCCTGATGCATTTCATAAGTGGATTTATCTATAATAAATCTATGAAACAAATGCATGCAGAAACACACTTTGAATTTATTACTTCATTAAGCTAAGCTTCAGTAAGGTTGCTGAGGTAAAGCCAGTATCAGAGCATGCTATATTGTACAGGCTTTCTAGACTTTTCTGAGTAATAGAAATAAATCATAGAAACATTCCTTGCTGTGTTGTGAAGGATTATGGGTAATTAGCAATTTAGCCATTCTCCCAAACTCCATTGTTTTAGGATTACTTCTATATTTCATTTTTCAGCACTAAAAACCTTTGAGCAGCAATAAAAATGTCAAATCCAAGGAAAACTCCAATATCCCATAAAAAGAAATTCATGTGTTTTGGGGTTTATTTTTGTTTGTTTGTTTTTTGTTTTTGTTTTTGTTAAAGCAGCCATATTTACTTATAATTTCTCATTTTTAAATCTGCCTTTTTCATTACTAAACATATAGAGATGGGCCCAGTCTGCGAGCTCTGTGAACTCCAGGGACTGTCTCGTAGGACTGTGAATTGGAGTCCAATATATACAAAATTATTGGAGTCACAAATATACAAAATCATAAATCCTAAAACCTACGAATCTACAAAAGACTGGGGCACCTCTGTGTCATTGTCCTGACCCCAAGTTCTTAATTTTCCAAAGAAGATAGTGCCTTGAGGAGAAAGGTTTCTTTGTTCAGATTTATCAACTATGTCATGTAATTTTGTGTTAGTCTTGCTTTTCTTGTCCAGTTTTAAACATTTAAAGTGATTTAAGAGCCTAACTGATTTGAAGTCCTTAAAACTATTTCTACAAGCTACTCAGGCTTTTAGGAGTTTTACTGAGCATAAGCAGATCCAATTCCTCTGCCTTTGGCACCTAACTGAGGTATTGTTGCGATCCGTGCTATTATTTATATTTTGATTGTGAGGAAAAATCAGCCACTACTCATAGACGTTGCATGAATTTACAAAAATAACAGGCTTTATGATTTAAGCAAATTATAAAGATTTATTTTAGGGAAAGGAGACAATAACATTACTTTTAAAAGAAAAAATAAGTTTAAAAGAAGAGAGAATTTACACAAATTAGTCACTTTGGGCAGAGAGCTGTTAAGTAATAAAAGAAAACAAGAGAGCAATTAAGTTTTATCACCGTCCGCTGGCCCTGGTCTCTGGCTGGAGGGATGTGTGGGACCCGCAGTTCCTGCTTGGTGCTGTTCTGATGGTGCTGTCCCGTAGCTGAAGCCGAAGTGGAGAACAAGCAGGGGGGGAAGAGAGAGAGCCCACACTCTCTTTTTCTCTTGGAGTTTTTATACAGCAAAAAGGATTTCTGTCTTTTCATAAATCACTGGCACACAGACTTGCTAAATTTATTGTCTTTGTCTGGACCATGTACCAGGAGGTGACCTGACTAACAGTCTTATCTTTAGGTCCCGGTCAGGCATGATACAAAACAGAAGCTAGTTAAGTTTTGGGGTAAAAATCTGCTAATTGAGAATATGTTTGGTATATTTTTAAAAGAGCAGAAAAAATACTGATTCGAGAGACATATTTCGTATTTTCAGAGCGTTTACATCAGGTATTGAAATCAGTATTTGTGTTTTTTCTAGGCACTAGAAAGCACACAAGCCAGAATGCCATTGGTCTTCTTGGCTACCTGGGCACACGGCTGGCTTATGCTCATCCATCTGTCAGCCAGCACCCGCCAGATGCTTCTCAGCCAGACAACTTTCCAGCTACTCTTTCTCAAGCCCGTGGTATTGCTTGGGGTTGTTGTGACGCAAGTACAGGACCAGACACTTGGCCTTGTTGAACCTCATAAAATTGACCTTCACGAACCTATCAAGCCTGTCCAGGTGCCTCTGTAGAGCCTTCCTACCCTCAGGCATGTCAGTGTTCCCTTCCAACTAGGTATAATGCACAAACTTACTGAGGGTTCACTCTTTGTTAATGAAGATAGTAAACAAGACTTGTCCCAAAACTGAGCCTTAGGGAACATCACTCGTGACCGCCTGCCAGCTGGATTTAACTACATTCACCACAAATCTCTGAGCTCACCCACCCAGACAGTTTTTAACCTGGAGAAGAATAAACCTTTGTAAGCCATGACCTGCCAGCTTCTCTAAGAGAACATTGTGGAAGACAGTGTCAAAGACTTACTGAAATCCAAGTCCTTTCATAGTCACTAAGCCCAAGACAGCTTCCAACTACCACATTTCCCACCTGTCCTTCTTTGTAAACAGCAGTAGTGTGGTACCTCCCCTGTAGGCTCACTTACCATCTGTGTCAGTAATTATCTTCCATACACAACAGGTACCTCCTAGATTGCTTTCTTCCTGCTGTCTTGTATTTCCATCAGACTCCCAGTAAATTGAAGTATAATCCCTGGAGTGCACTACTGGTTTCTGGAATCCAGCTGGACTTCATAGCTTTGATCAGAATCCTGTGAGCCTGGCAGTTCAGCTAATTTCCAGTCCACCTCACTGAGTGCTTACATATTCAGTACCTCATTAGTTAGTCTGTGAGGATGCATCACAATCCATTTGGATCTTTCAAATTTACAGGACAGCGTGCTCTGTAAATAAAATTTATTTTATGAGCTCCTTAGAAAATAAAACAAACACATCAAACAAGGCCTGAATCTCCTTTGTACAGACTAGTCTAACATATGAATTCACTAATTAATAACTTTGTTAATTCATGATGTTTCTAATTTACAAGTTCTCTAATTCATAACTTATAAATCATAAGTCATGATTCATAATTCATAACTCATGATTACCTAGCCAACGATGAGAGAGCACATCCTTCCTCTTCCATCACAGTGTAGGGATCCTCTGCATCACACAGGGAAACATGAAAGCCTCAGCAGTCCAGCTGCTGTTAGCTTCTCTTCAAATCTTTTTTGGTAATCTGATATATTTATACCTTCCATCTTAGAAATTCAGTCTACACCATTTCTGTAAGTCATCTTACTATGAAGAAACTGACAGAAAAATAGTTTGTAATTAATGTTGGCTGCAGGAGACAGAAATCTATAGGTGATAAAGGCTGCTAATGATCTTCATCCCTTTCTGTCTGTTGCATTCTGCCTCCATGTTGCTCTCACTTCTGCCAGCCTATCTCAGGCCTCAGCACAAGCTGTGTTAGGCCAAGCCCTGAGCAGGAGTTGAAATAACAGTCACTGGATGTCGTGGAAGACAGTGTTGAAAGCTTTGATACAGTCAAGATATGCAATATCTACAACTCTCTCCTCATCCACTGTGCTGGCCATCTCATCATAAGAACAATCGTGTTGCTGAAGCATAGTTTCCTCTTTGTGGATCCATGCTGACTATTTCCAATCACTTTCTTGTCCTTCATATGTCTGGAAATGGTTCGCCTGATTCTTCTCCACAGTAGGAGTCTTTGCTGCTTTACACTGACCCACTTGTCTCAGTGGCCTGGGATTCCTGAAGGTAAAAATTACCAGTGAAGACTAAAGTGCAGAAGGCATAAAGAACCTTGACCATTTCCATGTCTTACACCACTAGGTTCCCTTCCTTGTTCAGCTGAGGACCCACATTTCTCTACTCTTTCGTTCTGATGATTTACCCATATGAGCCTTTTTTGTTGTCCTCCACATCCCTCATCATATTTAAGTCCTGTTGGGACTTTCATAACACAATCTCTGCATGCTCAGACAGCATCTCTGTGTATTCCTCTTGCGTCATCTGACCCTGCTTAAATGTCTTGTATGCATCCTTTTATAACTGAGTTTTATCAGGTGTTCATTGTTCATCTGTACAGGTCTTCTGCTGCCTTTCTTGCCTTCCATAATGTTAGGATGCTCCATCATTAATCTTGAAGGAGCTGATCCTTGGAAAAATAACCATCTTTCTTTGACTCTTTGTCTACAGAGCAGGGCTGTATCCCCTTCCAAACAGATCTCTGAGGAGGCCAAAATCTTCTCACCTGGAGTTCAGGGCTGTGATCCCACTTGCACAAAAAATAATGGTTGTTGAAGAATACTTTGATCAGGGCTGCTTGGTCATTCCAATTTGCACATCCTTTTTACTGGTTTTCCTGATGTAAACCAAAAACTACATCCGAGGGGTACAAAAAAAGGAGGAAGAAGCTGTGATTCTCACATTGTTGGCAGTCACCTCCCATGAGAAACCTCCATAATAACATTATTAATGTTTGCAGGTGTGAGGCTGTGAGGAAAAAAACCAAGAGCAGTAACATGAGGGCAATCAGGAACAAATACTCCAAAAGAGGGCCTGGAAAATCTTGCTAGAGCAGTGTGGGTCAGTGATGTGCAGAGCTGCATTTAAAGGCAGGGTATAAGGTTGCAATGAAGGTCCCTTAGCTATATAAGAAGCAGAGACACCCTGGCACTGAGCAACAGTATCCTCCAGCTCCAACCACTGTAAAGTGCTGTTGTGTGTTGCACATTGGCCACATTGGGCTGTCAGAAATTTATCACAATATTTTCAGGGATTGAGATCAAATAGGCTGGACAGTAATTGCTTGACCATGAGACAATTCCTAAAAAAAGCTCAAACCAGATCAGGCCAAGGCAAGACTAGTCCTCAGCCCCTGCTTTGTCAGGTCAGCAGGCTGACGGCCTTTCAATGAAAAAGGCAAAAATCTCATTTCCTGGACTACATAAAGCAAAGTGCTCTGTGGAGTAAGCTGCCTCCTATGTGATGTCCACTCATGTACTTTGTTCTTGGTGAATCTGGATTGAACTCTCACATATGTACCATGGACCATCAGGAGATTCTGCAGAATCCACTTCCACACCACATTACCTAGGTCGATGATCACATGGTTTTTTTGTGTTGTTCTGTAGACTTCATAGGCTGATACAGACATCTTTTTAAAGTCTTATTACTCTTTTTCAGATAAAATATGTATTTTTAAGACTGTTATAAAATTTCAATTTACATTGTCTCATATCGTAAAAATAACACAATAAACTTAAATGAAGTTTAAAATACTGTCTGGAAACATTTTTGACAGCTATTTGAAGTTTTTAAAGCTCACTGTTAGAGGTTATCTGCATTTCTAATGCTATATTTGTTTAAAAAGCAATCAATCAGTTTCTTCTGTTTGTATGCTGCTAAACACCCATCATAATATGTAGTTGCATTTTGAAGATCAAGAGGATTAGAAGTGTTCAAGGAAACCCTATTTATCTTGCTGTCCTTGGAGACAAAGTTATCAGAAGTTATGGATGTTTCTGAATTATCAAAAGAAAAATGCCTGTAATGAAAGTTACAGAAAAGGCATGTAATGAGTAAGGAAAAGTAATTTAAATTCAAAAGACTGAAATTAGATTCCATAATGAAAGATTCTGTCGTATTATATGACAATACTTTAAGTCATATAATGTCAATATATTCTTATTGCAACAGAGCAAACTAAATTGTATAGAAATGGAAAATATTTAAAGCAAAGAACTGTGCAAATGTGATGATTCACCATGTTTCTTTTTAGATAAAGACTTGCCTCAGAGCTTTGAGTATGAACTGGTGGTTCTCTGCTTCTATTTCAGTAGTGTTTCTTGATAAGCTAATTACAAATTTAACAGTTTTTAAATCTAGTCTCTTAAAAAAATTGAAGATTTTTTTTTTTCTATGAGTTGCTTATTAACCTACAAGAGAGATTGCTACAGTGAGCAATATTCTCATTTTTGCTTGTTTATTTTGTATCCTATACTACTAATTGTCTACTTTTAATAGTATAAATCTTTAGGAAGATGAAACACATGCATTGTTTGCACAGAATCTCAGCAGTGCAGCTTTTGTGGGTGAATATATTTTTGTGCATAGAATTTGCATCTGAACTATAAACCTGTACACCCATTGAAGCCCAAAAAGCTGCAGAAAGATGAGCGCTGGAAATCAGATTGATCAAAAGTCCTGAACTTTGAGCATTTTGAAAATGTTTTGCTCTTACTAGATGCAAAGGGCACAGAATTAACCCAGTGTTATACATATGCTACAAATCCAACTCTGTCCAGTCCAAAACACCTGGGATCCACTGGAGTACTCAGTTTGAGCCACTCTTTACTAGGGAAAATTCACTGTCCAAACAAAATTAAAGATTTGGGTAAAAGGTGTTAAATGTCTGATAATTAAAGCTTCTCTTCCTTAAAGAGTTTTTTCTTTAAAAATTGTCCAGAGAAACATTTTATTAGGGAAAGCAAAATCAAAGAGGTTACTTATATTTTATGTCATAGCATCCAAATTCTAGCTGTTTGGTCCAAGCAAAGGTCTCTGGACATATTAATTAATTAAAATTAATTTAATACATGTAAATTGTTTTTTAAAAACAACATTCACATTTCTCAGGAAGAACTACATCTTTAAAGTCCCGTCCACCCTAAAATTTATGTTTCTATGAGAAGCTGACACATGTACTTATTTGCACGGAGAGTGTGCAGTGCTTCAAGATACATAACTGATTGTTTAATATTTGTTTTTGTTAGCACCACTAGAAACAGAGTAATGAAGTTAATTGGGTTAGAAAAGTTTGTATATGTGCAGGCCAAGGGGAAAGCTAAGACCTCATAGACTCTTCAGTTCTGATAGAGCTCCAGATGACTCCACAGCATGGTTTATGGCTGAAAGAGAGGGAAAGAGAACCTGATAAAATAAAATAAAATAAAATAAGTTGGACATTTTAATTATGTTCAACTTAATGTTTATTAAGTGCCTTGTAATTCAGTGAGAAAGCAGCTCCTTCAGAATATGATTGGTTTTGCCTGTATTTCTATCCCTCTTTATCCTTTCTCTTGGCATAGTATATAAACCAGTCCTATAGGAGAATAAGAAAGGGAACAAATAGTGGAGAAGGACTTAGTTTCATTATTATTATAATTATATTTTAAGTTTTCCTCCCATTAACTGATATTCTGTATGTGTTCTAAAACATTAGTAATACTGACAATAAAAATACCCATTTACTGTAGTGTTCCTAAGACAACTGGGTTTGCTTCAAGTACTGTGATGTGAAATGCTATGGCTGGTATCATGCAGGAGTTGGTCTGTCTTGAAGATCAGCATAAGCCCATAGCTTTAAAAGCAGTATTTTTATGACTAAACAAGCTCTTTTTATGCTAATCACCTATCTCACTGATCTGCAAATGGATATCTAAGTTTGATCACAAATGTTGTCAGTAATATTGAAGATAAGTGCTGAGTTTACAGAAACAATTTTAAATGTTTTTGTTTGCTAAGCAAAATAGTCAGCAAATAAATAATTTGAGCCTTCCCTCTAAATATAAGAAGAAGACATAAAGGCAGAGTGTGAGCTCTATTGCATGCTGTATTTTCTATTCAGTTAAGGAACAAATAGAGAAATTTACATCAGTCTTGGATTCTTCCATTTACTACTTTTCAGTTTCAGTGAAGCATAGTGATGAAACTAAGATAAATGTTTACTAATCTGATACAGAAAAGGCATCATTATGCTCTGATGATTTGTACTAAGGTGCACATAGCTAACAATTTAAAAAAAAAAAATTGTGGTTTATTTCTCGTGTAGTTTGAGTCTGATTCTGTATACATGAAGTGAAAGTGAACTTTACAATTAATTTGGGGGGTTTATGTTGGTAAACTGCCTTGAAATTTTGCATTCCAGTCTCAGTCATTCTTCACACAAAATCTAGTTTTCAGCTCACAGTTCTAAACTATATTTTATATAGTTGTATTGTGTACTAGGTTTCTTATGTGAACTGCTCAAGGTGGTACTATAGGTAATTACTATAGGTAAGTTATGTAGTAGGGAGATTCTCTGGATAAACTATCTTACTCTTACAGGCTGTGGATGTGTCAAGGACTCTGTAAATACTAGTATAATCTGAGAATTTTTTAAAAATTACATTTAGTGCAGAATACTCAGATGTACCTAAAATAAAAGAATTTAGTCTCTTTCTTCACATCATAACATCCTGTATATTACTATGCACCTATTAATCCAAAATTACAACCTGAGCAAATTTTGGACCCCCTCTTGCTGACAGAATTTAAAGAATCTGGAAGGGGGTGAGAGAAGATCTGGCTCCCTGTATTTTTTTAAATATGTTAAGGTTTACTCCCAAATAAAATTCAACAGTCAGCTGATATAAAAATCCATCTTGCTGCATTAATAATTGAAAAATTTTGTTAAATCTTTCAGCATTTGTTTGCTAAGTAGAACTCAGTTCTGCAATGTTTTACAGCAGTTCATTTCATGGGAAAACATCTTAGCTATCAATACCAAAAAATTTTCTTGACATTGATTTAACAAACTATGATTACAGCCATAGATAGTTAGGTTTTAATGTAATCTGATAAACTGACTAAAATATGTTGACCTGCAAAAAGCTCACTTCGCTTTGTACTTTACGGATGAATACTATGTACCTAAAGATTACACATTGAAAGGTCTCAGAGTTGCTGAATATAATTTACTGCCACTAAGATGAAAAGTCTTTTAAATTTCACTTCATGATCTAAAGCTGGTGATGAGAAAGAAATATGGAGGCTCCACAATTCTTAAGAACCTATAAAACACTCTGCTGGCTTTAGCATTTATCAATTTTTAAGTACTGCTACAAGGCTTCAAGTAATCAATTATTTCCCAGCTCAGTGAGAGGCTCAGAGATATACCAGATAAACCAGAAATCAATTTTACTGCCTAGTGGCTGTTTTTTAAATATGTTTCTCCTTACCACACCTAAAACCTAACACATCTAGATTTTTTTTTTTTTTTTTTTTTTTTTTACAGGCATAGCTGAATTTTCTTTATACTTCACTTGAAGTTAAAAATTCAGAAAGGATTAAATCTTTTCTTTGCTGGGATATAGATACATTGTCCTTTTATTATTGCTTCCGATAGAAACAGAGAAACAAATCTCTTATTTTTCATTTCCTGAGTCTGGCAAACTTTGGGAACTATTCTTCATAGTGAAGTGTCTCTTGCTTGTTTTTTGGTTTGGTTTTGGGTTTTTTGGTTTTTTTTTATGTCACACTTCTGACATTCTCTGCCTTAAGGGAAGCATTTGATCAATGTAAAGGGAACCATGGGAGTTACGATGGTAATTATCAGCACATTAATGAAGAACATAGGCTCCTCCAAAGGATGAGCAAATCCTTGCATGAAATTCAAATAAAATGTCATGCTTTTTAAAGAGACAGCACTATGAAAATACAGATTTAACTTCTGTGCCAGTCTCTTTCCATGACTGCGGGGCTCTGGCTTTGTCTAACATCAGCTGAAGTGCTGGGACCAGCACTGGACACAGCAGCTCATGCCTTCACCAGGAAAGAGGACCTTTGAGACAAGACTTAGACAAAGCCTTGGACTGTCAAATTTATAAGGTACCACTGAGGGGAACTGTAGCCCACGGTACATTATATTGTTTTTTTCAGTAGGAAGAGAGATGACAGTGTTTGACCCAGAAAGTAATTCCTGTAATGTGGCTATCAGACTTCACAAATACAGATGCTTTTAAGGGTAGACTGAACAACTCTTTATTTAAGGGGAGGTTCATAGCTGAAAAGAGCTTCATTCCTCCTTAATTTGCACTGTAGCTCCATGGAGAGTGTTTCAGCATGAAAAAACAAACCAAAACCAAAACCAAAACCAAACCAACCAACCAAAAACAACAACAAAAAAACCCACAAAAATCCCTCAAAACAAAACAAAAAACCAACCAACAAACAAAAAGACCAAACAAAAAACAACTTCTTTTATTTTTATGTTGAGAAGGAAACACTATTGCACATGGCTGTACTCAAGTTCTAGTGGAATACTTTCTCTTCTGAATCACAGAAAAATACAGAATGGTCAAGGTTGGTAGGAATCTCTTTTCCAACTCCCTGTAAAGCCAGGTGCCCAGGACCATGTCAAGACACTTTACAAGTATCTCTAAGGATGGAGACTCCATGACTGCTTGGGCATCCTTTGCAGGTTTACCCTTATAGCGAAAATGCTGTCGATGTTCAGAAAACACCTCCTGTGTTTCACTTTGTGCCTGTTGTCTTTGTTCCTGTCAGTAGGTACCACTGAAAGGAGCCTGGGTCCATCCTTTATATACACTCTGGTATAAGAAATGTTCTGTTATTTGTATAGACGAATGTTTCCCCTCTCAGTCTTCTATTCTCTAGGCTAAATGGTCAGCCTTTCCTCATAAAAAAAAAGATCCTTCAGTCTCTTCATCATCTCAGTAGTCCTTCATTGAACTGTCTCCAGTACATCTATGTCTCTCTTGAGACTGGCCCAGAACTGAACACAATACTCAAGGTGTTGACTCACCAGTGATAAGTAGAGGTTAAGTATCACTTCTCTTAACATTATTGTCATTTTTTTTCACCAATCACCACCCTCTGGTCCCATTCAGCCAGTTTTCAGTCCACTTCCCCTGTCTGCTCATTCAGGCCATACTTCATCAACTTCTCTGTGAGGATCTTATGGGACACAGCATCAAATACTTTCCTAAAAATCCAGGTAGATAATAGCCACTGCTCTCCCCTCATCTAGTATGCCAGTCTTTTTCTTATTAGTGGTTACAATAGAATAGACTCTCTGTGTGTCAACATTATGTAGAAACATTTTGGAACTGCTTTTTATCAATATTGAAATAAAAATTTAAAAATTTTCCCTTACTAGGTAGCACTCTGTATGACACTTCTCCTTTGCCTCAAAAATGCAACTAATGTACTTTAAATTATATAAATAGCCAAATTTCATGAAGCCTGGCAAAATGATAGAGGATAGTTTCAAAGCTGGTGGAATGAATATTACTTCCCATATTTATTTTCCTTTCTGGCTCTAAGTAGCTCAACATGGACAATGTCTCAAAGGCGATGACATTTTGACCAGTAGCAAAACCACAAAAGAGCAGTGGCAAGGACTATGTACCACTGTTTGAAACATTTTCATAGGAAATGAGTTTCAGGTTCAAAGCAATAATGCTCTGAATACATTTCTAATATTAACTAGGACATGCTCACCTGTTTAAGCCTGTTTTACCAGGAGATTCATTGCCACTACAGGGTCATTATCTACTCCAGCAAATGCATAAAGCACATGCTGTTTGCCTGCAAATATTCCTGCAGTACTTTACAGTGAGAACAATTCTGCCATTACCTTTTTGCAACCTGAGCCATTTGCTGATCAGCAATAATTCATTTGTATGCTCTTTCTACTCGGTTTATACATCAGCAATCCCATTTTGCTAAGACTTTTTAAGATATTTTTTGAGGCTTTTCCATCATATTCCAAAATAAGTTTATTTTCCTATATAAATTTTTACCTATGAAAACTTTATTAAATAAATGTAAAGTGGAGACAAAGACCTATTCATACTTTTCTACATGTTCAGAAAGTGGTTTAAAGTGCTTTACACTCACTGTACTATATTGTATTTCATTAAAATTTAAAGTAAACACTGGTTTACCTACATTTTAGTATATATGACCTTTTGTCTTTCTCCCAGAGAAATTATATACTCTTCTATCAAATTTCACACTGTGAGAATAAACTCTTCCAGTACATCACAACTCCACAGTGCCAGTTGTTAAAGCCGTATTACACTTAGACTGCATTGCACCATGTTGCAACCATAAAGGCACTACCAAGGATGGAAGTTTCCGTATAAGAAGAGCAGACAACATATGTGATGGTATTTTGCAACCTGGTTGTTTGCATGAAGTGACTGTGTTCATGGAATACCAGACACAACCCAAAGAAGCATAAGAATCAAATATATATGTGTCAGATCAATAATTTTGCACAAGATTCAATTTTGTCCAAATAACTTTAACTCCTATTTGAGAATCAGCTGAGTTTTATTTTGCTTCTCTTTTAGAGCAGTTTGCATCACACTTGCTGGTTGAAGACTTCATCATTAAAAGGCATGACACTGGGGGAAAAAAGAAAGTTTTATATACAGAAAACTAAGGCTGGAAGTCAAGTATACAAAAAGGAAAGAAATATTACAGCAGAATTTTCTCACTCAACTTTCACTCCTCTGTACTTTGTGTGTACCCACTACATATGCACTGTCCACATGGACATTCAGTTTTAATTACTTGCCTACCTGCTATTTCTTTCACAGGACTCGAAACAATGAACGAGACAGAGTATGCTCACTTAATGAGCAGATCCTCACCTCTAGCTTTTATCTCCCTTATTAAATATGTAATCCTACGCCTCCTTCACTTTACATGATTAAAATCCTGTTACAGAATTAGTAATTTCCTCAAGGAATTTCTACTACATTAGTCACTGTGACCAGTTCCTAAATACACATTTATTTTGCAACAACTGCACAAAGGCTATGCACTCTCCACAGAAAAAGTGAAGCACAAAGATACTAAATTAGTTTGGAGCATTCATAAGGCCTGGATTTTGAAGCAAGTTAAAATTTTTATATTAAAGTACAAAATAGAGGGTTTTTATTTTATTGGCAGAAATAAAAGTTATTTTATTTTCTTTCATGAATCTTTATTAGAGCTGCAGTTCAGGACCCTGGGTCCCTATAGCTTCAAATAAAATAGCTTCCACACAGCAAAACTGAGTTGCCTGAAGATAGGACAACACTGGACAACATATTCTAAATCCAGTCTGATAAGTGCTGGATAGAGCATGATAATCACTTTCACCCTGGTAATCTCCCTCCTTCATCATTCCAAAGTAAAAGTTTCCAGCAACAGGTTGGACAGTGCCTTGGCAGAGATGCTGTTATTCCAGTTGTCACAGTTGAACCCCGGCCCGGCAAATAAACAGATTTAAACCAAGTAACAGATTTATATAGTAATCTCTCTCTCCTCTGATAAAGGAAAGAGAGAGAGAATAAGGGAGAGAGAAATGGGTTGGAAACTAAACTACAGAACTTTAATGAAACAGTAATGATAAATAGGAAAAAATTACTAAATATATATAAATATACAGGAAAAGTGATCCCACATTCCTCCCCCTTTCCCCCCAATAACTCTCACGTCACCACCGAGGCTGCAGGGCAGCCCTGGGAAAGTCCAGGCTGGAATCCTGGGGTCAGCAGCAGTTGGGAGCTGGAGGCAGGAACACACAGATTCAGGCTGGCACGGATCAGGACCACAGGCACAGGGACGGACGGAATCCTCTCAGAATGCCGAAGGAAGCAGGGAGGGCAGGAAGGAGTAGAGGTGTTTGACCCTTGTGATCCCTCAAATTTATACCGAGTATGAGGTGTATGGGATGGAATACTCTGTTTGGTCAGTTCTGACATCTATCTTGTCTGGTCCTCCCCAGAGGAGGGTTTCAGGTGGGACCTCGTTGCTCCTTCTGGAAGGCAAAATGTCCCTCAGAGCTGAGCAGTGTCCTTGGCTCTGCATACCAGTTTCTGGCTGTAACTATAAACATTGAATGTTATCAGTCCTAGAAGCAGACACTGTCTGAGAAACTTGCTGTTAATTTCAGCAAGTGCAGCTACTTACAAGAGACTTAGTTGAAAGCAAAAGTACAAAACAGAAAATCACCTTTATCCTGGCCTAAACCAGGACACCAGTTTAGGTAGATCCCACCTCTCCTCATTGATCCTTAATACTTAAAAAGGATCCCATGATCCTAAAAGTCAAAACTCTCTTTACAGCATCAGTAGTGAAGCCACATGGTAACCCATGGGACTGGTCTTCTCTCTAAGCCTTGTCTCTTCACCTGAAGGATCAGGGAGAAACTACCCACAGCTCACACCATCACCTGCATATTCACTGCTAATATGTTCCGGGTTGTCTTTGGAAGCATCTGGTTTATCTTCTCTTTAGGCAACTGAATCCTGCTCTTCATGATCCCATACAAAATATGTTGAATTACTTGCTCAGGATTTAATAGGAACATTGTACAAGGGGTATAGCCAACAATCTTGGCCTTATGTGTTATATGAAGACCCCAGTGTGAATATCTGATATATTCACTACATGAGACTTACAGTAATGTACAAAATTCTTAGAAATAATACACCCCCAGAATTATTAAAGGTAAAGGTAAAGACCATCCTCCCCACTGAATAATAGAGATAGTGAGGTGGAAAAGAGAGTAACATAAATTCTATTAAGACTACTCTATATTATTATAATACACTTTTAAGAGCTTTTTTGTTTAATTGCTTGAGTTTTTACAGAGCTTAATTTTTCTTATATTAGTTTCCATATGGTTCAGGAGTAACCTGGGACCTTGACAACCTCTTCACAGGCTTCTGCTTCTTTTCTGATGGTATTAACAGCAAAAATAATTATATTAAAAAAAAAAAAAATGTCCAGGAACAAGAGATAAAATGCTTCAATTGCTATGTCTCTTCTGTTGCTATGACCCTCCAAAAAGGGAGACTGTGACTGAAAATCTTTTTGAAGCTCTCAAAGACAAGCCAGCTAGCATTGACATTAAAGAAAAGCAGCTTTGTTCAGAGCAGTAGCATCCTGTAGTGGTTTTAGGACTCTGAAAAAACAGAAAAATCATGAGGAAGGAAGTCTATTTTCCAAGGTAGACAGAGGCATTGGGCTAAAGCCTAAGGATAAGGGCTGCATTGAAATTTATATATTTTATTTGGAAGCTCTACATCAGGCTATGTTTTAATCAAGCAGTAAATTCTTTTACGTGACAAGGATGAAATTGGTTCTGTATTACAGCAACAGTGTCTGGCCAGTGAAAAGAAAAATGCATAAGAAACTCATTTTTCTGGTAAGGACACAGTCAACCTTACCCATCTATTGTAGCATTCAGGATACAGAAGAGGAAAGGCAAAGAAGAATGCAGAGATGAACTTTACCTTTGGAGTTTTCCCTGGAAAAGGGACAAAGATAAGGTCAAAATACCAGCTTGAAGAAGACACAGCTCCAATGAGACATCACAGTCAGAAATATTAACTCTGTCATATGACATACCTCTCAATAATATTAGGATGCTCTTACACTTCTGCATCAAAAGATAAAGTTTTGAGACATCTTGACCCTCTGTCTAGGATGACCCAGGAGCCTGGGCAACTTCTACATACTTTTCTTGACAGGTCAGACACACCCGACTTGATGACCTTTCCTGTATTGCTATATCATGTACAACACTGTCAGGGGAATATGCTTCTAGCACAAGACACTGAGATCAACTTAAGATACAGTCTGAGGAGAAAAGACAGAGAGAAAGTGAGAGTGGGCATACCAGATAATTTGAGAAGACTTGGAGTTAAGTGCACCAAATTAAGGATTAGGAAAAATGTTCTGATTTTGATTAAAAGTAGATGTAATTAATTTGGTATAAGGAAAAAAGGAATTCACATTCTTAACCTGGTTATATTTATTGTGTATTAGTGCCAATAAGCCTACTCTATCTTACTACTGCATAGAGTATATCAAGTTTTAACCTTTCTGTCTACTTTTCACACTTCTGCCTCTCTACAGCTCAAGAAAAAAAACAAATGCATTTATCAAAGGACAAGTAACTTCTTTTTTTATTATTACTATCAGTTCATTTTTCTTCCACCAATCTACATTAGTAAGCCTTCCACCATTAATCTCCACGTTCTTAAGTGCTGGCTGCCCAGCCCCTGTTACACAGCAGCTTTTATGACTGAGATTTTCTGATCATCACCAGTGCATGCCCTTGATTCATAATAGTGATACGGTGCTAAAGGAACTAAAACTGTGCAAAAATATTGACAGCTAAAAATACCACATTGTGGAGTCCTGTGGGGTTGAAAATATCAGCTTTCTGAAACAAACTTCTAAGACACTTCTAAAATTTAGATACATCTGTTTCACATAGAGAGCTTTGGAGGGGAAGGGGCAATGAAAGTTAAACTGTTTGCCTAACTGCATTTGTATGAGCCTTCTCTACTTTATGTGTGCAAATATATCCCCCATATCAAAAAATACCTGTATTCCTTCAGTGCTTTTAAACTCAGTTTTCAAAGACCTACTGAAAAGTTGCTTTTCTTTAGCCAATAGC
The DNA here is from genome assembly GCA_023637945.1 of Phaethornis superciliosus. Taxonomy (NCBI): domain Eukaryota; kingdom Metazoa; phylum Chordata; class Aves; order Apodiformes; family Trochilidae; genus Phaethornis; species Phaethornis superciliosus. Next base: position 31,164,225 of record JAJQWJ010000003.1, read on the forward strand.
ATTATAAGAGCCAGTGACTAAACTAAAAGTCAGCTTTTGTTACTGATCAGTTAAACTGTCAGTGAACTGAAGTACTTGAAGTGAAAAAAAATACTTTCTCTTTTTATAGGGAGAGAAACAGTATCAATGTCCTAGCAAGATACCACTAAGAATCCCTTATCTACAGCAGTCCATCCAGTCATACTGAAGCTTACAAAGTACTTTGAGATTTTTCAGTTCTTGGAACAGTAAGGAAGTTTAAACACTTAGAAATTTAGCAATGAGACAGATTAAAAGTACAATGTAATGAAAGCTGTGTAATTAAATTTCTGGGTTTTAAATAGAATAGAAATAGGCAACCCCCACAAAAAATATGTTCTTTAACCATAAAAAAATGGTAGTGCAACAATATTGTGCAGTTACACCAGTGCAGTGATGCCATGTAGATGAAATCCTCAGGGGCTTTCTCCTTTTGAAGACAACAGCCATGTTCTTTGAACAGAAAAAATTAATGAGGGTTGGTGAGGGATCCCGGTTTCTTGGTAGCTATAAGAGTCCTGATCCTATCCTCCACATGTAACTTTTATAGCAAAACTGAGGTCAACATCTATATGGTAAAGAAAGGGGAAAATTAATCTGGTGAATCTCTGCAACTTTCACTCCTAATGCTCAGAAAATTTTGCTCATCAGAGCAGATAACTTCTACTTGTGTATTCTGTCTACAGAATAACTAATTTTTCTCACTCCTCGTCCCTGTTCAAAATGCCTGTATCCTTTCTCACACATTCCTTGAATATGAAACTTTATCACAGTGCCACACCTGAATGTACAGCCCTCCAGGTGTTGTCACATAAATTATAAAGAAAAAGAAATGCTAATTTGTACCAAAACTTAATCTGTAGACAAAACCTCTGAAAAAAACACCACACCAATAAAAACTAAGAAAATGTACAAGAGGGATCAGTCCTACAGTGCTCAGAAGTAATATGTTGACAGAGTCGATCACTTAAACAGGATAATTTCATCCCAAAGATCTACTGTTTTGGTATTTCCTTCCTGAGTGGCTGAGTAACTTTTCCAAACATTCACTAAATGAGCCTCACTAGATTTAGTTGAGGAATATATTAACCTTTCAAAGAACTAATAAATTAAAATTCTTAGGTGATTTCATGGAGTTACCTTTCCCCCACAATACCACTCTTCCACTAGTCTCCAATAATCTCCCTGGGGGACACATGCACATGATTGTAGCACTTCTGTTCTTTTTCTTCCCTATCTAATCAATAACTTAATCCAAATACCCCCTTCCCAAGAGGTTAGTGAATGCTCCTTTACACATTGCTACATAGATGCTCTGCTGCATAAAAGATGCAGAAATCACAAAAGACAAAAAAACAAACAAAAAATTCTTGCAGAGTGATGCTCAGTTTTGAGAGGATTGGCATGAGCTTTGCATGGTTCAAGAGGCAACAGCAAGCTGGAGAGGCCATTTCTATCATAATGGCACACAGCACTGGAAGAATGATACTTTGAGTTCCTTTTTAAGCACATTTTCATTTTAAACACATTTTACCAAGGCTATTAATGAAAACACATTGAGGGCCAAAAGATTTCTGGGCAGAGGGAAGAGTTTTCCATATGAATTTGAATCTGTTTGGCTCAAAGGCAGATTCTCAGATGGCAGGTCTTATGCACAGCTATAATGATGAGAGAGTCTCCCAGTCACAAAAGAATCAACAACTTGAAATCTCAGTTAGATAATTTCAAAAGAGAAATTACATATGCTGGCAATGAAGGTGGTTAACCACTGGAAGAAAACCCTGAAGGAAAAGAATATCCTCCACTTGGAAATTCTCTTAATACGGACAAGATATCTTGTCTGAAGCCTAAACACCCCATAAACATGTGGATCTGCATTCAGTATACAGAAACTGGACAAAAAATCTATGCTATGCTACAAGAAGAAGTTAAGGCAGCCTGATTTTATGGACAGCATGCTTGGTTCCCATGTCCTTTTGTTAAAGAAGAGGGGGTTAATGTCACTGGCATAAGTGACTGCTTACCTAAGAAGTAAATTTTCATCAGTTTCATTTTATTTATGTTTTCAGAGACCTCCAGTGAGATAGAAAAACTATATCTAGTCAGCTAGAGTATTTAAATGCTTATCTTGCTATAAAAGTTAACATATCAATCCATTCTTTAATATGTTCTAGCATTAAATAGTAATGCAGCTACACAAACTGCAGCATTATCACAGCCCAAGGGCACCAAACAAATGGACAAAATGTCCACACTTAATTGTATTAATCAATCAGTCTTCATTATACTTGTTTGCCTTGATTTGTTTTCATTATATCTTATCCATTCTGACCAAATTACCTGCTCAGTTTTCAAAATGTTTTCAAAATGCTCCACCCAAGAGCAGCTGCCCAAAGTGGAGGCTACCACTCAACTTTAATGGACCAGAACAACAGGAGAGGACTTCTCAGAAGAGGTTCAGTGCTAGGAGAGCCAAGGGGCTGCAGGTTAGACTCCACAGTGCTGGCAGTGCTACTTACAGGGCCTTATTTAGTGTCTGTGCACAATCTTGGTGTCATTTTAAAGAGTTTGGTTTATGGTGGCTTATTCCTAATATCTTTTAAAGTAAAGGGATAGACCTTAGCTACTCCTCAAACTATGCTTATTTGAGTCCCTTCTAATTCACAAATGATGAAAATATGCACAACTAAAACCCATGTCAGAAAGCAAGTGGGAAGTGTTTCACACTATTCACCCTTACATCAACAGGCACAGCTTAGACCCACCAGGAGTCGAGGCTGAATTCTCTTTTGAGTCTCTCTTAATTTTTCTAACACAGATTTATGACAAAAACAGAAGGACAATGGAAAACACACTGGCATTTTTAGCATGTCTGTGTTTTGGCATATCCATATCACAATACAGTCAGGACCTCACAAAAATGAAAATAGAGGTCTCACTCCTATCAGTGCTGTGAGATGTGTGAACGATCCCTGGAAATAAACATCTTCTTTCTTGTATCCAATACACATTTCCAAAACAACAACAAAAAAAGCTAAAATAGTATCAAAACTAGCCCAAATTAGGTAAGCTTTTTTCTACCACGTTATTTTGGAATTCAGTTGTCCCCTCTACAGCTTAGCTGTGAGTATTTTCAGCCCCCACGTTGCTCCTCTGATTGCAGCTGTGATAGGTAGGGAACTTTTAATGACATAAAGACTTAGCAGAGAGAAGGATGGCAGATTTGGGACAAATGAAAATAATACTTCTCAGTTATATTCCCAGTCACTATGAAGCAGTAAAATAGTGCTGACTCAGTGATTTCAATACTATCAGTGAACAGTTTATTTTATAAGTCAGATTTTTGATAGCAACATTTAAGAAAACTCCTTCAACAGTCATACTCACGCTATGGTTCTGCATCCATTTACAGCAAAGAGCTATATTTTGGGTCTCACTTAATCACCTGTAATATTAAAAAAAAAAAAGATGTTTTGGTAAAGCTGAGTTTTTCACAATACCTATTTGCTAAGCAAATGAAAGAAAAATCAAGTTAAAATCAGTGATGCTTCTTACCCCCAAAAAAGATAACATGCAGGCAAGAAACTACTGTGTAAAACTTTACTGTCAACTGAACACTTTCAGTTCAGGGGCACCCTCAGTCTTTTCCAGTTATATCACACACCTTTGGGCTTAGCAAAGCAGAACCAAGGTCCTGAAACACAGCGTTAAAAACCAGCCTGTCCTCTGCAGATACCATCCCTGGAGATGCAGACAAGAAGTAAATTTGGAATTGACATTAAACCAGTACTAGTCAAGGCTGCATCTAATCCACAACCCACTTTTGTATATTGGAGATTGTTGGTGAGGACTGGAAAGAAAGAGGGTTTTTGAATTGGAAATCTTAAGACAAAGAGGTGAAGGCAGAAAGCAAGGAGCACTATGTTATAAATATATGGCATGGGTGTATATGTATCAAATGCCTGTCTGATGTGTGTGTAACTCTTAGGGTCAGGCTGTTGAGAATCAGTACAATGTTACAGAAGTCGGGGTAGCACTGGCTATTTGCATAAGCTGAAAATATATCAACTAGAAGATAAAAAGGCAGAGGTTGTGGTATGTGGAGAAGTATGATTTTCTCCTATGTAAGAAAACAGGCCTACTTTGCTCTTTGTACTGGACAAATTCTGTGACATTATAACAAGAAAAAGAGGTCATGTATAGACAGGGAGCTAGCTGGTTGTTGCTATAACTGTCAGGTAAGTTGAACAGGAACAGAAGGCAAAAGAGCCCAACACAGACATGGCAGATAATTTCAAGTCTGTTTTGATTTACCAAAGCCAGATTCCAACTGGCTGCTCAACAATACCTATCTTTGCCTGGTAAATTGTAACTCCTATGGCTCTGGCTAAATGCCATTGCTGCTTTCTTTCACAGAGGAGTCCAGCAAGAGACATTACCTTCTGCTGAAGGAGTAATTTGCAGTATGAAAATGCACCTGTTCCCTTTTGTGATTTGAGAGCCTGACTGATGCTTTCTTCAGCTAGCCCTACATTCCCTCCTGTATGCAGCTAAATGTGGTGCATCAGGTGCACCTAGCTTGGAAGGCTGCCCCATGCTCAGTTGAATTCTGTAGCTAAATGTGGTGCATCAAGTGTACCTGGCTTAGACGGCTGCCTCATGTACATTTGAATCCCTTAAGCTTTTTGCATGCACTTGAGAAAGAAATAGCAGGGCTGGAGAACTAACAGGCTGTATAAACTCTAAGCCATGTAATTCCCCGTGCTGAGGTTAGTGATGCAAGTGAAAAAGACAGAGGAAAATCCATCCGAAATGGACTTCAGAATAACTGTAACACTACAAATAAAGCAGAATTCTAAATCTTCCGCCCACCACTTTCCAGCCACAGAGCTGATCTGGGTGCAGGATGAATTATGTTTTTTTTTTTGATTCTGATCTGCCAAATCAGAGTTTCATTTGTGAATTAAATATTTTAAGTGAAGATGGTATTGGGCCATAAACAGCCAACACTTACTTAGGTTTTGAATAAAAAATGAGCAGTCTGCTGGAAATTCCAAATAAAAAGGTGCTTAGATTATAAAAGACTTCTTGGAAAGAAAAGGTACACAGTAAAGAAGCATCATACAGGAATAGTTATTCTGATGCAAAGTTTAGAGATGTAACTGTCACTAAATGTGTCTTAAAAAAAAAACAAAACCAACCCTGAATATGAAGCCTGAGAGAACTCTTAAACAGGTAGATTAGTGTGGTTTCCTCCCTTTTTGCAAAAACACATTTCAAATCATTATGTAGAAATCTAAAAATGCCACAGTAAAGGTCACATCAGTTATTGTCAAATGTATAGTAGACACTCAAAGGAAAATATCTAACCTGAGAATGAAATAACTTCTTAGCATATGCCTCTCCTGCTGGGGTTACTTACTGTTTTTCTAGACAGTAAGGTCAATCTAGCATATTTATTTTATGTAATTATGTCTTCTCCCTGAAACTGCACCAAACCAATTATTATTTCAACATCAACCATCCTGACAATTACAAATATTTGCTCCACAGGGGAGCTGATGCATCATGTCATATTTATACATAGCTTCAAGCTATTGGGAATATAAACAGTTAGCATTCTCTCTAGGTTTCTTGTTTACGCCTCCCATATGAAAATCTTACTCTTTAAAAAATAGAAGACTCCCAGATATAGTCTACATTCAGCACAAGTTAAGTCTTGTAATGTGGCTACTGGTTTCTGAACTTTGAAACTACAGCAGTAATATTTCCAGTAAAAGTTATCTTTTATCCTGACAAATTTAGAAATACTGTAGTGTCTTACTGGACTAAGGTATGGCAGTTTGAAAATTAAGTTGCTCAAAGAATATTAGCTCTAGACAGGACAAGTAATATTAAAATATCCACATCTCAAAAAAGTGCCCTTTTCATTATAATCTGAAATTGCAAACAAAATGTATATTACCCTAAAAAATACTGCATTCATATTACATAGAGTAAAAAGTAAGGATAACTTTGTTACTTGCTTCAAAAACGCATTCCCACTAAGTTACAACATATTTTCCTAGAGTTTTCTAATGTTTGGTTTGAGAATAATGAAAGTTTCCCATAATTTATTTACCTTATAATGGCATTGCACTAGAGACAAGTGTTAGTTATATTTCATGGTTGCCTGTATTAAAATACTCACATTACCTGAGTTATATTTTTAAGCTAATCTGTGAAAATTTTATTGTCCAGCTTCTGAAAGTTCTGATAACTGAACTCTGGTTTGCCCAAATTCACGTTATTTATGAAGCAAAATACAATGTACAAACCTCTGTATGAATGTAAGTTTCAATTGCACTGTTCAGCCATGTTCCTCTTCAGCAGCACTGCACACACAGCTAATGTAGTGTAGAGCTGAATTTTAAGCATATTTCTTCTTTTGAAAAAGAACTTTTCAGGTTTCTGTTTGCTGTAGCAGTCATGCATGGACTGCAATTCAAGCTTTTGTAGACATGCAAAAGTCTGGTTTCTTTCTGCAGGTCCCTCCTCATGGATCTCATAGGCTGGTATAGACAAACAAAACCAGGTCATTGTTATTTAATTCTCATCTTCCAGGCTATCTGAATATTCTGTAGTACTGTGCTATACAGTGGATTAAAGTTAGAGTTTTGCTATGGCAAAGTGAAGCCTGTGTTTGCCAGCTGAGGTACTAAAAGAAAGCTAATATGCTCCATGCATCCAAAGCCAAATCATGTAATATAACATTTTAATATATCAATGTAACAATTTGTTGAATGTACCAAGCAAGTAAAAAGGAAATAACAGGTCATTTATGTACTTAACTGTGAATATCACACAAACATTTCTAATATATGCAATATTTTACTAGAGACACGTAGTATTAAATAGCTCCACACACTATGCAAAAACAATATTCATGATAGAATTTATTTTTCTTCAAAAGGTCCCTTTGAGGCAACTTTAATGAGGCAGTGTTCTTGTTAATTCTATCATGTGGAAATATTCCCAAAATACACACAAAGCACAAAATCTAAAAATAAACAGGATATTTTAAATTCTGCTCAGTAGTTAAATATTTTAAAACTTATAAAAATGTGCCTTGAGCTGCTTGTCCCACCTCTCCCTGCCTGATTCATCACACCATTTATTGGACAGAAATCAAAGAGAACACCTGCCATCAGATGTCTGATGATTGTCCTAATTCTCCAGGTATCTAAACTGATATTTCTAAAGTACAAGACAGTCAAAAATGAACAAACAATAACACCTGAGATAGTGTCAGGGATCTCCTATGACAATGCCCTGAAATATATCACAGCATCAGTCACAGATGAACCATGAACCCTACATCAGATTCAGCCCTTACACCAAGGCCAATAACTATACTCTTCCTCTAGTTTTTTGCCTTGTCTTTCATATAAAGGCTTCACCAGAGCTGAGCTAGGGATAAGGGAATGTTAGCTGGATTTGTTTCAACTTACCCACACACCTGCACAAGCACAGCCATCCACATGAATACTACTAGTACATATGGCATAAGGTAAGCAACTACACTTAATGCATTTTGCTATCTTTCAGTTCAAGGAAGTTGTCACACAGAAATCCAGTTAGGACGTGAACTTCAGAGTTTTCATGTTGCCCACAGGTATGTCCAAATTGGATAGATTCTAAAAACCTGTTAATTTTTTTTATTTTTTTTTTTTTTTTTCCAAACTTGACTGAATTCATGGGGAAGGATGAAAAAAAACATTCAACATTCTTCAGTTCAATGAAACAGTCAAATACATGATTTCATGTGAAGCTATTCTTATCAGTTACCCTAAGAATCATTGGCCAGATAGTCACCAAAAATCAACATCTTTTTGGTTAATTAATTAAACATTTTTAACTTCCTGTGAGTGAACTCACAGCCCAAGTTTAATTAAATATTTGTTGTCACAGAATGCAACTTATACGAGGCAAATAAAAATCTATGATCAAGACAGAAGTAATTTGAGTATATCCACGGGTACATCAAATGCCTTAGGTTCTTGTCAACAAGTTGGCACCAACATCGAACTCTGCTTCAGTCCTTATTTTGTGTGTTCAGCATTCAGGTATTCTCCAAGCTCTTCTACACTGGCCTGGAGACAAACTGACCTTCTGGCTCTGCACTTCCTAAAATACAGGCTAGAGAAGTCAAGTAAAAAAAAAGGTGATAAGCTAAGAAGTGTGGGATTGCTGCTGTCAGAATGCTTGTTTTAGAGGCTTCTGCCTTGTGTTTTTTTAAAGACAGCATTAAAAATGGTGGTTGAAAGACTTTTGTTTATCTTTGAGCTCAAGCTCTGACTCAGAAATTCATCAGGGCTTTCTCATCTGTGGACCAGACATAAGGGTATACAAATATATTGTCCATGAGAATAAAATAGTTTGATGAGAAATTTAAAATCAGCCCAAACTGCCAGAAGAGCAACAATCTGAAAAGAGTTTAAGAATGAAGGAAAAAAAAAAACAAACAAAACCAAACTAACAGCAGAGCTAAGGAAAGAGGGTAAGGGGGAAAAAAGAGCAGTTCCAGAGATACACAATAATCTGCTATTCTAATTGTTCTGCATATTCTGTAAACACGCCATCAAACGTTCTCCATGGTTATCAAGCACGTTTTGAATGCATTATGTGAAACAATTAGAAGCACATGCTTCCTTTTCTACTCATAGAAAAATGCCAGTATTAATGTTATTCTCACTGCCTTGCCAGAGCCCTCCTTTGGCTAGACACTATGCATGCAGCTGTATTGGATCCATTTGATGTTTTCCTATTAAGTACCACTTTCCTTATGCAGGTTGTAAGATGGACACTTCTTTTAGCCTTCCTTACACACTTCCTCTGGACACTTTCTTGATCTTTACACAAATCCCCTGACCTTTGTAACTCCAATATACCAACTACTTCTTCTGCATCTCTGGCAGCATGCATAGGATCATTGTGTCTAAGGAAGGTCTGGATCTATAGGTCTTTAACACTGACAACAGGGAGGTCTGTACTCACCAAAACCTGGCTGAGATTTACTCTGGTAAAATCTGTCCTGAATTATTTTCCTCTTGCACTAAGCAGGGATGGCAGCAGCACACACGCCAGCACCAACTCTGACACAGCAGAACTTGGAAGTGTCAGAACAGAAAGCATCTTCTGCCTGCACAGCAGCACTCCGGGGAGAAAAACTCTGGCACCTAAAAGGCATTAGAACAGCCACTATCACAAGTTACACTTAGGCATAGTGTGGTATGTGGTTAATGAAGCAGGAAAAAAACTTATGGACAGAGTGTAGTTTACAGTTTCTTGGGTACTCTAATTACTTTTTCTGAAGATGTACACAAACTGGTAGCAGCAGGCTTTCTCAGAGAAAACCTTCCCAAGGAAAGGATAGAGAGGAAAATTCTAAAATCCACTTACATTGTAATAATTATTAATGTGACTCTCAGCTCAATGAGTACAGAAGGTCTTTGTTCTCCAACACTTGCTGTTCAGAAGAACTCTTGGAAAGACAATCTGGAGCAAATCTTCTTTTCAATACTAATATGAGGTGGAGATATCGAGAAAACATACAGTCCTGAAGAGAATCTATCACAGCTTCTACATTTATCACAGCTTCTTCCTTATGACAACTACAGTCATATTATAACTACCCCAAAATTAAAATATCTCAGCCATTTTTTCCCCAAGGCTTTGAAATTTGTTGCTGCTGGTTATGAACATGGGAAGAAGATGTGTTTGTGATTTTCATAGGGAAGAAAAGTCTGCTTCCTCCTTCTGGTATAGAAACTACTAATTTAGGTAAGAAAACTTCAAAGTTGCCTTAAATTATTCTGCTTATTTTCTGTAATAAATAGTCTTTTGCCAGTCTACTGTGCAACTACAGAAATGTCTGTTTGATAGCACAGCTCCCATCCATGGTCAGAAATGCACAGAAATGGTTGGCAGAAGAAGGCTATTTTAAAAGAAGCTGCAAGGGGCCAAGAGAGGGAAAGGAAACCTTGAACAGAAAAAGGACCCTGAGCCGTGTAATTCTTTTACAACACATAAGACCAAGCTTTTAAGAAAAATTTTTATAACTTGTATTTTTACCTTTGACATTTTTAATTAATGACCTAAACTTCAGAAATTTAAAAAATTATATAAACCAACTGTAAGATCTCTGAAGCATTAATGAAAACCTGTTTTTAAATGTTATGGCTTGTTTGTGTAATATATATCTTTCAAAATTAGAGTCCGAGGCAGGAAATCAGTGAGTTCTAGGCTCCCATTTCCTTAATGCCTTAATAGCTATGAAGTTCCTTTTTTTTAGTGTCACTTTTCCCTTTTGAGTGAAAAAAATAGGCAGTTTTAAAAAAAAAAAAAAACAAAAAAAAACCCAAACCACAAAAAGACCAAAGGACGGTAAATTAGGATCTTAGTATACAATTTTAGGTAAATAAAATAACACATTGTCCATAAGTCAGAAGGAAAAAACCACTTTCTTCCCAGCAAGAAAAAAACAAGGAGTGGCAAAAGCACAGTCAAAAGGCAAATCTGGGTTAGTACTCTGAACTTTGAGGTCCTTGCCTTTTTCACAAATTGCCTTGAAACAATGTCTTGACTCAAAAGAAAAAAATGTACTGAATAAAAATATTAATATTATTTAAACTATAGAACTTCCAGTATTATCATGATGGGAAGTATCTATGAAGTAGTTACTTTTAAATTGGTTCCTTAAAATCAGATTGTACTGAAGGGTACGAGGTTTATATTTTTGTAATTGTTGGAGGGGTTACATAATATGGTTCATACAACTTTTATTGTTATATCAAACAAGGATTGTATCAAACAAATTTAAATTATATTTTTGAAATCATATCTATTTTATTCATGATTTGCTTTTCCCTTTAAACCTTATACAGTAAGATGAACAATTCTTTTTTGCATATTTTGGCAAATCCTCCAGCAAAATCTATTTTACTTATAAATCATTAGTGTAGGAAAAGAAACTTCTTGAGTAATGGTTATTACATTGGAGTAGTACATCAGCATGTGTCTCAGTTTTTAAGACAACAGAACATGACTTAAACATTAATCTCTTCCACACATAATACTGTGACAGACCAAAGAAGAACTGACACAAAGAGGACACACAGAATAATCTGTTCGACCACAGCATTCATATCCATATAATTAGTTTATCTTTTTTTTTTTTTTTTTCCTTCTTTATCTGGACAGACATAAAACCTATGACTACAACAGGAGCCATGATTTGTGGAACATGGCACATGTTCCCAGGCATATGGGAGCCTGGCTGATGATTTTGTTATGCAGCTCTGCCATCCTGCTCCCTCTCCCAGCCATTTGCATGCATCTCTCATTCCCAGTAGGGAGTTCTCCTTGGGGTTCTTACAGTAGGGAAAACAGTTACAGGGAAAGCAAGATACAGTTTTTCTAGCATTCATCTGTGTTGAATGCTCATTCCAACACTGTCACGTGAAATAGTTTTACTGTGCATGATCCCCATAATAGCACTTCTGTTTGCAAAGTAAATAAAACAATAACCCAAAATAGATAAAAATATGTGACTTTTTGGGGAAGCATCAGCTTACTTTACAGTGAAGACAATGTCAACCTAAAGTACAAGTTTAAATCTCAGTCAGAGAGAATGGAATTCAAAGAAACTCAGTAACTTGCAGGATAACATTATATGATATTACAGCATAGTCTGTAATTCATATTTAATTCATATTATAATTTACAAAAAAAAAAAAAAAGCTTGAAGTTGCCCATTTTAAGAGGCAAAGTTATTTCCCTGATACAAAGACTGAATAAACTTTAAACACACGCTGTCACATTACTGTAATGAAATTCTTCCACTTCTTTCTATCAGTCCAAATCCATACTAAAACATGCTTATTTTTGTCATATGGTCTGTTTCTCAAAAGGTCCAGAATGAGTCCTGCAATTGCAGGTCTCATGCTCCACTGGCAAGCCTTATCTATCAAGGATTATTGTGCTAATGATATGCAAAACTCAAAAGAAGAAAAGTTTGCACACAGTGATCTGAGTACTTTAATGGGTATTAATATGGAGATTCTGCTTAGAAAAAACTATCAGAGATTGTAGTTATTTTTTTTCAATTTAGCTTGTCACACTGCAATAATCAAAAAAGGACCAAGAGATCAGTTAATTAGAGCTTTATAATGATAAAAGCACTATAAATAATTTATTATTTCCCAGTTCTGACCCCAAATCACCTTCTTAGAAAAAGAGGAAAAAGGAACAAAAGAAACAAACAAATGTCCCTACAGCTGGTGGCAGTGAACTTAACACAATCAACTTAAAATCAGCCAGCATGACCTACTCACAGAAAAACAGTGAAAAGATCATTCAAATGCAGTATAAACCATCTGCTAAGCCACGCATTTACTGCAGTATGCTTAGCACATATTTTCGGAATCTTTTTTTGTTGCAGAGATAATAAAGCCCATGACACTGAATTATGGATACCTCAGTCATGCAGCAGAATACTGTGGATGACAATTTGTCCAATATATCATATGAAAAACACTGTATGAAAGGTACACCTGACCTTAAGCAGAAAAACATTCGATGTATGCAACTACTGATTTTGTAACAGAACAGCCCTCCAAGCATGACTCCACCTTTTTTTCAATATAACTACCAAATTCTTGCTGATCCATATCCATCTGCATACTGCAAACTGCCACTGAAAAAAAAGAGAAAAATATGATTAGGCCAATATTTACAAAAATATAACGGAAAGAAATCACTATACGTATCACCCAACTTATTCTGCAGGCAGATGTCTGATGTAAATTCAACGCATGGCCCAAAAAATAGAGCTTGTAGGTCACGACTTGGTAGTTACAATGGGGAGAAATATCCCATTAAGTTGTCTGGAAGGTTGTTTGGAATGCAGGAATTGACATTTTTTAAAATAATCCTTGGCTACAGAGATAGCAGAATAATTTTATATTTGTGGCATGTAAATAAGATCAAAATTTACCAACATTCATTTTCTTGTGGTGGGAGGACGGGTTTGAAGTAATAACTGTAAATAATAAAAATATTAAAAAATAGAGCAACTGTCAAAATGTGTCATTTTTATAAATGGCTATAACAAGATCCTCGAAGAAAACAGTGTATCCCCTTACTCTGAACTTCCACAGGAACCCACCTGGCTAGCCTATGGTGGGGTAAGGAACCTGAAAACCGGAGGAGATTATTGAAGACTCATGCATGTAAGTGTTTTTTTCTAATATAGTACACATTTTAAGTGCAATATTTATGTATATACTATGTACTGTTTTCAGGAGGCCATTGTGATAATGTAAGTTAAGTACTTGCAATTATATAAGAAATACTTATAATATCCATACACACTCTTGTTCCCAGCAGCTGGGTCCAGGCAGACAGAAATATTTAAGAATATGCCTTCCTCTGCAGTCAATGACAAGTAGCTCTAAAATATTCTGGAAAATCTGAGTCTTGGCCCAATCAACAAAAGCTGGAGCAGTGAACTTCAGGGATCATTCCTGACATGATTCAAGTTGTGTGAACATCATTTCCACAGTACTTGATATTGCACCTTCATATCACAAATATAAGCTCCATGGCTGCGTCTGCCAAACTCTTTGTTGTGGCCATGAGGACTGTGCTACCAAAATGCAAACAGCTTGTGGTAGCACTGTATCATAGGTGATACCTCAGATAAAAAGGAAAATGTGAGAGATATTCTAATGACAGCTCTTGTGACATAAAGTTAGGTCTTGTGTTAAAAGCAGAGTTTGCAAAATTAATGCAAAAGCAAGCCTAAAACAACTGTATAGAGTCCCTAGGAGATAGGTAGCTGAAAACCACATCTTATTTGCTGCTTCTCATGTTTCAAGAGCAGTTTATCACACATTTAGAAAACACACATTTTCATTCAAGTAATTAGCAGTCAGTGTTCTGGCCTTTAAAGCTCTCATGCTCAAGAGGAACTCAGAATTGTTGTCTCATCATGAGTTCAAAAATGCTCCTGGAGCTTGCATATGGAAGGGAATACTCTTTTTTTCTCTATGTGTTAGTAGGTTGTGCTCTTGACAAGCACATAAACATGTCTGACTAAAATTTATCTTGATTTAGCAAGTCAACTAGTATAAAGTGCTTAAAATAACAGCTAAGTTGTACTTCAGTTTCAAAATTTTCCAGGATTTGGTGCCAAAAAGTAGTGGAAATTGTTAAGAAATATTAGGCAAATAAGTTTTTCACTAGAAATTGTGATTTTTTAGTGGTAAAGGGAATAAAATGGTTGTACTGCACATTGACTTAAATGCTAGTACATCAGAATTACATGCAATCATCGAAAAAAATGTATTTCGAGCATTTTTAACTTTAATTTCTGTGTTACAGTGTTTTTTTATTGCAAATTTCTCTAACATAGTAACGTCTCAACAATCCAAACTATAAAAATCTAAAGTTAGGCACTAAAAAAATATCTGAATTTGAATCTGCATTACACACATTTTTCCAGTTTGTTTTTCATCCACAAGGGGAGGTTTTCAGATGTTTTAACAGAAAAATTGAAAGGCTCTCATATCCCCATGCCCTTAGAAACTAATGCTTTAACAAACACATCAAATACCCTGATACTCATTATGACAACGTAAGTTTGTTACACAGGTCATGAAATACCAACAAGAAGTGTGTACATAATGGCAATGTCTTGCTTAGACTAGAAGTTTTTCTTCTTTATTGTATGGCCAGGTATTGTGAGTCACACAGTGAATGGAGATTAGCAGGAGTTTGGTTCTGCAGGGTGTCTTCTAGTGTCTTCTCATGGCAAATTGACTTTCAAGCTAAGTATCACTGAGACAGTAGGTGTGCCTTGCAGGTACAAGAAAAAATGCCATTATGTCGCTTTTGTTTAATGTGAAAATTTTGAGACTGTATTAAGTGAAGCTTTGTTTTTTCTTAAAAAAAAAAAAAACAAACAACAAAACCAGCTAAACTAATTATATTAGTATATGAAGTCAAAGCATGGAACAGTGAAAATGGGTAAGCATTGCTATGTAAATGAAATGCATGCAGAACATCCTAATTGCATGGCCAAGGATGTTATCAAGGAAGTTATCTGCCTGTGGCAAAAGTTGTCAATGTGCTGTTTTTTCCATATTTATATATAACTTTTACAGCTTCAAATGCATAAGTTGTATTAGAAATTCAGCAGGACCAAGAAGCCCTAGGATAAAGCCTATATTAATCATCAGTATAAATTATTTGGGAAATAGAGGGGGCAGTGTTTTTGCAGCAGTGCTTGATTTCTGCAGGTTTCAGGGCTGCCTTTACTATAAAAGAATGAAGAAGACATCCTTCTCTTTAGGTTCAAGAAAAATTTTCATTTGAAGCTATGACAATCTTTCAGTGGTTTCCAAAACAGGAATTAATTCAGCAAGCACTTGCATTTTCAAGGCAGGGCTTGCTGTATCTCTCACCACAGAGAACGGAAAAGACCCAGAATTACAGCAGAAGCTTTAGTGAACTATGGATTTCATTTCACTTTCTCAGGCTCATTAGTTCAGCTAACAGCTTCTAGTTGTTAAGAGTCTCTGTGGGTAGAGGCTGCAGCAGAAGCAGTCAGTGATGATAAAGCAGAGGTACCTGCAGAGACCATGGCTCAGTCAGTATCTTGGGCTGGAGATGACACTGTAAAAACCTGGTTAGGAAACCTTCTGTTTATTTTCTTTTTATTCACATTTTATTATGGTTATGTTTTCATGCTCAAAGCAACTTCACACCTCTCAGGACTGCCTTTAGTACCTCTAAGGAAACTGAAGAATTATCAGTCATATGTTGCTTTTACTTAGATTCCTTTTACCCTTATTCAGGCAGGGTCACGTAGCTGCAAGGGGGAAAAGATGCCCTTCATGTTAGCATCCCTCTGTGGCAGCTTTTTCATTTGCTTCTATATTTAGTCATTTTTAGCAGTAATAGAAGCTGAAATCTCACCTCTTAGAATACAGTGGCTTAAACATTTAAAATGCTTTTGCTGGAGGGTGCTGTAGCCATGCCTGTGCTTTTTATCCTCTCTCAGTCCAGCATCCATTTCCTGCTGTAGAGCATAATGAATATGAAATCTATATTTGATGGATATGCAGTCAACTAGTGAAATATACAGGTTCATTACTTAAAGCAACAATAGATCCATAGGTGTTTACATCCATGCATAGCCTATGCTCTTCCACTGAACACGAAATCTGATTGATTAAAGGGGAAGGCCTGAACAAAGCCCCAGTGTGGTATGACCTTAAGCTGTGTGTAGAAGATTTGAGGATGCAGGAGAGTCACCTACAAAAACATGGACAACAGTGAGGAAGAAAAGTAAACTCCAAATAAGGCCTAACAACCTGTGTTCTCCAATTAATTCATTATTTCTTATATCTCCAATGTTTCAGGGCATTTCTGCACTCTTTTCCCATTTCTTTAAAGAAACACCTAACTAGGTGAATACATGCTTCATAGAGTTAATTTCAGCTTAGCTTTATTAATGTACCCACTACCTGAGTAATAAAATAAAGAGAGAGACAGTTTTTCTTTCATGTAATCTGCAAATATTGAATTGTTGCTGTTAAGTAACTGGATAATATTTCTATAGCATGAGTTCTAGATACTGGCAATACCTTAGCCTACATCTTTGTTAAACCATAATCCCATTTAAAACCAGTGGGTTTTTTTCACATATAAAGATTCCATAAACACACACTGTGCCTTACTCCTTTTTGAGTGTTCAGCATCTGTGGCAAACATTTTTTCTTGCACTTACTCTCTGTTGTAGGAGGAACAGCTTCAAGTCACCTTAAGGACACTTGAGCTGGCACCCTGCAGTGCTCTCCATGGCAGCACAAAGGCATTACAGGCATCTCTCTCACCACCACCTACCTAAGCTCTCAGGGTCTGTTTAAAGGAAGAACAGGGCCATGACTGGCTACAAATTACTAGGATCTCAAATAATCCACTTGTAGAACTGCCTTCTGGTTCTCTCTACTTATTCTGGGAATCAAAGGAACACAGCATTGCTCAGGGCTATATTTTAAATGGTATATAGATGCTGTAAGATTCAGGTGGGTGCTTTGTGAGGCTGATAAATATCACCAAGTAGAAGTCCATTAGCCTCCTGTTTTTCAACTGTAAACCTATACACTTTCATAAAATTACTCTATGAAACTATTCATTTGTGAGGGTTTAGGAGGGTGGATGTACATATAATTACTCACGTGTTGACTGTTCTGAAGCCCTGCTGTTCACTGCTCCACTGCTGCTGAAAACCCACGTGGTTTCTGTGTTTCAAACAAGTAAAATGGTGAGCAACTGTGAAAACTAAGAAGTGCCCATTACGTTCTACTGAACAGTCAGAAAGTCAACAAGCTAGGAAACACTTGTCAATAAAAAAACTGTTTAAGCTGGCAGCTGCAATAGAAACTTTGGAATCTAATGCTGAAGGCAACCCTCTCACCGAAATGTGCACTGAAATGTGATTTCATGTATGACAGGAATGCTCTGACAGATTCGCAGAGGGAAATATTAACCTGCCAGTTTACCACCAATGGTAAGAAAAATACTAATATTAAATATTTATAAAGCATTTGCTTACTTAAATGTTTCTTCTTTTGAGTTTCAGTCCAGCACTAAAGCACAGTGTAAGAATGCTTTCCATTTGTCACAAAAAAAAAAAAAAGGGAAAGTGCCATATCTCATTGGTAAGTCCCTGAACCACTTAGTCCCTTCCGAGAAGAGATTGAATGAAAGCAGTGGAAGACAAAGAACACTGAACAATATCATCTGAACTTCACATCCCAGCAGCTCTATTTTGCAATTTTAGATAAGTACACTCAGAACTTTATTAAGTTATAAATCGCTTTTCCACATTGTTTAAACAACACAGGGAGCAGATCTACACTATTCCCCTATGTTCCAATCACAGTCAACTTCAGTTCTTGCTCATTTTGTATTTCTGTGCTGCATTTCTGCAAGCAATGCACGATGTATTCCTGGATATTTGATTGTATTACATTTCATTTGTTGTACACATTGCTAGGCCAGTGAGGAACAATTTCTCAAAATGGTGCTGTAACACTTGCTGGAAACCACGTGTCTTTGAGTGTAAGAGTTACATTTTTGATAACATAAACTATATGCCATATAAACAACAGTTGGGATTCATCAAGGCTTTGGTATTTCTCTGTCTCTAGGATTAATATTAGGATTAATACATTTCAAGAAAGCCAGAACACTACAGCAATAATCAAGTTTCCATAATTAAAGTATCCTTGATTTAAGCAAATTATCCTTAAAGCTCTCAAGAATCAATGGTTTAGATAGAACTGCTAAGTCAGTAACTCTGTGGTCTGTAGCTGAATTCTTAAAAGTTGATTTACAAAAAATTCCCAGACAGGAATCTCCTGCCCAGTGCTTTTAAAATTCAAATCTACTTATCAGTTCATACAACTGCTCTGGAGATGACAGCCCTGGAAGCCACCTTCCAGCCCCTGAAGGCTTTAAGCTGAAGTGAGGGTAACCTATGGCCACTGTACCATTGGGTATATAATGTGTTTCAATGCAGTACTGCTTCCTCTTCCTGAAATGTTTATTGAAAAAACACCTGTTTATATGACTGATCTTAAAGTCAGGAATGTCAGGTCCTTATAAATGTGTCTTTAATTTCAAAGCTAGATAATGATGGCCTAATGGTCAGATAAAAGAGGCTGATGTGTTGTCTTACCAGTGTAAGTAGCTGGTGTCACTGCTCCATTTCACATAAAAGGATGCACAATTTTTGTCAAACAAGTCTTTTGTCCCAAATTCCTTACTCTTCAAACCCACTGAACTCCAGCGAGTGAGAAGAAAACAAACAGAATATAATAGCAGAACTTGAATAAGAACAGTAATATTTCAAAATTTCTCTTTCCTCCATAGAGATGTTTATCGAACAAAACTAGAAATAATATATTCTTAGGAAAAGCTGGATGTAATCCAAAATCCATTGAAATAAACAGAAGGTCTTTTACTGATGCCTGTGAGCATTGGTTTGGGTCCTGTGTATGGAAAGTGAACTTTCCTGTGAGGAAAATCAGCAGGTCATGTATGCTAGCAGTATAGTTAATAAGACTATTCCAAGATGGAAAATATAACAAAGAAGTTTGTACAAAGAGGTTCTGATTCCATAATGCTCCTGCTTGTGCATGACAATAATTATAACTACAAAAGATGGGTTACCTTCCATTAAGGCATGCTGGTATTCATTCAGTTCATGGTGAGATGAAGACTAATAGCTGGATGAAAAATTTCACAGATAGGTGCCATCTATCTATAGATAGATTCTGAGAATACAATATGTTTGAAAAATATTGAAAAGCTTAAGTAAAAAAAAAAAAATTTTTCAGAAGTTCAGTATCAAAATGTTCAACTTCTTCTCCTGTGGTCCTAGATTTTTGCTGCATTTAAGTGCCAAAGTCTATTTCTACTCAAATCAAACTCAGCATTTGCCTGTCCAGATGCATCTGTGCAGGTTGTTCCCTCTGAACTTTCTACCAGGCAACACAGCAGATTCAAATGGCCACAGTATTTTCCTCACATGAAGGAAAGAAAGTAAGGCTGGAAAGTGAAATAGATAAGGAACGCATAAAGAAAAGGTATTACCTGTCATGAGTCAAAGTGGATCTCCCATCAGCTAATCTGATAGGAGTGTAAGCTGAGTGCCACTCTTTCCAAAGAAGTTGTGGTGTTTAATACCTCCAAATGCAAGGTTTGAAATTTTCAGAGTGATACTCAAAAATCATGAGGTATTCTATTGCATGTGGCTGGCTTCACAGCAATACAAGATCCATATTTTTTAATCTCAGGCCTTTCTCAGCCTTGAGCAGAAGGCAGCTAGGTCTCTTTCTATATGCAACATACCAAGCATTCATTTTGTGTATCATCTCAAGACTGAGACACTGGAGCCTGAGAATAATTAATGATATTTTTGTGACATCAAATATAAATGTGAAGCAAAACTCCTAATATTTAATCAGTACTAATTACTCACTTTTTTTTTTTTTTTTTTTTTTTTTTTTATCTAACGAACACCAGCCTCTGTACCTTTTGGATGGTACATAAATTCATAATATAATAAATACATAAATTCATGCTAGAAGAGCAAAAACTAGATGCTTCATGAATTCATGTCTGTTAGAAATGTTTGCCACATTTCATGTCTAATGCTGCATAATGTGTAAAAATAATTTATATATATTTTGTCAGTAGATTATGACGTGTCTCTCAAATTACTTTCCAGGAACATCCAAATACAGCAAAACAAACAATCCTGAAATTGGATTCACAAGGACAAGATCTCAAAAAGAAGCAGTAACAAGCTTAACTTTATGATCATACACGGTCCCAAATCTTCTGATCAATAATTTGCAAGAGGCAAAGTAAGACACAGGAACATGTCTCTACCCATAAAAAAAGAAAGTAAAAAAAATAAAAGAGAGAGAAAATGACTGAGATCTGGAAAAGAAGACAACACTTATTTTTAGCTGAGCTTGCTGAAAATGGAGTATCAATAAGAAGATAGCCAGAGAAATAAGGAGCTACTTTGGAGCATCTTGTAGGTGCTGTTCACTTGAGCAAGCAGTGAACATGGAATTCAGGATACCAGTGTCTTCCTGGAGAAACACACGAAAGCCATTTTAACTTAATTATGATCTACCATAGTAATAGAGAATTTTCCAGCAGGAAGAAAATCTTAATCCCCTGTCTGTCACTTCTCCAGCATTAGAGAAGTGGAGACCAGTAGAGAAAGTAGTGTGCTTAGAGAAAGTAGTGTGCTATATAGCCCAGAAGTCCTGTAAGAAATTTGCTGATAGGCATGTGACAGAAAAGCAGAAATGCTGAAATTTTAAGCCAGGCCATCTAGTCCTTCATCATCTGTAACCTTCATAGCTGCAATCAATTAGTCCTGTAATACTAGAGGATTCAATATGAATCTGAATTTCTTCATTCATATCAGTGGAGTGTTAACCTTAGTAATGCTAACCTATAGCTAATCTGTTACCTCCACTACTGCTAAACAGAATATGCAAAAAATGGGCAGCCTTACATAGGAAGCTTCAGCATCCTCTTTAGGAATGACCTTGGTTTTCCACTGATGTTTTCTTTTCAGATACAGTGTAGCATTAACATCTACTTCTAAAGTGCAGAGTTAACATCTAGTGTTAGTGTAGAGTTAACACCTACTACTTTGTTTCTTATGCTAAAATGATTGCTGTTATGTGGTTTGCATGATGTGCCTGAGGGGTGTTCTTTTTCTCAAGGTATATAAATTTCACATTTCAGGTTTCAGATGCTCTTTGAATGTAAAAGGAATTTTTTTTTGTTTGTTTTGCTTTGGTTAAATAAATAAATAAATAATAAAACACATCCCCCCCAAAATTTCAGCATTTTCCATGTGTGTTCTGCCTAGAAATAAAGAAAGAACACCCTTCTATATGAGTTTCTCTCACTTCTTTTTGAGTCTCAGTGACTTCTAAGAAAAACTGAGGTGAGTAAAAATAAATAAAATTTACTTAGAATTTTCCTGATTTCCAAAGAAGTTGGGTGTAACTTCTGGCCAATCATTCTCCTCCTCCCATTTTTGTTTTTATTCCTATTTCTGGATAATGTCTTAAAAATAATTTTTAATTATTTTATTAAAAAACAAATAACTGTGAAAAAAATCCTGAAAAATAAATTTGCAAAAAGATGTTATATATTGAAACATAAACCTAAGATGAGTAAGAGTTTTAACATCTCAGTTCCTACCCTAGGCTAATAAGTGGTCAGCAAGTAAGTTGCCACTTTATTTATAATTTTTAAAATATACCCCTACAAATTCCTTCCAGAAGTTCCCAGTAGTAATCATTTTCCACATGCATAGAAATTACAACTGTTGAAAAGCAGAAGAAAACATTAAAACTCTCAGGCTTCTGTGGGAAAGCTTTGACAAAAAGCTGTGAGAATCTGATCTCACTGATTTGAAATTGTCTCAGAAGAACAATTTTAAAGTGAATAGCCCTGGCTAGGGTGGAGGACCTGGCCTGGTCAGGGGGTGAAACCTGGAAAGAGATAAGAACTAAGAACTAACAGCTGGGTGGAGGCTACTCCCCTTTTCTGAGGGCTTTGAATGCTGGGATGTCCCTCCAGGCATGGTTACCCTGGCCAGAGTAGAGGAAGGCACCTTGATTGTAGTGATGCTGATGTATCTAGCAAGGGGGCTGGAATAGAGTGGGGAGTGGCACCTGGAAAGAGATAAGACCTCTGTGGTGGAAGTACCCCCTCCCTGCCCCCCCAGGCAAGCCTGTTTTCAATAACTCTGATGCTAATGGGCCTGGTCTGGGCCGAAGCAGAACAGGGGGGACACCTAGAATGAGATGAGGACTGATGAGTGGGTGGGGGACTGCACCTGTCTGTGGAAGTTCTCCTCCAGGAGAGCCCGTCTGCAATGGCTCTGATGCCAATGCCTCTGGCTTCTGTGGCATCTGTCTGACAGCTGTGCCCTTTGGAACAAAAGGAACTCAGGGGTATATATGGGTGTCCATGCTGGGGCTGTTTTGTCATCTCTTGACTCACCGCTCTTTTGAATCAGACACTGTCCAGGATCAGCACCACTTTGAGGAAACTCGCTGGGCAGCTGCACCCCAGGTGGTGAGACTCTCTCTGTGTCCCATTCTTTCTTCCCACTTTCTTACTCCTTTTCTCCACTTTTCTCTCTCTCTCTTACATCTTCTTTTCCTCTCTCCCTGTTTTTTGCCCGGCTCTATAATTTTGCCTATGTCAATTGTCAAATAAAACTCTGCTTGCACCCGACCCTTCTATGGTTGGACATGGATCCAAAGCAAAAGTAAATTTTAATGTTACCTCGGACCGTTACAAAAGCTATGAACTATATTAAAGTGGAAATCTATATTAATTAAAAGGAAATGAAAGAGACAGGGCAAAGTTCCACCATATCAACAGAAGTGACAAATTATAACAGGCTTTTGCTACATCTGCCAACAGAAGGCACGGGCTGCCAAGAGGAGTTCTCCATTGAGAAATTCCTCACTAAAGACAAGGGTAAGTACCTTTTTCTAAGGCTTAGCCTAGGCTTAGAGATACCACTTGTGCTTAATTAGGGTTCAGATTTGTTCAAGTTTGATCTGAGAAAACAAAGCTTATGGCTCTAGTGGCAGTGGAGCTGTAAAAAGTGTAATTGTAAGAAGATTTGTACTATGAGAACTGATTCATCTAGTAAGAGCTGGCAACTAATTGCTGTGAACCTTCTTTACCTTCTAATTCTTGCTTCCAGCGCACATCTTAAAGATATATGCAAGAGTTTATACTGAAGAGGACACTTTTTATAGGGTACACAATTACTTTACCGTGTAGTACTTCATCATTATCTCAAAGTGTTAAAAATTGGGATCACGCCTTCCACGATTTTGTGCAAGTTTTCATTTCCATAACAGTTACAGTATCAAGAAAAAACAAAACATGAAAACTGACATTTTCTTGTACCATTGTGAGAAAAAAACTACTTTTTTTTTTTTTTTTTTTTTTTTTTTTAGCCTAGATCTAAGCCTCAGAAGTGTGCACTGTTTATCTTATATAATTGTTTACTTAGCTTAGTAACCTAGGAGGACACACTTTAATACACACACCAAGACTGATCAGAGGTGGAAACCTAAAAATCTGTTGAAAGAGGAAACCTGAAGCAGAGAAGTGCACCAACATCGCTGAGGATAAAACTTCAGTCTGTTGGTCATTTGTGCTCAACAATTTCTTTTAGCTTTTTCTTACTAGTAAAAATATGGCAAAAGTTCTTTATGGCCTTGATGAAGCACAGAATCACAGAATACTAGGGGCTGGAAGGGACCTCTGGGACCTCTAGTCCAATCCCCCTGTCAGAACAGGTTGACGCTGGTTCCTTACAAAAACTGTAGTAAAAGCCCACATTTGTTCAACGTTGTCCTGCCAACAGCATTAACTTCGTAACTGATGATCTATCAGAGCCTTGGACTAGTAGTCCACACGAAAAAGAATCAAGGATGCACAACTACAATATAAACTTTGCTCTCAGATCCAGGGTTTATACAAGAACCACAGTACCTGATATTGACATTTATCTTCCCTTCCCTTCCCCTCCCTTCCCTTCTCTTCCCTTCCCTTTCCTTTTCTCTTTCTTCTTTCTTCTTTCTTCTTTCTTCTTTCTTCTTTCTTCTTTCTTCTTTCTTCTTTCTTCTTTCTTCTTTCTTCTTTCTTCTTTCTTCTTTCTTCTTTCTTCTTTCTTCTTTCTTCTTTCTTCTTTCTTTCTTTCTTCTTTCTTCTTTCTTCTTTCTTCTTTCTTCTTTCTTCTTTCTTCTTTCTTCTTTCTTCTTTCTTCTTTCTTCTTTCTTCTTTCTTCTTTCTTCTTTCTTCTTTCTTCTTTCTTTCTTTTTCCTTCTTTTCTTTTTTCTTCTTTCTTTCTTTTTTCTTCTTTCTTTCTTTTTTCTTCTTTCTTTCTTCTTCTTTCTTTCTTCTTCTTTCTCTTCTTTTCACCAGCCCATTCATAAAGCCTTCTAACACCTGCTAAATGGCAAAGTCTAGTTAAAAAAAAATCTCCAGCATATGTAAGCAAATCATATCCGATTGTCCTACTTTTTTCTTTAATTCATGCCAACATTATCGTTCCCCAATCTATCCCTAATGTTTGATTAGGATATAGGAAACATCTTAATTCAGCTCCAGATCACAGTAAAGGCATCAATGTCATACTCTAGGAAAGGACTTTTAATCAGTTAATTTGCTATTATAGACATTTTTAGAAGACACATGACTTTTGAAGAATTATTTTCATTAACTTTCAATAGTTAGAAAATTTTTTTACAGTGGAAATAAATATATCATAAAAAAACCCCCAAACCAACAACAACCAAACAATACATGGAGAAAAGATAGTGTGAGTGCAAGAAAAGAAAACAAATACTTTCTTTAAGCTGCAGTGAGGGTAACCTATGGCCACTGTACCATTGGGTATATAATGTGTTTAAGCGATGCTTAAAACAGTTTCTGCTTACAGAAGAACAAAAAGGTGTACCACTAGCTGGCTGAATTATACTCTTTAATGCATTTCCATGTCTGTGTGGATTTGTATTCCATGGCCTGCTAAACATACACTAGTTGAAGATGATGACCCAGTATAAAGTAAACTGAGCAATAAAGAGATCCTATTTAAACAGAAATTAAAATGCACAGTTGCTACACGGGGCCTCTGAACTCAGTGAGGATGGTAAAAAACATAATATGAAAAAAAATCCATTGTAAATCATCAGTGTAGTGATTCTCATGTCAACTGTCTTGAGAGGAACAAAAGAACAATAAAATTCCATCTCTGACCTTGCAGAAGTTTTCTCCTAATCTGTTACACTGAATCAGTAAGATAATGAAAAAATAAAGATTTCATTTCAAATCTTGGTCCTCTGGAACAAAATCTAACTATGCCTTCACATTTTACATAATCTTCCTTGCATCAGGCTTCCAGGGAAGCAGCTTATGATCCTATGTATATGTTAAAAAAGTGATCAGATGAATAAAGTAAAAAATTACGTTATTGCTGAACACATGTACAGGGAAAAGAAGGTGGGAACAGAAGGTTAGTGATTCACTCCATGGAGCACTACACAGCATAGTTTAGATAATTAAGATTACAATATTCGGTGCTTTGTAGGAAAGAGCGAAATCTAACTTGTAGCCAGGACAGAAGGCATTGAGGATTCACAGTTATAGACCTCAAACTGTGGTGAGGAGTAAATCAAACCTCAGTGTATGATATACAACAATGTAAAAGCATTTTACTCCATTGGGATTCAAGAAGGTCAAAAAAGATGAAGAAGTGGTAGGTCTTAACTGCCTAGAATCAGTTGCAATGCCTGGAAGGAGCTGAAGAAGAAATTCTTTTTCAGCCAGATCAGGCAGGAGATGTAAGAGATTAATGGGCAATTGATTTTTGTGGCAGGGGAATACAACGAAGGGATTACATAAGCAGTAAGACTGATACATTCTTTTTAGGCATCATAACTCACATGAGGGACAGAATGGAATAAATACAAGATCTTGGAAAGGAAATGGCATCATGCGAAGGTGAAGTGCTAGGTAAGTTTGATGACCTTTTCCAGGCCAAAAAAGTGAAGACTTAGGCAATGAAGGGAAGAAAGCAGAACGGATTCTTCTCAAGGACAAAGTTGTGAAGGCAGAAAGTGAGGTCATAAGTCTATGACTTTTTGTGTGGGAGGGAATCTTTGTTTATCTGACCAAAGCTGAAAAGTAAAATAAAATACAGAAGTCCAGATAGAAGCTACAGAAGCAGAAGTGAAGAAAATAACCATGTCACACCTTCCAGTCAGAATTAAAACAAGTACTAAAGAACAGCCTCCTGAGAAATTTTTGTTAAGAAAAAAACAAACAAAAAGATGTGTATTGCACCTTCCACATTTTTCTTGCATGCAATTCTCCCCTTTTGCCCCCAGATTGTTTTTCACCTTGGGCAAAACTACAAATGCATAATCCAATTGATCTGCTTGTCCTTACACGAGTCTCAAATGTTGGTAAAATATCCTGAAATGCAAGCTACACAATGTAGAGAAGGTATCTGAATTTATAGCATTTGAATAGCTAAGAAAGCTCTCAACAACTTCAAAAAAGACTGTGCTGTAAAACTGTAAGTCACAAGGAAGGGTTATTATGCATGGTTTATTATTATCTTTCATATTAATAAATTGAAGACAAGATATTCCTGTATGGAAAAAAGAAAATTTTACTTCTTTATATATAACAAATTCTTATATATAAGTTTATTTTATGTATATACTTGCACCAGGATGATCAACACTTTTTAAAATGTACTAGAAGGGGAGTTATTTGAAAAATAGATAGATTAACAAAATCAGTGTTTTCAGAAGCCTCGGTGTTTATAATCGAGGCTTTGTTCTTCTTCAGAAAGCTACTTTAACTATTTTTTTCCTTTGGTCTACAATGTTACCAATGGAACAGTAATTCTGGCACGAGACCAGAGGACTCACTGCTCTGGTCCTTTATATAAAACAGGGAAGATTTGTTGTTAGTTATCTGTAGTTGTAAAAAGCTTTAATCAACAAAGAAAAAGTTACAGTCTTTCAGCATACTTCTTCCTTTATTTTGTGCTACTAAACAAAATAAAACCCCACAGTTTTTCTACAGTCTCAGACTGAATAGCTTTTCCCTCACCATGGTATTTCCCTTGACATATTTATAGTCATAACCCTCCTTCCATTTCTGCTTTGCTAAACCACACATGCATAATATTGTTTCCTTTCTCTAATCATTCTGCTTTCCTGTGCCTATGTAATGTGGATACATTGAAAACAGAAAAATTTGCTCTTGAATCAGCAAAACTCTGGCTCCGTCGGCATAGTTTTCTCTGTTTAAAATATATCAAACTTATTTCCATCAGCAAAATCTCATCAGTAGATCCCCCTCCATTGCCAGGACTAAAAAGATAAAATGCTAAGTGATACTGAGATAGCCATTGGCAGAAAATTGGCAGCAAATACAAGAATTCCAGGAAACTTGAATACGAGGGGAAGACCCACGTTTACCAATTTGCAGCCTCTGCCAATAATTGATGAAAAGAAGGAATTTTTTACTATATAAAATTCAGGGGAGAAAGGGGAAAATCAGAAGCGAGAAGAAGCGGGGAAAAGCGGACTGAAGCGAGGAGCATAACGCCAAAGCCTAAAGAGAAGTGAACAGAAGCGAAGCCAACAGCACCTCAACCAGTGGCCGGTGGTGACTTTCTTTGGAGGATGAATAGACGTTAATTATTCTCATTGTTTTCTTAATAGCCCTTTTCCTGGGGGATTAATTTGTTTTAAAAACTGTTTTCCTTGTTTCTCTCCCACTATTAACTCCTTCCTGAAAACTCCTTTCAACCTGGTGTCATTTTTCCTGAAATAAACCATTGTAATTATTTCGAAACATAAACCTGGTTACTTTTGTGGTTTGTAGAAGGTGCATGCACAGTGGCTAAAATTTCCTCGCAAACAAAATATAAAATATTGATAGTTATGGACAGTGACAACCTGCCCCAGAGTGCATTAATCATTCTTCTTCATAGAAATCCAAAATTACACATAATTCTGAATGAATGTGCAGGGTAATGATAATATATTTCATAAAAGGTTCTTGACTTGTATATTTAAAACTGCTAAGTATTAGTAATCTCTATATTCTCCCTCCTAAATGCCATACTGACTTTCAACCAGATTAGATGTAAGTTGTCTTGTGCAGAAGAAAACTTAGAGAACAGGCTTGTTAAATCTGCTTTCCTAAGAATGTGGACGGGTAATCTATTGTACATCTATCTTGGAGTATTGTTTTCTTCTGTGCCTTGTTCCGAAATCAAACACAATACTGGGATGAGACTAATTGAACTACCATTGGTCCAGATTACTTTTATCCCTCTTCCTTTCTGAATTGCTCTTGGCCTGTAGCAGATTCCAAAATGGAACAATTTGTAAAAGACTTGAACCTCTACTTCTGTACAGAAGGCCTGTTCATTTGCACCGAATGATTTTGACACTGCAGAATAAAGGACTTCTTTAATATTTTGTTAAATAATGTAATCAGACTTATGGAACCATCATGTAAATCCCAATGAAAAGTAAACATCAGGCAGCTTGTCCTTTTTCTAACATTCTTTGGACAACTCTACAAAACCATCATATGGTTGAAGGACACCAACAATTTCCAAAGAAGAACCTTCTATGTACTCCCACTGTTAGCATAGAGACAAACACATAACCACTCGGGAGAGGTTATATGTAGTGCTTTATTTTGAGGCCCCGGGAAACAGGGGTATGCACCCAAATCTGATTCCAAAGTCTGTTACAGCACTACCACAATTTATCCCCAAAAATTTCGCAGCCTAATTGTATATTCAACAGGTTACAACACTTTCTAATACATATGCATATGTGGGTTGCTTCATCGGTGAATTGCGACACTGGCCCCTTCTGCGCTTGCGTGCCTCCTTTTGGTGGTCGTAGGGATGAAGTAAGTGGTCTTCCTCTGATGAAGTAAGGCGTCTTCCTCGCTGTGTCCTTTTCACCTTCCTTCTCTTGGGTAAAGTCCAGCTGATACGTGGCAGCTTCCAAGTTGTTTTTACTACCGGCTTCCTTCTATCTCTACTCAACTAACTTTGGTATGCAGGGTCTCATCCTTATCTCACTACTTAAATGAATGCTAAGTACTTAATCCCCTACTCCTAACAAAGCATTGTTCCTTACCAGGTAAAACATTTACATGTTTCCACATCCCTCTTTTCTTCTACCTCTAATTCTACAAAGAAAATCAATTCTAAATCAATTCTAAAATGACCAGATTCAAAATATATTTCTTTTACTTTCTTTCTATCCCAACACCACTCCCTCCTGCCCACAGCATTTGCATGTCACCTCAGTCTCCCTGGCATGTGAACTCCAGCAGATTATTACTGAATGCCATGATTCATTTCCCACTGTGTATGGCTGCTGTGAAACATCATTTTGAACTGAGTTTAATGACGACATGCTTGACCATCACAACTGTGTTATATAGCTTTATTTCCTTATTAAGATACTAAGTATCTTTTTTGAGTTTAAAAAAATGTGCACTCCTTTGAGGAAAATATAGTATATTACAAAAATTAGTCAAATTCCACATTTTTTTTTGTGAAATATGGATTTTTACGCACCCTGTCTTAGAATTTTCCTTAACAGTAAACCATGCAAAATGCTAAACTGCACTCTAATATACATAAATTGTGAGCTTTCCAATATCTAACTCAGATCTTGAAAATAAAGACACTAATGGTCCTTCTAGAAAAGAAGGCAGTTATGCTCTCAGAAAAGTATATGAGAGCTTTGTACCCTATATTATATTTTTTTGTCTCCCTCACTGATTGACCACTGATGCTCCTTAGAACAGGCTACTTATTTTATAATTTTCTGAAATCTTCCAAAACAGCCATGAAATAAGATTTTGGTTTTAATTCTACCTCCATCAGACACAGAAATTTCAGGAACAAATTTTCCCATGTGAATGATGGGCTGTAAATATATAGGTATATAATGCAATTGGTACTTTAAAGTGAGTTAACCATGCTAGGGACAAATAAGACTGTTGGGTGTTTTCTTTGGTAAAATACCAAAACCAAGGACATTTTCAATGGTATAAGCAGTTATGAATCCATTAAACTGGTTTTTGAAAATTATTCGTTCAATGTATATATGATAGGTGCAAGTTACTATCATGAAATCATGGCTCTGCAAGTATTTAATTCATGGGAATATTTTTTGGATAAACATTCTGAAACTGAACTGAACTGAATATAGATAGAAGCATCAGAGATTAAAATCATGAAGTTTTTTTTTTCTGCTTGTCACTATCAGTATTATCCTACAATGGTTTAATAATTATTTGGAATCTTTATTAAAGAAAATAGATAAATTTTAATTGTCATGTATGCACATATGTGTGTATATATATATATATAAATATGGAAACAGATTTCAAGACAGGAAATAAGCTTCCACTTAGTATAAAAATGATTTCTTGTCCATGAATATTTCAGTGCAAAAAAGTATATTATTTCACATTATCATTCAAAATCTGTATCAGTGATGATGACAGAAGTGTGCTAATGGCATGTATTGATTTCACAGATACTTGGTGACAAATTTCTTCTAAAAATTTTTATTAATAACTTTGAAATAAAAGATGAGGGTAGTAACCTTTTCTGGACACATGCTAATATAATCTAATACCTAAAACTTTTATATTAGTTAATTTTAAATTGCCATTTTATGCCTGATATTTCTTAAACTCAATATCATGAGAAATAGGAATGCTGACCAGTTAAAAAAGAATAGTTACTATTTATTTCGATTTTTTCATACCACTTACTTTCAGTGAATGCAGCAGTAATAAAACATTTTCATCCCAGAAAAATCAGCCTTCTTTTGTATCACAATATTAGCTGCAAAATTGAAAATGGGAACTAGAACCTGGAGCCTGCAAAAATTACATATATGTTTTATTTCTAGGCATTATGAATGGAATTGGCAAGGAATTTTTCTTAGTGATTTTTAAAACAATTTTCTAAGCTTCTTTCAAATTTCACTTGATTACAGTAAAACGTTTGATCAGACATTTACCCATTTTCTGATTAGGAGGCAGAGGAGCCCTCTTCACAGAAAAATTTAAGCACTTGGTAAAAACAAATCCCTTCACTATTTCAGTCTAGCAGATGTGGAACAGAGTTCACATCTAAACAAAACATTTCACCATTTTATGTTTCTCTCTGTCCTCAGGAGGAGCTCTTTTATGTAGATCAAAATTTGGGCAAAGGTCCTAGTTGACGTCCATGCTGCCCAGACAAGCCCCATTGAAAACTCCTGAAAAAGACAAAATAAAACAATGTCACATTCTTCGAGCAAAGATTGAAGGAAAGAACTTTGAAAGAGCATTTTCTGGTTTTCCCCTTTTGCAGACTTTGGCAATGCTGTTTATTTTGACCTTGTGAAAGCCAGTGATTTTATTGCAACTCTGTCTAGTTCATTCAGAGATTCATAATAAAAAAACAGTACCCATCTTTCCACTAAGTTGTCTAAATCTGAATTTGAAACATGGAATTTTTTGAAGCATATGAATTTGAAATGTTTGAAAATGGAAACAGCTAGCACAGTTAAAATCTGCTATTCCTAGTCTGTAATGGTTCTACAACACCATTCCATATATAAATGTTAATTGGCTTATCATGTGAAAATCTACTTTCCCAAATAAATAGGTTAAGAGTTAACTTTAACAGCTTTGTGGATTCCCATGTAATTACAAGGATTACGTACTTTTTAAAAAATTCCAAATTCCATCATTTCAAACAAAAATAACTTTCTGCAATACTCTTTTTATAGCTACAGTGAAGCACATTGATTTGATTAGAGAAATATTTTCCTTCCCTTCAGATTGCCTTCCTACACATCTCTTGCAGAATGATTCACAGAGCTCAGTCGTTTAGAACTACAAATGTGGTGTGGGATCTCCTGTCAGTTGAAAAATGGTTGTAGTCACATTTATAGAAAGAAAGAATAGACAGAAATTTTACCATGAAAGAAATTAAACTTCACTCATTGTAACCACCACCATTTCAGTGCTTCAGTTTAATCCATCATTGTGATTACTCTAATTAGGGAACTTCACTGGCTCACTGTCTCTCTGAATTCATGGATGTGTCATTAGAAGTGTATCTTGCTTATTCATGGTAGCAGAAAGTGAAACAGGAGACATTTTTGTTGATGCAATACACTGAAGTAGCTGTTGTAGTTGCTTATGCTTGAAATTCTGTTGTAAAACATATGAGGTGTGATTGAGCAGCTGAGTTGCAACAGCAGTGGGGAAATACCATTGACCTGTCATATAAACTGAACTTAATTATACAATAATCACACATCTGATACACTGAAAATTAAATGAAGCAGCATTTCCTTTGTTCTTACTAGGAAACAAACATGCATTATTCATTTACTTAGTTATTATACTGAAATACTATTATGGGCATTACTACTTTACTTTAACGTAAAATGGGTAATTTATTAAGTAGTGATACAGATGTTTATAAAAATGTTGACATTTTGAAATGAGCTATTGCAAAGAGTACAAGACCTACAGTCAGGTAAAAATGGTACAACTGCTCAAAGGAAATTTTTGCACTTTTCTACAGCCCAAAGTAGAGGTACTTATGAGCTGTCTGTAATTAAAAACAAAACAAAACCCAAACAAACAAAACAAACAATAAAACCCCCCAAACAAATAATGAAACAAACTGCAAAAACCAAACCAAACCAAAAACCAAAAAACCCAAAACAAATAATGAAACAAACTGCAAAAACCAAACCAAACCAAAAACCAAAAAACCCAAACCAAACAAAAAAAAAAGTCTTCTAATATCAGGGGCTGCTGATTAGCCTATGGTGACCACTACTCTATCATGTCTCCTCTTGCCATTTCCCTATCATGGTTTACTCCAAGGCATTCAGAGTGGTTGGTAGTGATACCACTTCTGTAGCACCTAACAGTGATGCTACTGCCTCTGTATAGCTGCTTCAACTATATTCTTCTAGAAGTTCCCATATAGCAAATGGCACTGTGCTGACTACCCCTCTCTACATTTGAATATCTTTAAGCCATGGAATAGACTATTCTGCAGTAGGAGTGGCTTCATGGAAATCACAACAGAAGTGACAACTAACAAAAACAGGAAGGAAAAGTATCCCTTTTAAAGCAAGAATATACACACCTGCTTCGAAAATTTGAAATACTATTTTATGCTGGTACTATCTTAACAATAAGCTTTACATCATTCAGATGCCTTAGTTTAATCTAGTCCATCCTGAAACAATTGCTACAGAACAGGAAAAAGACATTTAAGATAGACATCTTAGTGAAAATCTACATCATGAATAGCATTAAACAACTCGCAAAACGTTTGCTAACATATCTACCTTCAGCTTACAAGATTTTAGTCTGCCTGGCTTACTGAAACTGAAATGAGCACTGTACTCTAAGTAATGTGAAATATTCAGTTGTTTAAATTAGAGAGAACAGGCCCTGCATAAATACATATACATCTTTTAAAGGATCCCACAGGCATTGAAAGTGAACTAGAATGAAGGTTGACTGAGTGTGGAAAGAAACTGCTCTGAACAGTTTTCTGGAAAGTGAGGAATGAGCTTCTGACTCAACATGGATCATAGACCTACAGGTAAAAGATGAGTTAAATCCAACTGTTGTGCAAACTGGAAACCTATGTGTGATGTTCATTGTCTTGTGGATGGTGGATACTCCAACATAAGGTTAGTGATGGCAGCTCATTATTGCTATAAAAAGATGTTATTTATTCCCGTTTGAGATTTTCCTGTCAAACTGTAATGATTGTCAGATTAAGTGTAAACAGAAGATCACAGATTCAGCACAGAATAAAAACCAAATAGGGAAAGGCTCTTAATTCTTCATCAGCTCAATGGAAAATAATCTCCTTTTAAACTGAGGGGAAAACATCAGCAAGTTTATTAGTTTGTAGTTTGGAGCAAAATGTAAGAGCTAAATGCTGCAATGGACAATGCTTTACAATTTAAACATTTATTATTACAAGTAATTACACACTCCTCCAAAATTACAAGGCAGAAAATTTGCTCTGCCCTGGCCACACCATATGTATCTTTTCAGATTCATGCATAGCAGTACTGTTTAACATATAAAATAGAATTTGACTTATAAGAGAACATGAGAAAACATAAATTGTGTTGAAACTCAAATGGCTGAACAGGATACTTATGCAGTCAACTTTATTCAGTTAATTCATATGCCTGAAATAAAGCTTTACCTTCCATACAGTCAGTGACACCTATATAGCACTTGAGTGGTTTGATTAATCCTCTGGAAACTCCACTGACTGATAACTTCGCAGTTCACCAAATCAAGCCAATACCTTTTAATAAAAATGTCTGAATATTTTACAGGTGTGTATACTTCACTGAAATTTACTAAGAATTCACTGGGTTAGGCTTGGAATAGAAATAACGCATAGAAAACTTTCAGAATTCATACCTTATTTCTAAAACCATGACAATAATTTTCAAGAGTCATATGAATTTTTCATAAGTCATCCTGTTTGGATCATCCAGATTCATTTTAATGGCTAAAGGAAGCAACTCATTCAGCACAATAACAGGAACTTATTACAGCATTTGTGCAACCAAACTAAGTGGAACAAGCAATTGCATGTGGTCTTTTTTTCTAATGGCATATATATGCAAGGTTTCTCAGCACTCTGAGTCAGCTAATGAGTGAAACATTAATTCAAGTACATAGAACAGCTTCAAGCATTCAGCAGCAGCTCATTCAGGGGTGTCTACTTTAGAACTTTTTCTGTTCAGAAAGACTAAGTACAATATATTTGTATATATAACTAGATGTGTATGTAGACAAATATAGTTGCAAAAGAGAACAAGTACAGGAATGTTGAACAAGAGAAACATTTTTAGATTGTTCAAAAGCAATGAAGAATATTTAATAACAGCTTCTACAAGAATTAAAAATTAAGACAATACAATGCCAGTCATCCACCTTATTAATAATTTAGCATAATGTGCATTAGCAAAGGTGCAGGACAGAAACAAGAATTCACTTATCACATTTCTTTAAAACTTCAGGAATTTCAGAAGTGAAAACGTGATCATGTTCTCTGACAACTGCTAAACTGTCACAGCTGATGTATTCTTTAGTGATATGGGTATAGTAAACTACAGTTACTGCCACTCCATAGTGCTCACTGCTTTTTCAAAATTCAAGGACAGACTTACAACAAAGGAAAGTATCAGACAGCAGAGGTGTGAGCTGGGAATAGTACTATATTCAGAAAGTTGCATGATCTTGTAATTTTATAACACGTTTTTAAAAATAATTTTTATTTTTCCCAGTTGTACAGATGCTTGTGTTATATAAGCATACATTCATGTAACTATTTGAGATTTGAAGTTTTAATTAAAAAAAGAAAAGCTTGGTTGTAACCTCAGACCAGCAGGAGTAGTAAGAGAGAGGGCCTAATGAGAGAAACTAAGAGGGTATTTAAAATTTTTGCTGTCTTTGGCCTGTCTCACAGTTCCACAGAGGGTTAGCAACCTTCTCATGGATTAATAACTTCAGTGAACAGCACACTTCAGCACTAAAAACTTCACCTTGGACAATGAAACACCAAGAAAAGCTATGACAAAAAGAATACTGTAAGCATGAAGCCCACCCATACAGGTTACTACTATTGCTCTAGGCTGGGGTACAGCAGTTAACATTCTGGATGAATTATTAAGTTTTTTCAAGTTATCACATTAAATCGGATTTTGGAAAGATGGAGTAGGAATGGCTTCGCTATGTGATTTGGATATATATGTGATTTTTCCTGATAACGCCTCATTCCTTTCACTTGCAGGTCTCAATGTGCTTTATGCATACACTGTTTCCACTTAACCAGAAGCAAAGACTGAGGCAGATAGAGGAGCAAGACAAGCTCAGTATTCCAGTGGGATACAGTACCCATTTCTTCAAGTCCTACTATACTACTGAAACCATTAAATAATCTCAGACTGCTAGTTAATTACAGAATCACAGAATCATCACAGTTGGAAAAGATCTGTAAGATCAGCACATCTAACTGTTAACATCCCTCTCCCAATAAATATATATATATATATCAATATCTGTATCACCCACTACTTAATGTCCTGAAGTGCATCATCTATAAATTTTTTTAATAGTTCTAGGGATGGTGATTACACCACATCCCTGGGCAGTTCATTCTAAGTACCTAACTACTCTCTCAGTAAAGAAGTTCTTCCTCCTATATAGTTTAAGCCTCCCTAGTGAAACTTCAGGCCATTTCCTCTAGTGCTATCATTGCTCACTTGAGAGAAGAGGCCAGCACCAACCTCCTTACAACATTTTTTCAGGTAGCTGTAGAGAGATAAGGTCCCCTCTCATCCTCCTCTTCTACAAACTGAACATTGCTAATTCCCTCAGCCTCGACTGACAGGGCTTGTTCTCCAGACCCTTCACTATCTTGGTTGCCCTTCTCTGAACTCACTCCAGCACCTTGATGTCTTTTTGGTAGTGAAGAGACCAGAACTAAACACTCTACTTGAGGTGCAGTCTCACCAATGCTGAGCAGAGGGCATGATCACTTCCCTTCTTCTGCTGGCCCCACTATTCCTCATACAAGCCAGGATGCTGTTGGCTTTCTTGGCCACCTGGGCACACTGTTGGCTGATATTCAGCCAGCTGTCGACCAGCACCCTCAGAGCCTTTTCTGCCTGGCAACTTTCCAGGCACTTTCCAGTTTCCCAATCCTCTTCATGAATGGGAAATGCAGTGTAAATTCTTCATCAAGAGAATCCCATTAGTATTTAAAAAAAATGTCCTTGTTGGGACAAAGTTGACCAAATGGAGTATTCCATCCCATATGCATCATACTCAGTATAAATTTGAGGGACCATGAGGATCAAATCTTCTTGCGTTCTTCCTTCTTCAGCAACCTGGGAGGATTCCATCTGTTCATCTGCCTGTGGTCCTGATCTGTACCAGCCTAAATCTGTGTGTTCCTGCCTCCAACTCCTGACTGCTGCTGATTCCAGGAGTCCAGCCTGGGGTTTTTCTAGGGCCCTGCATCCTCGGTGGTGACATGTGCATTATTAGGGTAAAGCAGGGGGAAATGTAGTATCATTTTGTCTGTATTTTGTATATCTTTAATATTTTTTCCTTTTTATTCATTATTGTTTCATTAAAGCTGTGTAGTTTAGTTTCCAATCTGTAAGTCTCCCTTATTCTCTCTCCTTTCTTTACCAAGGAGGGGAGAGGGATTAATAGAGAGCATCTGTCATTTTGTCAATTGCTCTTTTGACTATATATGTGATTTAAAATCCAGGGCATTTATTACCTGTGTTAACAAAATTTACTGTGATGTTATCTTCAATTCTAAGTATTAGGGCTACAGCAAATACTGCAAGCTGCTATATGTCCTTTTCCATAAGAGACTTATTCAAAGCACAGTGGAAATTACAGATTTCTTTACTGTATTATTTTCACAGTGATGGAAAATGCAAGGAAGGCACATAAAAAAGGAGCCATTTTTAAACTTCATTATAATTCTTTTTTTCCCCTTTAAAACTTAATACTTTGCTCACTTCAGAAGAGGCTGCATATTACTAGCTATGGTACCTTCTTTAAAATAGGTTTATAATTTAGAACATAAAGTGAGGCTATGTGCCAACTACTAAAGGATTGTCCCATTCAGGATTTTTAGAAGACGATTTTTCTATGCCAAAGAAAAACTTCAGAGAGACTTGTTTTACTCAATATTTGCTGGCTGTATTGCAAAAGACTTGCTTCTAAAACCTTCACCTTCAACTGAGCCAGTGAAAAAAAATTGACCTTGATCCTTCTTACTCAGTTTATAACCCTGCCTCACAGATATATCTTCTCACTGTTGATTCTTCATATTTGAAAGACCACATACAAAACCAGTCTTTCAACAAAGTTCTTATTTTCTCTTGTGGTATCTTAAGCATGTCTTTGTTTCTTTAATTCACAATATTTTATCATCATTGCACCAAAAATACCACAGAAGAACATAGCAACAGGATGATTTTGTGGGGAGAGTGATCAGTCTTCCACAGCTGGAAGGAACAGTGAATCCCAATTTCATTTCAAAATCTAATTAAGTTGGCCTCTCAAATCTCCTTGATGCATGTACTAATATTAGGCTTAGATTGAAATATAAGATTTCTTTCTCAAGACTTGTCATGATGATTTGAATCATCATCATGTGATGATTTGAAGGATTGTTTAGAATAAAGGAAAGGAGGCCAAAAAAGAGGAACATGGCAACACTTTCCTTGTCAGAAAATTTGATTAGACAAAAGACACAGGATACAGCAAAGGGAGTTTGATTAAAAAATAAATCAATTTTCAGTCATAGAAATAATGAGCTACTGTCACAGATTGCCTGGGGAAGTCCTAGAGTCACTGTCTTTGTCGGTTTCTAAGAAAATTATAGTCATTCATAGCATTAAAATGGAAAATCTTCCAGAAATATATTCCCATACAGGAGTATGTGACCTTATGAAGTTCTTTGTAATCCCATGCCTCTATGGTTCTGTCCACTTTTACTTATACAGCACATATTACACTGTCAATCCAGTCACATATTTCTGACAACAGAAACAGCTACTGGTCTAAAATAAAGAAAAAAGATTGACTTGGCCTTATAATGGTATTTGAAAGAAAAACTCTGTTTAGTCCACTTGCCCCAGAATAATGCATTTTAAGTGCTGCTCTTTAATAAACTAAAGTCTGCGGTAATCGGATGGCTGTGGCACAAACTTATTTTCCTTTCTAGTGTTAATGTTGAGGACTCCAGCTTTCACACTGCATGAAATAGAAAGAAGTTGGTATTTGAGTGGGTATTAGTCACAAAACTTTGATGATGTCTTTTTACATGTTCTCTTTTGAATATTCTTTGGCTTGTTTCTGATGTCAGAACTGAGTAAGGAGACAATGTACTGCTACTGTGAAAGCTCTATGCTAGCTAGAAATGCAAGCATGTTCTCTGGAGGTCGTTTCTATCCTTTACTGTAGGCATAGCTACAGCTGTATGTTCAAGATGATTTAAAGATAATTATTTTAATGAAATGGTTACTGCTGGTGTCTTTGCTGTCTGTTAAGATTTTATGGGTTGAAAAACTGTTACATCATTTAGCAAATACAGCAGCTAAAGTGAAAAGCAGATGGTTATGTTAAGAAAACAAACCAACACAAAGATCAGTAATAATTTCAGCTTGGAAGAAAAAAAGTCATTGAAGACAATGAATAAGCCTGTCATTTTAAGCAGACTATTCAACTGTCTGCTAAAGCTAATTATTAGAACATTTCAGCATACACCTTTGCCGCTTTTATGGCCATATGGTGCCCTTACATGCACTCTGAGCACATATGAGACGTCTAATTTAAATTACCTCAAGCTCTCACATAATGTTTTGTATATTCAGCAATCTGTAAGATTCTTGGCTGGATACACTCTGGTCTTTTAAACACTATCACTGGAGAGAGCATCAGGAGCCAGCCAGAACCTCTCTTCTAGCAAATTATACTTAGTCCTTGCAGTGACAGAAGGTGCATGTGCAAAAGCTCCTTTCCCAACTGCTGCTGTGATCCAGACTCCATAAGCAGTTTAACAACAGATATTTCTCCTTACTTACCAGGAGTCTGATTTTTGATTCTGAACACTCTGTTCATAAATCCATCTAGTGGATTGTATGAGACAGTGTATTTCTGCCTACACATATAGTACACATATGTATATCTCTCTTTTTTACTCCTATTCATAACAGTTTTAAAAATTATTAACAATATGACAGTTCAGCATTATTTTGAATAACTTTATAAAGACTAAACCCCAGAAAAACCAGTAAAATACTTGGATATATATCTTCTTTAGAACTGGGATTAGAAGCTAAATAAAACCTCCTTCCTTCCAAAGGGCAGGGAAGTTCTGGAGATTATTGCACTGCAGAAAACAAGTGCTTCCCTTTGTGAATGATTCTGAATTCCCCCAAAGGATTTTAGGGAGTCTGGGATTCTTCAGAGCCTTGTGCAATCTTCCATACACTACCCTTGAAGCCTGCCTTAGAGGTCAGAACTTTCTATATTCAGGGCTACAACTGGTCACTATGAATCCAGGGGCAAATATCAGCGCTGAGTGAAGAGCACGAATTCACTGGATTCTCCCTCAGTCTTAGCCTTGAAACAAGTCCTCTGCCCCTGTTTTTCTCCTCCAGCTTAGTCCTTGCACACTTAGGCCCACAGAAACTTCATTTACCTTTGCATTTATACAGCATTGGACAGTGAATACCTTGGGGAATAGCTACAGAGCAGAGGCAGTCAAGCACTGTGCTGGCTTCATGGGCCATACAGAGTTTACAAGTGCACCTCCCACAAATCTGCTGGTGCACAAGTAGAGGGTGACTTTATTAATATTCTGTTTTGCAACATATAAGATCAAATGGGGCTCTCAAAGCATTTAATGTAAGTTAGGAAAGGGCGCACTAGCATTTAATATTTTTTTTCCCAAATTACTACAGCAAGCAGCTAATGCTGCATAAAACTGAAGTTTCCTGAAAATACTTCTGACCATTCCAGTTTTTGAACTATACCACGATTTTGCTGTTAATATAACATGATGGCCTTCAAATATTACAAACCATCTGCCAGATCGTTAAAAACATTGTGCTAAAATATTTGCACGCTATGTGAATTTGGTGCAAACAGCTATAAGCTTTCAAAAGAGTAAAAAACCAAATCAGCCAACACCCCATCCCCAAACCAGTTCATTTATTACTTGACAGTTGCAGAGAAGTCCAATTTTTATCCCTTTGAGTAGCAAAATTCTCTTGTTAACATCCAGAAATTTCTTTATGAACGCCATTTTTTTCCCCATGCTATTTGTTTCCGGTGCTTTTCTGATCCCATGTGTTTTTCTTATAGGAGACAAAAGTCTAGTTACACTGGATGCAAAATACATTTTAGTCATTCATGGTATGGGAAAATGGGGTAAAAGCACCACCAAATGAATAAGGCGCCTTGCATCTTTTATACACTTTATTGATCCTTGGGTGAGTGCTCCAAGGAGATGATTATCATGTGTTTAGCAGTTTCCCTCCCAAAACCACACACACTCATAATACCAGTAATTTTTGAAAGAAATGGCATTAATATTTGTGTTCTGGGAAAAGCTGAAGCGGAATCAAGCTGCTGCTTCTCCTCTCTTATTACAGCCTGGTCTCCCAACTGCAAACATTTCCCACAGCATCCCTACAAAACTATCTAGCTGGGGAATAGAACTGTGACAGGGGAAAAGATTAAGCATTAAATCTAGTATGTTACTGAAGGACAGCAATAGTTCTATCTCTGCAGATAGACCCAATAGCCATACTTAATGCATGTCACAATTCAGTTACCAGTTTGCATCCAGACGCATAGACATACCATAAGGTGGAAGTAAGACTTAACTATAGCCAAATATCTGTAAGACCATCAAGTCTGGGTAAAACTGAAAGTCCTTTATGATACAGCAGTGTCCTCAGACACTGATTTTTGAAGAAAAACTTTAACTTGCACTTTTATCTTGCTTCTGTTGAAAATAAACTGTGAATGAAATCTAACTAGAATTGCAATGAGGGAGAGCCATCAGAAGCCTCTAGTAGAGAGAACACAAGTATTTGCTGTTTAAAATAACATTTTACATGTGATGGGTGTCCCATCTGGCTTCCACCAGCTCCTACAATAGTACATCTTGCAAGACATCCGCTTCTTTACCTGACAGACAAGTTTCTCAGATACTCAAGGACATATAAGGGTGGCACTAGATAGCTACATTTCAGAATCTGGACCAGTTCCCAGATAACCTACTGGGCTTGCTGAAGATAAAAGTATGGAAGCCATTTCAAAATACATTCACTGTCTAAAAGACAGCCTCAAATTTGTATCTCCATATCAGCAAAAGCAGGTTACACCAACTGGTCCTACATTATTTAAAAAAAAAAAAACCAAACAACAAACCAAACACTTCCATTTTTTCTTTCTCATATTCTCCATTCTCCCTTTAGTGCTTAGTTCACTTCATTTCAAATCCTGACAAAGTTGCCTCAATTTAACAAAATTAATTTCTTACCCAAAGTACTTCAGTGACACAATCATACTTAATATTACCCTTACTGTTCCTCATTGCTGGTCTTAAATATAAGCTCATCCCTAATATGTAGTATTTGCAATATTGAAAATTAGTATAGATGACAGATGCATGATAATTTTCAATAGCTGGTTAAAGAATCTCATTTTTAATACAGTTGTTTTTTTGATACCTTGTTATAAAACAATCTTCTTGTAAGAAAGAAAGAAAAGTAATACTCATGTCAGAGATTAATCGGACTAAAGCATTGTTTATTTTCGTTTAACTTGATTTAAAACCTTGTAATTTTTTAAATCATGATGAATTGTTCATGGATTTTTTATTCCATCTTGACTTCTGGTGTGTGATTTCTACTTCCATGACTATTTGGAAATTCTGAATTAGAATTTTTTCACCTTCCTTTTATTTTATTTCCAACACACTTAGTTTTTACTGACATTTCAAAACATTGCATGAAGAATTGTTTCAGGCTTCTTTCCTCAATGCTGTGTCTTTGAATTCCCAAGCAAAGCTAGACAAAGTCAGAATCATTGAATGGAGAAAGAAAGAGAGACAAATGGGGTAAAGTGCCCAGACTTCTGATCCTTGAAATGGTTCCTTCATGCCTTTGTCCCTCTAATCTCTGGAGCAACTTGCATACAGTACTTGCTGAGAGCTATTGCCAAGTAGCTGACTTCAAGTCTTCTCATATATAAGCTTCTTTCAACAATAGTCTCCAGGAGCTACACATCACTGGAAAACTCTGGAATGTTAGATTTGAAAACTTATCTCTGTATGGAAAAAGATGTTACAACTAGTAGTATCAGTTTTCTGCTATTATGGGTCTGATTTTACTATAGAAAAAAGTTTTGCAGTGTCATAGATACAAATTATACCCTTTCACATCAATAAAATAATGGAATCCCATGGGAAAAACATATTTCATAGATAATGAAAAGGACTGAGAACAAGATAATACGTGCTACAAATGTACTATGGAACCATTATATAGCTCCTGCTTATTGAAATTTTCAATTATTTTCACATTAATAATATCGCACACAATGAGTGAAGGATGACAAAATTTAGGGAATCCAAGTTTTGCTTTACAGCCATACGGGTTTGTAAAATTTTAGTCATACTTGAACCATGGAAAACATTGAACCATAGAAAACCTTTTGCTATTTAATTCTGTGCAGAATTTAGGCAAAAAGTCAAGTATCCATTTTTTCCCACACATAAGGCAACCATGAAATTTCATAGCTGCTTGTGAATACAAATATTTCTATTTATTCAAGGATGATATTTACAAGAAAAAAAAAAGAAAAAAAGGAGAAGAAACAGAATGTGAGAGGTGGCATTGTCTACTTCACAAGAGGTCTGCTTGTTCTACAGTAGCTTAGGAAATAGAAATTAACTGCACTGAACAAGAACTGAACTAAAGCATGACCTGACCCAGCAAAATAATTCTACTGATTTTTAATAAATATGCTTATCAGCTGAAATTACATATAAACATTTTTTTTCTGAATACTTTTCATTACAGTTTTCTTATGGTCTCAAATAACTGGAGCTGAAAATTGTTTTTATCACTTTCTAGCACATGTAATGCATATAAAAGAAAGAAAAAATGATCTTTATTTAACTTCCAGTTACTCCAGCATAGCTTGTCTTGTATGCACTGATATTTTCATTTTGTACTTTAAATAAAACAAAGTAATCAACAAACACTGTGGTGTACTGAGGCATGGACTCAGTAGCCTTTCCTTGCTGAGACAATAGTTTATTGAACTGAGGGTCCATATTTATACTGTAGCCCTTTCTCAAGGTCCTCTCACCCTGGCCTCTCTTGGTGTTTTTCCACAGTTTTCCAGTGCTTTTCCATTCTCCCTGTTAAGCAAAGTGACTTCATTTACACATGCCCATCTACCACTCACATTATCTTCCTTCGCCACTTCCCACAAAAACCAACTGGACATCTTGGACTTACGCTTGTAAAAGCTGTAAGTTTTCCTCGAAAAAAATAGGAATTTCTATATAGGAATTTCTTTATTTTGCTCATCAAGCAGAAAGGAATTTTCAGATATCTTATACATTATAGCTCAAACAGACTGGCATTTTCTTTCATATTCAAGAAAATTTATCAAATTTAGATTATTGGACTATGTGTGTATGTGAGGTTGAGCAAAACAATGATAAGAAACCAGCAAATTCACAGCTGGGTGGATGATTTATCAGCCAACCAGTAGAGTTCTTTTGCCACAGGCAATTTAGCTGCAAATTACTATTTCATTTAGTCTGAAAGTGTATACTTTTCTCCAGAAAAGAAACAGGCATTGACATGGTCTTATTGCTAGATACAGTAAAATAAAGATGGGAAAAAAGGAATTTGCTTCCTGTTGTCTGTTTTTCACACATTTTGAAAAAGCATGTTGTTGACATCTATGAATATAGAGAAGTACCTGAACTGTTCTTTATTCTTAGGGGTACACGCTGGTTTAAGCAGGCTCTCTATGCAAT
The DNA here is from genome assembly GCA_023637945.1 of Phaethornis superciliosus. Taxonomy (NCBI): domain Eukaryota; kingdom Metazoa; phylum Chordata; class Aves; order Apodiformes; family Trochilidae; genus Phaethornis; species Phaethornis superciliosus. The sequence goes on from JAJQWJ010000003.1 coordinate 31,209,154, forward strand.
TTTGTTCTAATTTGTTTGCATGTTTTTGCACACATTTCTGCATTTGGAACTTTTTGTAGAAGTTAATTAGTTCAATATGGGGTCCAAGGGCTACTACTGAAAAACCTCATGTAGTTGGTTCAAATGTAATTAGAAAGGAATAGAAAGAGGAAAATCATGTTCATAGTTGGTCCAACATTTTTGTTTTTTTAACTGCCTATCCTTTAAAGAGCTAATTAGGAAATCTCCTAATGTTAAAGTTAGAAAAGCAGTGCTAACTTTCCATATAGGAAAAAAGTTGTGAAGTAGTATGGTACTTTGGGTAAACAGAACAAGGAAAATAGAAATAAATTTTAGATCTATAACTACAACAATATGTTCCTACCTGGTTAAAAATGAAAGACAAATGAAAAAACATTATATAAAAAATATATGATCTGACACATTCTCATGTACAGACATCCTTCTGTTCCTTTAACTTTATAAATTATACTTCATTAGTAACAGACTTTGTTCATGCAAACATGCTTTCGTCATGCTTTAAAGACGAAATCAGGTACCAGACCGATACATGGGATGATACCAACACAGTCAACTTCTGTTAGGCATTGAGAGCCTTTTAAAGTACTTTAACAATCAATACAAAACTCATCACCACTTCACAGATTGCAGAAGGCACATTGTGGTAATTATTATCCCTATTTTACTCTGATCTGTACAGAGACTCTGTACTTTACATCCTTGAACTTAAATCACAAGTATTCCTGTTCCCTCCACTCTCCCCCATCTAAGACTGTATCAAACCAGAAGATACATGATTCATGAGATTTTCAATTTTTCACAAATGACCTGTAGAGCATCTGCATGCATGATCACATACATGCATACATACACTCTAATTTCAGGCCATGCATCTCAGTTTTACTTACTGTGGACAACTCTGCAAGTAATTGCCACAGCTACCAACACTACTACAGCTTTATCAGTGTTGGCAGTCCTAGTGTAACTGGCACCCCAGCAGCTATCAGTAGCATCATGTCTATTAAACCAGCTCAGTGCCAATCTAATTAACACAGTGCTGAAACATCTGCTAGTGCTGGAGAGCTGTGAATATTGCAGCTCCTCATATCACTAATGTCAGTGGAGCTGTGATAGTGGGAATGCTCTCTAAATGTTCCCCAGTGCAGAACAAGCCTACGTTGGCAGTGACCTGGATTTCTGTCCTTGTTGGACATAATACTTAAAGGAAAGTGTCAAACTCAATTCCCTACCAAAAATCTAATTAAAGACTTGCCTTTCTATATGTTTCCTTACAAATTTTGGAGTCCCGCATTTCTGATGACAAACTCCTTCAGGCATTTGACTTATATTATTGTACATTACTTATATTAGTCTATTTTTCTTACACTGTATATTACCAGCTTGTTATAAAGAAAGCTGTACAGACAATGCAATCTGTGCAGTGGTTGCTTAGCACTGAAGAAAAGCTTGTGGAAAAAACAAACCTATTCTGGTAATAAGTCCCACATGAGTGCTACCTGGTTTGTAATTTCTTAATAAAAAAAGGACATATCACTATTTTTAGACTATTAAAATGATGTATAATTTTATATGCCTCAACAGAGGAAACAGACATTCTTCAATGTTTGATGTCTCCCCTGTCCCTTCACTTGGATTAATGAATATGCTACCATATCTTCATAGCAGCACTCATGAATTTTTTGAGGAAATCATTATAGTCACCTTTGTATTTTTAAAATGGCAATTATGGAAAAATGCCTCAGGATAAGAAAACCAGATGAAATACCAAACTAAGTATAATGAACCAGACAAGAGTGGAAAAAAACCAGATTGATGCAAATGTGCCTCTTCTCTTGGAGAATGACCTCCAACAACATGCAACCAGACAGGACAAATAGCTCATTGGAAGATGCAGAAAAATATTTCAACTGATGTAAAATCATGTTCTTCTTTAACAGAAGAGATTTGGGAAGATGATCTCATCTCTGTTTCTGGGCCAATACCCTAACAGTTTTCCCAAACACAGGGAAATAATAAAGACACAAGTGAACTTTTAGGACAAAAACAGGAAGACATGAAAGATAAGAGTCCAGAAAGCACTTACAAGAGTTCATATTTTGGAGAATGGAATTAAAGATTAGAAAGCTCTGCCTGATCTTTCTAAATTAATCAAAATAATTTTTCCACTTGGCATACTGCAGAGATGTAGCTCAGGTTTAAGTATGATTTGTTTCAGTGAAAACATTCAAGATAAGCATTGTCTTTTCCATATTTTCATAGCATAATGGGACCCTCTTGAGTACTGCCACTACATAAACACCTGGTGACCCTTTACTGTGGCTGAAAGCTTCCCATTTTCTTCAGTGAACTTCATAAATTAAGTGACCCACTTAAACATTACTATGATATTTTTCCTCAAATTTCTCATTTATTTGGCAGGACTTACATGAAATGATAGTAGAACCCTCATGTACTTTTTAAAGGTTAACTCGATGTGTGCTATATCCTCCTGCACAATACAAGACTAAATGGCTATTTCTCACACAACAGCAGAACTAGGGTCTGTGAGATCTACATCCCTCCCCCAAAATATGATGGCTAGTATTTCTGGACTTAGAATGAAATCTCCACTTCAATACATTAGGAATTATGACAGTCTGTCCCCAAATGTGTAAGTCAGTAAAGACAGCTTTCTAAAGCTCCTGCTACACAGAGTAGCTGCAGATTGCTCAAAGAGGGATAGAACTGGGGAGAAACAAAGAAAACAAAGATAAAAGTTACACCCACCTTTGTTCCATGTGCAAAAGGAAGTCTATTATATGTCTCTTTGCTTCCTCTGTTCCAGAAAGCAAGAGATTTTATAGGAGAGAAGTTTAAACACAGATGTATTAAAAAGGTAAACATTATTTTTCTTCTCCTGGCTCCACAGAAACCAGAAGCTGCCATTCCATTGAGATTCTTTAAAGATAAATTTTAATTTGAGGCTCTGATGGCCATACTACTTCTCAGATGTGAATACCCATGAAGCTTGAACTTTCATTTCTATTTTAATCCCTTAGTAGACTCATTTTTTCTGAGAAAATAACAGGTTCTTTAAGGTCTTCTCCCTGTGAATATTTCTCTGAGTTCTTTTCTTTATATACTTAGAAAATATGTGCCCCTTTCTGCTAGCTGTATTTTAATCACAGTTATGTCTGTGTATGATTGTATGGATATATATATACAGAAATTTATTCTGCCTGTTTATTCCCATGCTCACTGAGACTCCTGTTACTATACCCTCAAAAACAATGGGCTTACAATGCTTTTTGCCTGTGTGACCTGCAATACTCCCATCAAACTTCACAGCATACTCTGTTTCCATTCTCCTTGTATAATGATGAGGGACCTGAACATAGTGGGAATCCAGGTACCACAACAACAGAATATATATGTTCCAACAACACAGTTTTTTCCTCCTGATGCTCAAATCAGAACTGATAACAAAGAATCGTATTCCAAGAACTTGCACACCATGCCCTAAGACAGCTATTCTCCATGCCAAGATGCTTTCAAAGTCAAAGGAAATTATCATGTCACAAAAATGTATCTTTCTACTCCAAAACACTCCCTTAATTTTAAATCAAAGCTAATTGGTTTTGTTTTACTACACTGGCATATTTAAAAAGCAGAACCAGTCAACTGATACAATATACCAAAAGCTTTTTTTTATAAAAAATAACTTCTAAGTTGTGTCAATTATTGCTTAAAATAAATACTGCCTTAGAGAAGAGCTCAGTAGCTGTTTAACAGCCTACCTTAATAATAAATAAGACAGGAAGTAAAGTATAATACATCTTAAACTGTATCTGCGTGCAACACACTGTACCATGGGTAAGCAGGAGAGTATTGCATCTGCAATTCATCTTTCATGAATTAAGTATATCCACATGGCTACTCTAACCAGAGAAAACTACTCCTTAATGAAAGGAAAAGTATATAAAATAAATTGTGAAATTCTACATATCAGGAACATAGACGTGAAAAGTCCTTATTTCTGTAGCCATCTCATTACTTATCCAACTCTTTCAGTTTCATGCATACTTCACCTATTTATTTGTCCAGGTATTCTGGAGACATAGTCAAGTTCATAGTAAAGTGTAAAGTCAGTTCACAGTCCCTGTAACTGGAACCAAGAGGAAACAACAGTGAAAGATGGGAATCACTGACATAGGAGCCACTTCTTTGTGGTCCTACCCAGACATTAACCACATCTACACATGGACAAATGCCACACAGTCCTCTGAGAGGTCACCCGGGCTCACTAAGCTTCAGCAAGGGAGCATTCATCTATGCAAGCCATGTTGCTATGAATGCAATCATTTTTATCAGGACATCATGCCATTTCCCCGATGGAGCATCTAAGCAAGAGAACATAGAAATTAAGTGGACAAGAAGAAATCAGAGCCTACATAAGAAACTGATATGCAGAGGTAGCATCAACTGAACCACTTCCCCAATCTGATTTCAACAGGCCTAGCTGATACTGTGTCCAATCTTACTCATTGCTTCATAGTGAGATTTTTGTTTATGTATGTACATTTTCTATTCACTGTGCAGCTTTTGAACCACAAAGCTCATTCCTGCACTTTTCACTCAGGCTGCAGAAGGCATTATTTTCTTTGGTATAATTTGGTATCATTTGCTTCTTTTTTTTTTTTTTTTTTTTTTTTTTGCATTAGAAAATTATTCTATAAATAAGAACAGTGTATTTCCCTTTAAGATACTTTGAGATAATAAACTTATCTTTCCATTAATTACCTGGTATCTTTAAAAATTTCCAATTTAAAAGATAAAATCCTTCTTGTTTCAATGCTTTTCTCATGCTTCAAAAATGTGACAGAAGGAAGAGAATACTTTTGTCTAAACTAGATGAATGTTGTTCAAGGGAACTGGTCTAACTTTGGGAACTTATTATGCACCTGGAACTAATAAAATATTGATGAAAGGATTTTGTACCCATTAATCCATATTTTTAGTATATAAAAGTACTGGTTTCGATGAAATACTAAAAGGACACCCAGTGAAAGGTTTTTAGTTTTGAAGTTGTCCTCTGCAGACTTGTACAAGGTAGGTCTGCCTTTTCTAACCCAAGAAAAACATAGAAACTTGGTGGGGTGGATGAGGGCCAAGAGGCCTGGACATGAGTTACTGAAGATGTGAAAGTTGCTCACATTCTTGCCAGGACTTATCTAATCTCAAGAAGTCCTTTTACATGTTTCCTAGGGACCCAAATTGATCTATATGCACAGCAAAGACATCTTGTGCTAGTCATTTCAGCAAAGTTCTTTTCCATGATGTAAACATACCCTTCAGATCAGTAACAGAGAAAGGTATAGATAAATCAGATGTCTGCTATTAAACACAGAGCTGAGACCAATGGGCATGTACATGAACATTCAAACACCTTGACTTTCACTAAGTACAAGAGACACTAAATTGCCTCTTGAATCATTGAAATCTGAGCGAAACCATGAAAAATTAATGGACTCTTTGGGAAATATCCAATCATGGGAAAAAAGGGATGGTGCAACCTATAAGTTGTGAAAAGAAAGAAGTGTTGATTACATAGAGCAGATTAGTTACCCACAGAGTTCCACTTGAATTAAAATCCAACTTGTGGCTATAGCCTAAACCTATTTTACCCAAACATAACAATCACCAAAGATGAAATTAAATTAGTCACTAGGAAAAAGGTGCCCATGGGCATAGGGAGAGTGTCTCATAGCTTTGAAACTGAGAGGCTTGGCTACTAATAAACTGGTTTTATGCAAAGTGCAGACATAGTCCACTCATCAGAGAAAGCAAAAAATAAACCTGATATATTTATCACACGCTATCCTGTTAAAGGGATCCTATATAAGCTACACTTTTTTCAGTGTTGCAGTCCAAATAATTGATTTTACATTTCTCTTTTTGTGGTCTTGTTTATTGAAGTGAGACTATCAGTTTCTGTTGGCCTTGCTGAAATTAAGGCAGCCAGTCAGATGTAAATGAGTCAAAGAAATGGGGCCTTTCTTTTACTAAAATTTTTGCATCTTTAAGGACACACCAAGAAGAAAAGACGGAGACATCTTCAAATCCTCATCTCATCCAAAGGTAGTCAAATTGGTACAAGTCAGACCATACGCTTCTTATAAAGTGTTATAATCAAAGCTACATGGCTACAACAGTGTGTATGGACTCCAGGGGAAGTCTATTTAATGGACTATAGACAATGTATAGAATTTTGAAAGTGCTACTTATAAATTATTTCATTTCAAGCTATTCTTCTGAATCACGTTAGTTTGAGACTTGTGCTAGAAGTCTAAACTCATCAGGCCATAAAAAGAAGTGACACATCTAAATCAAGAAGGTTTCACTGACAGAAAAAGAAACCTATACATTAAACCCTTTTACACACGGCTTAAAGGCCAAACTGTAACCTAAGTTCTTAACTACAAAATGTCACTACTATTTCCTCTCATAAGTGTATCACTTATGAAGTCAACTGTTAAAGTACTAAAGTTCACATTCTGGCTATTTCTAAACTTTAAAGCAAAACCAATGAAATATTATTACTACAGCATTCCTAAAGAGATAATGATGGGATGAATGATATTAGGCCTTGATTTGCTATGCACACACAAAAGCTCACAAATAAGCGAGAAGAGGAACCAAGGCAAGGGTGGAAAAGACTTACTTATACTAACAGTGGAGAAAGTATGCTACACTTGATATAAAGTTCAAGTAATTTACCTCCCCTTGGGGAAATGGTATAACACAGGAATTGAGTTACAACAGCTGCAGCATAGCTTCATGTTTCTCCTTCTGGAGAGATGAACAGTTAGGCACAACCTAGCATTACCATAGCAAACTGAAGAGAAACAGACAAATAATTCCCTCAGTATTGGCCTTCAGCTTAAATACCTGCTATCTTGTAGCTCATTAGATGGTAACATTTTGTCATAGAATTCCTTAACGTCTCTGAACATTGCTCCCAAAGGTACAGAAGGTTGCAATAACAAGCATGGGGTTCTATGCTTCAGTTGATTAAAATAATCTGTCAGTCTAAAAGAACAGAGATATGTCCATAAACTTTCTCTTCTGTGATTTTACCTTTTCATTAGAATTGAGCGCTTCACTCCAGGCTTGTGGTAGAGAGCTGGAAAAATAAGACTTCAGCAAAATGCTGAACATTCAAAAGCACAGAAATAGCAGTGGACTATTCTCTGGTGCTTTGTGGAAGCAAAATAATGTGAAATGTATTCTAAAAGACTGGAAAAGATGGTTGTACATTACATCTTCAGAGACAGAATTATACTTGGAGAGGAACTCAGAAAAACAAACTGTGCTTACCAAAAGACAATAAAGCTTGGGAAAAAAAAGAAAAGGCATTCGGCTCTTCAACCACTTGACCAATGACTTTTTTACAATTTTAACTCTCTTTATATAAAACAAGAATTCACAAAAGGTAACTTCTTTTGTCTTACTTAGTTTCAAACTGCTGATGCATCCAGGAAGATTGGGGTTTAATGTAGAATCAGAGGAAACTATTTGTGTCTAAATGCAGAAGTCTTAACTTGATTGATGTGGCATGGAAAACTCATAGTGAATGATGGCTACAAGTTATCACCTAATAACAAACTTCATGCACTGCTGGTACAACCACTCCATGAAAGTGTAGAGTTCATAGCTACATCCACATTAAAGCTGTCATGTGTAGGTAACTTGATCAGTTCTGCAGCAACAAAAGAAATCTGGAGTATTGAATCTGTTATAAACAAGTAAAAGTCCCAAAGAATTTTTCAATGTAATGGCTGTTTATCAGGATGTAAGTCAGTCTTGCAAAGACATAAGAACTTATGCATGTTGAATAAGCTATAGAGGCTTCCAGTTCAGCTAAAAGGGGTAATTTTACTTACGCCCCTGCTTCAAGCTAAAAACTATACTGAAATAAAAAATAGTAAGATTGGAAATAAGTGTCCTGCATGTAATTTAGCAAGAATACAGAACTGGAAGAATTACTTGTAAAGTGTAAAAACCACAAAGAAGTACCAATACAATTTATATGATCCCTAACATTATTAAAAAAGAAAAGAAAACAAAGCAAACAAAAAACAAACTGAAAAAGCACACCACAACACTAAAAACAACAAACTGTTTTGATTTTAATGGCTTCTGTCCACTGTAATTGGCATTCCTTTTGTCACAAATTAGTATATCTTCTTCTTGTACATACAGTGTTTTCTTCCATTGGAAAAAGAAAACTGTGTTCCCTGAGTTTATTATTGTTGTCAGATCTGCTATATCTTCAAAATTTCTTCTAAAGCCTTGCATACTATTAAGGTCAGACTAATAGAGTTGCATCTCTCTGTAAATTCTATTCCCCTACACCCTTCTTTAAAAGGGGTATTTGCTACATTTGCCATTCTTCAGTCATACAAAAACTGGAGTCTTAAATTTTGTTTTTTTAATATTTTAAAATATTACTATTAAAATAAAAAGAGCTATTATAAAATGTATAGCTATTCACACGGTTCCAGTTTGGACAAAAGAATATTTTTGTCCTTTGCCCAAGTCTAGATGATGGCATTACCTCTGAGCCATCTTTACTAAAAGCTAAGGCAAAATTGGACTTTAGAAGGGTTAACTATATGCAACAAGTTTAGACCTTTAAAAGGCTATGGCTGCAATGTGTACGATTAAACAATATATTCAGGTAAATTGTGTTGATGAGAAAACAGCTGATGGTAGGTATACAGAAATGGATTCTGTATAGCCCATTCTATTTAAGTCAGAAATGATCATCCTCTTTTTCTTTTTTTTTTTTTTGTTGAATGAAATGGCATAACGCATCAGCTCCAATATTGCAATCATCCATAATTCATTGAAGACAAATGAGCACTTATCAAAAGCTTAAAACATCATCACTCACGTAATACAAATGTTGGGATGGATATAAAAAAAAAAAAAAAAGGAGCTGTATAGTTGTTTAAGTTCAAGCTAAGACAGGATCAAAACATAACAATATTTACTCTTCTACCACAGAGCCATCATAGTATATAACATACATGTCTACTGATTGCTCTATTGAAGTGTTATGCCTAACTTGATCAAAACACTTGATCTTAATAATTGTCATGTTATTCAATATAACCCCCTCTCTCACTTGCTGCACTAAAAATAATCTGTGTATTTGGTTTCACTCTGTCTTGTAGTGGTGCATGACCTCATCCAGCTAGTAAGAAGTAACATGTACTAGCCTGCAAACTGAACCTGTTTTGACATATATAAAACAGGAATAAAACCCTTATTTTAGTTGAAATATAGATGTGTTATGATAATAAAGCATAGCTTTAAAATGCCTTGAATACTTTTTTTAATGCAGCGTACCCTGTATTACAGACATAAAAAGATTCAAAACTAAAACTTGAGGAGTTCTTGTTTCTAAATTATTCTTACTTAGAAATATACTGCTTGTTTACTACCTGTGATGTGCAGTGTATGCCTGGATGAACTGTGCAGGACCTAGTGAACACCAAAATGAATATTGATTTTTTGGTTAGGACATTGGCCTAGAACATAAGGGTTCTCTCTCTGCACTGATGTTCTTGCTTTAATCATTTCATGAGTCTTACTGAGATGAATTTTACCTAAGACATTTTTTTATTCCTGAATGAAAAGGAGTATATAAGAAATTAACATTATAGTTAACAGGACTAAAACTGAACATACTGGCAGAAAAATTTTCTGGGCAGGCATTTAAAATTATTTTCCAGTTATTCTCTCTTCCTGAAAAAAATTGTTGTGAAGTTTTTTAAAGTGTGTTCTTACAAAGATTTAATCAGGTTACCAAAACCTGGTTTATCTGCAAAGCCTAACTTAAAGTTGATTAGTTTTGACACTATAGAGAACACAGACTAACTTCTTTTCTCTCTCTCAAGACAGTCTTCTCAAGTAGAATAAGACTCCAGTGTCTATGCTGTAAGTATACCTTGTCAATACTGTTCTGTGAATATAGTACTCTGTAAAATTTGCTATTTTTCACTGAATATAATCCAATTCCTATTTTTTGCAGCATCCATGCTCAAATGAATTATTCATATAATTTACATTATTCATATAATTTATAATTTCATAACTTCTTATGAGCCTATGATTCTGATCTTCTTTGAGTATAATAAGCATCTGCCAAAGCTTCTTTAATTAGTAGGAGTATTTCCACTGGTTTTCATGATTTTTAGATCAGAACCCAGGAATGTTGATAGTACACATATAGTCCTATTTTTCTGACAAAAGAAATGAACATATATAAAGAAGAAATTAATGTTCAGGTTCAGCAGTAAGCGTTAAAGAAATTACTTAAAAATTAACTAAGCTTGAAAATAAGCCTCAGTCTCTATCAGCATCCAACCCTAACACAAATGAAATAAATGGTGAAGTTGTTCAGACATTGCTCTTAGGACTTCTTCACACACATTTCAACCTTCATATTTTGGTAACCGTCCTTAGTTTCTCACCAAACTGAAAGAATTTGGTGTCTGCATACAATGCATGGTCCCCTGAATAAGAAACCATCTGATTTATCCTTCATCTTGAGTCCAGTCAGGTTCCCTTCTGCCCTGAGCCTAAGACACCTTAAAATATTTTCCTGCCACTAAGAACCCAAAACATTCATCAAATATAAATCAGACCCATAGCTCCAATCCCACATATAATGAGGTAAGAGAGGCTTTACAATAGAAGGTATATTTACAGTCTGTATATCAAGATAAGATGATAGATTATTCACAAACTTTCAGCAATGCAAAAAAACCCCCAAAAAACAGAGACTAAATCATCCTGCCAAAGACACAAGTTCCAAGATAAAAATCACAATTTTTACTGGGTAATATCGACACCCTTTTTTTTTTTTTTCTTGAAAGAATTCCATGCTTCCAGCAATGTTACTATTTTGCCATGGCAGAAAACTGTTCTAATTCTTCTTTTATTAAAAGGCTCTAGTGAACACCACTAGCTTTAAAGATTATTACCCAATTATCTTTTTCTCCTTTAAAACTGAGATTACTGACTTTTGTAAGCCTCTGGATTTACCTCTGATGCCAAAGAACAATAAAAAACTTCTTGCTTATAAATTTGTAAAAGGTGAGATACAAATACAAGATTACTAAAATTTTGAACACACACATACTTATTATTACACTATGACCAATTACTGAGAATATGTAGAGAACATATTCAAATGTTGATTGCTATCCCTGTCTCACAAAGCTCTTTTCCCTTCCTGATCTATTCCACAGTCCAATGCATCCTTCTTTTCATTGTAGTTTTCTTCCTTCAGAAAGCATGGAAAAAACACTACATATGTTATTTTGTTTGTCCACCATTAACATATTCATATGCTTCTCTTTTTTTAAATTTTTTACCCTGAATTCACTTGAAGTGCATAGCCATTTACAAACTACAAAAAAGTATTACATCAAATACTGTTAACTGCATATGTGGATTTCTGACATTTTGACCTATGAAGCAAAAGCAGCCACCTGAAAACTCCACAGTGTATGTTCAATGTCTAATTGTCCTATTTAACTATTACCTCACCTTATTTGCTTCAGGAATATGTGAGGATCTACCTATTAACAAAAATTGCAATTAAGGTAGACTACTCTCACATTTCTTTATGAAACGTTAGCCTTCTATGTTTCTCAGCTTCCACAAATAATGCCTTATTTACATAGAACATACCTGAAATTTATTTTGACTGTGGAAAATGTATCCCTCACATGTAACAATACAAACTATTTAAAGAAGCACATAAAAAAATAAAAAAGATGTATTTGCTTAATTCTAAGATCCTTACAGCTTTAAAATCTCCTGCTAAAAAGTCAGGCTTTATGAACAACAAACTATATTTTCTTTTGCCTATAGACATAAGACTTAGCTGTATTTTTTTCCCTCAAAAGAAAGCAACAGGTCTGCCTTCCCACTTCCTAGTAATTGCAGTCAGTATTTGAAGAAACTTTCTTAATAGAAAAGAACAACTAATTCCAAATCTACAAGCATGACTATACGGTATTGTTTTGTACAAAGCTAAAAATAAACAAAACAAGCAGACAGCATCCACTTCACCTCCAGACTTTTAATTGAAAAGATGCATGTAACCTGGGATGCACAAAACTATGTATATTGCCAATAGGGGCTGATAAGCAAGGTCTTTCATGTTTGTCTTAAAGAAGCAAGGCTTATATACCTATTTGTTTACAGAAACCAATTGAAATTATTCCATTTTTAGCATTACTTCTGCAGAACAAAACTCCAGGTAGTTGGGTGTTTGTATAACAATCCTCACTCCAGATGAACATTTTTCCATTTATTGAGGAGCAAGTGCTGAGAGAGAAAGCAAAATGTGCTCCCTTGTTTAGAACTACAATCTAACCCTTAGCAATATTAAAACTGATGTACCTTCCCAAGTAAACCTACTCATGTGGGTAACTTCAAATTTGTCTGCATAATAATTTTGCAAGCAACTTCATGGAATTAGTTTCACAAATAAGTGCTCACTAGAGTGACAAAGGGCTTCTTGGTTTAAGTTGGCTTTTCTTTCCCTTCAATGTAAGGCTCCTGCAAGATGTAACAACACCATTGCAAGCAGACATCAAGAAAAATAACAAGAATGGGCTGAATTAACAAGGTATGAAGTGAGTAAAATTTCTTATTGAGCATCAGACTGGCAAGATGGGCATTTTGTAGGTTAAGTTGGTATGAACTATCCAATGGGTGTCTGCAGCATGCACTATTCCTTTACTAGCAGGAGGTCTGCTGAACACAGTTAAATTTTCCTGCTGACAATGCCAGTTCTATGCCAACATCCCACATTACTCATGCAGTTGTTGGATAACCACATGCTAGTAGTACCTGTAATGCAGTCACACAACAGAGGATTGAGAGGGCTGTGAAAGTGGTACCAGCTATAGGTGAATAATTTGTGCAAGGGATTTTTCTGTTTGGAGAAGATAATAAACAGTAATATTTTAGGCTATCAATAAAATTGCGGTTGTGAGATAAAATAGGAAGTTTCAGACTCTCTTCTGCCTTTCAAAAAAGACCAGCAACCTCTAGAGAGGAACATATAATGGTCTTGACCAGAGTCTGCATTGCATCCCATGGACCTGGTCTAAAAAAGCTCTAAAATAAGCCCAGCCTCAGAGAAGAAAGAAGAAGACAAATTCTGTGAGCATATAGAGACTGAGCTTATAAACTCTCTTTGGTGAAGTGACTATTAAGACTATGTCTTGGATATCTGTCCTGAGGCCTTTTCAAGCTGGTTAGGTTATTGTTTTAGAAGTGTAAAGTTTATTCAGGAAGAGATCTATCCAGTAAGAGAGCCTGCATTTTAGCTGGTCAAGAGAATACAAGGAATAAGTTTATTTATATCTGTCACTGTGTGAACCAATGTCTACTGAAGTCCATGAACAGTTTCACCTAGATTTCATTCCTCATGAGGCTATGCATAGAACCACAGAATCATTGGGTTGGAAAGGACCTCTGAGATCATCAAACCCAGTGATGTTGAGTACCAAAATGCAAGACCATGCAAGGAAACACAAATAGTTGTGATGGTCAGTTCCCCACTTCCACTAGAACTCATCATATGGTCACACCTCAGGACTGATTTTGGCTGGTCTTGAAACTCTCTGGGCCTATGCGACACTACCCTGGTACTTGACGCTGGTCTAGGTTCTGCCAGCCTTCCTGGGGCATGACAGTCTGAGCACAACTAACCTTCAGATATTCCAGACTCTGGAGACCTAGGGGAAAGACCAGAGAAAAGTTGAGGTCCCCTTAATCAACTGGTGACAGGCATCTCTCAGGCAGAGCTGCTTGGCAAGAGAAGAGGGAGCATGGGGCTCAGCCATCTCTCTCACTGTTTCTTCCCAGTGCACAGGATACTGGAAGGAGCCTGACAGACCCGTTTCCCATCCATCACACTGGAGGAGCTGAGCTACTACCATCCTGTGAGTCTCTCACTGCTCTGGGCTCTGTCCCCAAGCACTGATACTCCAGCTCAGCAGCAGAAGAAACCCTGCTCATCTTCTTCCACTATTTCCCACTTTCCCAGTGGACTACATGGAGAAGCTGATTGAGATCCAGACAGAGGTGAGTGTGGCTGCATTTCAGTCACGTCAGACTGTGTCAGGGCTGTGTGAAGAGTGGGGTGGGCTTGTGTGGGAGGGTCTTGGAGTGCCTCCCAGAGAGCAGAGAGGGTTGTGGAGTCAGCAGGAATGCCAGCACATCCTGGCTGGTTTCCTAGGAGGAAACTTCCCATATGGGTCAGAGAGACAAGGAGGGCAGAGGGGCCTGGCTCTGACACATTCAGGCTGCTGGTGTCAGGGAGCTGAGTTCAGGTGGTCTAAGAGTCAAACTGCAGCACAGTCACACAGGACAGTGGAGAACAGACAGGACCTCTGGAGGGGTCATTGTTCACTCAGCTCCTGCTCACATTTTGGCTAACAAACAGCTCGTGCTAGCCCCTGATGTATAATGGGAGCAGTGCCATTAGCTCAGTGAGGGCAACATGTGGGCAGACACAGTAGCCGGGGAGGGCTATGGGTCCTTAGGCAGCCACTGTCACCTGCAGCTTCCCATACCCTGGGGCCATCATCCTTGCACACTGATTGTCAGGCAGCTTCCTCAGATGAACTCCTAACCCTTGACAACATGGTAGAGATTTACTTCCACTCTGGATGATATAAATGCATCATGGAATTATAGAATGGTCTCGGTGGGAAGGGACCTTAAAGATCATCTAGTTCTCACCCCCCACTAGACTAAGTTACTCAAAACCCCATCCAACCGTGCCCTTGAACATTTCCAGGGATGGGGCATCCACAACTTCTCTGTGCAACCTGCTTCACTGTCTCACTATCATCACAGTAAATAATTTCTTCCTAATATCTAACCTAAATCTACACTCTTACAGTTTACAGCCATTACCCCTTGTCCTATAACTGTCAACTGCCATCTGTCAGTTTCAGAGGAGTTTTGCTAATATCCTAGTGTATCAGAGTTTCATGAAGTCTATTTTGGGTCAGGGCAATTTGCAAAATGTTCATAATGTGAGCCAATCGAAGGCATATTATTATGAGAGCTAACATAGCAATTTGAAAAAGAGTAGTTTACTACTCCAGGTGTCTTGACACCTGGTAACTTCAACATTTCTGGTTTAGGCACCTGTACCTTTGCCTCAGATCACCCCAGAAAGCACAGCAGACTCCCTGGTATATCCAGAATAATTGAAAAGGAAAGAGGGTAGTTTCAGAGGAAAAAAAGTAAAATTAGCTTACTTTGGTTAAAGTAAGAACTCATTCAAGCTGATTGTGGTTTTACCTGTCTAATAATGCTGTGGAATTTAAGGATTTTCAGGGTCTTTGCAGAAAAATTAAACCCAAAAGAATTAAAAAGAAAACAGGCCTGTGAAGAGGAGAGTGAAAGCACATCAGAAAAGAAGAGAAAACAAAACAAAACAAAAAACTTTTGGTTATTCAAAAAAATCAAGCAATCAAAAAAATTCACAGAGGTCAAGAAGCCCCAGTGGTAGCAGACCCTGCTGTCCATCTTACAAAAGTCTGAAAAATGAACAAACTATTTGAACTATTTCTATGATGCACAAAGATCATCCCAGTAGAAAACATGCACCTGCCTCTCAGGAAAAAAAAATAACAAACCATAGTCAGGTTTAAAATGCTGTGACAAATTTTGTGTCTCTGTTTCGTAATTATTGTAGTTCTGTTTGCTCAAGGGTATGCAGGCACCTTGGCAAGGTCACAAGAGTCACAATTAGCTATGTAACCTCCTACTTAAATAAATAGGCAACCTAATTTGCACATTTTTGTTCACCTCAGTTGACAATCCTCACATTGCCTTGCTGTCTGAATCCCAAATATGCAGCAAAGTTTTGTTCCAAGTCACTTTAGACACTCAGATATTGACCCTTTTGAAAAAGGCCACATTTCACCTGAGGTCATTTAGAGGCGGAAGGGAGTGGGGAGGAGGATTAAAAAGAGGAGACAAAACCATCTTGTCCCTATATAAAAGGGTTCTAGTCTGGTGCCTTCATATTTTTTTCCATGCATGGCCCATTAGAGAGCAAAGCAGTCTGGGGTGGCTCAGTGCAAACTGGTAAAGCCACACAGCTGAGCATGGTGTTGTGCAGGAAGAGTGACTTAAGTCCTAGAAGTAAGGTAATACCAGCCAGCTAAGTCACTCTGCTTGAAGGAACTGGTTTAGCCTGCAAACTTTGTGATGGAAAGCAAGGATACGGCACTGTGTTTGCAACACGCTACTATTTCACTACTTTACGACATCACATTTTCCAGGAATGTAAGCTTATTTATATTAGCAAGAAAACTAAGAAATTAATTATATTTTCTCCCAGGTACATCCTTTAACTTTCCTACATCTTTTCAATTAACTACATACCAGTAGGCTATACAGGAAAATCACTGATGGGTACTTTCCCATCTCAAAGCAGAATGGGCTGGGTTTTTTTTTCTGCTGACAATATCTCAGCACCATCAGGAGACAAAGGACTAGATCATGTAAGTTTGAACCAAACTTGAAATATCACTCTTGTGATCCAAATGGAAAGACAGTGACATATTTTGACTGGTTTTAATTTACAAGAGGGTACAAGTTCTTCACACAAAGTTGTCAAATAAAGAATCCACAACACAATCATAGGACTGCAAAACTGAGTCCTAGTCCTGTTCCTTCAAACATTTGACAACAGTGAAACAGGATGGAGGATTTTCAGTTTCTCATTTATTCTTTCCTTCACATTAGTGGTGGTATATTTCTCAAGATCTTTAACCTTTTGTTCTTCAATATATATGTATATATATATATATATATATACACACGCTCTGTTGATTGTTTATATATTTAAGGACAGGCTGAAGCTCTGCTACCTCCCATCAGGCTTGCATACACAGTTAAAATACATGCTGAACTCCATTTTGAGTAGCACTACTAATCCAGGCTGTGAGTTCTGTTTCAGATGGGACACATTGCTGAAATATCAGTCAAAACTGTGTGATTACATGGAGTCTATTCTTACTAAGAAAGAAATTAAAAAGGTTATTGTTTATGTCTTTCATGTTTATCAGCCTAATCTTTTTTTTTTTTTTTTTTTTTTTTTTTAAACATGCAAAATACTCTGCTTCTATCACACAGAGAGCTCCAAAAGCAGCTTCTAGCTAAAACGTCAGCTATTTGCAACAATCTTTATTTTTAACACATCCAAAAACTACACAGAGCTGTGAGCAAGAGACATACGGTGCATTCTATAAGGAGCAAGCAATTGCCTGCCAACAGAGCTGTTGTGATTAATTGCCAGTTCAACAGAAGGTAGGAAGTCCTGAAGCAAAGGAGAAGGAAAAAAAATGGCCCGGGGAAAATTTAAGAGTGTCAAGCAATTTAACTGGATGTGTGGTTCTGACCACTGATTTGCAATTATCTCAAAGGAGCAATTTTAAAATGAATAGCCCTGGCTAGGGTGGAGAACTTGTCTGGCCAGAACTGAGCAGGGGGTGACACCTTGGGATGTGATAAGGTCTTCTGGGTGGAGACGACTCCTCTTCTCTGAGCAGCAGCCTGCAATGCTGGGTGGTCCCTCCAGGCACGATTAAGCCACCTTGATTGTACTTGGGAAGTACCTGGCTAAGGGGGCTGGAACAGAGTAAGGATGGCGCCAGGAAGAAGATTGGGTGGAGATTACTCCCCTTTCCTGAGGGACAAACTTCAGTGCTGGGACCCCCCTGGAGGCATGATTATTTGCCTGGCTACAGTGGCTGAAACACTGGCTATAGTGGCTGAAACAGAGGAGGAATGGCACCTGGATTAACAGAAGAATTGATGACTGGGTGGAGGACTACACCCTTCTGCCCCCCTCTGGGCAGCCTGTCTCCCAACAAACCTGGATGACTGACAGCTGCCCCTTTGGAACAAAAGGGACTCAGGGATATATATGGCTGTCCATGCTTTGTTTTTTCGTCGTCTCTTGACCCACCGTCATTTCTGCATCAGACCCGGTCCAGAATCAGCGCCATCCTGAAGAAACTCACTGTGTCGAGATCCGGCGGGAGAAAACCACACGACAGTGTTTGAAGAAAAGTCTCAACTTTATTTGATTGAACGGCTACATTTATACTCTCAGTAATTACCTCATGAATATTGCAAAACCTGAGCTCATCATTGGCTAACTATGTTACCTCCTTGACACACCACATGCACATTCTTGTGGTTTTGTCTCCGGCTCAAGGTCCGCTTTTTGTATCCAGTTGGCATGCCTTGCTGAGCTTGCCAGCCTCGGAGGACCCAGTGCCCCTGAGGCTAGTACTTTTCCATTAAACAGACTGTACCTCTATGGCCTTACCAATTTCTGCTCATCCAAGTTATGGCCACGTTCCACAAGCCACGCTTCCATGCTAGAACTCTCCACATCGCTGGACAGCTGGACCCCTGGTGGTGGCTCGCTCTCTCTCTCTCTCTCTCTCATTCTTCCCACTTTCTTACCCTTTATTTCTCCACTTTTCTCTCATTCTTTCTTACTACTTTCTTACCATTTTTCCTCTCTCTCTCTTATATCTTCTTTTCATCTCTCTCTCTTTCGTCTTGCTCAATTGTCAAATAAAATCTCCTTGCACCCGACCTTTCTATGGTTGGACTTTGTTTCACGTATCCAAAAAAAAAAAAAAAAAATTTTAATGTTACACCGGACCGTAACACTGGCTTGAAAATTATTTGGCAATCAATTACATCAAAAGAGAGCATGATAAAGATGGGTAAATTCATAACCCTTGGTGGATAAGTACAACTGGCATACATTTGAGATAATAAAAGGTTTCTTAAATTTAGTCTCTCTGCAGGTATGAAGATCTGGTAATATCAGGCTAATCTAAAAGTAACAGGAATTACCTATATTCTTTTATAAAAATTTTTTAAAAATAGATTAGGTTGTAAGGGACCTCAGTAAGTCACCTAGTGCAAACCCCTGCTAAAAGAAAGTCTAAATAGATTAGGTAATTCAGAGTTATGCTCAGACAAGTCTTGAACATCTCTAGTAATGGAGATTCCACAGTATACCAGGGTAACAGGAGCTGTAGTCAATTAGTAAGGTCCAACTAAATTATTTTCTTCTTAAGGTTTAGCAAACTCAGCTTTCTTGACCTCTCACTCATCATATTTCAGGTCCTGACTATGATGTTGGCCTATTGGACTCCCTCCAGTATGTCAATATTGTTCTTGTACAGGGAAGCCCAAAACCAAACACAGCATTTCACGTGCAGTCTCAGAAGTACCAAATATGGGGGATGGATGACTGTCCTGGACCAGGCCAATGAATGTAATGAATGTAAGCAGTCAGCTATCCTCAGAACTATCAGCAGTACCTCTGATGGCTCATACAGAAGAGCAGAAAGTGATAATAGTTCAAAGACTGGACAAGATCCTATCCCTGACAAAGACGAACTGTTCCAAGACATCAGATAAGCACTGGTGTCTTTGTCCTGTTCAGCTGGGTGTCTCGTATAGCTGTCACCCACCTTTTCACCTGTGAATTACCGGGACACTCAGGGTGGGCATGGCTGGCTCTGATTCATCCTCAGATGGATCTTTTTCATTCTCACCAGGCAGTCTTATCTATTCTGCTTTTACAACTGTGCAGATGCAGCAGGAACCTTCTTCCTGTTGCTGGAAGTCAGAAGCATCCAGCCCTCCCTATTCTCATAGCCATCCTTCCCAGTTTGACCAGCCTCACGCTGAGCCACCACTCTTGCCCAGGCTACTCCACCTGCACATCTTCCACACAGGTCCTTCATCCTCTCTAAGGGTGTGCACCCTGCTTGCATCCTCCTGCAAGCCACCCACCAAGTGCTCTGGCAAGGTGCTGGGTCACATCTCCCACAGAGGAGCTCCACGCTGCTGCCCCAGCCCCAGGAGAGACCCAGGAATTCTCTGGAGCCCAGATCGGGGCACTGTCACACATTGCTAACACAGCATCTTGTAAGAATGTGTAGAGGAAGTAATATAAAAGTGCAGCAATGTTTAGAGTTTTTGATTGGATATTAGGAAGTCAGGCAATGGAACAGGCTACTCAGGGAAGTGGTGGAGTTGCCATCCCTGGAAGTATTTAAGAGATGTGTAGATGTGTTCAGGCACATGGGTTAGTGGGGGAATTGACAACACTAATTTAACAGTAGGACTCAGTAATCTTAAAGGTCT
The DNA here is from genome assembly GCA_023637945.1 of Phaethornis superciliosus. Classification (NCBI taxonomy): domain Eukaryota; kingdom Metazoa; phylum Chordata; class Aves; order Apodiformes; family Trochilidae; genus Phaethornis; species Phaethornis superciliosus. Next base: position 31,229,455 of record JAJQWJ010000003.1, read on the forward strand.
GTTCCAACCAAAATGATTCAGTGATTCCATATACATCCTCAGAGGCAACTAAAGGCTGAGGAATTGGCATAAGCCTTCAACATGAACTAGCCCTCTTCCACACTCATCCTTGAACTGTCACTGTTGTGATCTGCTTACATTCAACATTAACTTTATGAAACCTGTGCTTCTCTGGAGGTTTTTCAGTGTCCTTGACTCCTACAACCACCTCCCCCTCAGTCTGATATGGGGCTGAGTCCTTGCTCAGCAATGCTAACACATTTCATTTTAAGGACCATTTAGGACTTACATGCCAGAGAATAGTCCTGCTGCTAAATGGCATATTTTCCTTGGATAATCTACATTTGCACACAATATAAATCAATTGCCAAAATATAGTACAAAATCCTAGTTCCATTGAGACATAGGACAGAGTTTTGTCAAAAAGTTGTCATTAGACTTTCCCATAAGAGGTTCACCTTCAGAAGATGAGATTCTGCTGTACATGGAGAGAACTGGAGTTTGCCTCAGCTCTCTGAAAGCAAAGGTAAATTTTGAAAGAGGAATGTGCTATTCATTGATAAATTAGCTGTTAGAAAAGATGAAACTGATTATCCTGTCATTTAACTGTGACATCCCCATAATTTAGACATCTCTTGCATATTTAGGAGTTGAGGATGAAACAAAACTTTCTCTCCAATTCACTGATGACATTTCCAATTTCTAAAGGCCTTCTCCCCTGTTTAAAAATAGTATTGGTGATTCTAAAGAAATATAATAACAAGGCAAGGCAAACCAGCTGAGGTGGAGCATGAAATTACATTTCTCAGATATCATTAAGACTGGGTTAATTTTGTACCACCAGCCATTCTTGACTTAAGTTACAAGAGTAGATTCATTTGCCAGCTTCTTGGTCAGTGGGTTAAATTTGGTCATGATGACTTTAATCATTACTCTATAATGAAAGGTTTTTACTTGTCAAAGGTGATGGGAGCAGCAAGAATAAATAGCTTGTTACTAATTTATGTCAGTTATGTATGAACTCAGTGCTTTCCTTCTTTTTCACCCATGTGAACTCAAATTGCTTTCAGCAGGCATGCCCGTATTTGCCATTTAGCATGGCAATTACTCTCTTTTTTCTGCCTTTTTGGCAACTGTGCTTTTCTTTGCATCTATCTTTTTTGCTCCTTCTCTGCTGTGTGACAGCAGTGATCTGTCTATTTTACAGATGAGAAGGTAGTTGTTTGCCAGAAATTCATAATCCTCTTTTTTTTGTCAATACTTATCATCCATTTCAAACATCTCTAGTAACTTTCTAGTCTTCTACAATTGCCTTGCTTATGCATATATACAGTTTAAAAAAAAATAATAAAAAATATTTAAAAAAAAAAAAAAAACAACCCAAAAAACCCTACAACTTACTCAACTATGTAAGTGACACAATTTGGAAACAGATTCTTTAGAGCTGAACAAAAATGTTATTAGTTTGTCTGCTGTATGTCAGGGAAAGGGTAGTTATGTTTTCATGGAATGTGCTGTCTCTGACCACTTTTCAAGGACATAATACTTGAAAAGGAAGCCCTTTATCACTGGAAGGCTTTATCAGGTTAAGTGAAGGATTTTTCATGACTTGGAAAATGTCCTTTTGTTCAATGATTAGTTAGTTGAGGAAGTAACTAGTTTACATCTTCAACCCTTTAATTTGCAGAAGGCCAGATTCACTATTAATATTCAACATTTCTGGGCTGAAAATAACCACTTGAAAATTAATAAGAGGAATGTATATAGATAATATAAAGCAGAGAAACAGCTGTTCTTACCATTATTATATATATAGGTTAGATTTCTGAGTGGTGAGAAGAGTTATTGATTTTTTTTTCAGTTTTGTTAGAAAGAAATAACAGTTAAAAAACTTTCTCAAGGGAATTAACATTTTGAAAGAAAAGTGTGTTTCTTTTGGGTTTTTTTGGTAGTGAAAGAAATCATCAGCTGGTAGATGGGGGATACTACATTCTTAGTCAATGTATAGCAGTACAGATCTTTGAACTCCAGACCTCTTGTGTCAGCTAAGACAATGATTCTCATAGTGCTCTGTTTTTAAGCTGTTCAGGATCAATAGAATTGAATGCTGAATATTTCAATGAATATAATTTTAATCAGGAAGGAAAGAAGGATGTAGACACTACTCATCAGTCAGATAAGAAAGACTAAATTAAAAACTTTTTTAGATAGGACAAGTTTTGGCAAATATTCTCTATTTCTGATTTTGACTGGGGTTAGGTCCAGAAGCACAAGCACAGTAAAAAAACAACCAACCAACCTACTTTCCTTTTCAGCTTTTTCCTCTGAAACTGAAACCATGGAGCACTACAATTCCAAGAGGCCTAAGAACATTTTATCAGTCAGTTTTCCCAGTTCTGTTTAAAGACTTTGAAAAAAAAAAATAATTAACTTCTGTTTCATATGTTAATATCATATTAAATTGCCTTATTGCTTTGTGATGTACAGAAACTTTGACGTTATCTTCTCTATTTTATAGAGAATAATTTTTTTGTAAGTTTAAAAAAAAGGATCTTCCACTTAAACATGTTGATTGCGAGCAGTTTTAGTAATTGAATCCCTAGGTATTTGTCTTTGTTCTGGGAGGTTTTGTTTAACTTTTAATGGAGTTTTTAATGCTGAAACAGTTTAACTTAAAACTGTTGCCACAAAATATGTTAGAATTTTGGTTGCAGGATTTTTTTCCCCAAAGCCTTTTTAAAAGCTGAGGTTTCAGAGAGTATTATTACAATCAGAAATACTGTAAAACATTCTGAGAAATGGGAAAGACTTCTAAAAGATAGAACTGTTAAGATTATCATGCTGTCAGTCTGCTTCACACTGCTCACCAGTACTAAAAGTTTTACATTTGAAAATGTTACTAATATCTGGAGTGTATTTTCAGTGGATAGAAAAATCCTCTGTGACCAAAATGCATAGGTTCTGTAAACCCAAGACCTATCTACAACGAAGTTAAGAAGTGATAGGACCACAGGACATGGATGCGAGCTGTGCCAGGGGAGGTTTAGGCTAGATATTAGGAAACATTTTTTCACTGAGGGAGTTGTCAAGCATTGGAATGTCCTGCCCAGGACAGGGGTGGAGTTACCATCCCTGGAGGCATTTAAAAGATCTTTGGACCTGGTCCTTAAGGACATGGTTTAATAGTTAGTTTATGGTGTTTGTCAAAGGTTGGACTGGATGATCTTGGAGGTCTCTTCCAACCTAAATATTCTGTGATTCTGTGAAGTCAGTGTCTGTACAGCTGCACAGGAGTCCTGTCATCAGAGCAGCTTTCCTAAACCCACCAGTTATTAAAGAGGAATAACGAACTTTCTTACTTTAGTTGTACTCTCTGTCAAACCAGTCTGATTTCACCCTTCTCTATCCCCTGGTGTGGAGTCAGTGGGATGCAGACATCATCCTTCTGTGCTGTGAATCAAAGTCTAATGGGCAAGTGGTCTGCAGAGGGTCAGGAAATGTACCAGGAATGACAACCCCTTCTTGCATGCCCAGGACATGTTCTGTCCAAGGAAAGGTGGACCTCATTAGGCATCATTTGGGAACAAAAAGATTCTGGTGAGGGCTCTCTGGACAGGGCTGTGCTCAATTGTCTGTGGAGGGAAGAGGTTTGACAACTGTATCAAGACGAGTGCTTTATAAATTTGTATAGCCAAAAGGTACCATTTAAATGCATTTTCAGGGTGCAAAGAGCAGCAATTTACTCCATGTTCCTAAGCCACCAAGATAATACAGCTTATTAGGATATTACCTGTCAGCTGAGCTATAGTGACAACAGGAACATTCTGACCAGCCTGAGTTGCAGAGGAATTTGGCTAGATAAGAATCTTCTGAAAAAACTTTTTAAGGATGAGACAAATCTTTAACAACTGTCTCTTGGAACTAATTGACACAGATCTTTTTCACATACTTTGACAAAATTTTGAAGCGTTGCTAAGATATAGAACAAATGACTGGAACATAAGATCACAGATAGTCCAGATCCAGGTAGGTAAATATCTGAAGTACCTCAGGTAATATAAAACTGGTTTTGGCTTCATTGTGTTCATTCAGATACAGTGCCTGGAAGATGAATAAGCCAGACTGATAAGTAAAATGATTCATAATCATTCTGAGACAGTTTAGCATAATACATTATTCCAGAATCTTTTGGAAATACCTGCTTTTGTACACCCATAAGATTTTTAACAAAGAATGCACAAAATACGTTTTAAAACATTTTAAGCTTTGAATCACTATAAAGGAGACCTGAAAAATTAAGTCAGTATGACTTTACATTAGTGGTCATGACAGCATGCATTTATTTCTGACATTTACTGTTATTCCTATGAAACCCATAAATATTTCAGACAACTAGCTGGTTGATCAAATATTGCATATCTTAGCTTCTTCTATAATTTATTATTTTTTAAGCAAGGCTTTGAAATATGAAAAACTTTTTGAACATTTCATATTTATTACTTTGCAGTCTTCAAAATGAAAATTATGCACCCCACCCTGTTTCCGCTACATCCAGTGAATAGTTCTTCAACGAGAAATAATTCTTATTGTGGCTAATCAGTTTTATAATATTACAGATTAGTGAGGGATATCTTTTTCTAATTCCTATTTATGTCTTTGCCAATATGAATTCCTTTACTCTATTTTGGGATCTATCATGTTGCCTCTGCAGCAGTGAATTTCACAGACTACCTATACATGTCAAATATATTTCCCAATAATTCTAAACCATGCCTCTTCTTTCCTCTTCTGCATTCACGTTATTCAGTACCACACCAAAAGGACCTCTAGACCTTATTTTTCCTGCTAGCATTGTAGGTAGTCTGTGTCTTAAAATCACTGAAAAGACATTTAGCAAAGCATGTCAAATGCAACAATAGCATTGATGAATACAAATATGTTATACGTTTGATTTTCCTCCACTCACTGAAAAATCATATCTGTATTGTTAACTTCTCAGGGAGGCTGGGTAGACATTGATGTCTGCTAGCTCCTTTGGAAAGGTTTTGCCTTCTGAGAGTGCAGTGATTGTCCAGGATCATTTTAGGCTACTGTGTGTTTGCTTACTTCAAGTTAAATTTAATCCTTGCTGCTTCTTTTTTCCTCTGAAATGTTTCTCATAATTTCCTCTGTAATTTTCACTATCTCTGTTGAAGTAGTCTTCCCTGGATATATTGCTGGCTCTCTTCTTCCACCCATGAAGTGTCTGGGATTGCTTAGTTTTATATTAGAAGTTTAATTTGTATCTAATGCAGATTTTGGACATTATATCAAGTACTGAGCCACAGTCATGTGGCTTTTGTGAGAAATCATATCTCACAAACCTGTGGTTACTATAAAGGCTTGTCAAGCCTATTGGTAGGGTCTTGACTACTGATTTTCCTCCTCTTAGAGTAAATAAAAGGAGTATAGGAAGGAAGGCAGTTGTATGGATAAATAATTGGGTGGTAGATAGGGAACAGACAGTAAGAGTAAATGATCAATAAGTGGTCAGAAGGCTGTTCATCACCATCATAAGCAACTTAGGAAAGAATCAATGAAAGATGACCTATCAGGATTTACAGATAATATTGTTATTCAGGATGGAGCAAAGGTCAATAACTGCAGATGGTCCCTAGAGAACTGAGTAACTGTTTTAATGTATTTTGCACCTAGACATTGCATATCTAGTTATATTTGCCTCATCTCAAAAAAACAAAACTGAAAGAGTTTCAGAGAAGAACAGCAAAGATCACATATATGGAGTAGTGTTCAATGAAGAGTGACTGTGAAGACCCAAATTCTCCAGTCTGGAAAAGATCAAATATGTGACAGAGACAAATAAAACCATAAATAGCTCAAGAATGTTTCTGTTTATTTTCTCTCATTGGAAGAATTAGGGTTTATCAAATTAAGCTAGCAGGAAGCAAGTTCACACTGCGAAAAAGGTGAATCTTTGTAGAATATGTAGTTAAACTGATAGAAACTTTTGTTGTAGGATGCTATGAATGCTAGCCATTTATATAATCTCAAGAGAAATATATAAAATAATGGAGAAGTACTCCAGTCAAGCTATTTAATACAAAAGATTTACCTCAAAATCTCTCTGGAGAAGTTAATAAGCAGCAAATTCTTGGCAAGAGTGCATGCCAGGAGGTGTCACTGGAGTCTCACATCCCCAGGCACATGCTGGTGACCACCACTGGCAAAAGGACTCAGGATTACACACAGTGCAACCATATTTTGTGTTCTACTCCTTTCAGTAGTGGAGTTGATATGCTGTTTGCTTTTAGTCTCCAAGACACTTAGAACAGCTTTCCTTGTTAAGGGGCAATGGATGTTGTGCCTCACTGATGATACACTAGTCAGCAAAGTTAAGTAAAGACTCAGCAGCTGAATATTGAAGTCAAGTAGGTTCAGACTAAGACATAGTTTTTGAACACAGAAAGTCATTTATGTCTGGAAACACTCCTGCTCATAGACAGCTTTCAGAGAAACACATCTTTTATCAGTGCCCAGACTTCCATGCAGAAACCACAGGGAAGTCCTGCAGACAATTTGTGGGTTGGAAATGCAAGTCCTGACAAGAGAGATTTGTTTTGTAGCCTAGGGGCTGAGCACAGCTGCAGTCTGAGTCCTTGTCCCTAGTGTGACTGATGAAGGACTTGCCAGACAGAATTGCCATCTTCATGGACTGGATACAGAGAAGCATTTCCACTTGGAGTCAGGTCTACATCTTTAAGATGTAATTGTAACTTCACAGGTTTGTGTGCTGAAAAAGATCATCTAGTTCCTTATAGACTGTTATCTAGCAAATGATGTTCTGTCCCTTAAATTTCTAAGAGCTAACTTTTCCATAGAAGTGAGTAAACCAGAGTATTTATTTTTTTAATTTTCATATGTTAGGCATTTTGCAAGTTGCATTTATTAGGCTCCTCTCCCTAATGAGAGGTTTAGATTTTGAAGGATTCCAAACTGAAATTTAAAAAAAAAAAAAACAACAACCCTTGAAAATTAAGAACTACTTTTCATCCAAGTCATATAATTTTCAATATCATCAATATAACAGAAATTTTACATTCTGTAGAAAGATCGGTCAGCTCTAACTTTGCAGAAACAAAATTGTTAGGACACAACTTCTCAGTATGTTTTTGTGCTTGAAGTATGCTTTAATATATTAAGTGTCTTATTTTTTGCTTTCACAAAGATAATAAGCAAAAGAACATACTTTCTTCCATTGAAACAAAATATTTAAATGTTTTTCTGTTATCCATTTGGATCTTTGCAATGATACATTCCTAATGAGTTTAATAATCTTAGCATCTCATTATAAATATAGAATTAATTTATATTAATCCTGGTAAAATACAGATCACTACTAAACTACTTCTTCATTCCTGTTTTACAGTATACTGCTCTGGCAAAGTTGTGAGCTCAGCAAGCGAATACAATCTGTTTTGAAATATGGGCCTTGATTTTATGAGCAGACACCCAGCATTGTAATCTTACAAAATCAAATTCAGTCTATATGTGTCTCTTTGTCTGTAGCAAGAGAATAATAACTGACATTACAGGAGGGGTAAAAGGATAGGACTGATCATGTCAGCTCCTATATCTGTATCTTGTTCTGTAGTCACAGGAGTTGAATACCTGGAGGAATGCATGGCTAGGCCCAGTGTTAGCAAAAGACTTTGGAGATGAAAGCATATATTGCTATTTTAAATATATATATTATTCAGCCTTCAACTGCGAAATCCCTGCTGCTATGTAAAGAAAACATTAATTTTCCTTTAAAAGAACAGAGTATGAGTTAAACACTTCTGATGGCAGGACTGTGCACAAATACTGTTTCATGTAAAGTGAAAAAAAATTGTACTATATGATTGAACTAAATGCTCATGATGAACTTTGAAGTTAACATCCACATATGTTCCTTGACATCTGACTCCTAGTGCAACCAGTGGGCATTACACACCTAAATACCTCACAGGAGCTGAACCTCATGTTTTGTGGTTGGTGCTTAGCTTGAATATAGATTTAAATGACAAAAATTGCCTTCTGCAGAAACTATACAACTGTTGTCTGACTCTGGAAGTGCCTCAATTCACTGATGAGATCAGTTTTTAATAGTGGAGGTCCAAGGAGACCTCTAGGCATGTGAAGAAATTTCTCCTCCTTACTGCCACCAGGTAAATAAATATTTTCCCCCCCACAAGTTCCAGCCAAGTCCAGAAACTAGGTGCCCCACCAGTTTTTCTCATTTGGCAATAAAGTAATGGCAAATGAGCAAGGTCAAGCTGTCTAAACAATAGTGTCTAAGACAAGGCCAAGGGTACAAAGAGGGTGTTGCCCTCCATCCCATCAGTTGAAACAGCAGCTTAAATTTTAAAGCTTTTATACAAGAAGATGAGAGATCAGATTTTCTGTCTGGTGAGGTCAAGTCTATCAAGAGGAGACTCTGATTTCAGTAATCAGCTGGAATATTATGTGCAGTGAATCAAATGTATTCTCAATATATATCATATGTTTTCATGTTAGAGGTTTTTATTAGAACAGAATATGTTGTTAATTCAGATATTGTCGGCCTGGCCCTCTGGATGAATACTAAATATGTTGTAAGATCACAGAATCACAGAATTCTCATGGTTGGAAAAGACCTCTAAGATCACCACGTCCAACCATCAATATCCTCCTCCCAATTAAAAAAATAAAAAAATATTAAAATTATATATACCACCATGCTCACTAGACCATATCCTGAAATGCCTCATCAACACATTTTTAAAAAGCTCCAGGGATGAGGGCTTCACCACCTACTTTCCTGGACAACCTGTTTCAGCACGAGATTACTCTCCCAGTAAAGAAATTCTTCCTCATATCTAGTCTAAACCTCCCCTGGTGCAACTTCAGCTCATTTCCTCTAGTTCTTTCATTATTTACTTGAGAGAAGAGGCCAACATCTACCTTCCTACAACCTCCTTCCAGGTACTTGTAGAGAGCTACAACAAACAAACAGTCCTGAGATCTATGACGTGCACAAAAGATTCCTTCTTTCTGGAGAAAACAATAATTGAGCACTATGTTTCCATGTTTTGAAAGCAAAGAGCATACAAGAGTACATAGGTATCTATCTGTAAAAAAATCCTGAATAAGATCAAGTTCTAGACAACATTTTGCAAATTGTTTAGACTCCTGCTTGGAATAACCTGAGGATTTAAAATTCAAAACAATTTCCTGTGCTTTTCTTTCAGCAAATTATATGTTTTTTCAAAGTTTCGCTAATTTTCAGGTATTCTTTCCAGGGCTGCACAGGGAAGCCTAAGAACTTAGTATATTCCTCTTGACTTCACTTTAGCAGAGAGGTCAGAGAGTACACACATATACAAATGAGGTACTGAAGCATTTAGCTATATTTTGATACCACTAACAAGAAAAATCTCTTTAACTCTCTCAATGAAGATTCTGGAAATTCCCAGAGATATCCATATTCCATCTTTAGAAACACACTTAATTCATTAAATGATGATCTTATTTCAGGGCAGGCTTCTTTCCTTTCCTCCTATGATAATTCAATGAATACCTGCCCCCCCTAAACCTTCACTGTGTATTTATTCTCAACACTGTAGATCATCTCCCAGTACCAAATTTAATTTTGTCTTTGTTTTCCTCGTACAGACTTGAGATATAATGAACCATAGGTCAGAAGAAAGTCTACGTACACATACTGTGGTGCAGGAAGAAGGATAACAATTGTTGCTTATTTTCATCTGTTATCAGGTTGAGTAACTTCCAGTCACAATGATATCACTGACTTTAGAGGAAAGGACAAAAATAGAAATGTAAAAGCACACTTACATTTCATGAATACAGTAATCATTGGGCATCAACATGCTGCAGAGAAGAAATACCTATTTTCAATAGAGAGAAAGAATACTTTGGGCCTGGAACTGATACAGAATGAACAAGATCCCATTCCACCAAATCCGGCAATGGCAATCTCCAGACCTCACTGAGATTTCAATCAAGTCTGTAATGGACCAAGTATGCACCTGACTATTTAGGAGGGTTCATGTGCAAAGATGAGCACAAGTGGTCTTCTCTATCTAAACTGTGTGAAGGGGCTAGCTTTGCTTTTAGGGACCACAGCTACATGAGAGCACTTGGATATGGTACGCAGGGTTACCATCGCCTGCATGAGCCAACAGAGGACAACTCACACCATACCCAGTGCTGTCATCACAAGATTCTTCCATTGTCAGCCTGTCATCAATACAGAGGCTGACAAAAATTCCTTTTCCCAAGGTTGGCATATTTCCCTAAATGCAAAAATGTTGCTACTACTTCTGGAAAGGTAGAACCTCCAGTATTTTCTTGGAGCAGCCTGGCTGGTGATGCTTTGTCTGGTTTTTAAATTCTGTCCTTGCAGCCATTCACTTCACTGATGCAAATAATACTGTGTGGCCTGCCCCCAAATCTTAGGCTCAACTGCATAAACGCTACAATTCACTGAACTACACTTCTCTCTTGAATAACACCCACACATCTGAAGAACAAGTGTGCTATAGCTCTGTTTAAAACATTAAAATAAGTATTAAAAAGTACTGACACAATTAGAGCCCAGTGAGGTTTTGCTCTTTACCAAATCCTATGAATAACACATACCTTTAATTCATTTCTCTGGTTTCTAATCAATTCCTTATCCATCTTAATAATGTATTACCTTACTCAGATTTAGAGAACTTTTACAATAATCTATCAAGGGAAACTTGCTGTCAAATAGCTTTCTACAAATCCAGACATATTAGAACTATTAATTTAATTTAATAGCTGCTCCACATTGTATAAGCAACCACTTCCTTCTTCTGTAGTGGTAAGGAAAAAAAATAACACTTCAAGTCATTACATTAGCCTCACTCCACTCAGATTATATGATGTGCCTGCTTCAAAGAATTTTTTGTAATAAAAAATGCCAATTTGTACTTGAAGAAAAACTGCCTTGCTGGTAGGTGTCCTCACCTCCTACAGTGCACACTTCCATTGAAGCTACAAGTTCATCACCTTAAATAGCTCCTTAACACCAAAAGAAAAAAAAAAAAAAATAAAAATAACACTATCTCTAACTTCTTGTATGACAGACAGATAAACTGAGGGATCTCATAAAGTACAGCCCCAGCAGAAAAGGTCTCATATTTTATTACAAAATGTGTATTCCAAACCACTGCAGCTACAGCGGGAAGCTTTAGCATGTTATTCATAAGTTTTCAAAACATAGAATATGAATAAATTGAACTCTAAATAATTTTTTTTTCTTAAAATCCTGCCTCATATTTATTCAGCTGAGCAATGGTATTTTTCATCAAACAGAAACAACAGTTGAAATGGTTTGTTTCAATAAGATAACCAGCCTCTCCTTGAAGAACAGTATTTGTCTTTCCTGCATACTTGGTTGGTGTTGATTAAAAGGATAGTATCTTGCATTTTTATATATAAAGCTATTTATCTTGTGAATCTGAAGTTAGCAGAGTCAGTATTGTGAGCAACTGAGAACTGAAAATAACATCAAGCTTTGTAATACTGTTAAGAAGGCTTGATAAATATCATGTTGAAAAATATCTTAATTCTTGTTTTCTGTTTAAAGTGAGAAGACTTAAAGACAAAGAAGCTAGTCTTTTGTGTTAAAAGCCTGCCAGACACTTTTTGTATCACATACTTGGAATTGTTGACTCCTGTTAATCCAGATTTAAAAGGGGAGTTTTTGCCCTGGAGAAGCTGGTACGGTGATTCAAATTTCAAAGAGATCAGAGCACATACTGCTTTCTTCTTCCGTTAACATTACATAGAATGTTAAGATGTGTCAGTTTAATTTCTGATAAATGAAAGCAGCTAAATTTGAAAACGTACTGTGGAAATGTGTGTGGCTGTTCACATCCAGGGTGAGAAACAGCTATCAAGCTTGAAGGCTTTTTAATGACACTAATATTTTAATGTTGACTGTTAAATGAAAGTGGTGTTTCGATTTTTAATGTGGAATATGGAACTGCTCCTAATGGTTTGGCTAGGACTTCTTGTTATGTCTCATAAATTTATGCAATCAGATTAAGCTATGAAAAAAGAGCTATTAGACCATATTCATTTTTGATGTAGTAAACCCCCCTGAAGTCAGAGGAGTAAAAAAGGTATAACTTTGATGCAGCCACTATATTTATAGCTAAGTCTAGGCTTAGATACAGGGTCTCTTCTGTTAGCTGTTCTTTTTATTTTGACAAAGAATTATGGATAGAGCTTCATATTTCTAAAAAAAAAATTACTTTTATAATAAATTAACATCTGGTCTTTTTCTATTATTTATATTGACTGAACTCTTACAAAACATTCATATCTCTTTATGACAGTGAATAATTATTTAAAACTATATTGATGTGTTTTATTAGGAGCCCACACACTACAGAAGATTTATCCTTCTCTTTCAAGGAAGAACAGTTTCTAGAATTAAAAGGATCATTGTTGGCAATTTTTTTTCCTTAAAACTTGGAGACCTTTTCAACAACTTCAAAAAATAATGGTGTTTATATATACTTATTGCTGTTAACTACTCAATAAATTACTGGAAGTTTAACCAAGCATCATATAAGCAGACTTTCTCCATGAGTCTATGCTACTTTGTCTTAAGTCACAAATGGAAACAAGACAGGAAACGCACATGCCAAAAAAAGAACCAGCTTTTGAAAGATGAATTGTGCTGCACTCATGGTTTGTGACTATTGAAAGCTGTTACTTTTCCTAACAGCTACTGGTTTTACTCTGGGAAATCACTAAGTCTTCATGCTACAGTTTTCCCTCCTATAAAAAATCTTCCTTCAGCTGCCTCTCTCTATCACATTCTTGTTAGAATGTTAATTCTTACTACGCATCTCAGACTGTATGGCCAGAGGAAGGTAAAAATCTTGATCTTAATCAGAGGCTCTAACTGGTAGGTGAAAGGCAATAATGAATGCTAATTAAAAGCTAAAATCCTTGAATTTTAGTTCCAGTTGTGTCTGAAAAATATTTGGCACTGTAGTCTTTAATGTTTCTCACAGGGGCTTTGTAGGATTATTGTAAATCTGAGTATTGTAATTAAAACAAGGATAATTTTATTGAAGCATGAAGAAAATATCTGAATGTCATGTTATCCTACAACCTTTTTGCAACTTATCATTTCTGGTCACTCAGGTTTTAAAAGTACATACAAATCTCCATTATAAATCATAGAATTTTCAGGGTTGAAAGGGACCTTTTAGATTATCTAGTAGCAACTCACCTGCCATGGGCACAGACACCTCACACTAGATAAGGTTGCTCAGAGCCCTGTCCATCCTGGCCTTAGAAACTTAGAAACCTGTTCAGTGTCTCACCACCCTCATGGTGAAAAATTTCTCCTTAACTTCCAATCTAAATCTACCCTCCCCTAATTTGAAACCATTCCTTCTAGTCCTATCACTACCTGACATCCTAAAAAGTCCCTCTCCAAGTTTCTTGTAGCCCCCTTCAGATACTGGAAGGCTACATTAAGGTCTCCTCAGAGCCTTTTCCTCTCCAGACTGAATAACTCCAACTCTCTCACTCTGTCTTCATAGGAGAGGTGCTCCAGTCCTCTGGACATCCTTGTGGCCTTTCTCTGGGCATTCTCCAGCATGTCCACATCCCTCATGTAAAAAGGGGGTCCACAACTGGATGTAGTACTCCGGGTGGGGCCTCACAAGAATAGAGTAGAAGGGGAAAATTTCTTCCCTTAGACTTCTGGCCATGCTTCTCCTGATGTAACCAAGGACCTAGTTGGCTTTCTGAGCTGCAAGTGTATGCTGACAGCTCATGTTGAACTTCTCATCCACCAACACCCCCAAGTCCTTTTCCTCAGGGCTCCTCTCAAGCCAGTCACTGTTCTGCCTATATCAGTGCTTGGGATTGCCTCAGCCCAGGTGCAGGACCTTGCACTTGGTCTTGTTGAACTTGATGAGGTTGGCATGGGCCCACTTCTCCATCCTGTCAAGGTCCCTCTGGATGGCATCCCTTCCCTCCAGCGAGTCAGCTGCACCACACAGCTTGGTGTCATCAGTGAACTTGCTGAGGGTGCACTCAATCCCACTGTTCAAGTCACTGACAAAGATGTTAAATAGGACCAGTCCCAACACTGATCTTTGAGGGATTTCATTTGTCACTGGCCTGCACTTGGACATGGACCCATTGACAGCCACTCTTTGGGTGAGGCCATCAAGCCAGTTCTTAATCCACCAAGTGGTCCACCTGTCAAATCCATGTTTTACCAGCTTGGAGACCAGGATGTTGTGCGGGACTGTTTTGAACTCTTTGCTCATGTCCAGGTAAATTATGTTGGTTGCTCTTCCCTTGTCTATTGATGTTGTGACCTTTTCATAGAAGGCCACAAGATTTGTCAGGCATGATTTGCCTTTGTTGAAGCTGCGTGGATTGTACCCAGTCACCTCTTCATCATTCTGCTGCTCCAGCAGTGCTTTAAGGAGGATCTGTTCCATGATCTTACAAGGCACAGAGGTGAGACTGACCAGCCTGTAGTTCCCTGAATCTTCCTTCTTTCCCTTTTTGAAAATAGGGGTTATGTTTCCCCTTTTCCAGTCAGTGGGAACTTCACTGGCCTGCCATCACTTTTGGAATATAATGGACAGTGGTTTAGCAACCACATCCACAATTTCTCTGAGTACCTGTGGGTGTATCCCACTGGTTCCCATGGACTTGGACACTTTCAGGTTCTTCAGATGATCACAAACCTGATCTTCATTTACAACTGTCAGTTCTTCCTTCCAGCTTTTGCCATTGTCATGAAATAAATTGAAGTGTCTGCCTTGTGATTTAACATTACTATAAATGCAATCTGTTTTTAAGAACAAATTTCTCAGGCCACAAGTACAAGTGGTTCTATATCAGAAAAAGTGAGGGGTTTTCTAACAGCTACCCTTGACATCTAAATTATGATACTGGTCTTTGTGTTTAATGATGTCCTGATGAGATTTATTCTGACCATCCAAGTTAAATCCTGCTCTGAATCACTTCCTGCAGAAGACGCAGTTTAGTTGATAAGTAAACAGTCAGGAAACCTATCATGAACAGCTTGCTAAAAAACATAAATAAATTAGTTGCCCACTAAAAACACTAAAATAACCTTTTCTGTAATGTGTTTGGCCTAAGCATAAACTAGTGTTGCCTAAAATTGGATCCTCAGAGGAAAGAATGAGTGCTCTCAGACATCAGTGCTGCATTAAAGTATAAGCTAGCTAAAGAAAATATAATTGCTTCTTTGAAAAATGCATGTATCAGAAATCATTTTTTAGAGAAAATAGAAAACAACTTAAATGACAAATGGACGGGAGCCATAACAGAGCTAAATGTGTATTACATTTCAGCCCAAAGCAGAGCACTTAGTTACAAATTTTAGACATTATTTCCACTTAAGTCTTCCTCTAAAACAAAATAGCCCCACTTTTTTAAAGACAAAAAAAGCTTATTTTAGCCTTAAAATCCAAAGATTCCAGGAAAAAACTGAGCTCATATATCTCTGTGGGTCAGTGGTTCCCCTAGTCATATCTTTTATAGTAGGCAGTGCGTGATTCTTCAGAGGAAGGGAAAAGTAAATTACTTGCCCAGAGAATTTTTTTGTTCTTAGTATCCAGAATGTGTGGGTTTCACTTTTACAGCCTATAGAAATAGTTTATGTTTTGCTTCATTCTGTTGTAGCCCTGTACTTCTTCTAGAACCAAAATCAATACAAAGTAGTATGAGAGCCTGCAAATAGGCTGTAGGAATAAAGTTGAGGTACTAATAAATTAAGAAAAAATTCTTCAGATTTCCAGATTAATTCATTAACAGGAAAGCACTGGAGGAGCACAAGCTGACTGACATTTTATCTCCAAAACAAAAGTCTTCATTCTTCTTATCACCTCTGCTCTATTCTGTATAACCAACAGGAGAGAAAGGAGCATACCAACAACTCTTCTCTGTTTGCAGCAGTGGAATCATATTCTTCTCAAGTGATTTAAAATCTATATTTGTAGGAGACACTCTTCCCTTTTAGATTAATTCTGTTAGTTGTATATCAAGGTTTCCATGGCAGCAAAAGAGCTATTTTACTAAACACGAGAAATATACCAACAGCAGTTTTGGCATCAGGAGAAGGGGAGAGCCCTGTATCTGATCATGAAAGTTTGGGGATTGTTTTGACAGAGCAAGGTGAAAAGTTAAAGAAAAACCCTGGTTGTTTTTATTTCTCCTCTTTCTCTTTTTCTCGTCTTAATGTTCTTGGAGTTAACTGACATTTTTATATTTCTTTTTTTTTTCTGTATTTTTTTTCCTATTTGATAAAAACTAATAAATGAAGGTCATGAAATGCTTATTTGAGTAGATTTCCAGAGGTGTGGAGACAGAACCAAATTATCCATCAAATAGTGATTTTTAACATGTGCCTACTGATTTAAGTCAACAGGCACGTTTGCTGAACTATTCATGTGCAGGAGAACTCGATCCCAGCAACATCCACCATCTTGCACAGATATGCACATGCACACACACGTGTGTGCACACATGGAAGCACATGAAGAGCTTAAGGTGGAATACAAGTCCCTGCAGAGGAGGAGTTGTCATCACATAAAAATTCATCTCTTATGAAGAGGTGGTCCTCCTAATTGGTTGTCTTCAGTTTGCACTGATGAAATTGTGACAGTTAAGCCTTATCATCCATCCATCCATCCATTCATGTTTCACACCCTTTGATGTAAGATTTTAGTTGTGCCCTAATGATGTCTTTGGCTACTGTACTAATAAACCTACAAAATGCTCTCCCACATTACCACATAAATCCTTTGCCACTAGAAAAAAGTATATGAGAAACATGTAAAGAATTTCAGGTAACATGCAAAAATGATACAACAGAAGCTTAAGAATAAATTGCCACAATTCAGAATGTGAAAAACATTACTTTCTGCCCCTGTCTACTTAGCCACCTAATCTACCAAGTATAAAAGGGGAAAAAACACAGAGAAAAGAGAACGTAAACTGTTGCAGTATAAGTCTGTGGTTTGGAAATAAAAAAAAAATCCCAAAACACTAGCTCCCTTGCTGGAGCTCATATATTTTCTGTAAATATACAAATATTTTGCACTATATAAAAATAAAAGAAATACAAATTAAATTACAGTTCCTCATGTGCTAGAGCCACTGGTATAAAAACACTGATATTAAAAAGATGAAATTTCTACTTCACTCCAACAGGAATTTAAACCTAAGGAAAGCATTTTTGATATAAGAGCACTGTCAAACAAATGGTCTGACCTTGCATGACAGAAGATGTGTGAAAAAAAATCATTTTAAGCTCCATGACTAAGCCAATCAATTTGCTATTCTGCTCCTCCTGTGTTTTTTGGAGATGCATTTCCTTCTAAAAAAGTAGAGCCAGACAAAAAGAAAAACATTATTTATAACTGAATGGCAACCTATCTGGCACAGACACAGAAATCCACTTGACATCCTATCAAGTACAGAAGAAACATAACTTCTTTGTGTTTAGTCTGCGCTGTTCTAGAACAAGATTTTTGGGGGATTCAGCACTTAAACTTTGCAAAAAGTGCAATTCACATTTCTCATTTATTCAAGTCCTTCTCTGATGTGCCTTTGAGAAGGGAACAAACATATTTGTTGCTAAGGAAGGTCATAAAAATATTTGAAGTTCTGTTTGGATTAGGATTTTGTGACATGAATGTAAAATGAAGTTGCTTTTTTCTCTGTCAGCAGCCGAGTCAGGAAAAATATTTGTGAGTAGCAGCTAATGTGGAAATTTGAACTTAATTGAGAAGGAAAAGAAAGATACCAGGACACCCAAAATTCATTCTTCACTTATTTAGATGCCACAGATGTCTTTACTGACACAACAAGAAAGCTTGCTCTTGCTTTCAGTTTGCTTAATAGGAAATTATTAATTAATTAGTTTACAGTTCCAGTCAAGATCTCACCTCTAATTGAAGTCCTATGGTGCTAAACATTGTAATATAGTATGGTCTTCCTGTTCTAAATACATGCGACAACAGGGTATTGAGGCAGTAAGTGAATCACTGAAAATCATATAGCACAGCTGATTCAGGCTCCAGTCCTTTGGAATCACAGTTCAGTGTCTCATTGAATGAACAACTCAGTTTGTGCAAAGGTTTGGTATTATTGAGGTTTTTAGTTCCTTTAGTATCTTAGGAATTTTCCAAAAGGCTGAGATTGTGCTTAATAAAAGTTTAAAAGAAAGGTGTTCATGTGAGATGGTTGGTCAGTGTACCAGAGCAGATTTATTCCTATGTGAGAATTTTACCCATTGGGATCCAATTATCTAAGTCATGGCTATTAGACAGTTACTAAGTTTGGATGTAAACGTGTGTGGTATTGTAATAAACCCCTCTGTCATTTTCTTTTCACCACCTTCAACAAAACTAGGCCATTGCTTCAGCCTATAAATATTGAGGTAGTGTAAGTTAGCAATAAATTTGCTCATGTAGTTTCTAGATTTAAAAAATACCACAAAAAAATCTAAAACAACAAACAACCCCAACAAATTCTACAGTGATAGAGAAATTACTTTTTAACACCGTATGTATCCTACTAAAGAAGAAAATTATCTGATATGATGGACGGAGGCAAATTTTAATTTTATGCATTTAGATCAAAAGTCATGAATCAACATAAAATTGAAATCAATAAGTAATTTAGTGTATTCCCACACCGTCATTTCAGTCAGTTCCTTTGGTCCCTTGCCCACATTTTTCACTTGACTGTTCAGAGTCTGCTCTCACTGGGAGTGAATCAGCTGTCTGGCACTGAGGTGAAGCACAGACACAGAGCTCACCAAGGGCTTCTCCCATCTCCAGGCAGTATGGCTGCAGAACTTCTGCTTCCATACTAACCTTGAATGGTACAGATGCAAGCTAGTCCCTGGTAACTGGCTTTAGTAATTTAAATTTGATGTTGTTTTAATTTGATGTGGCTAACTAATATGGCATAAGTAACCATAAACATGCAGAAACTTAACTAAAAGAGAGTGCACATGTCTCTCTGAATAACGGTTTCAGGATAATAAATCCTCTAAAGCATCGAGAAAAATATGTTTTGAAATAGAGAATAATCTAGGAGAAAGCTATCTGTGAAAAGGAAAATGCCATGGAAATAGGTAAGGAGTTGATAGAACATCTTCCGTACTGCTAAGGCCACATGCTTAGCTGATACGCAACAGCTTTATGCTGAAGACACTCTGACAACATTTAACTACAGTAAAGGATTGCACTGTTGTAACTTGAGCACAAACTTTAGGGGCATTTTCCTCTGATTTCCCTTAATCCCCAAGGTAGTTCTCAAAGGTGCTTTTTTAACACAAGGATAATGAAATGCAATTTACGAGGTACACTGGGCATGGGAAAAGGGAACATCAAATATGGTCATTGGTAATGACAGTATAGTGGTCAAAAGCCCACATTGACTTTCAACATGAGAGCCAGATTCCAAAAAAGGAGTGGATGCTTGTGGTAGAGAGAGTATAAGTGTCTAAGAACAAATGTGATTGAATGGGGTAAAGGAGTAGGGAGAGCAAGTGTCTGAAGAGCCACAGGCATCATGTTTTCCTCCAATTAAGTAACATAGAAGTCAAATGTCTATTTCTGATCAGACTCAGTGTTGTTTCTTTGGTTGTGCTATGGTCAGTTTTCCTTCTCTACCTTAGAAATCTGCAGTTCATGTACCAGGCATTTACATACTTGAAACCCTCTAGGGATAGTCCATTGGGTAGGAAAAGACATAAAACAATATAAGTTCAACATTCTTTACAGAGAAAATCAGCACATCTTCTAACAAAGGTAAACCTTCCACAATTTCTTATCCAATTCACAAACCCCTTTGGTTCAGCAAGTACAAGATGAATGACAGATAGCACTGAGCTAATTTCAAGAAAACAGAATCAAAGCAAAACCTTCAAATGGCCTATTATTCCTGAAACAACTGAATTTACACATATATTTGTCTTTATATATGAGGTTGTGTCATATTATATGGTTAAGACAGTTATTTTACTGATTACAAATTACATCAGTAAAGCCATCTAATGTATCACTATCAAAGCTTAACATGCATGTTAAATATTGGCATTAATACATTCTAAATTGATTAATATTTTATTAGGACAGTGGTTTATAAATTATTTCACAGGCAATCCAGAATTAATTTTTTGTTTTTCTTTCCTTTATTACCCCAATAATAAAATGGACCCCCCTTCCAAGCCCACAGTGAATCATTGCACTACCATCTTATACTTATTATCCATATAAGAAATGTTGATGTAATGATTTGTTACAACTTGATTGCTTTCTGCTTACATATGTAGAAGCTGTAATGTTGGCAAGAAAGAACAATTGGATGGTTAAGGTAGAGGGCTTAAACGGCTGCATTATGGCAGTCTCATTGACAGTATGTTGCAAAAGTTGAGAGAATCTCAGACCATAAAATTTCCTCAAAAAAACGATAGCCAACTAATACAATCATCGCTCATGTGTTCTGATAACTTTCTCCATTTACAGATTTCTGCTTGCAGACTGCAGGAACTACTTATTGTACTTCTTGTAGTATCATAGAGGAAGGCTTCGCTATAACTTCTGATTTTGTTTTCTTATGGAATAACATTTAAATTCCATTTAGTAAATGTGAAGTAAAGCTGACGCTGATATGTTGATTTCACGGAGGTACATATAGATTGTTTCTTAGAGGACTGCTCACAATCATGTTACACATGAACTTAGCCAGTACAAATTACTGAGACTGAATTCAGGAAGAACATCAGCCCCATGAAGACAGGATGCCAAGGGAAGTTGTCACTTTTCACTGCATAGAGGGGAACTATGGTTAATATAGCAAGGAGTCGTGAAGTAAAGCAGATGGAAGAAACATTCTGAGTGTTAGGGAGGAAGCCAGAGCAGTAAGTAGCAAAGGGAAATCACTTGTTTTGCATGAGCAGTCAACATTCTGGTTAGATTTTAGGGTCAGATTTCATAAATATCAATTTTCCAATCCTATATTTTTTTTAATATTAAGCCAAAAGCATCATTATAATCTCAGAGGGATTAATTATGAGAGTTTGTCACTTGTCTGGTTAAACCAAAACCTGAACTTATCAAAAGAAACGTATATATATATATTTAAGCTTTTCCACAAGCAAGACAGCAAAGCCAAATAACTCTACATTAAAGACAGCTGTGACTTCACCTACATGGTCTCAGTTCTGCACGGACTGGCAGTGCTACTGCACCTTGGAATTTTTCAGGTACTAGGGCTACAGCATCTTAGAGAGAAGCACACTGAAGAGGGATGAGGGACTGCCACTGAGCTCCTTCACTCTCCTGCAACACTACTGAATAGTCCCATCAAGTCCTCTAGGTGGGACTGTGAAATGCTTCAGCAGTAGCAACCACAAACCCCAACTGCTTACTCCTGTGTACAAGCAAAGAGAACATGTTCCCTACTTGTGTTCTTCATACTCACCATAACGAACTGGCAAAGAATCAGTGCAACTTTGACAGGGTGAATGCTTGTGGACTTGAAAGAGTCTTCATCTGATTTTCCAAAACACAAAAAAATATGTCATGCTATCCTATTTCAAAATCTGTTAAAAGCTAGCACCTTTCACTGTGACTAATATGCAGCTTTCCTGCTGTTCACTAGGATGACTAGTGATAATGATAATGATGAATATCCATTCAAAATAGCTGCAATTTTTGGAAAATGGTTCTCTTTGACTCATTAAGTACACAGACTTCACTAGCACGATATTGTGTCAAAAGCTATTGCTGAAGAACACAAGCTACTACTTCATTTAAACAACACAGGATAATTTTAAAATGACTGAATGTGTCTGGGGGTTGAAAATGTAAAGTGAAAATAATTTTTCCCTCTTTTAAGACTTGTCTTTACATTACCAAGAAGATGTTAAGATTAATCTCACTGCATTCATATCTCAATTTTATATTCATAGAATTTTGTGATTGCAATAAATATTTTGAAAAAGTAGTATCCCCAGTACAAGAACTGCAGCTGATGTGATAACTGCATATGGAGAGAACCATGGCAGTTTACTTGAAACAATTAACCTGGAAATGTAAGAAATAAAATAACTCATTCACTCTGTAATCCTGACATCAACCAAAATAGACACAAAATAATAATACACAATCAAATCCGATATTACATGAGGCAGCAAGCAAATGTGACTGGCTCTAAACTAAGTTAATGCATAAGCTGTTTCCCACGCTGAATTAAATCAGATGGCAGATAGTTAACTTCAGGCACGATGTGTCTCACATCACATATTCAAGCTTGGTATATAATGAAATGAGTAACTGGCATTTACCCAAGAAGTGCTTGTATTAAAATGATGCTCAGAAGAAGCAAGCAATATAAAGCAGGCATAAAAGCTAGCAATGTCTAAGTTATGCTTTTTTCCATCAGTGAACTTTAAGAAGTTTAGGCAACAAATAAAGAAGCAGAATAAAATACAGAGGAACCAGTGTAGCCAGTCTCAAGTATCACAGTAAACAGGGGAAAAGGAAGAAGGAAAAAAAAAAAAGCAAATAAAATATAGATAAAATTAAATACTACATGAATAATTGTATAATATAATAGTTGATATAAAAAAGAATTTACTGTATCTATCCATCCTTCTTTTAACACTGTCAGTATGTACTTCTGATTCTGTCTTAGAATAGTTTCTTTAAAATTTAGGAAGGGCCATGGTCATTTTTCCCCCTCTGCTGTTCTGGTTGCATCCTTTCTGACTGACTGCTTGTTCCTAAAGCCAGTGTCCTCAGGGAGAGGAATCATCTTCCCATTCAGTTCCAGTCTGGGACTGACGGATGTGAAGAGAGATGGCAGTCTGAGGGAGTCTGCAGCATGGAAACATATTCAGCATGGAAAGAAAAGGACTGTTCACTAAAAACCATTTTGGTTTTTTTCTGTCAATCAGTTAGGGAGGTGCATTAGTGCTTGCTAAAGCAATCCAGAATTACTCCTAAGTGGGAAAATAAAGAGCTATCACTTGTCATTTTAATAATTTAAAACTGAAAAAGAATAGCCCAAAATGTTGTGATTTTCTTGGAATTAAAAATATTGTTTTAATAGTGCATATTGAATTAAGCCTGTCTTCATTTGCAGTATTGTACTAAGAAGGAAAATTTATCCAAACTAGATCTGTTTTTCTCCATCAGTTAAAAATGCATTAATAAAAACAGGCATACCAAATAATCTGACAAGGGCTAATGATAACAACAAAATGTATTCTAACTTTACAATTATATGGACATGTCTGCACAGCCCTTCTTGTTACCTGCATCCTTGAAAAGATCGCCCCAGGCTTGCAGCCTGCCAGTTAAACTAAGACAAGACAGAAAAACAACTCTTAACAAGGAAAATCTGAATTTCTTGCATACGTTCCTGGTAGTAAATACAAGGGGTCTACACATACATCAACAAAGTCCACATTTGCTATCCTGCTTGCAAGCCACATCTAAGTATGTTTTCCAGGTGACCAAAAAGTAACTTGCTTTTCCTGGGTAACAGTTTTATCTTGTTATATTTGAGGCTGCTTCAATGACACTAAAAATACAGACCTCACGATTACATGCTAGGCTGACAGAATTGAATCCTCTCTACATTATGGCTCAAATTTCACAGTATACATGATGTCAAATCTAGAAAATAATTTTATTTCTTAAAGTGGATGGGAGATGTGATTTAAACTGCCTGGGTTGGAATACTCTAATCAGTCATCCGAAATAAATTTTATTATTTAAGACTTATTCAGAGGCAGATAAGCTAAAAGCCTATTTTTATACAATAAAAAAGTTTATAGGTTCTCATAAACATTTAAATTACTTCTTCATACATGTTCTGCACACTGATTTCTTTTGTTTCATATGTAGTATTTCCTGTTGTTCTTCGTGACTGTGCTCATCAGTTTGTATTGGAAAACACTCCACAATGGGGTTTTCTTAGTCAATAATAGCACCAGCCTGAAACTACTCCCCATAGATGCCCTGTGATGAAAATGTTACTTTGATTCATAGGTTCAAATTAACATAGAATATTATCATAGAATAATAGAATGGTATAGATTGGAAGGGACCCTAAAGATCCAGCCACCCTGCATGGGCAGGGACACCTTTCACTAAACCACGTTGCTCAAAGCCCCATCCAACCTGCCTTTGAACACTTTTAGAGATGAGGAATATACAGCCTCCCTGGGCAACCTGTTCCAGTCTCTCACAGCCCTCACAGGAAAGAATTTCTTCCTAATGTCTAATCTAAATCCACTCTCTTCCAGCTTAAAAACATTGCACCTAAAATTAGTAAATATTACACCTAAACTCTCCAACAGTGCCTGACTTTGTGTAGATAAATACTCTATGTTGCAAATGGTTTCTTTATTTTACTGTTCTTTGGTGATAGCATGGGAATACCTTCAGAAGAAAATAGGAGTGCAGGAGATCACACCTCCCTCCTCACATGGTCAGAACCTATGGGTAGTTCCCAAATCCTACAGGCTTATGTTTTATGAACTACCAGCTGCTCTGTGCTTACAACACTCAGTTGTAACACAACCTGCATGTGGTTATCCAAGGTTATGACATACAAATGCCCTGATATTTCTCCCATGAAACTGTGCATGCTCTGCTGCAAACTGTGGCCTATGGACACAGCATAAAGTTCACTTCTCTATCAGGTAACCATGCAGTTCACTTCTCTATCAGCTAACCTGTCTCATGTAGAGGGGAAGTCATAAGGGTCACAGCATCTCAGGGAACAACTCTGGAGCCAGAGCAGATACATGAGACTTTATGTTTAACTGTATCTTCCTGAGAAGCTCTGCTACAAATATCTCTTCATACCTGGCACCCTAGAGCAGAAGAAAGTAAGACTCAGTGACATGAATCTTCCAATAAAACTTCAACTGACCTTACGTGTGTTATGTTTTCCAACTTCTTCTGGAAAAAAAAAAGATATTTCAATAGATTGTTTTTTTGTTTAGTCATTTCCTCTTGAAGTCAACATGCTGATTTCCTGAATTCAGGAAAAAAACAAGAACAGAAAAGAACTACTGGACCTGAATGATTGGTTAAGGGCATTTTCAGAGACACAGGCAAACTTAGGTATTTTTATCTCCTTCCATGCCCTTATGGGTTAGAAAAATGAGCCAAGTCTTTCAGAATTCTGTATTCCACTTAAATTGGCTTTTGCCTCAAAATGCAAGTCTTTCATGCCAACACATACAGAATGTAAAATTTGCCAATTGGATGACAAGCAGGAAGAAAAAGATTGCAAATGCTGTTGCAAAGATAGGAGATAAAATACATGGCCTGGTATGAGTTAAATGTGTAAAGATTACTGCCATGTATATTTACTCTGTGTAATCTGGAATTTACTGGAATAATGACAGCTTTTTACACATTTAAACACTTTTTTCCTGTTACTTTAAAGGATTACAGGCAAACGCAAATAAATGCTTTCCCATTCTATCCTACCAAAGTTAAAAAAAAAAAAAAAGGTACAAGTTTTTAATTGCTGTTTTCTTTCTGATTTCAGGTAGCAATTATGCTTCACCTCTGAACCTCTTCTTATTGTGATAACTTCAGTTGTTCTTGCCTTTGTAAAAATGTGAAGACCCTAATCCTGAAAATAACCCTAGCTGTATCTCTGGACAGATCCAGAGATAAGATTAAGTCTTAGATATCCCTATCCTGTTACTGACAGACTGGCTTGTCTCCCAGTTGGAGTCACTGATTTGCCCTAAGATTAACCCAACTCTACCGAATTTAAAAAGGGATTTTTCATTTTTTCACTTATTTCATGGGTTGTAAGAAGTTAGTGATGTTGCTTTCACTACTTTCTGATGTTAGGAAAGAAAAGGAATTTTTTCTCTCTCAGGGAATATGTAAAGCACTAGAGAAGTTCACTGCTGGGTTCAGGAACTGAATTTTGTATTTTTTTTTTTCTTGAAAAAAATTTTGGGCTCACAAAGTGAATTTCTTATCTGCTAAGATATATTCTGTAACTTGATTAAATATTAATGCCCAATAAGAATCACCATTTCTCTGTGCTTTTAAAAAATAGTTGTCCCTAGAATGTGCCATAAAATTATTCTTTTTTTTCCCTTTAAGATTGATTTAAATACTTTCAAAGATTACATCAGCATTGAAGCTTTTCATAGAAACAGTGACATATAGGTCAGGAACATGTCAAAATGACATTTAAATGTCAGACCAGCACTTACTTTATTGAGATATGAAGTAATGTCTGCCTATTCACTGAAAAAGTATTTAAGTCTATTTCAAGTGATAAAAGACAGTTCTCTAGAAATGATGGCTTTCAGTGGCTCCAAGGAGATATAGAATAGAAAATGCAATAGATTTGATAGGGAGAAATATTGAAGAATAAAATTAGAAATTGTCTACTGCTCTGACATGAAGTCAACATGACCACATTACATCTGTAGCTGCACATAGTATTAATTAAAGCGAAGAAAAAACAAATAAAGGACTTACTTTTGTGAAGCACTGTAGCCCAAAAATGATAGAAAAGATCAGCTGCCATGAAGCTGGGGACAGATAAAATTTCTATAACATAGCTAAGCCAACATTGCATGCACCCATTTGTAATGAAAAGTAAATGCAGAAGGGGAGTAAAGGAGTTCTATGCTGGGAATCTGCAGTCAGAGACATGACAGAGAACAGGGAAAGAAAACCCATGTTATTCAAATGCAAGGACAGAAAGCTGAGGAAAACTAAGGACTGTTAGCTGAAACATTATGGACCACGATCTGATTTAATACATCCAAATACTGCCTTCCATCCATTTATACTGCCTTACTTACCGCTTTTACCTCTTAAGTACCATCCTGGGTGAAGACCCTCCTCCTTCAGAAGGATGTCTTCCCACCAGGGAAAATGAAATGGGCTTCAGAACCCTTAAGCATTTCTCCAGCCACAGGACAGTGTACCAGTGAGCCTCATACAAGTGCCTGTCTGCCTGGAAGAAAATGACCCAAATTCATTAGATAATTTCTCCTACGCAGGTCAAAGAACAGGGAGGTGATTGTTCCCAAAGTAGTCTGCTCCTGAGAAACTGTGCCTTATGGTTGGGACTTACATTGAAGAGGCTCATGAAGGACTTTCTCCCATGGGAGGGAGCCCATGTTGGAGTAGGGGCAGACTGTAAGGAATCTTTCTCCTTGAGGAGAAAGGAGCAGCAGAAAACAGCCTGTAACATCTGTACTGTAAACCTCACTCTCTGGTCCCCCCTTGCCATTGGTAGGGAGGACATATAGATATCCAGAACAAAGTGATTCAGGCTTGGGAAGAAAGGAGGGACAGGGAGGAAAGTATTTAGGCTCTGTTTTGTGTTTTCTCTTTGCCCTGTTTGATTTGAATAACGATAAATTGATTTTTTTCCCAAGTTGAGCCTGTTTTGCCAGTGACTGTAGCTGGTAAAGAACACCCTCAGAGTTCTTGTCTTAACCAATAAGATTTTAGATGGATTTCCTCCTCACCATCCCAAAGTGGGAGAAGGGGAGTGAGTGGCCATGTGGCCCTTTGCTATCAGCAGACTCAAACCACACCACACACTGACATCCCTACATACCTATCGGTAAATTCATCACCTTATTGATTTTAAAATAACTCCACTGTAACCCATCCATAATGGCTTAAAGACTATAGAAAGAAGAAATAAAAGATTATAGAAAGAAGAAATAAAACATCCTCTCCATACCTCTAGATTCTAAGCATGTTTATTCCATGCAAAGACTTTCTTATACTAGCATGCATATAAGATTTTCCCACTTTGCCAAGAGCAGTGCTACAAGGAGACGCTCTCTCAGAGACAAAAGCAACATAGACAGGTGTATATGTACACATATGACACTGGAACCCACACACATTAGTAAGAGCTGTCACTTACTAGCACTGGCTGATACACTCTTTTGGGCAGACATAGCTATGTTTCTCTTGAAGACACTCAGAACAGTCTGGAAATCTCTGCAGGAACTGTTGGTCAATTCAGACATGACCACAGACATGCAATATAAAGCCCATCAAAAATCTTACAGTCAGGATGTAGTCAAAAACGCAGAGGTAGGGTGAGGAAAAAAAAAGTTTATATTGTTTTGCAAGCATAGTTCTGACTGGCACCATGTCCACAGACTTCTTCATCAGATAAAGAATTAAGATGATCTGCTTCTTTTGAATATTGGTTTCTATTTCTATTTTCTTCCATTCACTTTTGGAAATGTGAGATTTTGGTTCATAATTCCCAGTGCCATCACTGCTTTTGAGTATGTGTCCAACATAGAACTGCAGATCTGATTTTTCAAATTCAATTTTCTGGTCTTGACCCAGCACTAGGATTTTGAACTTCAGTCATAGCCATCTGTTTTAGCCCATTTTACTTCTGAGCTAAAGTACTGTGTTGACTGTTGATTTAAGTATTACCATCAAAGAAATCAAGAAAAGGTGATTTTTAACATAGATTTATGAAAGTGTGACTTAACAGAATTCAGTGGGAAGGTCCAGTCTATTGCTTATCATGTGGAGGGTACACGTAGCAGGTGGAAATTCAGTGACTTATACAGGGGTCAAGGGAAATGATTTTTACAGGGATAGAGAAGACTGAGTTGCGAATGGGCTGGAGTGATTTGGATAGGGATCAGGAAAAATAATGAGGAAGGCCCTTCCATTGAGTCACAAGATTCAGTCTTGCAAGACAAACCACTCTTGGGGTATGACACTCTGAGGCCAAACAGGTGCTCTAGCAGAAGCTGTTGCCTTCAGGATTAGTTAGTCTGGGTCAGTGCTACTACTGCTCCAGACTCAGCCAACCTCTCCTCTGGCCTGCTCTGCAAGTTAGCCCAGCCTGGGCTCGAGACCATACCTTTTATTGGCCTCCTAATCTTGCCAGACCTAACCAGGCACAGGTGGGTTGAATACAGGCTCATGCCCACTGCCTGGTAATTAGTGGCACCTGATTGTTGCCTCATTTCATTACAATTCAGAGTGGACACCATTGCTTTCTAAACTTCTCAGACAGGAGTCTTGGTACATCTAAATCCACTCCTACTCCCAGACTTGGTCAGTGATTTACATCTAAGGGGTTTAAGTGTAGAGATTTCAGTGTAGTGCTTAACACATAATAGTCTGTCTGGTGTGATTTGAATGATCAGTAAATTATGATTGATTAACACTATTATAATGTGTCACAAAATTAAGTCATATAACTTCCTAATAAAATAATCAAGAAACTGTTATAATCAAGGCAGAAGTTCAAGTAAAAATCTAACGAAGTTTCTGAACTTAATTGTGCAAAAATGCAATACACATTGACATAGAGGTTAACCTGTTAAGATGTTAAATTTTGGTACCTAATTTCACAAAAGAAGATGTGTCATTCCTCTCCGTAGTCCCTTTTATTTCACCACCACTACCTACTTTTCAAAATACAAGTTAACAGGTAAGGAACTGAAGCACAGGGAGTGAAATGATTTGTCCCCCATCTAGAAGCAGAAATGACAAAGGTGAGAAGAAAGTTAGGTCTCCAACATACCTGCTGGCCATGTAACTTCACCACTCTGTCCAAAATTTAAATCAGGCTTAATTTCACAGTCTTAAAGCCTCTTGATTTTCCTCTAATCTCTTCATTATGAAGTCAGGGGTTTTGTCCAAATTAGCATTTTGATTCTGGAGTACTGAAATATCTGTCCTGACATGTGGGTGACAAGTAGCTGAAATAGCTTGATATACAAGTACATACGGAAACAAAAAATTGTGACAATTCACAGGCGATTAAAATGTCTTTGTTGCTTTATTTGGTAGGTCCTGCTGGTCCCTGGGGAAACTAAAGCTCCTTGGATGATTCTCTTCTACTTCAGATGCTGGTTTGGTAGGAACTGACTTTAAGCAATTTTGATGTGCAGCTTAGCTCCTCTTTTTATCTTGTCTTTTTATTCTTGTCTTTTCTGTGCATCCACATGCACCACCTTATACATGGATTCCTACAACCTCATAGGATGCTATCAATCTACTGAAGAAAATGAGAGATAATGAGATATGGAAAAAATCATAATAAGGACAAAGAAGTGGAATTTGAACCCAGCCAGACATAATAAAATGAAAGACACATCTTTTATTAGTATTACAATGTATTTCTAAAGAAAGTATCAGGCTCTTTAGCTCTGTGTTTCCTCAAGACTGCTTTTCCTGGAAAATCTGCCACTGTGAAACGTGTTCTTGGGCCTCAGTAGGAGAACCTTGACAAAATCCCACTATCTGCACTATTTTGTACATCAACTCAGACCTCCTGTTCCCACTAGTAGGGAATGTCTTTCTTAATGGGAGCCTAAAGTGCTGTGGAGCATCTTCAAGCCCACACTTTCTGCAAGGCAACTCTGCTGATCCTGGGCACAAACCCAGTGCTGTAGGAGAGAGTCAGGTTGCATGTCTATGAGTGCTGTCTCTCTCTGATGTGTCTCTGCATCAAAGTGAAGGTGCAACAGGGCAGCAGCCATGCTGTAAGACCCAGAAGTAGAGCTCCAGAGAGGTGGGAAGAAGCAGGAAAAGCTCGGTGGGTTCTCAAGTCATACTCTGTGGTTTGTCCTCTCTTCTAGCCCAAAGTGGACTGCACTAGCCATCTGAGAGATAACAGAAACACAGATCTGAGTCTGGATAGCATCTCACTGAAACCATGGGGGCTGAAAGGACAGTGGCCTGGGATAGAAGGAATGAGAGGCAGGTGAAACACTGGGTTAGGGAAAGAGGTCAAAGACCCTGAGTGTCAGGTAGCATAGAATGGGAACTGCTGTGCTCAGTGCTGTGCTTACTCTGGATTTGCAGATAAGCCCCCATCAGTTCAGCATGAACCCTCATCACATAAAGGTATGAAGAACACCTGCAGTTTGCCTGGGATTCTGCCTTGCTATGTCCAGTGGATTAGCCTCAGCCAGCAGCCAGATGCCCACCCAACCACTCTTTCAGTCCCTGTCTTCAACAGGACAAGGAGAGAAAATAGGATGAAAGAGATCACAGGTAAAGTGTCACACTTTAAAAGTATGTATAATATTGTCTCATCTCACACTTCCTTACCTGTCAAGTCCGTTAAACATTACTACTTCAAAAACATTTGTTCTAGAAGTTGGAGGTCTGCTCTTTTCCCTTCTTTGGTCTGTGACATAACTGTAAAGTCCACAGGGCTGCAGACTCACAGACACAAAGTTCTCTCTCCATGATTTCAGCTACCTGGACAGGTGCTAAAAACCAATACTAGCAAGGTGTCATCTTGAGCCTTATCATAACTGCTTGCTCTCCTCTCCTGAGGAGGCTCATGGTATCGGACGACATTTCTGCCTGCATCAGCATAGGCACTAAATTTTACTTGAGTAAAGTTAATGGAGATTTACATCAGCACTAGCAGTGTTTGAATCAAGTATTATTTGCAGAACAAGGGCCAAAGGAAAATTCAGAGGAACTGATAAGTTCCTCCGAGAAAGTGATAAAGTTACTTTGAAATTCTGTTCCTTTGACAGATTTCTCACATCTAATATTTTATTACCATATATTATTCCTTTTCCCATTTTATAGAAACTTTGATACTCGAATTCTGGGTATAAATTTCAAACATTGGAATATTTTGAGCTTGTAGGTTCCTAGAAACTGAAGACTGACATCAGTGATGAAAGACGGTAAGTATCACATAATAATTCATAAATGAAATACTAAAGATAGAAGAATTTCACAAAAATTAATGTATCTCTCAATCAACTTTCAGCGGGAGAGAATAAAATAGATTGTAAAACTTTTAACAAAAATTAATTTGCAGGGGGGTTTTTTTGTCTGGAAATAAATGGTGAAAAACAATTATCTCTGCAGAAAAATACATGATTCATGTTTTTAGCTATCAATGAATATCTTATTACAGCAAAGAAACTATTAAAAATGGGGTAGCAGGTATAAAACAGTATTTTATTAGTTTTGCTAGAAAAGAAATACAATGAACAGCAGCAATGCAGAACATCTCAGTCTTTAACCAGTCTGTTTTCCTGACACAGAGTAGAGAGATTCAATTCCAGATGGAGGATATAACTATTTACCTTCTTAGTCCTACTCTTTTTTTTTTTTTTTGATAAATGTCCACTTGCACCACTCTGTCTGTGAAAGTTTCTGACAAATGGTTATAAAATGTTTTGCAGATTAAACAGAAAAACCAACAAAACAAACACTTTCTTAACAGAAGAGTAAGTATTATTAAATTGTGTATCTAGGTTACACTATTGATTTTATGGGTGAGACTCGGAATGGCCATTCATAACCTATATATGGGATAAGGAAGTATAAGAGCTCTTTTCTGGGGCCATTCAGACTTTGACTGTCAGTGACGTGACAATCAATGAAACCTTTTGCAAATCATCTCTGAGGGATATATCCAAGATAGCCTTCCTGAGAGAAAACCAAAAGAACAGATAATTCAAGTTACAGTTTGCAATTTTCCAGCTCCCACTAATTTGGCAAATTCCAACTGTTATTTCTGCTGGCAACTGGTAAACTGATGGAGACAGGTGATTGAGCCAATATTTGTAGAGAGACTTTTGTTTCTCCTTTAAGAAAACACACACTCACTCAGAGTTTAGTCTCAGTCCACATATTTCAATATCTCCTTGTCTTGCTTGTCTTATTTTCAAGGGTTGGCATCCAGGGGCTGTCATGCTGATTCTCAATAAATTTGACAGGTGGTCAGGTCATTTTTCAGAATTAAATGACATTCAACTTTCACATTTTTCCTTTTCTTCACAGATAAACTAATGCTGAAGCCTTCCTTTCACATACAGTAAAAGAATTTTCATGTCAAGCTCACCACTCTTTCCATTTAACTAAATTGCAATGTGACTGGGACATATCACAATATGCAGTATTACCCATGTCATAAAAAAATACTTGGGCTGTCAAGAATGTTATATATGCACTATCAAAAAACAAAAAAAAACCCCAAAAAACCAAAACAAAACAAAAAAAAACCACCACAAAAAAACCAATCAGTTGCTTTCTGCATGAACTTTGTATCAAAAGTCCAGCCTATGTGCATAGAGAGTTGCTTGCTGAAGTTATGAACTTGGTCTTTTTCTAACACACCCATGCAGACATTTATAAGCTGTTTGATGAACTGATTCATTAGGCCAAAAATCATCAAATGATTAGTTATGTTAGTCACATATGCAAACAGAACCACCAGGCCTTTCTAAACTGAGTCTGCTACTGATGATCAAGACTGCTTATAGACTTGAACCTTATCATAAATCTTGATGCACTAGTAGCAGCATTATAAGTATTCAGTTTAGGCTCAAGCGGTCACATTTCCATACTAATACAACACTTTCCAAGAAACAATGAGCAATACACTTATTTATCCTCTTAAGAAGTTACAAAAAGTAACTTGGATAAATATTTACTGTAACTCATATTAGCATATCTGTACAGGGAATACTTGGGAACCCTCCAAAGTGCTACCTCTGAAGCCAATTATGATCCTTGCAGTATGGTCTGCCATTTATAATGAGAAAACATGTGTGATCTACTCTTGTGTAATTAGCATGTATTTATAATGCTGTAGATACTTTTATTTCTGTGTAATTTTTATTGTAATGCTGAAGGCAGAGAGAACAAACTCCTTGATGCTCACTTTCTCTCCATGACTGAAGTCTTTACTCCAGTGCAGCAGAGAAGGGGAACAGCAACAAGGGAGGAAGGTTTCTGGGTCGTCTTCTGCGTGAGGGAGGGATGTCCACAGGGCATAGTGGAGCCTTGACCTTCTAAGACACAGCCACACTGCAGCTTGACAGTCAGGGCAGTACAGAGACACTGGGCATCTTGACAACACATTTATGAATAAATCAGCTCATTGCACTTGGGAGGTGGTGGTTTGAGTCTTTTTAAAGAAGGAAGAATATTTCTAGTTTTCAACCTTGATCTATTTCTGAGACAAGAACATAACATATTATAAGACTATGCAAATGCCACTTTTCTTTTTAAATGGTAATTATAATGTCTGTAATTCATACTATTATTCGCACTGTGTGACATTATGTTAAATTCTTTTTCAGTTAATTTATTGTTTGCTACTGATCTCTAATACCCTTCAGACACTCTTGAAAAAAATTATTTGGGGCTCTATTATTTTTTTTTTAGTGAATAAAACTCCTGAAATACGAGCAGATGACCACCAGCAATATTTTTAACAGGAACAAGCTTGGAGCTTCAGGGTTGGTTTATTTTTAACATTACTGGAAGAAACAGAAACAAAGCTATTGGTGAACAAGCTTTTTAAAACTCTCAAAAGAAATCAATATATTATTTTATACACAGACACTGTTTTGAAAGGCTCTTCTCTGATTACTCTATTAAATTATGTAAAACTAATAGAATCACAAAAATGTGTTGGTTAATCTTTCTGCTACTGTTTTTTAAATCTTTAACACCTCAAGTATTACATCATCAAATTCTTGAACAGAGCTGTATTAATGGGGATAAGCTGGAGCACGAGCTGAGAACAGACTGACTGTTCCTGTTGGAATATCCATCAAGGAATGGGGGGGAAGTAAAAAAATAAGAGTGCCCTATTTTGGATTAAATTAATCCATTTTCAAAGTTGATAGAATCATTTTGAAACAAAATGTTTTAAAATTGAAATTACAGTACCCACACTTGTTAATATGCATTTCTCAAAAATCAGTAATGACAAGTGGTTTCTTATAGTAGCAAATCTTTGCAAACATCTCTGTGAAAATTCAGTTATTGAAATCAGAATTCAGAAATGCCAAATAATCAATAATGCAGCAGCTAGCTTTTGCCTGGCATTTTTTCTTCATCTGTGTTCAGCTGCTGCTGCAAACCATTGTGCTCTGAATGGCAGAAGTTCAAAGAGTTAATGATATTATCAACATATATTACATTACAATATTTCTGCTTCACAGCATGTTAGCTGTACTCATTCAGTCACCTCTGCCCTCTACTCCCATTTTAGGTTGTGTCTGTAACAACATATAGCTTGAAACTTATATTAAATAACAGTTTTAGTCACAGTTAAATTTCAAAAGTAAGATTTAAATGCAAATCTGAATATTTTAGATCAGCATGTTAAAGAGGGATGTGAACACTTTTCAACATATGATCAAGTAAAATAAAATAAAATAGTTGTAAAAACTACGATGGTTTTGCCCTTATTTTCCTGAAAGAAAATGAAACTATGCTTTATGTAACTAAAATATCCATATGAGTGGTTATGTATACTCATAAAGCCTTCCTTATTTACTGTTTACATACAATGTTAACTATGTATATGTAAAAGACAAAGTCAGTAGTTAAATGTTGTGTTTACTTTTGCTTTACAAGAAAGTCTGGAAGAAACCAGCGTAATCTTAAGGGTGCATATCAACAATGCCAAACATCATCAGATTGTGACTAATGCTCCATTTTATATTTAAAATATCTTCATCTTGTATTTGTTTTGGGCTATACAGGGTTAGGTTTCTGTGTGGGCGTTTTGGAGCAAACATAAGCCAGTCTGCTTCACAGCAGTTTGAGAGCTCTCTTCTCCACAAATCGCCCTCCTACTGCCTGCTTCCCATCTTCTCAGCACCTTCACCTCTCATGAACGAGACTCCATGAGTCATTTAACATCCTTCTTCAAGAAGGCTCAGACTCTATAGCCCTACATGTGTGATACAAGATGCCTCCTCCAGACACTCTACATAAACAGTCTCATGAGCTCATTTCCCACTTTTGAGAATCTGAGAAAATTACTCGCATCTTTCTTTACCTCTCATTTTTATCTCACTGTCACTTCATGTGCTTCTTCCTCTTCCTGCTCTTTTCACTGACAGTGAAATCAACGGGTGATGCTCATGAGTCAAATTGTGTACAAGGCTGCAAAATACACACTCCAGGCTTGACAGGATCTTCCGGACAATAAGTCCATTTCTGCAAAAGTGGTAGGAGACCATACATCACAACAACTCCATTGCAGTGGCAGGCAAGCAATGAAAATGCAATAATATCAATAAAATATGCACAGAGACTACGATGTTCACTAGTTTTGGGCTGCATCATTGATAAGATGTCAGTGACAAACCACTAGGAGTTGCCACAAAGCTGTGACACATTGAATTTTCTGAAATTGGGTCTCTGGTTGTACTGCTATTAAAAAAAGAAAACAAGCATTTTTCCTCTGCACCGGAGAGCTGTTGGCTAAGGAGTCAAGTAATGCAGAATTTGTGCTGTTTAATTTTAGCACTGCAAACTACCTAAAGCTCCTATAAAATAAGAGCTCGTTAGGGGCAAAATTGACAGTGAAGGTATTTTCTGCAGCTAAACTTCCAAGTCAAAGTGCTTGTATCTAAAAAGATGAAGGC
This sequence comes from Phaethornis superciliosus, assembly GCA_023637945.1. Lineage (NCBI taxonomy): Eukaryota > Metazoa > Chordata > Aves > Apodiformes > Trochilidae > Phaethornis > Phaethornis superciliosus. The sequence goes on from JAJQWJ010000003.1 coordinate 31,265,990, forward strand.
GAGATGGCAGGAGAAAGTATGCTAATAATATATGAACATGTTTTCTGTATTGACAAGGGGCTTCTTAATAGAAAACCCTCCAGCAAAAGCTTAATCTGTTTCTGATGTGCAGCATCACCTAAAATCTTAAGGTGTAAGATTTTAAGATGCAACCTTACTTTCTTTCCAAAAGATTTCGAGAATCACCAAAAAGGAATCAGTATGCCTAGGTACTGCAAGATACTATAGGATTCAAAATTTATATTTATAACTAGAGTGAACTCAACGTTCTAGTTGTGAATGGAAGGCAAGAAATCAGCATGTGAAAATTAAAAAGGGAATACAGAAGTGTGTGAATTTTACAACTTTATGCTCTGTGGCTTTGGCAGAGTTGACTCTTGACTACATTTCAGTGATATTCTGTTTGAAAATATCCTATTTCTCTATCTCCCTGTCTGTAGCATAAGGTTCACTCAGCTCTTAAAAAGTGTAGAGGCACTCTTCCATATAGACATCCTCGGGCTATGCCACACAAGCAGAAGAGGACTTAGCAACTTAGGGTTGTTCCATTATAGGCTTCATTTTATCCATATATATAGGGATTTATTTATTTTTTAGTGCAGCAGCCTCCAGAAAGTAGTTGAGAATGACTATGTAACTGAGAAAGAATCTGCCTGAGTTTAGTGGGGCAACTGTTAGATTGGCTCTCATGCATACAAAGGGAGTCAAAAAGTGCCCTTACTTTTATTCTTTTGAGAGAACTGAAGTGGAGGAGACTGAATGATTTGTCCCTGTCAAAAACTGGGAATGAGCCTTTTTCAGTGTGAAGTTCAACCTCTATTTCCTGAGTCCAGTCTAGTAGTATGCACTCAAGTCAGTTTTGCACTGTCAATCCATTTTAGTAAGATTTTCAAGGTTCAGAATAATATTCTAAGATCACCCCTGTAATGCCAGTTAAGTCTTTACTTGCTGAGCACAAATACATACTCATTAGTCTGCTGTTGAAAACACGTCTACCACCAGATCTAAAATTCTGGAGCTGCAGAAAGAACCAACCATACTACCAACTAACTAACTGCAAGATTAGTACCAAGGTCAAGACAGAAAAACAGACATCTCTTTTGGACAAAAAAAAAAGAAGAGTATGCATTAAACTGGTCTTTGGTTTTCAACATGGTCTTTTTTCTGCTAAGTTCTCTATGCCCTATTAATGAGACACACTGGGTAACTGAAAGAAAAGCAAGCTTGAAAAAGCTAGAGAAATACTGACAGCAGTATTCTCAAATAGCTTTTTTTTCAAAGGAAGCTCATAAAATATGTGGCCCAGCTGTTCTTTACTTTCTAATCAGGCTTTCTCATATAATGAAAGTTCATCCAGAATGACACTTCCTCATTCATGTGATGGTTCTGGCAAGAAAATGGAAGTGGCAAATAATGGGAAAAGAAGATCAGCTTAATCCATTTCAGATTAACTGTGCAGGTGAACTCAGGAAGAAATAATATTGAACGGAAATCTGTGAAATATTTGGAGCTTCAAAAAAATGCATTTAAAAAGTAAATATTTGTTGAAGATATCCCTGTATTATTGATGCTGCTAATTAGCTAATGAAATACTCTGATTGCACAGGGTATTTTATTAGCTACATCTGGCCCTTCTCTGTTTAACATATAAATAACTGTACCACTGTCCCATTCACAACAAGGATTACTTCTCACGTGCCCTATGTTATATATTGCATAACACTGCAGCACCTTCCTCTGCAAGCATCAGAAGAGGCCTGCCAGCTTGCTGACCTGACTGGTTGTCTCAGTGCAAATGGGCTTGCAGAGCTTGCCAAATCTAGTCATGTGTACAAGCATCACCTCACTGATAGCTGCAGTGCTATTGAGGGCAATTAGAACGATGTTGTTAATGGTAATCAAGGACTGACATCACCTCCTGCTCAGCCCATGTTACTCAGTATAAAAAGAAACTCAATTAGTTCTGCTTCCAGAGTTTGGATTCACATTAAGTTGTGGAAGGTGCAGTTAATTGGGACTTATCATTTTGGTAGGTTATTTAAAAAGAGGCATTTGAATAGTTGTTTTCACTGTTAACAAGAGCACATTTTATTCTCAAGGTCAGAAGCATGACATATGTTCTCTTTCATGTTACAAAAATAACGATGTCTTGGGTCATCTGAGATAAACAGGGATGAGGGGAAAAAAAGGAAGACAGAGAGACAGCTACACACCTGCTCTTGACATATGATTGTCTTTTTCTGTGCAGCCCTCGCTAATATGCCAGGCTGCTAAATACCTTGAAAAACAAAAACACATACTAAAAAGAAATATTTATTGTTTTGGATTGTGAAACAAAAGTCTTGTAGATCAAGCATTTAAAGTAACTGTTTTGATATTCAGGCAGTACCAGGCAGTGAGACAGCTTGTCAGTGTTTCCTTTATAAAGACTCATTTATTTAAAAAAACATCAAATTTCTCAGTCAGTGCTTCCTTTATAAACACTCGTTTCTTAAAAAGCCTTCACATTTCTTGTCAGTTAAAAGGAAAAGTGTTTAAATCAGATTGTCTATTTTTGAAATTACAATCAGCAAAAATCAAAACAAAACAAGATGTTTCAGCTATTTCCAAGTTCTATTTATACTTCTAAGAAAGAAAACATTTTAACTTCTAAAGGAAAATCCAGGAAAGCCCATATCAAGAATCATTTCATTTGAAGCCTGCTACTGCTAATGAGTCTATTTTGTTGGCTGACAGTAGGACAATGAAGATGCATTAATTTTAAGAGTTAGGAAGACATCAGCAGTGTCATTTCCTTCTGGTTAGCACATTGAGGAACGTGGCCTCTGGTAATTTTTTCTTCCTTCATGGAGCACTCAGTTTGCAGTGGTACTTGCACACCCACAGGGAATGGAATGGAAGCAGTGGCTAACATAGTCAGACACAAAAGGCTGCTCAAAAAAATTTTTTAGAAGCTTGCATATATACTGGCTATCAAGTGACTCCCTCCACTGAGGCACCAGCTGAACTGCCTGTTTTACCATAGGTCAGATCTGTCTCTAAAGGCCAGGTCTGACAAGCTGGCTGCTAATTCCAAGTCAAGAAATGGAAATCAGTGGGGCTTTCTCTATTTCTTGTTGAATGGTGACCTTTCTGAAGCCTAGTACAACATACAGTGTATTGATGCTTGGGTATGGCTTGCTATGACTGCATGACTCTTAGTAAAAACTTTGTAAAGTAACTAGTTTGCTTGCATGAAATAGTGGAATCCATTGAAAAAAAAACCAACCAACCAAACAAAAAAACTCCACCACTAGACAAACAGAAAAAACAAACAAACCCCACCCCCCCCCCAAAAAAAAAAAACAACAACAAAAAAAGAAAAAAAACCAAAAACACACCAGCATAGGTGCTGGCAGACAAAAAAGAAAGAATAAAACCAGATTGTGTTTCAATTTTATCATAATCTTCCAATGAAATGTTTGATAAAGAGCCAGATGCCTCAGATGTATGCTTTTATGAAAACCATAACTCCTGTAGCTTCCATCAATCCTTGTTTGCCTATGGAAAGCTAAGAACTGTAACTCCTATAGTAGATTAGAGTATGAGGTAGGAAAAAAAGAAAATAAAACTTGCAACATGAAAGCCAAAAAAGCACTTCTAAACAACCAAAACAAGAAAACCCAGCCATCTAAAATTCAAAAGATGATTTACAGCATATTTTTGGGTGAACTAAATAACTGAGCTTGAGACTATGGGACTTTGATTAATATTTCCTAGGATCTGACTTCAGTCATTTAGCAAGCAGGTGTTGTTAATTCCCATCCCCTCAGGTGATGCCTTCAGCACCACCCAGAACTGGAAAATGAGTTAATGCTTTTTATCCTTTTTATTCTTCCCCAAATAATTATGGAGCAATTTTTATTTTTTTCCTTTGAAATATCTGCATTCTGCTCCTTATTCTGAGTCACAGGAACTAATGAGAAACAGTGGCTCCTGGAGCATCCCTGTGGACTTACAGTTACTGTAGGAGTCCCAAGAGAGTTGGTAAAATGAGTTTCATGCTGTCTAATTCCCCACTTAAACTGAATTTCATTCAGCATACTTTAATCTAAATATTTAAAGCCACATAACCCAAGAAGAATATAAGGGAATGACCTAACAGCATGGATCTAAAAGTGGATCTCTAGACTAGTAGGTAAAGATGAGGCACTTCAATCATTATTGATTGTTCTCTAAGACTTATTTCAGCCTCCTGTTATTAAAGCATTTCATAGATGACATTTAAATAAATACAGTGGTATTATAATTACCTATAGCCTAAATCTATGAAATATAAGAATTGCTAGTTTGAGCTACTCTGAGTTATTGAGAAATTAACTGGAAGGAGGGGAAGGAGATGTGTAATTATTGCTAATAATCTGTATCCTTTTATTCTGTCACGTTACAGTATAGTGCTGTGCAAACATTTGAAAATAGTTTAGCTATCTACAAGTGGAAGTGCATTTATGTGCAAGTTATAAACCTCATCAACCTAAAGGCAAGTAAATCAAGAGTATTGCTGGGAAATAGGGCCATATCACCTCCTGAATGGGACTGGCTTTTACATAGACACACGGCAGGTACCTGCAGAATGATCCCACTCTTTCTGATTTTGGACTATTTTCTGTGTCATACACTGTGGTATCCAAAGTCTTATTTCTTCCTGTTCATGTATTTTGAAAAGAAAAATAGTATCATTTATGGTGAGGCAGCAGCACAGCTAGTGGCAGAGGAAGGGGACACTGGAAAGAGTAAACCAACAAGAAAAAAAAAGCAACTCCTTTCAGTGCTGTTTTCTGAAGCTTCACTGGTGTTACCTATTTCTGCCAAGCAGAAGTTTTAACTCCAGAGAAAATCCCACACAACTACCACTGTACTTCTTCCACCACTGGTACAGCTGCTTGACCTTGTTCAGTGCTGGGACAGCACAAAACAGAACTCAGCACCACCTGACGTGGTGCACAAGTCTTTCCACTTGAGGATTCACATCTATTGCTAGCCAGATGTCCACTGGGTCTCACAGAGCTATAATTCCAATCTCCTCATGCCCTACATTAGCATTGTTGTGGTTCAGTCAAATCCTAAAACAGGATGACCCCTCCTAGGAAGGATGCCAAAGACAAGGGTTCATTGTAGCTTGTACAAAGGTTCAAAGGTTTGTACTACGAGTGGATGAAAAGATGTGTACATCATTCCCAAAACAAAACATTATTTTTGGAACTGTTTTTTTTTTTTGACCTATAGAAATAAAGGAATTTCAAATAAAAATTAAACAGGTATTTTCTTTAGGAATATTTTTTACACCAGGTATCACAATCAAATATGGGAGAAAACATATACATTGCAATTCTGAAATATCCATCAGATGGAAAATCTTCATTACGCATCAACGCACTGTAAAATTAACATACAGTTAACATACAGAGGCAATATTTTTCTATCTGCAGCAATCAGTCTTTACAGTTGTGGAATTCAGAAATTTTCCCTGATTTACACAAAAATACAACTTACTCAGTTGAACTTTTAAAAGAAAACATGGTGACAATAAAAACTTGTGATTTTTTTTCAATTTTTTTTTCTTGTTTGTTCCTAAGAAATTATAAAGTCAAAGAATAATTAAAGCACAGACCAGAACAAAAATAACCTCACAGTAAACAAGTGTGCTTCAGCAATATAAATGATAATTTTTTTTACAAGCAGACATTAAAAGAGCTTGGCTTGTTCAGCTTCTGAAAACAATAGCTAAGAAGGGATATGACTGTTCCCTATAAATATATCTGCATATGTAAACATGAAGGCACAGAAAAATTACTTAAGCAAGCAGTAAAATATTGGCACAAGAACAAATGTGTATAAACGAGCCATGAATTAATTATGGTTAGAAATTAGGATAAATACCTGGAAGTAGAAGAACTTTCTTCCAGCTTTCAGGCTGATTTGTAAAAAACAGAGCTGCCCAGTTGCTCTATGTTCATCCTGAAAAGGAATATGCTGGTCTTATGCCTCTTACAAAAGTGCAGGTGTGGGAATGCACAAATATGTGTACATCCAATGTGTATCCCATCAATTATACATCATGACATCATGAAAAGAAGAAGAAGAAAAAAAAAAGTGAATATCCTTATGTCATCTGTTTTTTCTATCACTTATTTAACTTCCCCAAAGTGGAAGAGGATGAACAAGGACCTGCCCCTGAACTGCCACAGCATAAAGATCCAACTCTGTCCCCACGGTTCCCCAAATGGGAGAGCACTCATTTCCCAGAGGAGGAAAACATGCTCAAATTCAAAAAATAAAACAGTAAAACTTTTATCATGGCACACCCAAAAACTTTTTAGAACATTGTGCTTCCCCACAGTGTTGCTTTCCCCCACCATGAAGAATATTTGAGCTTTCTTTAACAGCTAGAGAAATTGGAGTATTTTCAAACAAATATTTCTTAAACATGACCCTTTATTCCCTACCCACTTGTATGTCTGTAAATGCATTTTTTACATGACTGAGTTCATCGTATACTTCAAATTATTCACAAACATATCCAATAAATAATTCTAGTTCTGCAGACTGTTTTTAAAATTGGATATTTATCCAGAATTGAAAATTCATGCTGTGCACCTAATTAGCCCTCACAGAGAGAGCTTAGGAGGCCTGAAGGTTGCCTAGGGCCTGTGCTTGCTCTTGGCACAGAGGTGTATTTCCCCTAACTGAATTCACATTTCTAAATTTCTTGGACCATTTTATCTGGAAGTCAAATAATTCCCCCCCTTCCTCTACTCCTGTTTTCCGACTTGGGTCTCAGTACAATATTTGTTTGTTTTGACAAAGTCTCTCCTTGCATAATGAAATACACTCATGCTCCCTCACTAATTTACAGAATACTTAAAACCGTATCTTGAATTCAGTTCAGAACAAAGTTAGCCAACAGAAAAGAGTATAAAAAAGAAAAAATGCCTTCCTCTCAGATTTCTTTTTAGCTTTCTTTTCAGAGGTTCAACTTTGAATTTCCTTCAGTGAATTTTCTCCATGTTTACTACTTAGTTTTTTTAAAATTTGATTTCTGCAAGCACTGTATGCTGTTTAACTGTACAACATCCAGACCTTTTCAAATGCAAGAAGGTTCAGCCAATATTTAACACCAATTCTGTTTATGAATAATAACACGAGATTACGCTGAAAATATAGGATATCTAACTTATAAAATGTGATGAAAATTTGTTCAGTTCCATAACCCCATAACAACTGGCTCAAAACCTTCAGATAAATATTCTCATTTTTGTCTGCTAGGAGATAATATACATCATATGAGAACTATTTTTGACATACCTCTCCCTCGTAATTTTTATAAATATTTAAAAAATTCATTTGTCCACATCTTTTACTTTTCAAGAAAGTCTAAAATTTTCAAAGCCCTGCTAAAACAATTTTGAAGAGTCCTGGATGATTTTTGAGTGGAAAGCTCTGAGAGCTGTCAGATCTTCTGAATGTGTTTGATTTCCAGTGTGCTAGTACTGTGAATATTTGGATGACAATACTGGAACAGTTCTCCACTGCACTGGACTTCAGACAACCCTTGAAACTACTGACTGATATTTAGAAGTATTTGTACTCCATTGTGCTTATAAAGATGAACTGTTAGTGTTCAGAGAAACCACAAGTTCTGTTAAACTAATAGCCATGGATGCATTTGACTAACCTAACAAAAGGTATTAAAAATTATATTTAAAAGTAGTAAACCACCTTTCAGATCAACAGAGTGTGTATCAAAACACATTGATATCAAATCCAAATTCTGCCTTAGTAAGAGAAGTAGGGCCAGAGAAACTCAGAAGTTGTAGGTCTACCTAGATTTAGGAACATCTTTTCAACAAGGCATGTTTATTGATATTCCTAGAAGTACTGGGCTGCTTGTGGAAACATTATTTTTAATGACAGAATTGCTGACTAGGAAATCTCATGTATTCCTGCCTAGCATTAAATACCCACTTTTTAGTAGTGGAACTTTAAAGAATGAGTTGCAGCCTAGAAGCTTAGGTCCTCAGAATGATGTAATTACCGAGAAAGGGCATGGCAGGTAGAGATCATCCAGTCTCTGCCTTGTTTTATTTCTAGAGCTGATGAAACCTGAATTTTTTTACTTAGTTAAAGCCGGCAGATTAATGACCTATCAAATTAGAGATGCTGTGCACTGCATCAAAGTCACAACCAACTTATTCAGATTCCTTAGCTATGAAATCTAATCTTTAACTGAGCAAACCTTTTCACTGGTACAAAGCATTCCCCAGTCAACCACACTGAGATGCTACCAAATATTATCATCCCAGCCATGGACCTCATTGAACTTAAGTCATGGAGGACAGCTATGACAGCCTTATGGGTGGATGAGTTGTTTCAGTGTAAATATGTTCTCTCTATAAGCATGTTCCATATAAATACACCTTTCACAGTCTAATCACCTAAAACAAACTGTCACTTCCATCAATGGCTACTCAGAACATGAGAATAGGGGCTATTAACCCCACAAATACCTTGGTTTGAAATGCAGTTCCAGAATACATCATCATGAGGTATCAGAGAAAGTTGTAAAACACAGCTAAGGTTAAGCTCTCTTCTGTACAGTACAAGTGTCCTGGGTTTGATGTAGAAATATTTTAAACCAGCTTGGTGTGGTAGAGAAGCATCAATATTCCTTGTGCACATACAGGCAATGATCTTTATGTGAATTATGGGATTTTTTCCCCCCAAGTAGGGAGGTTTGTTGTGGAATAGGTGAACCTGAGCCTCTCCAGCACCCAAAACAATAATACCTCAACATGTATAATAGGTAGGTGTAGATCTTCGAATACAAGAAATGGTGGGAGGACAAAGATGGCAGAAAGAAGGCAGGAACAGTGGCATTTTTGGCTATTTAACCATACAAGAAAAAGAAAAGCATTACTTAACTTATTCATGAATCTTTGCAGGATTGTTATCTGCACTTCACCTGCCACTGGTGCACCTGGAATTCAGCAGAAGAGAAAATAAGAAAGGAACTCCCTGTCTGGATTATCTTGAAGACATGGGTAGATGCAAGTATTTTTCAGGTGTTGGAGCAAAGAAACATACAACCTGGTTTGTGACATGAGAAGAAGGTAATTATCAAAATTTTCCCCAAGAAATGTCTGAAAAGCACTTCACTATGTATCCTTGGAGAATATAGAATGAAATGCAAAGACTGGATTTTCCCTAAACACGGTGTTTCTTCTGGGTAGGCACAAATTCAGAATCCAGGCAGGAGGAGCTGGAGGAACAGGATGAGTTCCAGTGTGCCAAACACACCAAGTGTTACTGCAAGTCTGTGACTCCCTCTGTTGTTGAGGGTAATTGACCAGGCATGAGTCCCTCTTTGTTCCTCTTCCCTATATCCTGGGGAAACAGTCTTCAGTGAAACTCATTTCCAGAACACACAAATTCTCTTTCTATCTTAAAAACTGCAGGTCTTTGCCTGGAAGCTCTGGATTGCTTTTGGATAGTAGGGCTTCCCAGAATGGGGCTGCACAGAGCTGTGAGAAAAACCACAGCTGCACCATCAATGCACTGGGATCAACAGGATAAAATGAAAGGATGTCTGCTGCAAGAAAAAGTAATTTTCAATGGGGAAGAAAAACATGATGCTGCAGCTCACTGTGTCTGTCAGAGAAGATGCTGGAATGGAGAGAAGGCAATGTTTCTCTGGAAACACAACCTATACAGAACCTAGTAGCAGTTGTCCTTTAAAGCCAAGCTCTGAAAGATCTATTTCAAGGATTAAATAGTTAGGTGCAATATTAGTATTGCAGGCTTAGTCTGATTCTAATTTTTTGAATTGGGTTTACAGACAGGCAATTAATTTAAACAAGGTGGTATCAGAAAGGACACGCTTGTAGCAGATTTCTCAGCTGTTAATTTCAAATGAGCAACTATGATATCAAGTGAAGTTTATTTTAATTTATAGGCATATTCATTCTTATGCTTAGAAGGAATAGCAAACATGGAATTGATTAGACTTTCTCAGCATTATCTTTCTCCTTTTAATTTTGTGACACTTACTTCCAAATGTCAATCACACAAACACAGCTGACAAGAATGGCAAAAAGAATAAAATTCCTAGATTGCTAAGACTCGTCAAGATCTGAGTATACTGGATGTTGGCAGAATTTCTTTCCTTTTACTAATGAGCTTCCTACAGTCTATGGGCAGGAATCATTTGTAGTTTGAGTATTTCTTAGAATAATATATTCTCCTGGCTACAAGAATATGTCCTTATTATTTGAAATGTACTTGACTTTCTTGCAAAACTATGTATCATTTCAAGTAAAGGGTAACATTACAGGTGAAAAGTGGATAGTGCTGTGATGTTACTTTTGTGGAAAATCACATCTGACTCCAAATGTTTGGTCTACTGCTGAAAACAGTGTCCTGCCTCTGCACCCCACCCAAAAGTTTTTCCTGCTTTATTCTGGAATCCTTAGTGGACAATAAAAGCCTTCCACAAGAAGCCTGACAGATTGACACAGTAACTTCCTGACTTGCTCTTAATTTTTTAAATTTTATCCTACTTAACCCTTCCCATGTGAGAGGAATATGCAGTATTCCCAAAACCCTTTATCTGGACCCCTAAGTTGTTCTGCATAAGTCCTACATCTCATATAAGTGATACAGGATGAATTCAGGACGCTTCCTTCATCTTAGCACATAAAATTAAAATCTTTCAAAATACAGCCTCTGGGGGTGCAAAACTAGTTATTATAAATTAAAATGCACCTAAAGCCAGACTCACAAGGCTGTTTATGCCATGAACATAGACCTGAGCACACTATGGACATAAACGCCTCTTTCCCACAGGAGTTGTGACCGTGTTCCCTAAGTCATTGCTCTCTGTGTGGTCACTTTGTTGTACCACTGTTGCTCATCTTATGGCTGAATGAACTGCCCATGCCCAACTTGTCACACTCTGGTGTTTGTAATGCTCATCACTGAATTGCCCAGAGCTGTACAAGTACCCATAATCCTGTTTGAGTATCACTAACTCTTTAAGACGGAACAAGAAAGGAACAGAAACACAGAAAAATCTTCTTTTACTAAATGTGACCTTAAATGGAGATGCTACATACACTTTAAGACTTCCCTCTATGAGATAAGTGAAATTTTGATCTGTATTTGATCTGAATTCAAGTATCTACATTATAAAAAACAAACCAAACCAAACCGTGATGTTCTGGTGTTCTAAGACTGGAAAAAAACTGAGCAAGTAAATACCTTGGTACAGTTATTCAAAATACATTGTTACCTTTCCTAGTTCAGTGTTATAAAAGGTACACCAGACAGATTTAAAGCAACACCAGATCTTACTACACTGCTGTAAATTATTTGTAGAGATAACTGAACGAGAAATGTTAATATTTAACATATGTATTTATGTAAACAAATACATTTATATTTGGATACTAAGAGCTCTATATTGGAACATAGAAGACCTTAAAAGCAGATATTTCACTGGTTCCAAATGTATTTGATTTTATATTGATTTGATTTTCTAGGCAACGTGTTTGATTCACTGGTTTTTGCATTTGATTTAACAGATGGTAATTTTGATTCTGTATATGAGGCACATGGTATGGTAGGTGAAATGGCTGATAAATAGGGAACCCAGTGGAATAGGAAATATATTTATTTCACAGTTGACTTTCTATTTAAAAATTCTTGTTCAAGGGGGAAAAAAAGGGCTTTAACATGACCTGTTATTTTACCACTTAGCTGAAAGCAAAATTACAAGACAGAAAATGTGCTCAATCGTGGCCCAAACCAGGACACTGACCAAGTCATGAGAAGCCAGTTTCTCCAAGACAACACTGTAGGAAACTGTCAAATACTGTACTAATGTCTGTGTAGACAATATCTGCACCTTTTCTCTCATCCATTATGCAGGTCATCTTGTTGTAGAAGGAGATTAGGCTATTTAAGCAGGGCCTGCCTTTTATAAACCAAATCTGACTTGGTCTGACTGCCTGGTTGTTCTGCATGTGCTATGTGATGTCACTCAGATGATCATCTCCATATAATCTTCCCCAGCATCCAGGTCAGACTAATAGGCCTGTAGTTACCTGGACCTTCTTTCCAACCCTTCTTGAAGATGAGCATCACATTTGCTCATCTCCTGTCTACTGGGACCTACCCGGTTAGATAAGACTGTTGGTAAATGATGGAAAGTGGCTTGGTGAGCACTTCTGCCAAATTCTGCAGTAGATACCATCTGGCCCCACAGACTTGTGTGTCTAAGTGATGGATGAGATCACTAACCATTTCTCTTTGGATTATGGGGTCATATATGGATTATGGATTCTGATGCCTGTCTTCTATCTCAGGGGGCTGGATACCTGGAAAACAACTTGTCTTTCTACTAAAGACTAAGCCAAAGCAGGCATTAAGTACCATAGCCTTTTCCTCATCCTTTATCACCATATTTTCCCCTGTATCCAATAAAGGATGAGCATTATTTAACGTCTTTTATGGCAGTTGCCAGATTGAGTTCTAGATGGGCTTTGGCTCTTCTTTTCTAATTCCTGCATAGTCTAATGACATTTTAGTTGTCCCCCTGAGTTGCTTGACCCTTCTTCCAAAGGCCATAAACTCTCTTCTTTTGTTCCTGAATCCCAGACAAACCTCTCTTCCAACCATCATCTCTGAGCTCCTCTGTTGGTGTGAAGAAGATATTTTATTACATAGCCTAAGAAATATTATAAATTAATCTATATGTAATGTGAAATGCAGTTATGTTTGACAACATAGATGCAAAGATCCAGTAAAGAATGCTGTACAGGTAGATGTCACTTCTTGTTTTTTAACTCCATTAATAACAAAAAAGAAAAAAAAAAAAAGTGACTAGATGGAGAAGTATTTAAACTGCAACAAATATAAACAGATGTTACTTATGCTCAGTGTTCTTCCAATGTTCATTCTTCAACTCTTAAATGCTTTTCCTTCCCTATGTATGTTAAGAATTTTGCACAAGTGATGTAAAGATCCCTGCATAAGGCAAAGTTTATGCTCCAAGTTTAATGTTTGAACTAACTTTCTTTAGAATACAAAGTTCAATTCCTTGGAGTTGCAAATGACCAATTAACAATATGTCAGGAAAGCAAACAACTTGTGTTCAGCTTAGATCACTCATGTTACGTACAGATTGTATGATTACCTATACACCTTCATAAGCAAGTTGTTCCCATCACATAGTTCTGTCTACTTTGGCTTATAGGTTGTCACTAGGCTTCACTCCTACTCCACCTTAAAGAAGACATAACAATTTGACCCTTGTAAAAAAGATTTAATCTAACATAGATTACATTGTACTGAAATTAAAGTTGCATATATAAAGGTATAACTGCAGCTATATATATATTTATATATTCATACACAGATCAAGAACTCGTACATGTGTTTATATGTATGTGTGTGTGTGTACATACATATACAAGTATATAAGAAATCCTAAATCCATGAGCAAAGAGGTTATACCACATCTTTCTGATGATTAATGTTGCTGACAAACTTGACGTTGGTGGCACAACAAAATTGTGTGAGTATCTTCAGTCAGGAGGCACACTACATTTAGCCTCATTTAACATAATTAGCTTAAGCAATTTCACCATTATAATAAAGGCTATGAAATCAAATTTAGATGTTTGTTTTAGAGAAAATATTTTCCATTTATCATCATTTCTGCTTTGCACTTGACCTTTAAATCAAGATGTGTACAATCATTCCTTTTCATACCATGCTTATTCACTGATTACTTTTGCTCATGGTTTACATGTTGCCCAAGTGCTGAGTAACCAGCATCCAGAGGAATGACTCATTCACACTATACACAACTATTATGTTGTTGTAGGAGATGACTGGGAAAAAAAATGTCCAGAAATATTAAAACTTTCTTTAGGAAAAAGAAAATAACACAAAACTCATTATCAAATTCAGGACAAATTTTCTGTTGTGCAGCTATCATTAAAATGAATTAATCAGGACAAATATATTAAAAAAAAATCCAACCAAGAGTAAAGAATAAATCTTACAGAAGCTCTACTTCAGTACAGAGTATAAAGTAAAAAAAAAGTTCCAGTAAACATTTTGCAAAAGGAAGTAACTAACTTGCTTGGTATCTTCTTACTAGATCAAACCTGAGAAAACAGATTTCTTATTAAGCAAAGATTTTTTTCCAGTTCCTTGAAAAAAAGGAAAGAAGTATCTTGATAAGGTTTTTTAAAAGTTTGCCCAAAGGAGCCCTTCAAAGACTGGACAGGAAAGAAACATCGTCCACTATAAACAAAGATAGTTACAGAAACACTGCAAAAAAACCAGTCTTGCTCTTACTTGATATACAAGGAGAATATTTATAGTAGAACTCCATTATGAATGTCAGAGAAAAGAGCTGAAAATTAATCTGAATAAAATGAAGGCCATTGATCACTGTCCACAACCCTGAAAAACCATAAAAATAAAAGCAAAAAAAAAACCCCCAACAAACTAAAAACCCAAACCAAAAACCCCAGCTTAGCATATCTGGGGAGATAATTGTAAAGCAGAACAATAAATCTGCTTGAATAGCCATTTGGGTCAAATAGAACTCAGACAATAGAAGTCAAGTAGAAAAGAACCAGTCTAACCACAAATAGATTTTCAAATAAGAAAGTTAACATGAGAGTATTCTTGCCCTGACTTGTGAATAATGGGGCCTAGAGTCAGGATATCCATCAGGTAACATATGGTTCAGAAAAGGGATGCAGATTTTGAAGAAGCCATAGTTAATACTGTGTAATAAAGCAGAATTTGAAAATAAGAATTATAGAAACAAAGCAATTAATCTTAAAAAATTTTACAAGGGAAAATCGTACAATTTTTCTCTAGCTTAAAATAGAGTATATCGGTTTCCAGCTTCTGGATAGTACAGTTCAGTGATATTGCTTGAAACTTGTAAGTGGAAAATTCATCTATGGGGCACCACAGAGATGCTGAACAGAAGTGTTCATATACAACTTGTATTGATATTGAAATGAGGGAAAGAGGAGAACAGAGAATGTCACCTGAAATTCCATCTAAAAGAAAGTTATCTGCACTTCAATTTCACTACAATAGGAAAGCTAATGTGTATTTTGGGTCCTCAGTCTAAGAAAAAAAAAAAAAAAGGATCCATTATTCGGCTAAGAGGAAGGAAAATATCTCAGCTAGCTCTCATCATTATTCCTGCTGATTTTTTATTCTTATTTGCACAAATCTGCATTCATCAAACTTACTATTATTAGCCTAAATTACTTACTTATAAATAAAAATAATGAATCATAAAGTTGTGATAACAGATCTTTAAATTAATGTGAATCAGATTCACAACGTCATCTTAAAGGTATCACTTTTTGATACATTTTAAAGCTATTGCTATCAAAGGCCAGATTTTCCTCACGTTTAAAAACTATTAATATATTGGAATAAAATGGTCAATGGAGCCATAAGAGGTAAGAATATGCCTCCTAGGTTTACAGAAGTTATTACTTAAAATGTTGCTTAAAATCTTTAGGCTACAGTTTTTAACTTTTCTTCTCCACATTCTGAAAAAGAATTATTGAATTATACGCTAGTAATTTTAAAGATAAGATTAGTATTAAATTGATTTTATTACAGTAATTGGACCTTATCCTTTAGTTTATCAATTCTGTATGATGCACAGATTTGACTTTGCATGTCAAGAGATACAATTGCTCAATTGTTAATACAAATATTTGCTAAAATGTACCAGAGACCTGGCCTTTTCTTCCATTCCTCTGCAAAACATGTTGAACAAGTCTCTTAATTATTACCTCAAGAAAATCTCAATCAGTCTACCTTTTTTTTATTTTCTTTTTTTTTTTTTTTTTTTTTAAATTTGGTTAGTTCCATACCTTAGAAGAACTGGCTTCTAACTCTTCTCTATTCCATCAGAGTTCCACAGAAAATCACAAACATTTTCTAATTGCAGAAGGGAACTGAAAGCAGCCAAGGGGGTGCTTGTTGATGAGAAGCTCAATATGAGCCAGCAATGAACTGGCCAAAAGACAAATCTATTGTGATCTGCATCAAAAGAAGTGTGTCCAGCAGGTCAAAGGAGATGATTCTTTCCTTCTACTCTGCACTCATGAGTCACTACTTGGAGTACCATGTCCAGACCTGGAGTCCCCAGCACAGGAAGGACATGGAGCTGTTGGAGCAAGTCCAGAGAAGGGCCATGAAGATGATCAGAGGGCTGGAGCACCTCTCTTGTGAAGTCAGGCTGAGAGAGCTGGGGTTTTTCATCCTGGAAAAGAGAAGGCTCTGAAGAGACCTTATACCAGCTTTCCAGTGATTGAAGGTAGCTGAAGTGCTACAGGAAAGCTGGAGAGGGAATTTCTGCAAGTGCCTGCAGTGATAGAACAATGGGTAATGGTTTCAAACAGAACAAGGGTAGATTTAGACTAGACATTAAGAAGAAATTCTTTACTGTGTGGGTGGTGAGACACTGGAACAGGTTGTCCAGGGAATCTGTGGATGCTCCATCCCCGGAAGTGTTCAAGGCCACATTAGATGGGGCTTTGAGCAACCTGGTCTAGTGGACGGTGTCCCTGCTTACTGCAGGGAGGTCTGGAACTAGACAATCTTTAAGGTCCATTCTAACCCATACCATTCTGTGTTTATGATCTGGCACATTTTAGTTCATTTGCGACACTTCCCACTCCCAAACTGTTACAGAATATTCTCCTGAAACTCTACTGAAACTAATAACTAATATTCATGTGCTTCTGGTAATTACAATTTTACAGGAGTCACAGACAAAAATTTTCTAATATTTGACACTTCCCAAAATAATATTTTTGAAATAAATAATACATAATCCTTATAGCATATTCATCAGCTTGAGGGTGGTTAAAGGAGAGTGTGGAGTGTAACCGTCTGGTCCCAGTCAGTCCTTTCACCTGGCATGGAGCATGCACATTGGCTATCAGACTTCATGAACTTCAATTTACTAATTTTCAAATCCTGGATACTCTCTCTATTGCATATTAAAGAGAAATATAGACACTAGACTTGAAAAAGGAAAACTCACACAAACTGTTGTTTGCTTGTTTGTGAAGGGCATTTTTCATAGGAACAAAACATTCAAACAAGATCTCATAAATACAGAATCTCACAAGTGACAATGGCTGGCTGGAGAATTCTACTTGTTGAATTCTTATTTCATGGCTGCTATGAGATCTTGCAGCAGGGAAGGTTGATAAGCAGCTAGTCCACAGATCTCTAACAAATTTACCACTCCTTTTAGGAGACTAGTTGTGCCCAAAATACAGTCAGTACAGACAAACGCAAAAATAGATTTACCAGCTCTCCTGCAGCTGCACCCAGGCTGTGCCGTGAAGGCTACATACGTCTTCATAATTATTCTTTTCTCCTTGTTGCATTGACAGAATTTTCCAAATCGACTATGACAGAGAACTTGATCACGCTCTGTCATATTTATTCTCGAATCTTCATGAACAGGGTTACAGTTTGCAGTGTTGATAAGATTGCAAAATGAATGTTCATTTTGACACTGGAGAATGGTTTTGACTTTTCCATTGTCTTCTAAATCTTCCCTTCTCCTTTATGTAATGTTCATTGCTTTCTTTTTCTTTATGGAATAGAAGCTTGTTTACTTCTAACTCTGTCACCATTTACCAAAATCCTTGTATAGAAGGCTAACCTTGATTATTTGCTCATTTTGTATAATTATCAGCTGAAAAGCCAGGTCTTGATTCCAGCCTCACTTCTACTTGTTTTATAGCATTACAATGAAATTCTCTTTGTTATTGCCACGTTGTGCCAATGAGATCAGAAGAAAACTCAGAATGCATCATCCTGAACCAGAGTTAATTTATTCATCTAGACTACAAGGAAACTTTGTCATGAGCCCACATTTATGATGTACACGGATGATTATTTTTCCAAGAACTGGAACCCTGCCCAGCTGTACTAGGTGTTTTTTTCTAATGCTTGCAGACTCAGTTTTTCTGTACTTGGAATTTATTACAGATAAAATAACCCCATTTGACCAAATGTTCAATCTCATTGTTAGTTCAGGCAGAAAGTAAAATCACACTGTTCACATTGGGATGTCTAATGTTTCATCAGTGTTTTCATTATAAACTGTTCTAAAAATTCATTCCAAATTGAAACATGATTGGCTTATTACTTCAATACTTGAAAGTCTTTTCTAAAGAAGTTGAAAACTTTTTTTAAGCTGGAAAAAGATGAAAAAAAAAAAAAAAAGGGAAAAAAAAGGAAAAACAAGCAAAATTCTTATTGTTGTCTATACATACAGCATAAAATATTTTTTCTCTTTGAAGCAGGCAATCATTTCACTGAGACTATTCACTCAATTCACTTTAACTTTTTACATAGGTGGAATGAGAGGTATCAGAGAAAGCAAATTTGCAAATTAGGAAGAGTACACAGGTGTCATTGCAAAGTAAGGGGAAAGGTGAAATATTTCTCCTTCTCTTTAAGAGCTTGTGTGAGACAGAAATGATATTTCAGTCTTACTTTTGAGTTTTTTGGGTGGTGAATCTCTTCTTTGACATGAATCCAGTGTTTGCATTTCAGACAAACATTTTGAGTGATACAGAATATATTAGTGCCATCAGCATTTCATGTCGAGTTGATTAGCATGCAATCCAGACAGAAATGACCTGCTAGACTGTGACCATCACAGCAGGACTTCTGATTTCAGTATTGCTTTCAGGATGCAGACAACTTAAAACTGTTCATCCAGAAGTCTTGGCAGACTCTCGGTTTCATTCAGCCAGGCTTACTGAGGAATTTTCTAGATCAATATAATCAAAGAAAATGTGCACAGAAGGCTCCCTTCTAATTCCAGTCTCAAGAAAACCACAGAGTTACTGGCATTTGCTTTGAAGCATGTTTTGAGATACATTTCTTTGTTGTTGACAAAAGATCAAACCATCCCACTTAAAGAACAGCTTAAGAAAGCAGCTTATTTATGCTTTTGATAGTAACCTTTGCCCAAGCAAAATGGCAGGACTATTTTTCTCTGGCAGGAAACTGAGTGACAGATGCTGTATTCCCAGAGCAAGGTGAACTCTTGACATGGTTGGCTGAATCTTGTTCTTCCTTGGCACTTGCCATATAAAAAAATACTGTAAAACAAAAAAATCACTATACTGTTTATCACAGATGCATAGAAAACCTTTCAAGTCAGAAGAAGCACTTCCAGCTTGGGCAAGCAGCATGTTCTCTGCAACCAAGACACCCAAGCTGTTGACAGAGAACACACTTGTAAAAGCTTTCTGAGGCTTGTTAGTTTAGAGGCGGCAAATGTAATGTGGTTTCAAACCTGCACAAAATTACAAGGCTTTACAATTCACTGAGGCAGCATCTTTCCACCTAACAAATGGTCTGCTGGGTGTGTGAGAGAGAATTCATAGTTATGGAGCTCACTAGGAGCTGTTCTTTTGTTATTCCCGCTTGGCCCTTAGAGCATTTTCTGCTGCAGGAAGTATTTCAATACCTCAAATATCAGCTTTTTTCTTCTTGTTTCTGGCAATGTGTTAAGGATTCCTTTGTTTCTTGAGTTGTCATCTATTCTTTCTGCATTACTGCCAATGGCAGGGGTATGCAATGGCCCTAGTGAATTTTGCAGATTTGGTTGAAAAGGAGCCAACTCTTTTAGCTACTTCTTCTCAATACAAGTTGCATCAATTAGTTCACAGACAGGTGAGCACATTGTTGTAAAATCTGACCTTGAAACGTTTTGCAGGAGTGTTTAGTAGTGAGGAAAACAAAACCAAAATCTTGTTTTTCCAAGTTTTAAAATAAAAGTAAAGTATCCATACAGAAATCTCATTAAGCAATAGGAAAAACAACTAGGAAAATGCATAGTCATGCTGTAAATGTGCAGTCAGACCTCCAGTGGTAAGAAAGAACTGAAATTCATCTTCAGAACCCTAAAGAAAGGTCAGGGGAACACTCTTGGTGATGCTCTGTATGCACACACAAATGCTCTGCCTGCATCTCCAGAAAGTAGCCTGGTATGAATCTCAGTACAACATGCAATTTTAGAAGGAAATAAAATTTTAACTTGAAGTGTATCAATACCTATGCCACTGTGTACAGTTTGATATGGTAACAAAAGCTATTTTTTGAATACATTTATTAGAAAAAGATTCATGCAAAAATGCCACTGTATTTATCAAAGATCCCGTCTTCCCCAAGCACTGACTGATCTCTGTGGAGTGACTCCAGATGTACAGATCCGTGGAAGGAGTTTGCAGAAGATGAGGAGGATAGTTAATTCTTTGGGGTTTTTCCTAATAGAAAGTGGCCCTTGTGAGCATTAGAATGAAAATTGTCTTCTTTACTTTCTTAGTGCTGGTTTCTCAGCTAGTACAGAGGAGAATAAGTGAAAAGCTTACCAAACTCAAGTGAGAAGGCATGGAAGAACTGCCAGTAGAGAACAAATTAAGGAGAGAATAATAAACAGGCACTGGTGGAGATTGCCAGCAAGCAGAGCAGAAGGGAGCAATTGGAAAGGAAACCTCTGCCAGAAGCAGGAACTGAAATGCTCATTCCTCATCCCTTTCCAGTGCCAGATCTGTAGAAAGGATAACTTCATGACACAGGTTTCCCTGCTAACTCAGATGCTTTACATCTGTGCTACTGACTAGAGAATGTTGATTGCAAAGTATTCGACTACAATGTTGAGGATTGCCAAAATGCCTGTTCTCCCTTGCATAATCCAATACCAAAGATTACACTTGATCTCTGAATTCCATTACCCTGATATCCCGGAATCCTAATGAGATAAATGCTTTGTTACAGGTCTACTGGAAGATGCATTGGTTGATTCTGAAATTTCTGCCTGTCTCATTTTCTTTCAGCTGAAGTAATGTGCATGTGATTGGCAGCACTTACCTTAAACTGTCCAAAAAGGTGATAGGGAAGGGTTACAAACAGTTATGAATTTATCTGCTTAGCTGTAAATGCCTACCTGCAATTTGAGAGACAGTCAGATTAATAGATTTAGGCAAAAGAAGGAAAACCAAAGATTAGTAGGGTCCAAGGCTCTAATAAGCATTTCACAGTAAGTACACATACATAGTCATCTACAGAGAAGAACCACAGTGACTCAAATGATCAAATAAAATTTTAAAAAAACAGCCAACCAAGCCATACCATACCAAACAACAAACAAAATCAAATCAAATAAACAAGAACCCCCAAAACAAATTAAAAAAAAACCACCCTGAAGTAATTTTGCAACTATTTTTGCTAAAATGCCAAAATAGCCCACTTAACCTTTTGAGCATCCAGAGCCTTCCACTAGCACTCATTTCAAATTTAGTTTTTTTATTTTGTATGTAATAATATGTAATGCACTGAAATTTTATTTTACAACCTTAAAGAATTTCACATGCAATAACTCCTGACACAGCTCTTCCAAGGTTGATGGGTTTGTATAATTTGTATTTTATAGGTGGGGCATCTGAGACAGAAGAAGATATTCCTGTTTCACCCTGCTGTAAATCTACTGAAAAATAAATCTCTGTTAACTAAAAGAACCCGGGTTCAGACTAAATCAATAGCAAAGTTCAGAACTGGACATTTTGTTCTTTTCACTGATATCAGTGCTCAATCTAAAATATCACAGTAACTTCCTTTTGTGCCTACATTAAAGATTTCAGTGAAGGTCCCTTCCTTTCCTGAGCAGTTGTTTGATATCTGTCACAGTAGTAAGACACTGTGGTAACCAGGGCTTTGGTGCTGATGTTCTAAGAAGATGGCAATCACTTTTCAAATAGGTATGGTCAAACATCTCTACCAGAACCACTGGTAGGAAGCAGGCAGTGGAGACCCTCTAGGGTGGCACCAAGAAACTGGGATGCTCCCACTCCCCACCAGGAAGGCAGAGGTTTCCCTAACTCTCATCCCTCTCCTCACCATCTCCTCATTTATCAAGCTGATGGGCTCCACAGGTTGCTGAAGAAGACTTATCTTTTGTCTGCACTGCTCTCCAGGCAAAGTCCCCTAGCGTCCCCTATAGAGTATATAGTGTAATATATATAATACACAAAGTATATTTGTATATTATATATAACTGGAGTTCAAATGCAAGTCAACTGCTGTCTAAAATCTTTTCAGAAATGCAAAGATACAACAAGGTTAACAATTTTTTAAATATTATAGAGAATAAAACCACATGACACATGCAACATCACATCTCATCTACTGTGGCACTCTCGCAATTTAATACAATGTATCAAGAAACAACGTACTATACAGCATATGACATAAAGATCCACTTTTAGCTACTCTCAGGCCTATTACTGTGCCCGGATATATTTATGGAAGACGAACTTCCACTGTAATACTGGGTAAGAGGTGATACATAGCATTAGGATATGCAGCACCATAAAAACAGCTCTGAAGGTTGACTAAATTCTGTGAAAAAGACCCATTGGAATAAACATTTTATATGTTAAAAAAAAGTTATAAATGTCAGTGAAAACTGCAAGAAATCTACTGTCTGTATACATCATTCCCTATAGCTAAATCTGTCACATCCATTGGCACATAAAATGCCTATACTCTGGGGGAAAAGCAAAGCCTTTCAGAACAGCTAGACAGAAGGATGAAACACAACTTCAAAGTTCTTGAGTAAGATGGGAGCAAAGAAAGCTTTACATGGTTGACTGATAATGGATGAAGTAACAGATGCGTTGTGAAAGAATTCACAGTCTTTATTGCAAAGCAGTGCACATCTCTGAGACCCTTGTATCCAGTCTATAAGGAATCTAGCCCATAAAACTATGTCTGCATGTTTTTTTTTTCTTTTAAAATAATTATGAGACAAATATTACATATATTGGGATGACAAAGGGGTCATATGAAAGCAAGGTTTGTGTCCTGTTGGAAAACAGGGCTAGAAGAATGAAGAGCTGAAATTTTGGGGAAAAAATAAAAATGACTGGAATGTAAGGGTTTTTTTCCAAGTTAATAAATAATATCTAACAAAATTCCTAGGTGTGGTATTGCTTAGATTGATATTGCTTAATGAAATTGTATTGGCTATCCAGATGAGCATAACTCAGGGTTATAGAATAACATGAGAACAGACCTGTATTAAAGGTACCACGGCTTAAATTCTTATGCTACTTCAGACTCTCTCAAGATCTCTTCATTTGGTCCAGTTTTAAGCTATTAAGATGCTCCAGCACATGACTGGAGCTGAACTTGGCCAACTTGTGTTGGCCAAGAATAGTAAGGACTTCTAGAGATATGTCAACCAGGAGAGTTAGGTCAAAGAATGTGCACCCCCATCATGAGCAAGAGTAATAAACTGGTTATATCAGACCAGGAGAAGGCTGGGATACTCAACCAGTTTTCACTGTTTACCTCTCTCCCCACACCTCTCAAGTGGCTGGGCCACAGGACAGGGGCTAGAGGAGCAAAGTCTCTTCCACTGTAAGAGATCTGATTCATGACCATCTGAGGAACATGAACTTATCTAGTCTATGGGACCTGATGAGACGCACCACCATGTCCTGAGGGAACTGGATGATGTAGTTGCCAAGCTGCTCTTCATAGTATATGAAAATTCATGGCAGTCAGGTGAAGTCCTTGGTGATTGGAAGAAAGGAAACACCACACCCCTTTTAAAAAAAGGGGTAGAAAGCAGGGAACTACTGGGAACTACTGACCTGTCAGCCTCAGCTCTGTGCCTGGCACATGTGTTAAGGCACATGGAGAACAGGGAGGTGATTCAAAACAGACAGCATGTCTTTACTAGAGGCAAATCCTGCCTGACCAACCTCCTGGCTTTCTACAATGGAGTGACTAAGTCAGTCAACAAGGGAAAAGCAGTAGATGTCATCTATCTGGATATCTGCAAGGCCCTTGACACAGTCCCCCACAATATCCTACTCACCAAGTTTGAGAGATACGGATTTGATGGCTGGACCGTTCAGTGGACAAGGAATCAGCTGGATGGTAGCATGCATTGAGTCCATGGCCCAATGCCCAGATGGAGACAGTGGCAAGTGGTTTCCCACAGGGGTCCATACTGGGACCAGTGCTCTTTAATGTCTTTATCAGTGACATAGACAGTAGGATCAAGTACACATTCAGCAAATTTGCAGATGACACCAAGCTGAGAAGTACAGTTGACACAGTGAAAGGCCAAGTGAAAGGTCAGAGCAAGCCTATGTGTCAGTACAGGCTGAGGTATAACAGGACTGAGAGCAGCCTTGTGGAGAATGACTTGGGGATAGCAGTGGATGAAAACCTAGACATAAGCCTGCAATGTGTGCTTGCAGCCTTCTGTATGCATCCTGGGTTGCATCAAAAGGATTGTTACCAGGAGAGGAGATACTGACTCTCTACTCATGAGTCTCTCATGAGACCTCATCTGGAGTACTTACTACACTCAGCTGTGGAGTCCATAGTACAAGAAGGAAATGGACCTCTTGGAACAAGTCCAGAGGAAGGTCACAAAAATTATGAGAGGGATGGAACCCGTCTCCTATGACAAAACACTGAGAGAGATGGGGTTGCTCAGCCTGGGCAACAAAAGGCTCCAGAGAGACCTTATTGAGGGCTTTTAATACTTAATGGGGGCTTATAAGAAAGATGTACTGATTTTTAACAGGGTCTGTAGTGATAAATATATTGATATATAGTGATAAATATATAGATGTATTTTAGTTATTTAAAATAAAATAGTGTAGATACAGACTAGATATGAGGAAAAATTTTTTTAAAATGGAGCAGGCTGTCCAGAGAGGTGGTACATGCCCCATCCCTGGAAACATTCAACATCAGGCTGGACAGGGCTCTGAGGAAAATGATATAGTTGAAGATGTCCCTGCTCCTTGCAGTGGAGTTAGACTGGATGACCTTTAAGGTGCTTTCCAACCAAAATTATGATTCTATAGTACACTAAACTGAGGCTTGTGAGTGAACCTCATTCACATTCCATTTCATCCTGTTCATGTCTCCAGGTGAAGATAGACCAGGGCCCATGGGAGAACTGGGGCACATTCCAAAGGATTCATCAGTCTAAGATAGACTGGGACCACAGGACACCATTCATATTCTGGAAACTAGAAGGATAACATCAGCACATTTTAAAAAATGGTATTAATGTTAATTTTATTATTGCTTATTACTACATTATTTGGAATAAGGCAGCTTATACAAAATCTCTACTGGAAAGGAACACAACATTGTACTTGCTACATTTATGAAATAATCATTATATTATATGCCAAAAATTAGAAGAAAAAATATGATAGAAAATTACTTGCACCATGAACCATTCAGGTCTCTTGGATGTCATTATACTTATAGTACCCAAATAGATGTAGACAGCTTAATTTTTTGCTCTGATCTTATTTCCCAGATACATACTCAATACTAATGACAGAATGAAACTCATAATTGCTTTTCATTTAACAAAAATCAGCAAATGTTAATGACGACTTTCAAACATTTCTCATATCTCAATGTACTGCTCTGGGACTCTTAATTGTTTTGTAAGCCTGTTTAGAACAATCAGCAAAACCCAAAGACTGTTAAGAATTAGATATTTCCAGTGACCCCTAATTGTACAACTTCAAACAAAACAACAGGGAAATAAATATATAAGCCAAGGAAATAAAAACCCACAGTGTGGTATAGTAAATGGCTGATTACTATACTGGAGCACACAAGTACCAAGACCAAGGAGACCTGATTCAAAGGCTCAAAGAAAAAAGTATATTGGTGCATTGGTGAAGAAGCTTGAAATTCCATTGAGTACACATAGACAGAGAAAAAGGAATTATCTAAGAAAAAGAAAAACCGGGACTGATAAAAAGAGGTGTATGAGCAAATTAATTTCATTTTAAGATAAGAAATAGTGATATGAAGAAGGTAAATGAAATGACAGCTGGGAAAGAGCATAGAGGAAACTATGGGCACCAATTGCAAATTACAAGTTTCATTAAGCTTTCCCCGTTTCCTGTCTTCAAATAGGGAAAGGAGCAAGAAATGTAGGTGGGTTAGAAACTAGAATAAGAATAAAGACATTGATTTAGATGAGTTCAAAATCACTCCAGTTTTTTTAGAAATTAGTTGGAAATTATTACTTTGTGATATCTCTAATCTGTGGAAAATTAGTGGTGGTCCTTTACCAGCTCCTAGCAATAGTCAAAATATCATTTTTATGTTGGGAACTTTATAGGAACTGGAAAAACCGAACTCTTAAATAACTTCTTCTAGGAGGCTTTGTTCTTTAGGTTAGCCAATCAAGTAATTTGTTGTGAATTACCCATCAGGCTTTGCATATTTTTTTATTGTTTTGAATTTTGTACCATCAATTTATTTTGCAAAGAGTATTTGACTATTTTTTTGATAATGCTCCCTATTCCTGAGCTATAATTTAGGGCACTGTAAGTTTTCAACATTCAAGGCTTGAAAAGTGAGCATCATTGACCAATTTTATTTGTACGCTTAGAATTTCATCAACAGAGAGATCAGTCACACAGTGCCTGTGAATCTCCAGTGTAAAGCAGCAGCAGCCACCTCTGTGTCTGCCTCCAGAGAGGCTGTGTCTAACCTTGTTAGCTGAAGGGGAGCAGAGCCTGAGTTGGTGTTATGTCCACTCCATTTAACCTTGCACTTCCAGTACCCCAGGTTTGGTCTGTGGGGCTAGCACCATCTCTTGTAATGCCCAGGGAAATCTCTGCTAAGCAGTGCAGGCCAGGGTCTATTTCCTCAGGCAATATAGAGAATTTCATCCCATAGCAGAGGAAAAGAGTGGACACAAGCTCTATCCTGATACTTTTGTTGAAGGGAAGAGTCTGGGTCTGGACTATTTTGTTTTTCAATAGACACTTGTCCAGTAGTGACAGGGAAAGTTTGTCCCATTGCAGAGGGCACTGATATAAAGTCCACAGCTAAAGTATACAGATTTCTCTTGTTTCTCAGGTCTAGAAATGATAAATGGAAGGCGGAGTAGGTGCTGAGATGATTAGGAGAATGGAAAGCTCATCTTTCAAAGGAAAACCAGAAAAACCTAGCTTGTTCAGACAGCCCTCTCAAAGCTTGTGACCATCTATAACTCTTGTGTCTGAATGCATATGAATAAATACAAAGAATGAGGCTATATAACAGTGAAAAGCAATGCTGGCAAAAAACCAGTTTCACTGTTTACTAAGATGTTTAAGATGAAAAGCAGAAGGCAATTTTAAGCTGTCAGAAGAGCAAAGTTCTATTACAGCTTCCTGAAATGCTTCCAGGGTGACAGTGGACCAGGTTTCAAGGTCTTCTTGTCCTGTAGATTCCTTTTCTCTTGGGTTCAGTCTCAAAGACTAGGAATATTAAGTTATCAAAGCAAAGTTGTATTCAATTTTCCAAATTGTGTTTGATCACTGACATCATGTTAAAAGTAAAGAAGTGTTGATGACTAAATCTCCAAAATGAGGACCTAAGGTTCATAATTTTGTTTCTTGGTCACAGTGAAACTATTCACTGCAAATATGCTGATCAACCAAGCAAAACATGAATCTTCTGTGGGGCATCTCCAAAGCTGTGCAATGAACACTCACTGAAATTAAAAAAACACCCTCACCTTTAGCTACCTTCTGCTTCTGCTACCTCAAATACAAAGCACATGTTCACAGACAGAGAATAGGTTGTATACATTTCTTCAGTATAAAAACCAATAACCTAAAATTTAATATCTGCACAAATCTTCTAGGAACAAATGAATCTAGGAGAGAAATATCATTTTATCATATTGCAGTACTGAAAGAGGCTTAGCATAACTGTGAATAGGTGGGTAAAGAAACCTTGATAGTATAGTTGCATCTGACCCAATATTTGTATGCCAAAAAAAAATTAAGAACATGAAAGTGGGGTACTTTTATTGGGTGATCAAAAAAGAGAGGTTCGGACAAATAATCAGTAAATCTTTGTATAAAATGTAATGCAAGCTCCTTCCTAATTAGTATAGTCAGTTAGGAAAGATTTCTGCTCTGTTTTTCCTTTGCATGGTTCCCTTAAATAACAAAAACAACAAATAATAAACAATAATGATAATAATACAGTCAGATATTACAATGAATACTGTGTTGTGCTTTGTCAAATATATCCTTTTGCAAGCATCTTTCTCTGTGAATGAAAAAATAAATAACTCTTTAACAAGCAGGAAAGTAATACATACACACCCTATAAGGCTGAGGGAATTGGGAGTGTTTAGTTTAGAGAACAGGAGGCTGACAGTAAACTTTATTACTCTCTACAACTACCTGAAAGGAGGTTGCAGGGAGGTGGGTGCTGGCCTCTTCTCTCAAGTGAACAATGATAGGAAATGGCCTGAAGTTGCACTAGGGGATGTTTAGACTAGATTTGAGGAAGAATTTTTTTACTGAGAGAGTAGTTTTACAGTTAGTACAACTGCTTTTTTTCTCGTGCATCCAGATGAGTAAGAATGAGAATTCTTTCTTGGGAAGATGTTTTACTGGGGATGGAGTAACATAAATAACAAAGGTTTCTTTCCAGATAAGAATAGCATGGCTTGATATAGATTTCCTGACAAAGTTTCTTAGTATATTTGGAAAAAAAAAAAAAAAATAAAAAAAAAAAATTCTCATATGAGGAATGTAATTCTGATCACTCATTTTCTTCCTGTTAACTTATTTCTCTGGTAAGCAATACAAATGAAAGCAATAGTTCTTTACTTTCAGCATTAGGCATTTTTTAAAGTATATTATTTTCTTACTTTGTGTGGGCAGGAATCTCTGTGCAGAGGTGCTGGCACAAAAAAAAGAAATAAAAAATTGCCAAGTTCTGCTATTCTTTTAACTGAGTTTTAGCCAATTTTACAGCAAACAGTGACTAAAGATTTTGTATGACATGTGGACTTTCTTGCAAGACTGAGATGAAGTATATTCAATAAGTAATATGCTTCACTTCATTATCTTATGACTGGGTTTCCTCAAGCACTCTCAAGAGGGTGAAAAAGCTTAAACGTTTGCCTGCACTTTGAAATGTGCACACACATTCAAAACTACATGTATACCTACGCACAAGTACAGTCCCTTACTCTGGACACTATGAAAACTGAAGTCTTAATTTTTACTAAGGTAGATTTTGATACAAAACCTCTGTTTTTCATGACCTCTACCTGAGTGTTATGTTCTTCGAAAGAATGGAGATGAATTAAAATGGTTTCAGTCTAAATAAAGTTTTGAAGAAAAATATGCAAAATGTATATTTTGATACCTTAAGATTACCTGAAGAGGGGATGAATTATCTTTTAAAATAGATATATGCAGATATCTTTCTAAACTAATAAAGGTGGAAGAGAATGGAAAAGCGTTGAGGGAAATAATGAGACTTGATTAAGCCCTAAAAATCTCTGAATTTCACATAAACTGCAGTGTACAAGTGTGTGTACTTCACACTTTTCTGGTCTTGTAGTTTTCTCCGTATGCAATGTGCTGCAAGCACATTAAATGGGAAGTTTATGATATACTCTTCAAATAGTATGTGTGCTGTATCTTGCAGAAACAAATGCTACCTAGACTTAATAATCATCTGGCTGTATAGAATTCTTGATTTTATAAATTTTATCAGGTATGAATTATGTCATCTCTAAGGGTATTTGAAGTCATTTTAAACAATGTAAATCCCCAAAATATTACTATAATCTTATTATCTACTCTGCCTGTTTGTTTTCCATCACTTTCAGCACTGCAAGCATCCCATTAATTCAGTCACTGAAGTGATAACTTTTGAATGGTGTTAAATACCCTTCTGGTACTCTTCATGAAAAATTGTACTTTGCCTGCACATAATTAACTTCTTAATGATAATCACTTATTACTCCACTTGAATGAAAGTTTATTAATATTAAGTGAGACAAATTCCCTACCTGGAACAGTTGACAATTTAAAATAAGAAAGACAATACCCTTTTCTTACAACACAAAGAAGGAAAAGAAGAATCAGCTGAAAGAGTTACAGTCTGGACCGTGTCACAAGTCAGTTAAGAGTTAGCATTACTCAGCCGTGTTGCTTCCAGTATCTGTGGTTCTAAACACCAAAACAAAAAAAAAATTCTCAAATCCTGCAGAGCTAATCCCTTATATGAAACTTTTGATTAAGCAACAGTCAAGAATTTATAGAATTTTTATTTTGACCCAATGCCAATATTTTTCATTTTTTACTGCAGGAATATTTCCATTGATTTCAATGAAAATTCTCACTGGAGCAATCTGGATCTATTGTACTATTCACAGTAAGAATACCAGAACCTGCTTCAACCTCTGTTTTCAATCTAGAAGAATTTGTAAACAGTACTTCAGCTGACTATAGAAAGTGTCTTTAAGTATGCACTTAATAAGTTACAGAAATAATTTTTCATTTACAGGTGTCAGAACTATATGTCGTTTGGACTACTTGCTGCTTCAGATTTATACTTGATCAGTCAACAACACATCATCAGAATATTATAGAATCACAAAAAGCAGGAGAAGAGAGAAAGCAGAGAAGGTGAGAGTGATTATCTTTGTCAAAGGCATCAGTGAAATCAAGACAAATAAGCTAGAGGCATGCACCTTAAATTGATCAAGAAGAAGCTTGTTAGGAACCTTGCTTCGTGACATTTCTGAGGTAAGGAAAGGACAAATGCAAACAAGAGAAACTCGAGGAGAAAGATGTAGGGGAAGTCTGGGCAGCAGAGGATTTTTGGAGGTAAAGGAAAGGAAACAAAAGAGGGGAAAAATAATCTGTGACTCAGGTAGGAGCAGGAGAACGTTTGTCAGTGTAAGATACCATGGGAGCATGCTTTTAGACAGTGCACAGTTACATGCTGAGATAGAGGTAAGAGCCTTCAACAGTGTCAGGAGAGAAGAAAATTGAAGGCAGAGGTGAGGCCCCTCTGAGCAGGATTTGATCTGATTCAAACACTATGGTGAGTGGTGGCAAATGGTAGGAGAGAGGGAAAGAAAGGAAGGTCCTAAGGTGAGTTTGTGCACTTCAAAAAGAAAGAGATGCTGGAAATGTTTATATAAATTTCCCATGGAGACATCAGCTTTGTTACCTGGTGTGGGAGGAAAGGATTTGGAAAGGTTTCTTTGAATGCATTGCCTGCTTGCTGACTAGAAGTAGGGCCTTGTTCCCAACACCAGTTTAAAACAGTCAACAAAAGCTCCTCAACACATGCCAGCAGCCTCTGTGGCCTTGAGATACTGCAGCGGTGCAAACCCTGTCTCATGACCCAGAAGGTGGGTGAGGCACTGTCACATCTCACAAAGCGAGCATAGCTCGCCACATGTGGGGGCCAAACCAACTATCATGTCACACAGAGTGGGCACAGGTAGAGTTCCCCAGAGTGGGCATCGACCCAGGAAGATTCAGACTGGACCCTCTTGCTTTCTAAACTCCTTCATAGAGGAGCCTAGGTGCGGCTGGGCCCAATCCTTCTCCTCATCTAATTAATCTCTTTAAACAACCAATTTGATGAGATTAAATTTGGGACTTCTCACCCAGGAGGTTTGTATGAAAACACAACTTTACTTTAAAGTAAGATTATAAAGTATGTCAGATTACAACTAGCAGAATTATAAATGATGGTACTTTCAAAGCAATGGATTACAATTTCACAAAACCTAAGGAAGTTGTCAAAACAACAGGTTACAACTAACAAAACTTAAAGCAATGGGTAGTAAAACTTAAACAAAGTTACAAACTATGTTACCCACATGTGCAGGGATAGGATTAGAAACACAGACACAGAGAGAGATAAAGATAAAGAAGAGATAGGAAAGATATCACCAGCCTTGGATCCAGTGATGATCTTGGTAGGAAGCTGTGGTCCTTGGATGGGTGGGTGCACATCCATCATTTTGAGAGTGGTTCTTTTATGCCGCCTGACTCCACCTTTTTGGGGGGGGGCTTTAGCATATCTTGCAAAGCCAGGTGTTCACTTCAGCCTCTCCAGATGGAATGATGGGTTTCATTAGAAATCTCCCTGCTGTGACAGGGAACCACCTTTCATCACAAACCAGAAGAAATTGATCTCTTCATGTCTACAGCTAGGGCAAGAAAGGATTTGGAACACACATCTCGAAGGACCTGGCTGTAACCAGGCAAAAGCTGAATGTTTTCTAAGGCTCACATCTTATGCATGACTTCCTACATGCAAAAGTCATCATTGTCAAAAATGACCTCAGAAAATGCTGAAAAAACGTATCTCTACACCTGATATTCCTCCCTATGAGGAAGAAAGAGATTTCTTACTCATATATGGAAATTTTGTAAAGGGTGAAAGAAATGCAGATTACTAATGTAGATTATTAAAAAATTAACAGCTTCACAACTTCACAGTAATGAAACCAATCCAAAAATAGGAGATCTTTGATCAAATAATAATAAGAGTACCCTACAGTGCACAATCAGAACAGTTAACAAGTAACCAGCTTTATTTGCAACAACAGTTTTCTCTAAAGAGATTACATCCACAGTCTTGTTGTGACAAAGACAGTCTTCAACTATAGTCTTACAATAAAAAAAAAACAGAAAACCCACAACACTGGATTATGGTCTTTGAATAAATAGCTTTATTGCTTTTAATTAAAATGGAATGAAAAGACGTCAAAACTTTAAATAACATCTCAGTTACGTATTAAAGATTCACATGCAACTTGTATTGCAGGCTCTTCTGCAGAAACAGTTCTAACAGGAGTGCTTGGGGCTCTTGAAGACACTTTACTACTGAGACAGCTTAAAAGGCAACGTTTTCTAGAAATCATTTCATGTAAATGTAGACACTATCACAAGTATGAGAGGAGAAGGATTTTTACCTGGTGATAACTGACTTATGACATAACTGACTTATGACACAATATGGAGAACTTTCTAGTGTCCAGGCATGATTTCAGCTTGCTAACAGTTTCCTAAATTGTTTCTATTTTGTAACAGTGACACCTGTGAAGTATTAGAAAATAAACATACCTGCTACCCTGACCTAAGGTATGTATGAGTATCAGCAGCCCTTGAGAAGGCTCCTGTCCCCTGGGCAAAGCAAAGGCATTTTTCAGCATGGCATGGATCCCTGGAAAGCACGTTGTCACTTTTCCCAAAGGTATGTTTTACATCCAATAGGCTTCCAGGGAAAGCTCGAGTTGCAGCTGGAAAGAAGGTAAAAGATTTCTGAAGGATAGCACTGTCAGCAGAGCATGGGGTCCCAGGAGCACTGTGCAGACTGGGGAGCAGTGGTTTCCCCTTCTGAACATCACAGCCTAAGTCCTTGTGCACCCATGTAATGTATTCAGAGCTGTGCATCTCCTGCTAAAGGGTATATACCAGCACCACTGTCATGAACTTTTCAGGCAACCATCAACACCCAAGTAACCTTCAGTGAAATGGAAAACAAATAACCTGTTAAGACAAAAATAGTTTAACACTTATTTATAGACTGTCATTACCACTTCATGCCAGATGGGAAACACAATGAGGTTGTGGGTGAGATTCTGACATCTGTCAAAACCAGGTCATACGAATATGTTCATTCTATTATTGTTCCTTTGGAAGCATGAACAGAGCCTGAAAGAATGGATTTTAATTTTGGATTATTTTTTCTCTTTCTATTCATTACACACCCTCGGAAGCTAGCTGCAAATGGGTGACATGAAACACTGAAATTTTTAAAGGGATGAGGAAACAACATCCTCTACAAAATATTAACAAGTGAACACAGACATATTTAGTGCATTTTATTTGGCAGAATAGAGGTGGTGACAACAGTGAAATTCAGAAGCTGAACCAACTTCCAGGAAACTTGAAAGCAAAATAACACATATAAAATGTCATCCCACACATGTCTAGGATATATGGTACCACAAATACAGTACCTACTTCTATAGCTAGAAGGCATACTAAATACAAAAGATGATAAACAACAGTGACGTGAAGGATAACACCATGTCACAACAGAGGTACCTCAGCATAATGTGTCAAAATGAGGCATTTGTCCTTGGGAAAATAGAATTGTCTTATTTTATATAAATATATTTATATAATTTGAGATATATTTGCATATATTTATACATGTTGGCATGCACACAAATTGATTTTAAACGCACACACACTCCTGAATAAATATACTACATCTGTGAGCATGCCAAATGATCTCAATCAAGGACTTCAAACACCCCAGAGGGATGTGAACATCACTGGAAACCCGAGGAAGTCAAATATTTATCTTTCAGAGATTCTTAGAAAATACAAAGTGTGATTATGCTATATAAGTAATTCAAATCCACATGCACCTGTAAAAGCTGCTTTTCCCATCAGCTTCCCATCTTTTCTGCAGAAGTCCTTGGAGAGGCCATTTGATGGTGCATGTGGCCCCCCTCCACGGGGTGGTTTGGGCATGGTATCCTCTCCAGGACTCAGCCAGCCTCGGTGCCACTGGGCTCCTCACCTACCAGTCACACCTGCTTGCATAAGGGCTTTGCCATAGCTATGTGGTTTGAGATGCCCCTACACATCTGAATACTCTTCTCCCTGAATTTCTGACTCTGCAACTGCCAAGATTAGATTTAAAGGGTAGTTAACAGGCTTTTTGTTAAAAGTGTTCCTATCACTTGTATTTATAGTTTAATCCATCAACACACTCTTCTGCCTTCTCATTTTATAATGAGCTTCTTTCTGGGGAAAAGAGACCACAGCTAGAGCAATGAGCTTTGTAAGGACATTCCAAAAAAGCATTAGAGAAAAAAGAAATCAAACTATTTCTATGTTTTCTTATACATGTTTCATTAACACAAGTTCACTGATGCTCGCAAAGCTTTCAGACATGAAAGTAAAAGATTTTCTTGATGAAATCGTTGTCACAGGTTCTTCTTAAGGCTAGGAAATGGGAATACACATGACTAAGCACATCACTGTCCTGAAGAGCTCACTTTAATGATGTTCTGTTGACCCACACCTGATTGAGTTATTTTTCTGAGCTGCAGTCTGGAAGCCAAATTTGTAAAGAATATTTAAGCTTTTAAGATGATCATAGGTATCTTTGAAGATTTATGAAAGGGTCTAATGGAGCTAGGTACATTATTTACCCTGACATTCAATATTTTTTAGGCACTTCTCTCCTTATTAGACTCCACAATTTAATATATCCTTTGGTTATAAGTTCTTCTGAATACCAAAGCACAACACTTTCTTCCAATAATTCTTCTAATTAAATCTTTGGCCTAAGACATGTTGCACATATCTAATTATTTTGTTTTTTAAAATTAAGTTCATGAGCATTTTTATTTTATTCACATTTAGCTATTCATATAAGATATTTCATCTGCCTTTGTCATTTTTGGGTTCCCCACCCTTTACGTAGAAATAAATAGAAAAGATCTTTATATTCCTGGGGAAAAAAAATCCCAGACATCTTGTTCCCCTCTAAAATAGCAACTCCAGTGAAAACTAGAAGCAACATGTATACATGCTTGCTCTTATAAAGTACTAAAAGACCATGAAATTCTGCTCCTCCATGGTTAGCTACAAACTGTCAGCTAAATACATATCCATCATCATCTTATGCATCCCTGCTACAGACTTTTCCCACAACCTCTGGGAAACATGCCTTCTTCCCTAACCCCTAAACAAGTAAAACAAATTTCTATGAGCCAGCTGTAAAATGTTTTTGCTTGGTTAAAACGTTGTCGTCCTTGAGAATGCAGAGAACAGAATTGCTATATCTGATCAGCTCAATGATCCATCTCACTCTCTATCTTGCTTCCAGCCCTTACTAGTACCTGAAGGGAGCATAATCAAGCTGTTCTTAAAAAGGATGCTTGCTATCATTCTGCAGTGTACCCAATAGGCCATTGCCACGGAAGCAAGCAGGCTCATAAACTCCTTCAAAATACAGAGAGGAGAAGATGCAGCCATTGTTCAGAAATTAATGAGTCAAGAAAAAGATTGTGAAAAAATTGGTTGAATGAAAGCATGCATATCCTTGGCAGTACTAAGATCAACTGGGTTACAGTGAGCTGAGGATCTGCTTCAATCATCAAAGCTTCACAAATAATTTCTCTTTTTCTTAATTAGTTTTTAAATATAGATAACCATCTTAAAAGTTAACAATATTTTATGATAACTTCTAAATTAAGATTGTCAACTCTGATTTACTATAAGTCTCAGGAAGATCATGTAAATATTTTAGAAGCAGGAAGAAACTTGTAGGAAGGAATCCACATTAGGAGGTTGTGGCAATATGTTGACCTCTTTTTTATAGAAAAATATCCTCAAAATATTTATATGTTTTTATACTGAACATTCATTTTGCAATACAAGTAGGACATCAGATAGGGACACATCTAGATTTCATGCATGGCTTGACCATGAATCATAGAATTTTTCAGGGTCGGAAGGTCATCATCTAGTTCTAATCCCCTTTCCATGGGCAGGGACACCTCTCACTAGACCAGGCTGCTCAGAGCTCCATACAGCCTGGCCTTAAAACCTTCCAAAGATGGGGCTTCCACTACTTCTCTGGGAAACCTGTTCCAGTTCTCACCGCCATCATGGTGAAGAACTTCTTCCTAACTTACCATCTGAATCTACCATCCCCTAGTTTGAAACTATTCCCCCTAATCCTATCACTACCTGACATCCTAAAAAGTCCCTCTCCAGCTTTCCTGTAGGCTCCCTTCAGATTCTGGAAGGCTACAATAAGGTCTCCTCCGAACCTTCTCTTCTCCAGACTGAATAACCCCGACTCTCTCTCTGTTTTAATAGGAGAGGTGCTCCAGCTCTCTGATCATCCTTATGGCCCTTCTCTGGACATGCTCCAGAACGTCCATGTCCCTCTTGTAGTAGGGGCTCCAGAACTGGATGCAGTACTCCAGGTGGGGCCTCATGAGAGCTGAGTAGAGTAGTCAACCTCCCTTGACCTGCTGGCCATGCGTCTCTTGATGCAGCCAAGGACCCAGTTGGCTTTCTGGGCTGCAAGTGTAGACTGATGGTTCATGTTGAACTTCTCATCCACCAGCACTCCCAAGTCCTTTTCCTCAGGGCTGCTCTCAAACCACTGCTCAAGTCACTGCTCTGCCTATATCAGTGCTTGGGATTGCCTCAACCCAGGTGCAGGACCTTGCATTTGGTCTTGTTGAACTTGATGAGGTTGGCATGGGCCCACCTTTCCATCCTGTCAAGGTCCCTCTGGATGGCATCCCTTCCCTCCAGTGATTTATTTGGCTGCACCAGACAGCTTGGTGTCATCAGTGAACTTGCTGAGGGTACAATCAATGCCGCCGTTCATGTCGCCAACATGAAGCTTAAATTGCTAGTCTGTGACAAGTTTTTTAAAGAAAAACATGGCAAAAAAATGCACATATTTAGAAGCTTGTTATGCTCTGACATGTGGCATAGATTTAAGCTTTCAGAATGGCAGAATTTGCCCAAAGTAGTCATTTATTGCATCACTGATGAAGACATTAAATAATCCAGACATTTTAAAATAATTCTAAGAGCCAAAAAATCTTACTAATTCTTCTCGGACTCACCCTTGAGGCTGCAATGTCCCCAGGTTAAACTAGGCTAAAGAAGTGCTGGAAGCAGAAACTCTGCCCCTTCTCTACAGCTTCTCTTATCCCAATTCTTGTGAAAATGTAAAGAAAGAGAAGACATTTGAAGACAAGAGCTGAAGCATCCTCCCACTGATCTCTAGCTCCTGAATGTTAACCTTTGACAGAAGATGAAATATGAACAGAAAACCTGAACTGCACCTTATGTCTCTCAAGCCAAGATGAGAAGATTTAAATAGTTTGATAGTCTTGATTAAAATATAAATACTTACAGTTTAAAAGTTATTCAAGGTTATGAAAGCTGGTGAAGACATTGTCAGAAGAGATAGTACATTGAACCTTGATGGGTTTCCATGATTGAGTTACCACTAGTGTCTGGGAGTAATGCTTGCACTTCTACAATGATGCAATGCATTCTTTTCCCCCCACTGGCTCACTCAGGGCCACCCCAGCTCTGCTGCATCCCAAACCCTTCAAGGCCCTTCAGGAAACCTGCTGTAGGGATTCTGATGCACACTTTTTGTTCATGTACCACATAGTTACTGGGCATCCACCACTACCACAGTTCAAGTCATTAGCCATAAGTAGAACACGCCAACATACACTACAGAGTCTTCAGCTGTGTAATTTAAGAAGCTGAGCTATGTGGGCAATGTGGCTGGTCTCTTTACAATTACCTGTTGCCTCTCATAGGAGAAGAAAACCACTATGCTTACTGTGCTAAACCACATAATTGTAAATGACTGAATGATGGACTAAATTATGATCTCAGAAAATCTAGCATGAAACTGAAATCACAACTGAGCAAAACAAACTTGTGTTTGTGCTTTATAAAGATTTAATAAAGTCATTCCTCAGCTTTAGTGATCTATGGTGGCAGGATTAATTACCACTATTTATTTGAGAAGTGAAATGATTTCATATCTTGCCTTGCATGCATGATCTAAGTTTTTTTCCTGAAAAGACAGGAAAGACTGTTTTGTTGTTTTGGTTTTTTTTTTTTTTTATGGGATTTATTCACACATTTGGGGAATGAACTATGTCAGTATTTTTATATGTGTGCGTGCAAGGCCTTATTCCTGAATGGAGAAAGTGAATTCAAGAATAACCTTTAATTTTCTTAATTGTTTCCTGAATGCAGTTATAGAGAAATAGCTGCATTTCTGTATTAGATCAGGTGGGAGAAGTCTTGCAAACAAATTAATATTTTCAGCCAAGAGTTGAAAATTTGTGCAATTTCAGATATGTTAAGGTGGAAGAACATTTTCTTGTAAATCAGATGTTCTTGAAACAATCCAGAAGAATTCAAGACTTGTATCTACTTTCAAGAATGGTCTAAATAAATAACATTAATATTTTACTTTCCCTGAGTACCATATATGCTTTCAGTAGTTGAAGTTTTGACACTAGTTTATTATTTTAAGAACATGTTAGAGGTAACTATTTAATATTGCTGGTGAAAGAGACACTGTCAACTTTGTAAATCCCCTTTTTGAAGACAGAAATGAATCCACAGTGGATTGATACTGACAACTGAATTTAAGTTATTCTTTGTAAAAAAACTATTAGTGTGTGTATCACCCCCTTCCATACACTATGGACATTCGTTTTCACAGGATGGCAAGCCCCATCTGGAAGAAATGTAGGCAAAATTCTGTCTTTCAGAGACTCTCTGAGGGAGCTATATATCCCTAAACTAAGCCAGATCTAACAACTTAAAGATTAAAAATGCACAGCATCTTGAACAGAAACAAGCACCAGATGGAAAAGCATTATGAATCATAAGGGCAGCTAACCCTTTGAACTGCTGAAAGGAGGTAAGCAACACAACAAACCAATTTGTTTTCCATATATCCATAAGCCTTAAAAGTACTCTGTATAAAAAAAAACAAAACCAACAACAAAACCACAAAAAAACAAACAGACAAATCCAAAAGAACTGAAGTATTCCAAGATTATATTTTAAAGACGGCCTAAATCTTGTAGAATGAATCTCAAATGGATATTCATAATCCACAGGAAATAGCAAATCAATAACAGAAATAATAGGAAAGAAAAAATGATAGAATAATTGTAAAAACAATGAGCTACGATAACGGAAAGTCCCCAATTCATAGGCAATTAGGTGATAAAACTCACTCTA
Source organism: Phaethornis superciliosus (assembly GCA_023637945.1). Lineage (NCBI taxonomy): Eukaryota > Metazoa > Chordata > Aves > Apodiformes > Trochilidae > Phaethornis > Phaethornis superciliosus. The sequence continues at coordinate 31,305,793 of JAJQWJ010000003.1, forward strand.
AAAGTCAGGTGAACAAAATGAACTTCCCTTTTGTCATGGGCTTACCAGTTATCCAAAGAGAGAAAAATGTATTGCCTAACATTTTTATTTTTCTTTTTTTTAAAAAAAAGTTTCTCATTTGATGAATCAGTTCTAGCTACAGATTTCCTTAACTAGGTTGCTTATGCAATATTTGAAAGTGAGGAAGATTAGTCAAAGTAGCACTAATTTCTGTAGTTTTTTCCAGTTTATTTTGTGCCCTTGAAAGAGACTAGGAAGTCATTAGATGTCCTGGCCATGACTGTGACCAATGGCTAGTAGCTATATTCTTTTCAGATTCTTGGAAAGGGCCTGGACTCTTTTTAAGATTATCAAATAATGATGATTTATTTTATTAAAACCTATTAAAAGGAATTTTGCCCTTCTACTATAGACTATTTAGCCAATGCAAATGCACAGTTTGTAAATCAGGAGAGTCAGATGGCTAATTTTTATTATATCTACCATTCTAAATTTATTACATTAAATTGTGGAGAAGGAATTTAGTCTCACACATTTATTCTCATAGACAACTGAATACTTCTGTTCATCCTAGCTTCCTATATACAATAAGGTAGTATGATACAAGAGACATAGTTATCTTCTAGGACTTTAATCCAGCCTGATATCCACAGCCTGGATTATTTGTTGTGACTTTATATGATGTATTCTGTACCTACCGAACCATTTTTTCAAATAATTATTACATTATTCATCTAAAATTGGAGTAATTATACTATGTGAATCCCTCTACTGCACTCATTCTCTCTGTAACAGTTTCACAGAGCAATGTCATTTGAAGTAATCACTTTTTAGTGTAATAGCTCAGTAACCATAAATTATTAAAAACTACATTAATTGAATTAAGGTGACGTAAAACAATCAGCACTGGAAGGGGAGAGTATTATTTTCAAGGATGAAAAAACAAGAATACTGCCTTATTCAACAAGCTACTTAGTCACTCAACAGGGAGGTATGGAGCACCCATTTCTGTAAAACCCTAAAATGCAATGCACTAAATTGGGAATTGCTTCAAATTTAGCAATTTGGCTTATAAGACAAACAGTTGTGCCTGTAAATTGAGCAGTGAGGGCTGAAGAAAAATCTGAGATGATAAATTTGCCTTCCCATAAATTTATTTTTAAAATACCTAACAACTGGTGTAAAAATAAGTATGGTGGAGATCATACAATGAAGAAGCAACTAATAAGCACAGAAAACAAAAGCATATTTCACTTTCCATGGTTCAGTCTTGAGAAGTGCTTTGGGTTTTTAAATGTTAAAACCCAACAGTGTCACTAAGTGTTACTTCTGAAACACTATTCAGAAAATCTCTTGTCAAGAACAGGGCTTTAACCCTTGAAGTAGTATATATTGAATAATAAAATGGGTTCTACTGCAGGAGAAGGAACCCATCAAAATTTTATTTAGGAACCACTATTTACACTTGTTTTTCCATTTCAAAGCTCCACCACCTTCCTCAACACTCTGGTTTGATCTTCTGGTTGGTCTCATCTTTTATTTTCATTCCCTTTGCCTGCCAAATGGCCAGCTGAAATAACAGTGAAGAGAAAGCTTTTTCACTGGAGAACCACAGCTTCATCTTGGAGATGTCAATAGCAGTGAAAGCCAAGAATGCAGAGGAATCAGTACTCCAAAACATAAGCAGCACTGCAGAACTAAAGAAACATTTAAAATGAAAATAATTTCTTTAGATTTATTCATCTCCAGTGACTGAAAAACAAAGACCCACCAAGATATTTCCTCATTTAAGCAGACTGTGACACACATAAGAGTGCGTGGTCAGTTACCAAGGTCATAGCTATGTGGCAACCAGACAAGAGAACAGAAGATTTGGAGGTAGAAAAGGGATTTATCTTTCAGAAATCTGATGTTTGGATGAAATATATCCAGAAGTGTGATCCACAGCCAATATATTCCCCTCTTCCCTGAAAAGAGAACCTGTCTGGAAAAAGTCTGCCCTCAGGCAAATGCACTAGTTCCTGGACTAACAGATCTCTCTGGACACAAATTAGGCTTTCAAAATAAATTTTGCAAGGTTGAAGAACAGAGCAAAGTCACATATTTTTAAACTGGAAGAGATCATCAATCTGGTCTGACATTTCACAAAATAGAGGCATAATATTTTACCTACTGTTGAAAAGTTTACCTTTCTTGGTACTGCAAGACAAGAAATATCCTTTCCAATATGTCAGTTAATGTTTGGCTTGTATAGATAAAAATTGGATTTCCCTAGCACAGAGTGACTACTTCAAATTTATAGGTGTTACAGGAATAGAGATTTTTGCATTTACTTGACACTAGTCCAACATTTGTGCATTTATTTCACCCACCAAAATTTAGAAGCAGTATTACATATTTTATGGAGAAGGAGAGCCTATGAATATTTTTGAAGCATCTTGCAGAGGTGGGGTCCCCTAAACAACACAGTACAAAACCAACCAAGCAAACAAAAAACCCACCTTCTAAGACTCTATGAATCCACCCATCCTATCACTAGCCCTCTTTTTTTCATCATACATTAAATCTATAAATTCAAGTAAAACTATTACCCTGTATGAGTGGGTTTGTAAGTGAAAAAGCATTTCCATAAAAATTAACAAAATACAAATTAACAGCATGGTGTTAAAAGAGAAGGGAAATGTGTTCATTCAGGTGCTGGCCAACAGAGGTCAATCTTATTATACTAAAGATTAATTTGAATTATTACAACCTTGAGAGAGTATCTTGTTACATGTTACCTTTATAGGAAATGAAAAAATATCATGGATGAAAGTCACCTTCCTTTGCAGTCACCCACCCAACCCATCCCTAATTTAATTTTGGAGGGTCTGCTAATAAAGGTACTTAAAAAGTTTAGTTTGGTTCACCTAAGTAGAAAACTTAGTTCAGAGATTCTGGTTTGTTATAACTCACCCATCTCTTGTTATGTCTGACTCCTTCAGGCAGGAAAATCTCATAGCTTTTGAATCGTATGGCATGTTCATCACCTAATTTGTTGGTGAGTACTTGCAGCTGTCTTGGACTGGAGAATCTTAAACCTCTTTAAAGCAATAAAAATGTCTGGTAAATTCTTAGTTCAGTATAAAGGGTGTGTTGGAATACTAAATTAGTGCTAGAAAGGGAATGAATGCTTGTATGAACAGTAACTGAGTTGAAACTTCATATAATAACTAGACAGTTACAGTTTGCAAAAAGAGGTCCTCACCTAAGAATTTGCACAAAGAAAACAGCACTGGACAATTAAGACTGCTTTAAATGCCTTTCAGCAAAAGAAAAGCTCAGACGCAGAAGCTATGAGATGACAAGGAAGCATCAGACTGGGCCATCAGCTCTGATTGTACATCACCTTCTCTTTCTGAGTTGCTATCACTTTCTGTCAAATGGTTTAGTATGTGTGCCCTGATTTCCTTCACAAAATAGATATAATTTTATTTGTGCTTGAAGAGTTATTTTTTAGATATCAAAATGACCTTTTAAAAGACAGGAAGGAGATAATCGCCTGTAACTTACAAGATGCAGACTCATAGATTTGCTCTGCAACTTATTTCCTGAGAAAATCACTTTAGTAAATTGATGTCTCATTTCCCCAGAAAAAATAACAGTAGGAGTACTGAGAAAATAAATGCATCCAGCCAATTTTTTCCTACTGAAATCTGTGTCCACTACTGCTTGTAATCTGACAGTGATGCAAGTGCTGTTTTCTGCTGTGGGATGATGACATTAGCTTGATGCATTGAGAAGTCACGAAACTAATTAACTGAGCATTTTATTTTGATGATTTGGCTGAATGCAGCTGGATTCAGTTAATGGTTCTTTATTCTTAAGAGCTTAAGACATGTATTTTATAATCATCTGATCACTTGATATCAATTTCAGCATGAATACACAACAGGTACAGCCATTAATGTTAAGATGGTAATTCATGACCATTTGGGATGGGCAGGTATCTTATGTTTCTCTTCAGCATCCAAGTAACAGCCTTCTCTGTAGTGTGTAAAGATCAGTTAAAGGTTTTCTGTACACCTGCCTATGGTATTAATATAATTAAAGGAATGCTTCCTCTTACATCCCAGTACAAATTTATACAGCATCAATATTCATACAAATTTATAGTATCACCAAGAGGTTCAAAATAACAGTACATAGAATATCTAAGTATGCCTCTTCCATCTTGCAGGCAAGAGGAATACATTATGATCTAGACCCAAAAGAGTTGGTTAAGAGAACATTATGTTTGTGCACAAAATGTTTTCTATTTTTTTGTCTTCCTGAAGAGGTGTAAATTTAAATCACACTTGCTTAATGAGCAGATAAGGCTGGAGCTTTGAGAATCTCTTCTCCAGTGTGAGAAGACATTCTTACAGATTAAATGTGCTGTTAACAAAGACAGAAGTTGACCTAAGGAGGGGTGATTGGTGTTGGGACAACTGCATACACCCATGGATGAGACCTGTCAACATAGCTTACATTGATAAGGTCAAACAGATTTCATAGCTGGTTTTGTTGTGTGATTTGCTGGGGTTTTTTCTGATTTGGGTTTGCTGGTTTTTCTTTTTAATCATCTTTGCATTTGGAAAGCTCTTCTGATAAGAACAAGGACAATTTTAGGAAACAATCACCTTTAAAGAACCATTTTGTCTCCAAGACTAACCATCTTAGCATATAATGTGAATAACAGTCCCTGTAGCATCTCCATAACAAATCAGCATGACCGTAAGGCATAAATTGTGAATGACACTAATCATGGGGCCGAGCAAAGCCAGATTTTCCAAAGTCTCTCTATCTACCCATATCAGAAATTATTTTTTCATTCTCCTGAGAACTTTCTTCTGGAAAAACACTTCTTTAACTCCTAACACTATTATTCAAAATTACTACCTTTAATCCAAAAATATCCTAAGCATATGGTGTTTCATTCTGGTGGGCATTATACAAGTGAAGCAAGTTCTCTCTCTCTTACAGAAATTTACTCTCATCATTGAGGTGAGAAGGGATAGTAATGCTCGGTAGAAATACCTAATGACCAACTCCTGTTTAACAAGAATGATTCCTCAAAGTGACAGTTGTTTAATGTGCATGTTTCCAGTTGAAATGATCTCTGAGATACCTGGGAAGCATCTGCAAATCATTACTGAATTAGATAGCCATCCTTGAGAAAGCAAATAAGATAAAAGTAACCTGGCATACATCTTGTTAGGCAAGTAGCCATGATAGTTTGCCAGTAACCATCCCCTTTCTGTCATCTCTTAAAACTGAGAACAAATTCTAACATTATCATAGAAGTAGGTTTAGCAGCCCAATAATATTTTCATTACTATGAAAATCAGTTAAGTCAAGTGCCCTTTCACATAAAAGTGCATAAAATTCCCTTTAGATAAAGTAGCAGACCTACTGATAAAATACACACCTCTCTAAACACATCTCCAAGGACTACAAAACAGCATCAGTAACATCCAGGAAGGGAGTGAGCTAGCAGTCTTAAAACTGAAGACTATATGATCTGGAAAGCATTCAAAGTCACAAGAATAGTCACCAACAAAGACCCAAAAATGCCCTAATTTGCATGCTGTGATATGCTCTCTGGTCTGTACATAAGAGCAACTAAATCCAAATACTGATACCTTTTGAATATTGTTTTTCAAAGGCTCATGCTTCCTCTGGACACACAACAGCATGGAAATTAGACTTTTGTTTTCATGACTGCTGAGGTCCCTGTTTCCCTAACAGAACAGACTGTTAACTTTGGAGTTTCTGCATAAGCATGAGAAATACAGACAATTGACTACAAGGCCACCAAAATATCAGAAAAAAATGATATTTTGTATTTCATCAGAAATGTTTCCTAGGAACACACACCACAGAGAGATTGCTTCCATCAGGATCCAGTGGTTCTCTGGAGACAGCCTCACTAGTCTCAAAATTAACATAGAAGTAAAATGGCAGATTATCTGTTATTTCGACAGAAAAGGAAGAAAATAAAACATGGATTCACAAACCTCAAAAGTTTTAAATAAAAAGAAATCACTCCCTCAACCTCTACAAATATAGTGACTAGATGACTCCAATCTTTTGCATACAGAGAGTACACAAAACCAGTGGCTATATTTGATCCTTACAAAAATTACAGTCCAAGTTTACTTCTAACACTTCCTAAAAGTCCGGAACGAAATGAGCCCACTCTTTTTTCTATGTAACTGGTTCCTTAGACATTTCTCAGCTTTCGTGCCTTTCAGATTAAGACCTATTTTGTAATCCTTCTTAAGGACTGGTTGTACATCAATTAAACATTTCTTTGTGGGTCTCCCTATTTTATCCTAGAAGATAGAGGACAGGACTTCTTTGACCACGTTTATTTAGCCTTTTGTACCAGTCATGCTGTTCTGCATAAATTCAGATGCTGATTTTCTTCTAAAGCTTTGACTATTGTAACATCTGCTCCTTTGACCATGTTTCTTACCTTTCTTTGTACCCCATATTCCAACTATATTTTAGTCAAATGCAATGACAAGAGGAATACATCCATTTCTCCTGAAACATTTCTATGTACTTTCAAAATGTAGAATACCACACAACCTGAAAGCTTGTTTTTGCTGTAAGCTTCACCTGGAATAATCACACATTCCATCTTTGCATTACATTTTCATGAAAATATATGTATGAAATAAATCTGTTTAGATAAATAGACAGACAGAAAATAGTAAATTCCTTATGTTTTATTTTCTCCACTCCCCCTTTGATGAGGAAAGTGCTTTTCCACATCATCACTGGAAGAACCTGTCTTTTGAGTGTAAATTCTTACCTTTGTGCCAGAGTTTATGTCATACCTTCCACCCTGAAGACATATTCACCAAAAAAACCCTTGTAAAAACAATGTTTGGTATCTTCCACACTTCTTTTCCTCTGTATATTTCTGTATATATCTGTTCCTCCTTTTAATTAATCATAAAAAATCTTTATGCATATTCCACCTTAGTTTCTTCTCCAAAGGCCTCATATTATTCTCACAGTCCTCTTTCCTTGTGATTTCATTTTTTCATGTAACATGCCACACTTAGGGCCATTATTCTTATTGACTCACTTTTTATTACCTGACTCCTACTTTCAGATCACTGAACTTCAAGGGAAGGCAGACAGGCAATCATTTATTTTACTACTGGTCATCTTATCATTATCAACACCACCTTTCTCCCTTTCCCTTGATCTCCAGCACATATCATTTGGTGAGCTCTGTTACTGAATCATCACAAAATAAATTGCCATGTTCCATTATAATTTGCAGGGAAAGATGGCTTACACAGAAAATAACTTCTTTTTAAAATCATTATTCAGTTTGCAAAGTAGTTATTAACAGCCAGCTTCCTTTTGCCCTTCCTTTTATTTTCTGGTTGTCACTTTTCTATCATGTACCACACTGAAAATTTTTAAAATGCAAGTCTTTACACCCACAGTCAACAACAATAAAGACCCCTTCTCAAAGTCTCTGGGCAGTTGAGGACTACTGAGAAAAGTCTGATTAAAGAGATTGCATTGTTCAAGTCCATTATTAACACCAGGAAAATTTCCCTGAAACAATGAACATTTTAAAATACAGTGATGAATGTAAAGAAGAGCAAATTCATCACAACCTGGTGTTTTAAAAGGTATTAAGGCAGTACTATTTGTGTGTATATCTTTAATGATCTCTGATTTAAGTTTCTAATTCTTAGTGCCCTAACAGCACTCAAAAGTACACCTGTCTCAGGTATCCAACCCATGAGCCATATTCCAGAAGTAACCAAAGGTACTCTATGAGAGTACATTGATTTACATACATTGCTATAATCAAGAATGTTTTTTCTGCAAGCAAGGCACAGTCATAAAATTTTAAATAATTCAAAGCTGCAGAACCACTTTATTTCTTAGCCTGTTTCCATCATCTCCACTGAGCAGAGCTTTTTACCAACCCCATGAAACTGGAATGAGTTCATCTACTGACATCTGCATGGAGTGGGGCAGCACAATTCAGATAATTTCTTTCCTTTCTTTTTTTTTTTTCCTAATGAAAGAGTAAAACAACTCCAGAAAGTGATTCAGCAAGTCACACTTGGATATGTACTCTAAAGCAGATGGTAAGTCTTGTAAGACTTGTAAGAAGATGAAGAATTGGGCTTCAGCCACAGCTAAATGTTCTAGAAAAATGTCGATTATAATGCAAAAAAGTACAAAAGGTGAGGCAGGTTGATGGATCAATCCTATCTATTTTAAAGTGAACTCAAGTGAGAAATGCACAAACATAAGGTTATGACTTCATATTCACAACAAAAGTGTCATTTCAAAGAATAGCAGGGGTTCTTCTCATTCTTCAATGAATCAGAATCAACCCCTACTTAGACTATATGGTACTGCTAGTGTTTTTCAAGCATGGTAACTGCTGAAGTGCAGTTTGAGTATAAAACCTGATGAAAACAGAATTCCTATAAACTTACTTATATGTAAGCGTCAAGCAGATAAAGCCTGAAGTTGTTAAGGCAATGAGATAAGGAAAGCTCAGGTTTCTCCACCCAAAGCAGTTTCTAATATCTTATTCAGCATTTCCCCTACTGACCTATAGAAAAACTTGAGAATTCTAATTAAATTCCTGATGATCCATAATGGAAATGCATCATCAGTAAGACATTCTAAGTACCTTAAAGAAAGAATCTCTTTTGCACAAAACTGCAGTTCAGGAAAAGAAATGAGATTCAATCAGAGAAATGCAAGTTTCTGTGTAATAAGTAACAAACAGAATTACTGCTATGTGTAAGAAGCTCATTATGTGGCAGCTTCAAAGAGGAAAATGTGATGTTGCTACTAGGTGACTATAATGAGGGTGTACCAAGCACCTTGGAGGTTTGAAACCCTGTGTTATTATCCGCCCAGTAGTCAATGTAACATTATTCTGATCCTGTGAGAAGTCCAACCATGAAGGGTTGGAGGCAAAGAGGAAGTTTTATTTGGTGGACAACAAATAACACAAGCAATGTGAAGTGACCTGCTAAAGATTTGGCAAGCCTGTGGAAAGAGAAAGAGAAAGAGAAAGAGAAAGAGAAAGAGAAAGAGAGAAAGAGATAAGAGCATCACCACCCTAAGTGGCGTCCCAACGATCTCTCTTCCTGGGTGGTAGTCCAGTCCTAGGCAGCAGAGAATGAATGCATTGGAATTCCTTATATGTACCCAGAGTTTCCCATTGCTTCCATCATAGATTCAATCTTCAGAAATCATTAAATCATAGAATGGCTAGGGCTGAAAGGGACCCTAAAGAGTATCTAATTCCAACCTCCCTGCATGGGCAGGGACACCAACCACTACATCGGGCTGTTCAAAAAAAGTTGCTGCTTCTACATTAGAAGGACACCAGAGCTATTGTCTGGACTGGACGAATAGCTGGTAGCCAGTCCTTGTCCAGTTAGCTGGGGGGTGGCATCTGGCTTTATCTGGGCAAGACCTCTCACTTTTTTTAGTTGTCACTGTGCTCATCAGGAGTCAATTGTCCAATATTCAACTTGCAAGTTTGTTCTTTGAGGCAAAAGCCTGATTGGAATCTTACACCCTGATATTCTAATACGAACAAATTCTTAAGTCCTTGTACAGGAGCCTCAATAGTTCACTGCTGATTAGAAAACAATACTTTAATTTCCATAAAATAATAATATCCTGGTGAAGGATATCATTGTAAGGAGGTAGTAATTGTCTCCTTAAGCATAATTTTTATACTGCTATTGGCAGTTACTGCCCTGTCCTAAAATATCTTATTTCCTAGTATATACAGAGAAGGTCATTTGGTTTTGCTGCATTTTTCCATGAGAATAATATCTGCAATATGAATATCTGCACAAGTCCATCAGGGTAGAGAGGTTAATAAACTTAATAGATGAAAAGGTGCAATTTTACATAAATTCACAAATCTTCAAGACATTTTAACCTGTTTGAAAAATGTTTTTCTACAAAGCACATAAAATTTTTCCTGTTTTATGATCATTATTTCGTTACCCATTTTAGATTCTCCGAAGACATTAAAATATCCTTAACATCCACCATTTACACTGTAACTAACTCTCAGAATTTTATCCTAATGACTTTGGTTTTAAAACTGAAGTACAAAAGTGTGTCAAGTCTAAAGTTGGAAAAACAAGCTTCTTTTAAGTCAAATAAATTTTAAAAATGAAGTGGAACCATATTTTATAAAACAATATCTTGGTGAGGGTTTAACATGTTGTAACTCTAAAAAACTGTTGCTAGATTATTTTAAAACTTTATAAAAAACAATTCTGAATAGCAGTAATGGGCACTGAGATTCCCAATCCCACAGGAAGGTAGTGGAAATACAGATTTGAGATGGAAAGCAATAATTTTAACTTCCCCTCAAGCAAGCACCTTCACTAAGAAGGACATGTTATGTGTAAATTCTCATTTGGAAAGGGATGGGCTTGGGAAGGGTTGGAGGAATCATCAGTAAATTCCACATGATTAACCCTAAGATATGGGTGTGAACACAAACCCTGGGCAAAGAATTGGGTTTTTCCTTTTCTTTTCCAGGAGTACTAAAAGGACTTTGTACTATTTACATCCTATAATTACCTTGAACAATTTTCTAATGTGACCATCAGGCAAAATGAAAAGGGCTTTTGATCGTAGACACTGTTAAACAAGATGAAGTTTTCCTTTCTCAGACAAGAAGAGGATTTCTATAGAATCATACTGACATAATCTTGTCCCAACTTGAAGACAGTGTGATACTAAACTCGTCTCAGAAAGCAATTTTATATGAAGCTTTATTACATATTAAGAGGCCAGTAATTCAGATCTATATCTCCTTCTCTTTTTCTGTGGCCTGCTTCAGCAGCTCTGGCTAAAATCTCTGAGATTTGAGAAATGCCCAATAAAGATCACAGTGACAGCAAGGATCTCAGAGAAATATTTTTGATTGAATATACTGGAAAATCATTGTTTCATTGACTATGGCATTCCAAAGAAATTCAAGTTGTTCACTTTCACTTACAGTCCATCTGTGAGCTACAATGCTGTCTAAAGCCAATGGTAGACCCATTAGATTAAAATGAAAGTGAGCTTTTTTTTTTCTATTCAAAACTTCTTGTGGCAGAAGACACTGTATCTAAGAAGGAAAGTGAAACAAAAGTCCTACTAAAATAATGTCTTTTTAGACTCGTATCTTTCAAGTGGGTAAAGTTTTTTTCATATTACCCATTGTACCTCTAATATATTTTTTTTCAGGAAATCTCTGACAGTGAATCACAGCTCCTAGGTTTATGCATATGATTAATATTGAGTGAATACTTAAGAAGGCCTCTGCTGCACTGCCAGGACAGTTTTGTTCTCTGTTCCTCCCCCAGGAACAGCCACTCCACCCCACCAAGGGAAGAGTGTGAAGACACTCTGCCATCTGCCCCACATACACTTATTGCTCTGCCAAATATAATATAATTTGTCCTTCACTCTCTAAGAGATAACCAATGCTTTTTACTTTAGCATTGCCCTCCAAGTAGGAAGGATTAATATTTTAGCCCTCCTGGTTTTGTTTCTTTTCCCAGCTCTGACAGGTTGGGTTTTCTGTTGACATGAAAGATTTTCAAATAGTGCAAACTTCAAAATCTTGTTCACAGGTCAAAGCAAGCATGTTAACTTGCCCTGCCCCCTACCTTCCCTGACCTTGGAAATCATCTCAATAGCAAACATCTCTGGCAGCAAATCATCTCAATCATTTGCTGCCACTGGAGGATATATGAAGACATTGTTTCATGTATCTGTTGATTTTAACAATGCTTTTGACTACCTTCACATACAAGGCACCTGTTCTGGGAGCTATGACTCTTGCTCAGCATCAGAAAACCCACCTCTGCCTGGGCCTCACTGGGCACAGCTATAGGTTCAGGTCATGCCGGGGCTGACTTGTGTGGGTTTGGGAGAAATGTTTTCCTGATTGTAGAAGCATGGGCTAAGAAACATTTCTAAATGTGTGATGGAAGTAGGAGGTAGGAGTGTCAGAGAGAAATACTTCTCTAGGACAGAGATTCCTGGAGTAGCAAGGTTGGTATTTCAGAATAGCAAAAATGATGGCTGTTCTCTTGTATTCTGAAAACCAGAACTTATTTACTAAAAACCAACAGACTGAGATTGTACCAAAAATACTGTGTGTGCATGCTACCAATTCCTCCACCTACATGAAGTGTTCTTACGTGGTCTTTAATTTTGACTAACTGCTAAGGGTAGTGGAATAGCAGTAGTAAATTCAGCCCCTGTTGGTATTTACAGGCTGCCTTCAACATGATGAGATTAGGATATAAGTATCAGCTAATCAGTGTTTTCCTTAATATCAAAAAAGAGATGTCCTCAGCTTGTAAAAACAAAGCTACCAATATATAATCAGTTTTCTGAAGTCAAACCTGTCTCAGTGCATTTCCAAATCAGCACAGGTCTACATAGATACTTCAGTACTTTCTTGTGCACAAAGCTCAGAATCTCAGCACATCATAGACAAAGATTAAGTATCATGCTATAGGGAATAAAATCTGCTGTGTTTCAAGGTAAATATGCTATATTAAATGTAAGTAAATCTGATATGACCTGCAGAGTGTGCCATGGCAAGCTGTGTATAAGAAGAGAAAATAATGATCAGGTGAGTACTTTATGACTGAATGAAAGCATATACTCCACCTGGAAGGTATGATTAAATTCATAGAGGGGATTTTTTTTTTTCCCTTTTTTATTGCTTTGGTCTCTTTCTTTACTAAATCTAGATATACAGGATTGGGGAAAAAAAAAAAAAAAAAAAAAAAAAAAAAAGAAAAGAAAAAAAAAGAGTGTGTTATAAATAAAGAACTCAAGCTAGAAGAGCTGATAAAATATGAATACCATTCCAAGGAGCTTTATATGTCATAGCTGCATAATAGAAAAGGGAGTGAAGTGCCTTGTGCCCCTGCTGCTTAACAGTAGATTTGAAAGAGGCTGCAAAGCAGCACAAGTGGAAAATTCCCTTGTTGGCTGCTTTCCAAGGCATCTATTCAGCTTATGAAAAACGCAATGTTTTGTGTGCTATCAAGTGTCTGGACTGGACTTTCTGTGGTTTTCCTTCATAGAAACCATTGGACAGCAGTGCAGGACACTGGAACCCTATGCTTTCTGCCTTTCCCCTTGCACCCTCCCCTCTAATCCTTTTTTTTTTTTAAGCCTCTCATCAAATCTGTAAAACGTCTTTTTTATAAAACATAGCCAGTTTTATATGTGGTGGATAACATGAAAGTGTATTTCTGTGATCATCTTCCCTGGTCTCAGAGGTGAGCAGTAACCTAGTAACGAGAGGCTGCTAAATACTGATACCTTGATTCAGCACAGCTCTGGTAAGTCTGTCATCTTCCATCTCCAAGGGAATCACTGTATTAAATTTACATTAAAGATGACTGCATGACTGACCCATGGGTCATATTAGCATTTTTACTTCAGTAAGTTGGTCAGCGGAACATTATTCCAATATTCCATTGTTAAGAATTAAACATTTATGAGATTTTTTTGTAAGAGCATATGAGCAAGAATGAGCTGATAAGAAGTACAGTAAGTGCAGAGCAGTATCAATATGTAGACCCGAGAAAGAAAATGAAATCAGATTCTTTTCATCTCAGAATGAAAGTGGGCGCAGGGAAACTGGCAGGAATGTGAGTGAAAGGAGTGATCCATCTACTGGAACAGACACAACAAAGGTAATGGTGACAAATGTGCTTAATCCCTCCTGCTCTTCTGCACTCACTGGGCTCTATTTCATGCAGACTCTTTCATCAGATACAAAGTTTGCCAGTGTAAAGCAGATAAATATCTTAGGTCAGAATCTCCATTTTTAGATGAGTGCAACATGCAGAGCTACTTGTATTTTTCACCCTTGAGATTCAAGGATCAGTCACAAAACAGACAAGGGACTAATTGACACTTATTCTGTACTTGAAATTAAACCAACAACCATATGTTAAAAAGGATCAGCTGGGAAAAGACAGTTGAAAATAAAAATATAGAAAATGCTAGCTCACAGCTGTATAAGTGCAAGAGGAATAAAAAGCAACCAGCACAACTTGGAATTCGGAATGGAATAATAACAGCCCTTACAGCCCATTAATATCTATTTGTCTGCACTTCAGATAATTCCATATGGATGAGAATGACCAAAGAAAAACACTGAAGAATCTAATAGGCACTAACAAGCACATCTATTTGCACTGGACATTAAATTTAAGACCAGTCTAGCAACGAATTCCATTATATTGGAAGGAGATCTGGCTTCTCCTCTCACCCAGTCCCTCCTCCCTATTTTTTTTTTCTCATAACACAGCCCTCTAAAAAACTTTTATTGTCAAGGTGACATCAATGTGCTAAGGTATTTTCAAGCATCTCTCTTCTCCTTTTCTAGAAGGAGGGATTGACTGGTAGTTTCCAACCTGGAAATCTGGCTCCATAGACACAAGCTCCTGGCTTGTACTTCTGTCTCAGTCACACATATGTAAAATGAAAAAAAAAATAGCTCTTTGATACTTCAAAGTTTTAAGAAAATGCCTCATAAAAAGAGTATGAGATGATACAATGTTTGGAAAGAGAATCATCAGACTTTTGTCAGACAATTCCTCACTAGATCTGGGAGGAAAAGTATTCCTTCTGACAACAGGAGACACAGAAGAAAGTCAATACTTTCAGATACAAAGCAAGGGAATTGAAATACAACCATTCCCATCAGATATACAGTGACAGTTGCTGGAATATTTCCTGCGTTATGCAATCACTCAGCCAGAATCTATTGGTTAAATTATATACTAAAACATATATGGAGATGAATTATATGTGTCTATAAAAAAATTTTTTTTAGAAAGAACTTTCTCATCTCTACTCATCTCTATGCAAGCCAAAAATTTTTTATCTGATTTTAGCTCTAATGTGCCAACTTCCAAACTTCACTGATATATTTGACTGACTTGAACCAAAACCCTGTGTTCCTGGAGGAGCACAAAGATTGCACAATGAGCCTGTACCTACCTCTTTAGTGAGCTTTGAAAAAGTACCCTTTAAAAAATAATAATAAAAAAAAAATACCTTATCATATATTCCTTTTCTCCTAGACTTTGTTTTTTGGGGGGCTGGGTTTTTTCCTTGCTTGTGTTTTTGTCATAGTGTTTGCTGATTTCTCTTGAATGATTGTCTCATTGTATTCATGTCTTGTTTTTCTAGAGGTGGTAATATTATTTTTGTTTTCTCTGTTTGGTATTGTCAAATCATCACTCCTATCAACATATGTTTGTATCTATTCAGACCCCTGACAGTCTAATATCTGATTCAGACTAGAATATATCATGACCCAATATACAAAGCCTTTCAAAAATATTGGACCCAAACAGCTAGTACAAATGCATACATAGACATTTCCTGAAATGAGAAAATATTTCAACTGAAGCTGGGACAATGACTTACTGATGGAAGAGTTTGCAAGGTAAGACAGTGTCGTGTTCACAGCACTGGGAAACTGCTATTGAGCATCAGAAGTACTTTCAAAACCGGGAGTCATGATACCATGCCAGACACAGGGGAATTAAGCCACATCTACGCTCTGTGCCTTCTGTGGGTGGCTGGGAACCGTCCCAAGCCCTGAAACAAAGCAGAAGGGACTACAAGGTTTCTCTAACTCATACCTGACCACCCACCACTCTGACAGCCTGTTACAGCAGCAGGGACTGGCAGGGCTCAGAGGTGTTTCGGCTGCAGCCCATTTCTTCTCCCAACACCCCAAACAGCAAGAATAGACAGCAGAATACAAGCCTTGAATCTTTGCCACTGGAAAACCCCTTTCCACTGAGCAATCCTCCTGGAGCTACATTCATGGCTATTGTGATTGCTTTTGGCAACTGCAGGAGGTATAAGGACATGACCAAAATTTGTCAATAGTAATTGTATCTCCACAGCCTTCTACTTGAGGTAATCACACTTGCACAGCAGGCAAGAAAATAAATTTAAATATTTATGTACTACTTCAGGCTGGGTATAGTGGTTGAAAAGTTTTAAAATTTTGCTGAACAAGAGGTTTAAAGTTGGGGTTTGGGTTTTTTTTTTTTTTTGAGAGAGAGTTGGATTTGAAAATTGGGAAGAAATTAGCTTTGCATCTTATTTACATGATGATTCACAGGTATCATAAATACCCTCCCTTTGGATTTGGCTATTTACAAAGTGTTTAACTTAGCAATGATCATAGGAAGACCAATTATGATTTCGGAAATTAAGGCTAGACTTTCAGCTGGGTTGCTTCAAAATGAACCACTGTGACTCATTTTTGCAGATTTCCCTTTTTTCCATGAGAATGCAGGTTTCCACAGAGCTCAGCTATCCAGTCAGGTTGCAAATAAAAATATAAGTGGAGAAGATGTGCTTTCCTTTTTGGCTGACATGCACACAAGTTACAAGAAGCAAATCTTCAGCTCCACCCTCTGCTTGAAGGGGTTTGAACATGCACTTCCTACTGGAAAATAATGACTCCAGGCTATGTAACACTTCAAGGGTGGCACTTTAATAATCTTTAAACTATTCAATTTTCCATTAAGAATGGAGTAGGGAGAGAAAGCGTAGATAAACATGAGCAGGAATCACTGCATTCTGGTGATTTCAGCAACCACCTAGGGAGGAGCTGACCCAGTAAGAGCTTGTTGCAGTGAATGCATAATGTTAAGTCCATGCTGGAGATGGAACATGAACCCACTTCATTCTTCTCCTAGAGAGACCCCATAAGTCATTAGGCTGTGGTTGTGTTTATTCTATTCTAGCCCAATAAATTATTAATTACCTAAAGTAAAGTGAAAGCAGAGTGAAAAACTTCAAGCATGTCACTCAGGCCCCTACCACTGCAAAGCAGCAGGCAGCTATAGAGGTCAGCTGCAAAATGGCAGCAGATGCTCTAACTTCAGGGAAAATGAACAAAAGGTTTCATCATCCCATCTAATTTTTGTAGCAGTGTATCATTAGGTACTTTCCTATGCTGTTTCTCATACCAAATGGAAATCAGACTACAGATACGTGCCCTCCTGCAGCATACTGTTTGTTAATTTTGCTCTTCAGAGGATTAGGGTTTCAGACATATTCCCCATTCCAGCACTTTTTGCTGGTTATCCGGCACATTTAAAGCTCTGGATTTTTATACACCCAGCTCACCTCCTGTAAGGAGGACCCTTACAGAGGACCCTGGCACTCAGGTCAGCAGTGTTGAGTACATCTGGCAACGAAGCACTTCAAAGTCAAAGCTGCAGTGCTGTTTGAGCCCTGCCACCCACCCTCCAACACGCACTGAGATGAACAAAATGGATTTAAAGCAATAAAGGATGTGACCACTCTATGCCTATTTATGAAACAAAATCAGTAATAATTCCCTGGCCCTCCTCCTCCTCATCAGATGTTTCAAAAATCATGTCAGTCAATCTGAAATGTTTGCAAAAAGCCATGGAAAATCACAGAATCACAGAACTGTTGAGGCTGGAAAAGAGCTCTGAGATCATCAAGTCCAGCCTGTGGACAACCACATCAGCGAGAACATGGCACTGAGTGCCACATCCAGTCTTTCCTTGAATACCTCCAAGAACAATGACCCCACACACACTTCCCTGGGTAGTCCAGTCCAATACCTGATCACTCTCTCCATGAAGAAGTGCTTTCTCATATCCAACCTCAACCTCCCCTGATTCAGCTTCAAGGCCATGCCTTCTCATCCTGTCACTGGTTGCCTGGGAGCCTGACCCCCCCCTGTCTACAACCTCTGTTCAGGTAGTTGTAGAGAGTGATAAGGTCCCCCCTGAGTTTCCTCCAGGCTAAATAACTCCAGCACCCTCAACCTCTCCTCATAAGACTTTCCCCTTAGTCCCTTCACAGCCTCGTTGCTCTCCTCAGGACCCACTCCAGCACCTCAATATCTCTCTTGAAGTGAGGTGCCCAGAACTGGATGCAGTACTCGAGGTGAGGCCTCACCAGAGCTGAGTACAGAGGGAGAATTACATCCCTAGTCCTGCTGGCCACGCTATTCATGGTACAAGCCATTATACCATTGGCCTTCTGGGCCACCTGGGCACACTGCTGGCTCATGTTCAATTGGTTGTCAACCAGTATTCCCAGGTCCACCTCTGCTGGGGCACTCTCCAGCCACTCTTCCCTGGTCTCTAGTGTTGCATGAGGTTATTGTGGCCAAAGTGTAGGACCCTGCACTTGGTCCTGCTGAACTTCATACTGCTGGCAAATTGACACTGCCCCCCAAGTTTAGTGTCATCCATGAATTTACTAAGGTTAGATTCAATCCCCTCATCCAGGTTGTCAATAAAGATGTTGAATAGGACCGGGCCCAGTACTGATCCCTGGGAGACACCACTGGTCACTGGATGTCAACTGGATGAAGCACCATTCACCAACACTCTCTGGGTCCAGCCATTCAACCAGTTTTTAACCCACAAGGCCTTTCTATCTTTGTTACTCAAGCCACAAAAGCTCTCAAAAAAAATATTTTTTTCTTTCTTCTTTCTTTTTTTTTTTTTTCTTTTTGTGTGTGTGTGTGTGGGTACAGGGTACAGATCTGCCTTTAATATCACTATATCACTCTTCAGGGTCTGAAGTAATATCTTTCAATCTTTCAGCAGGTGCCTTGTATAATCTCATAATGTTAATGGTTTTAGGCAGTGAAAAAAAGCAAATTGTTCCTGATTCAGCTGTTCCTCATGTTCTATATGTATCGCCCCAATGAAAAGCTCAGTATTTCCCTGCTAGATGTTCCTTTGTAACTTACATTGTGCTTTCAAATAAACAGGGAAAGGACAGCAATTTTAAACAGGAAGGCGATGGACAAAAACCTAGATTTTTTACTTGCAAGATGTCACATTTATGACCTTCAAACCCTGGCCTGCAAGCAAAAAAGTTAAAGCTAAAAGAAAACATGTATTGCTCACAGAAACACAGGTCACAGTTCTGCAGTCAGGTAGCTTATGTGAACTGAAGGAGTGTTGGCAGATTTCAGGAGGATAGCTCACCTACTTAGAGAGACTGTTCCAAATCACAACTGAACCACAAATTAACTGATCAGGGCAAGATTTACTCAAAATGTGCTAAGATAACATCCAAAATTCATATGACGGCCTACACAAAATATGTGTTTGATGAACTGAGGCACTGAGATTTCACTCAGAAAAACTGAGTCTTTATGTCACAGCTAAATTGCCTAAGAACTCTGTTTCACATTTGAATCTTCTGAGATATTCAAACAGATCACAACACAATATACCACGGGACAGCTCTTCTTAACCTCTCGAAAGCAACAAAGAAGTAAGCAGCTCCAAAGAGTGGTGACGTCACAAAAAACCTGAAAAGGTTGTGGAAGAGTTCTTCAAGTTTCTGGGGTTTTGTTGTAGTTGTTTTTTTTTTCCTTCTAGAGAAGGAAATTTTGAGAACTGAAGGCAAAGTCTGAGTTAAAGGAATTCTAGAAAGTATGAGAGAAAAGTAAAGCCACAGATCTTTGTTGGAGTTTTTGTTTGGTTTTTGTTTGGTTGGTTGGTTGGTTTTTTTGAGGTAGACAATAGAGTGGCAATTATCTGTAACATACGTTCACAGAAAAGTGAGGAGAAGAAGGAAAAAAAATATGTAAAAGAAAATTTTCAATAGAGCCTGGAACTTAAAGCTAACTTCCCCTCTCCCCCTTAAAATAAAACAAATGGTGAAAGACCTGCTCTTGCTTTCTGTAGGAGCAACCATTGGTTTTTGAGAAAGTTAGGAATGATTATTTTTTCCCAATTTTAAACAAGACCCTCTGCTTTACTACTTTACTGATATTTCCCCTAAATTGTTCTTGTTTTCTGTTCTGATTTTGAAAGCATCACACACAGTCTGGATCTTACAGACCAGCTATGTCAACAGAATCTACAGCTCAGTGGCAACTCCAGTCATTCATCTCATGGCTCTGTTTTTGCTCTCACATACATCACTTTTACAATGCTATAATGCTCCTGGCTTCAATGGAGGCGGTCCTGATTTACACTTAAATTGCAGAGTCAGGTCATGTAGTTTTGACATGGCTTGTTAGACTGAGGATGCCCACTGGACAACTGTGGAGTGGGTGCCTTTCCACTGACAAAGTCTTGTGAGAACTGTCAGTTCTCTTTGTTCTTGTGAGGGATGTACTGCAGTGGGTTCAACATCCAAGTGAGGACAAATATTAGTCCACAGTCTGTGGAAGCTTCACTTGTGCAAACATCTGATTTGTGGAAATACATGCAGTCACACTTCTCCTTCTTACTAGTTGCATATCTCCTTTGCTAGACATTACTTCTGTGCCAGCCCAGTGGTGAACATATCTAGATTCAGGGAGTCCCACTTGTGGCACTAACGTTTCTCAACATCAGTGATTTTGTCAAAGCAGAATACCTAACACTAGCAACTGGCAACATCATCAAAAATATTTTAAACAACTTTTTGAACACTGCAGCTGCTGCATATGATCTCAGTGAAAAACTCAAAGATTAGGATTCTAATAGAATTTATGAGAAGCAAAATGACTACTTCTTGTGACATATACAGGGTCCTGTCAGCCCAGAAAAAGTATAAACCTGTTAAAAATGAAATAGAAAATAGAATAAAATAAATTCTTTCAACCAGCAAAAGTGTGCTAAGTGAGGACTAAAAAGCCTTTCAAACGGAAGAATTGTGCTAAGTCAGGATTGAAATGGCAATGCACATTTTAGAGAAGACTCTCCAAGTCAGGGGAAATGAATATGCCAGGAATTAGGGAAGAGGTAAATAGTAGAAATGTGTATTATCAAAGTCATTTTCTTCTTGGATAAAAAAGAGAGGAAAAGCATGCTAGTGAGCCCAGGAGACCGATTTGAGACCAGCAGACACCAAAACAGTAGTGCCCAGGGCAAGCAGGACTAAGCTGCTCCCTTCCCAAAGTCATTTCACCCACCTGCTCTCAAAGGCAATTCTCTAACTAGGGCTTGGACAGATCAGCCCTCAGCTACAGAATCTAATACCAGTCACATCTTATATGGTGGTCTGAAGAAAAGATTACTTTCAGGTGTACTTTACATTTTCCTACTTTAAGCTTCCCTTTTGAAACAGTCTGTTCAGTTTTATAGTCAGGAGCTTATCTCTCATTTTAGTCTTATCTATCATTTCAAGTAGACTCAAGTGAACCTGACCATCAAAAGTCACATGGCTTTTATGAAAATGACAAAATCCAAATGAATCAGTGGTGCTGACAAAACCTTTGGGCCATCTACAGTGAAAACTACATTTAGCAATCCCAGAGGCTAGTTTGCTTAGGCCTCCTGCGAGCTTGCAGAAGTCACTTTGAGGATGATACTGCAAGTTAACACACAAAACAGATGATGTTTCCTGTAACGGATTTTATTCAGTACCCTTTGGAAAGCATGGACAGAGGTGAAAAAGCCATTGCCCTTCCAGCATTCATTTAGCTCAAAAATTTCTGACTCCTGCAGCCTCCATCCCATTTTCCCCACTGGTCTCAAAAGGAAGCTGGTCTCCTTTCTTCAGTACTGCACTTTCCTAAATTGTGTCTGAACGTAATGCCCTTATGTATATTGGATTCATGGCATAAGTGTTATTACTATACTTATAGAGTTGCAGGCCTTTTTTCTGAGTGCTCATGGATATTTTGATTGCTCAAGATTTTCAGTCCACTAGATCTTTAATGAAAGAGAAAATGCCACAGCAATGGCATTCCAAGGAGTATTTGGAATAGGAGAGCTGCAGACTTCTAGAAGAGAAGTAGTAGTGGCATTATAAGTGGGATACTTGAGCTTGGACTAATTGTACAACAGTTGTAGAACAAAAACTTAAAATAAGATTTACAATTTGCAGCTACTGATTTTATATCAAGACATTGCAATACTTCTGTCAGTGGAATTAACTGAGCTTTGGAAGTCTGTCTGGTTCACAGCTAAGCCAATGTGTGAAGTCTAAACACTGAGGTCTTAGGTAATGTGGTCCTTCTGCCACAGCATTTGCTTCCCCTATGCAAAACCTTGAGAGAGATAATAAGAAGAGGCTGCCCAGAGAGGTTGTGGAGTCTCCTTCTCTGGAGACTTTCAACACCTGCCTGGCTGTGTTCCTGTGTGGCCTGCCCTGGGTTATCCTGCTTTGACAGGGGGGTTGGACTACATCTCTAGAGCTCCCTTCCAACCCTTAATGTTCTGTGCTTCTATGATTCTATGATCCTGTTTACACTTGCCAACCCATCACCCTCCAGCTCTCAGCCATAAATCACAAATGCTTCACACCCTCTGAATGTAAAAGACTCATTTTCTAGTGGAACTGATGGATGTTAAAACAGCACCTTCATGTATTGTCCCTTTTCTCTAAGATTTTATGCTTTTATATAAAAAAAAGAAAAATCAAACATCCAAACTCCAAGCTCTTAAGAATAGGCTCTCATTTAAACATGTCATGGAAACTTTAAACAGATAGATTAGAATGATAGTTTACTACAACTATCTTACATTGTTATTCTCCTTCTAGGTAAATTATCTTTGTAAACTTAAATGTTAATTATTTCTGTTTATCAGATTTTGCCTTTTTTTTTCATAATTACGAACGTACACAATTCCTCCACTTCATTACTTACAGCAACCTTGATAATGTTTCTTATATAAATAGGTCATCTATATGTTATGAACCATAAAGTCAGATTAAGCAATCACTGAGTACTCCATGAAGCAGAGTTGTTTTACTTTTTTCCTGAATGAACCACTCAGAAATGTATGCATTTAAAATAGTGAAATCTACTTAAAAAAAAAAAAAATTAAGAAAAATGCACTATTTTAGTGAAAATTTTCAGAACCCACCGATTTATCACATGAATGCTTGACAACCATGTGGAAAAACATGAAAAATATTATGTAACTGAATTTTAATTTTCAGCTTAGAATGAATGTTATCACCATAATCGTCCTACTACAGCTGAAAATGAAAATAACTGCCTAAAGCTTCATTCATGGTTTTCTGACACTACTTCTTAGGGGAAACATCCATTGAAAAAGTCAACATCAGAATAATTTTAAGAGAAAGGTTTTTAAAACCCAAGATAAAAGTGAGACATCCCACAAATATTCCAAGTACAAGCAGTCTGTGCAAAGTATTTGCATAAATATTTTTGAGAGTGATTTTCACTTCTAATTAATGCAATCTGACAAAAATAGAGGCGAGGATACTTCATAAGAAAGACTGTATGCCCTTCTTTCTTACATACAAACCAGCAGCAAGATACTTGAGTTGTTCAGAAAACTAGTCAGATCTTTGCTCACAGAGTCCCTATTATGCCATGACTTCAATGAATTATTGCATATTAATAAAGCTATTATATTTTTAAATCTTTGTGGCTTGGCTAAATTGTGTGGGTTCAATTTTTTGGCAATATTAATGATACAGCAACTCCTTGTTTGTCACTCTCAATATTTTATATCCGATGATTAGTTTAATAAAGTGAATGGAACAATCAGCATGTGTCATTACAAGGATGGAAAAGCCCAGGCTCTGAAAGGATTAAGGTTCTTTTAAATGATCAGTGAGGGAAACTCACTTTCATCTCAAACAACTGTCTGAAGTCTGTATAGCCAGTAGCAGATCTTCAGCTAGTGTGGCTCATCACAGGACTGCTGAAAATGCTTTTACACCAGCTGCTGCTGGCAGTTTTCTAAGACTGCCCCCATTTCTTCCACATGAATCAGCAGACTGGCTGTTGAGATGGATTGGATGTACTCCTTATGTTCCTGCTTCCTCTTGGAGTGGGAATGCTGTGGGACCAGCTAGCTTCAGCATACAGAGGCACTTGTGCTCCTGGTATGAGGTGAGAAGCACTGCAGTACTCACAGGTGGAAAAGGACTCTCTAGGACAAGGATTTTCATCACAATTTGCTTATCAGAGCACCCTGCACCCCTTCTGTCATCCGTGGCATAAAGATGCCAGGATTTTCTCCCCAGAGCCCAAAACCTGAATTCCCTGGGGTCACTCCCATTCCTTGCTCCAGGTCCTCCTGCAAAATATACAAATCCTTCGGCTAATGGTGCCAAGAGGAAGAGGATGCAGCAAATCCAGAATTAAATGAAGCAGCTTTTCTCTAACTCCTTATCTTCCCTCACTGAAAGCAGGAAAAACATGACCACCAGTTTCCAGAAAAAAAAATACACTTTCCATTATAGTTTATGTTCAAATAGAAGAGCACGTCTGGAAATGCTCTCTATAGATTTTTTCATTCCAGAATAAACATAACAAGCCTACTCTAGCCAAATCTGTCTTTGATAAGAGGAGAAAGGCTACATTATTAATATTTGAAGTCAAGGAAGGATAAACAAGGAAGATGGAGAAATTAGACGTAAATCACACTTACTCCTTAATTTAAGTATACCCACATTTTCCATTTCCATTACTAAAAGGCAATCAGTAAAGCAAACCATATAGATTACTAAAAAAAGAATAGAGAAGCAAAAAAAGGACTTCAGAATGTGCCTGCATATACTCAAAGAGTGTCAGTATTTTGAAAAATGCAGATTGTCCTGATCCCCACTTTCCAAAAGGTCACAGTAGAACTAGAAAATTTTCAGAAAAGAATGACAAGACTGATGTAGGCACAGGACAACTTCCACATAAGGGATGAATAGATGAGCTACAACCTAAGTCAAAAGTGTCTAAATGAAATTAAAATGGTAGTCTGTAACAGCATTTACAACGCACAAAAACTAAAAGAAACAATCAGTTCACCATGCCTTCCACCACAGGACATCAGCAAAGCTCACAGATAGCAGGAGGTTGTCCAAACAAACAAAAGAAAATGAGTGACCACACAACAGGTACATAGGCTGTGGAAAATCCTTATCCCTCAGTGCTGTGGGAACTACTGTCTTACACATATTTCCAGGGTAAAATCAAGGCAGGGCTGTTAACTGCCTAGGCTGGAGACTAGGAGAACTTTGGGGAAGTTCCATGATATGCTTCCTCAGTTTTTATACTCTTCACTAGCTAAATGTAAGTAGCTTCTGATTTAGATAGGATTATTTGGATTTCTATGTTGACCCACAGCTGCCATTGCCTTATGTGTTTTGCCTGAAGACCACTCCCAAACATCCCAGGTCCAGGAAAGTAACTGCAAAAGTCTTACACTTCTTCTGATGGGTAGCTTTGGTTCTGGTTTAAGTGGAGTTGCACAGTGGTATGTGGAATTTGCACTGTGTGTATTTGCACAGTGGAAAAATACAACCCACTCCAAATCAACAATATCTTTGTTTGGCAGCTGAAATCATGCTAAACTATTTTGTAGGATGGAGGTGAATTTTGGATATTTATCCTCTTCATTGAACTGAACAGTATACCTTCAAAATAACTCCCTTTAAAATCTATTCTCTGCATCAAAGAATGTAAATGTATACATATGGTAGTACATTTCAGGTGATTTCCATGTACAAGTTTTATGTTATTTTTTATTCTTTTCAGCAACAGTTTTAAGCTTCCTATACAGGTAAAATCAGTGAGGTATTTTTAAAATTTTAAGAATTATACTATTCCTTTTCATATACCACAAGTGGTGGACCAGGGCATCTGAGTCCCTCTCACTGTATGTGAAGATCAGGTTCGTGACCACCTGAGGAACCTGAACATACATAAGTCTATGGGACCTGATGAGATGCATCCCAGAATCCTGAGAGAAGTGGCATATGTAGTCACTAAGCCACTGTCCATGATATTTGAAAAGTAATATCAGTCAGGTGAAGTCCTTAGTGACTGGAAGAAGGGACACATTGCTCCCATTTTAACAAAGGGTAGTAAGGAGGACCCTGGTAATTACGAACCTGTCAGCCTCACCTCTGTGCCTGGGAAGGTCTGATAGGGTACATGGAGGTGATCCAATACAGCCAGCACAGCTTCACTAAGTTCAAATCCTAGTGATGATGATGATGATGATGAACCTCGTGGCTTTCTGTGATAGAGTAATTACATCAGTGGACAAGGGACAACCTATAGACATTATCTATCTGGACTTCTGCAAGGCCTTTGACACAGTCTCCCCCAGTATCCTACTCATGAAGTTGGAGAGATACTGATTTGATGTGTCAGCTGTTCAGTAGATAAGGAATCGACTGAACGGTCACATTCAGAGGGTAGTGTTCAACAGCTCAAAGTCCAGCTGGAGACCAGTGACAAGTTCTGTCCCTCAGAGTTCTGTACTGCAACCTGTACTGTTTAATATTTTTATCAACGATATAGATAGTGGGATCAAGTGCTCCATCAGCAAGTTGGCAGATGACACCAAGCTGAGTGGTGATGTTGATAAGCCAGAGGGACAGGGTGTCACCCAAAAGACCTGGGCTAACTGGAGTGCTGGGCCCAGGAGAATCTCATGAGGTTCAACAAGACCAAGTGCAGGGTCCTGCAACTGGATCAGAACAACTCACATTATTAGTACAGGGTTGGGGATGAGGTTCTAGAAAGCAGCCCTGCAGAAAAGGACTTGGGGCTGGTGGTGGATGAAAAGCATAACATGAGCCAACAGTGTGCACTTTTAGCCCAGAAGGCCAATCACATCCTGGGCTTCATCAAAAGAAGCATGGCCAGCAGATCAAAAGAGGTGATTCTGACACTTTACTCTGGTAAGACCTCACCTGGAGCTCTGCATCCATCTCTGGAGCCCTCAATACAGGAAGGACATGGACCTGATGGAGAGGGTCCAGAGGAGAGCCATGAAAATGATTAAGGATCTGGAACACATCTCTTGTGAAGACAGGCGGAGGGAGCTGAGGAGTTCAACCTGGAGAAAAGAAGGCTCCAGGGAGACCTAATAGTGACTTTCCACTATCTGAAGGGGGCCTACAGGAAGGCTGGAGATGGACTGACTATTTGCAAGGGCTTGTAGTGATAGGACAAGGTGCAATGGTTTTAAATTAGAGAAGAGTAGGTTTAGACAGGATGTAAGGAAAAAGTTCTTTACCATAAGGGTAGTAGAAAAATGGAACAGGTTGCCCAGGGAGCTGTCCTCATCCCTGGAGATATTCAAGCTGAGGCTTGCCGAAGCTCTAAGCAACCTGATCTAGTTGAGGATGCCCCTGCTTAATGCAGGAGGGTTGTACTACATGATGCCCCTGCTTAATGCAGGAGGGTTGTACTACATGACCTTTAGAAGTCCCTTCCAACCCAAATTATTCTATGATTCATAGAGCCCAGTTCTCTCTCCACTAGGTGAATGAGTATCAAGGCACAGCCAGTTTTATGCTGGCACAAGGTACCCTTGTGAACAGCACTAACACTTTTCTTTGAGTTGCAGCCACTGATACTCCTCAGCCAGCAGCACAGAGTAAATAGTCATCCTACCAAACAGCAGCAGACAATCAAAACGTCTATACCCTTATGAAAACTGCTAGAGCAGCTGAGGACTCTGGGCTAGATCTTCTGCTCATGTGATTTGCAGTAGTTTAGTTTGCTTACCAAAGTGCCTCTGATTCACAGCAGCTGAGAAGCGGATCCTTTCTTGTGTTTCATGTATTTTATATAAATTCTATATTTTGATACCAGTTTGCTATATTTTTTTTACATTTTCCATCTGAAATTGCCATAATTAAGATTCCCATTATTGTGTTTTCTGTGTCAAAAAAATAATTATTTTTGCATAAGCAATTAGTACTTTGTGAAGTGGAAATTTAGACAACTTTATGTTGAAAATATTTGCTCCCAGATTTGCCAAATTTTCTAGAGTCTTAATTCCATAGTAGAAATCTTAGTTAATTAAAAAATTATTTGCAAAGACTATATCAAAAGATTTGAAAATGATCGAGCAATAGAATTATTCCAAGAGGGAAATACCTTTGAAGAAAATGTGGTATCTTCCTACCATTTTTTTTTTTTAAAGCCCATAATTTAAAAAGGATAAGCAAGAAGAAAAGTTAAATTTGCATGATATTATGCATTACAGGGTCTAGAAGTCTTCTTGTTACTCTATTAAAAACAAAAGGAATGTTGCTTTATCAGTAAGTGACAGTACTTATTTTTACTTTTTCTGACAAAATTATCACCTTTGGACTTAGATGGCTCCACAGTATCCAGTATCATCACATTATTCTCTTTGCCATAAATGACGCATAATAAATGAGCATTGCTTTTCGACTAGAACTGCACCTTCTATCAAGCTAATAGGAGTCCTTTGTGGACTGAAACCTCCTGTGTGAACCTAGAGCTTGGTATAATTTTCAAATACTGTTTTCATCTAGTATGAAATTAAGACAGCAAGGCTATTCTCTGGACTAGACCACAATAAACTTGGTGCAGAGGCAAAGAACACTTTATAGTAAGTTGGTGGCTGGGATTTAATTAAGGACTAGTCAGCCCATGGTGAGTGGGGAGCATTCCCTAGCCTGTCTCAGATTAAACCATGGCAGCCTGGAACTGGGAGACACATAAACCACTGTGATAGGCAGCAGCTCCTTATTACAGAACCACTCCAAAGCCTGGGATTGCCTCAAGTGTTTACAGCAGATGATCTTATACATAGCTGTTTTTTAATGTATAGCTTTCTCTTGAGAAGCTCGTTCATACTCACATCTGGATGGGAACACTTGCTGACTAAGGGCTGCTCAGAATGAGCAGAATTTTTACAATCTCACTTTTAGACTCAAAACTTGATGATGATAAAGATCGGTTTATGTTCCAAAGAACCTATATGTGGCATGTATACTGGGCGAAGGTGATTTTTATTTGAATATAAAAGGCACGGTGTTATATTGGTAGAAAAAGAACAGATATTATATAATTCTATGCCAAAAACCTTTCACGAAAAAATTGTCTCTTCAAGGAACCATTTATTTAAGAAAAGCTTCTCCTGGTCTGTTCTCATGTGCTTTAAGAGAAATCTGGATAATTCTTCTAGTTTATCAGTTACTGGAAAAATTCCATTGAAGGAGACACTTCTGCTTATGCTTAAAAATCCCACCCTTGGTGATGTGTGGAGAGGGAGTGAGGGGTGGTGGATCCAGTCCACCTCTTTGATGCCAACTGGACATCTGTTCTTATGACTGCTTTCCACAGCCTGATCAGGACAATGTGCCCAACATGGAGAGAAAAAAGCTATCCCAATAAGAGGAAACTTATTATAAATGTTATTACACTCCTGCAGATATTTATGTTCATTTTCTCCTTGTTTAAAAAAATATAAAATGAAAATCTATTCATGCAGATGGTGGAAATACACATAAAACAAAAAAGAGAGTCTCATGTATTAATAACATTCCTCCCCTTGGTATTAAGTATGAAGATGCTTTTACATTTTGTGGCTCCAGAGCCAGTAATAAGAGTGCTGGGTCCTCGAAAGTGCTTTAATCTGAGAGCAAGAGTGTATTAACTTGAAACAACAGAGATTGCTATCACTGCTTACAACGTGATACATATAATCTCTGTCTTTAAAATTCATTATTTAATGAAAAAAACTTTCTTCTGATTTCCAATGAAGCCAAATTATATGGAGAAGGATGAAGAAAAGAGGTATAGAAAAATCACTCATTGTAGTTCAAAGAAAGTGTGCAAGAATGAGAGACTGCATCTTGCACTGTAATCATAAGGGAGGGAAGATCCTGGATAAAGAAAATATCTTCACTTTCAGTTCAATCTTTCACTTCACTTTCAATATTTTTGTTTATTGGTAATACAGTTTTCAAGGCTGAACCGAAGCATTCAAAGAGGGTCCCATGAGGACAGTTTGCTTGGCACGATTTATCTATCATATGTTCTGGTCTACCCACAGATAAAATCCTGTTTAGACACCAGTTGAGCCAATTGGTCTTAGCCACAAAGTTAATCTTATTATCTCGCAGTAATGAGTCCTAAACAAGGCTGCAACTCCAAATTCTTTCACTATTGCTGTTATCCCTAATACAAAATTGTCTCAAATAGTTGCAAGAGTTTCCTATTAACCACAGTGAAATTTTAGTTTACGTTTTTCTCTGAAAATAAGAGTAGACTGATTGTACAATATAAATATGAGTTTAAAAATAATAAATTTTAAAAGTTACCTAAAATCACATATTCTTGAACAAATTATTTTCACACACATATGAATGGTTGAAGATTTAATGAACTCTATCAGCCAAATGGAAAATAAAAAGAAAAAATTACATAAATTTTTGCTTTAAATAGATGTCGAAATTAGACATCTGAATCATTTTGTCTTAAGAGCTTTTAAAAATCAAAGACATCTGATTTAAAAAAATAGATTTGCTCTTTACTCAGGGAAAAGAAATATATTCCACTTCAAGTTTAGATTAAATAGGCTGATCAAATGTGAAAGTAGTTTTTCCTGTTTTTTTTTTTTTTTAGAGCTGGAAAGGAGCACTGATTTTGCTTCTGAGCACTCTCATTCACCAGATCCCCTCTTCACTTCCTTCTCTATTTCTCTAGAAAAGGAAACTGTGAAGTGCTTTTCTAAGACTTTTTGCATAGTAAGCATTTAAATCAGTTATTAAAACTCTATTTTTCCACATCATTTGTATTTGCCTACTTTTTGCTTTTGAAAAATTGGTGTTTCATGAAGTGTTATGTTATTCTAAATACTTTTAATATGGTTCCAATTTTGGCACAGCTAATCTTGATGAAGTAATTTAATTAATTAGCTTGATGCATCAGATGGACTATAATTTCTATCTGTAATCAGCCAGTTAACCTGTGAAAAGGACAAAATAATTCGAGAGCTCTTAACTCTGAACTGATGTCATGTCTCTAATGGCAACTAAACATGACTGTATTAAGGAAAGGTGTTACACTCATTAATAAGGATATATCCTAGAGGAAGTGAGGCTGCATAATCTTCATTTTCAGCACCTTGCAGTGCTATGTATGAGATATGTTGCAGTGTAGTTTAAAAGAGAGAGAGTCACAGTAGCAGTAAGCCAAGGCAGCAATGTGCATCTGAACCTGACTGCCTGGCTGCTCATGATCTTCCAGGGACTGAGTCTAGCAGTAATGTTATCTGCATTCCCCCTTTCTTATATGACGAATAGGAAGGAGAGATGAGAAGGACTGTTTATGCTATATTCCCCAAATATGTCATTTTGTTTTCTTCCTAAATTGGAAAGGAAGGAAATGTGATACCAAAAAACCGCAAAGCAGATGAGTGACTCAAACCTAGCAAGATTAACTGGAAAAATAAAAAAACAAGCCTTTAGCAGGCACCACATTTTATTGACTACCCATCTTTCCTAGACTAGCTCAGTGATTTATGTGAACATCTGCCTACCCCAGGCTTATGCCCACTCAACATTCGATCATGTTGGACCACACAGTTGGGACTGGGAAATAACTGAGTTCCCTTTCTCTGAATCCCTCCTCTAGGCTGTCTTCTGATGCCCTCATTTCTGTTGATAATCAAGTTAGTATTCACACATATATTTCTATTTTCTGTCAATACTAGAGACAGCATAACCGTCACAGTAATGGTCAAATAAGGACAATACTATGACTCTTGTAATGAGAAATAATAACCTTTTAGAAAGATTTATATGTTCTTAGAAGAACAATGAACTCACAGCAAAGATGGATGGGATCCCCTTTGCATATGTCCATATTAGCATTTTATTTTATCACAGTTGTCCACTTTTGAAGTGAATCGCCCAATTGTCTGCATATAGAAGCTTCTTGGTTTACATTATGTAGTAACCTTGATGCATGCAAACTGTGTTTCTTGCAAATGAAACCACACCCCTTAAGCTCCAAACATGAACAGGGAAGCAAACCTTCAAACCAATAAGCAGGTTTCAATTTCATCACATCTTCCAGCATGAAGCAACTGCACCTGCCCCAGCAGAAAGCTCTCCAAACACCAAAGTTACCATGAAGTGGCTCTCCTGCTCCACCAAGTTACAATGCTATGCAATGTCCTATGGATACAATCCTGCTCATGTGAGAGGGATGAAGGCTTTTCTGATGGGGTATTAACCCAGTTGCAGTGTAAGGACCACTGTAACCCAATGACAGCTTCTACATATGGAAGGGTGATAACAAGAACTCAGTGAAATTTAAGAAGATAAGGAGTAACCACCAGACCTCAGAAGTGGCATAGCACATGTATCCTAGTATGAATTCAGGCGGGAACATATACCCACATTGCTGCCCTAGGGACCATTTTGCATAAATGCCCCCAGGAGAGCCTAGAGGCTGTCAGCTACAGCAGAAGTCTTCTGCATACACATGGGAGCAGCCTTAGAAATTACCTGGCCATTCACAACCCTATAGAAGATCCTAACTTCATACAAGAGACTCAGCAATGCCCTGAAGCCCACCATACTAAATGCAACTCTTGCAGGTACCCATCCCCCTTTTGTGCCGGGCAAAATGGAAAGCAAACAAGCCCTGCCCAAAGCTAGACCTTGGATAGCCCTTCTGTGGTTCCTTAATTTTCAAAAGATTTTTCAAAAATCTTTCAGATCTTTCAAAGATTTTACAAGATCTTTGACTTTTTACCAGTCATAAAAAGAATCATTAAGAGGGTAATACCAAGTAAAAATTGGCTCCCTTTCACCATCTGTAAAACAGAAATAAAATAATTTCTAAAGACTACTAGTCAAATCCAAGCCTAGATTAGATATCTGAGGTGCCTGGACACCATAGTTATAAGTACCCAGGACTGCTGACAAACATACTGGCTCTAGAGAAAGCAATCACTAAAAGTGATTTATTTTTCTTCCTTTTCAGACATCATGTAATGATAATAATTGTGGAGGTACAAAAATAATCTTTAGACACTTTTTATCTGTCAGGATCATAATTAGCTTTGAGCACGCACAAGTTAATAAATGGCAGCAGGACACTGTTAACAAAACTCAGGGCAAAAAGATTGCTGTTATTGTGAGGACAGCCCATAGAAGATCTGCCAGATTAAGTTCTGCCTTGGTCTTCAGAAACATTAGGGGATTCAGTTGGTCAGTATCATGCACATACTCCATTGTATCAGCTGTTGAATTGTGGTCCACTACCTCAGACCATAAGTAAATGATTAAATCTCTCTTTTAGAAGACCTAAAAAATCTTTTAGGTTAGTTGTAAAGATAGGCAGTTTTGCAAATACTATCGTGTGAACACAATGTGCTGAATGGAAAACTAAAATGGAATGAATAACTTGCCTTACAAGACTATTGTCACACTGATACTGAGATGGAAAAAATACAGCATGCTCAAAAATAAGAACACAAAAGCTAAAGTCACCCACAAAACTGACTGAAATCCCCAGTGTGATAACATAGCTAGGGCAGGAACAAAAATACATAAGAGGTCATCCCACATCTGCCATATTGTTCAGATCTGTTAGCCAGACGTGGGCATCCTTTCACAGCCTCATAGAGACTGGCAGGACATGACAGAGACCTGCAGAGCTGCTCAGCCGACTTGGATTTGGGGCTTTTTAGAGGCACCAGCTGGAACCATCTGTAACTGTCCTACTACTTCCAATTTCTGTAGAAAGCAAGCCCTAGAGACTGGAAGGGAAGGCTGCTCATACAGTCACAGTTATTAGAGCTGCATCAGTACTGAAAGTGATGACCTACTCTATAATCTTTACTTCTTGGTTGTGAAGACCCAAATCACAGCCTTCACATTTTTTTAGTTCATCTGCCAACATAGGTGTCAAGAGTTAAACTACATGAAAGCAGCTATACTACCTAGGAACTTAAATCTATTGACTTTGTTGTGTGACAAATACAGTGTGGAATATAACATATGATCTTTAGAAACATGATCTTTTTAGAAAAGTTCCTTTGACATTTGCAATCAAATCTTTTGTACAATAATATTTCAGTAAACCTCAAATGTTGTGCTTTTTTTAATTGTGAAATTCTACAATGTCAGTGAAGTTTCATATTCAGTAATATGAATTCCAGCTGCTAAATGAGCACACAAAAAATAAACTCACAATATAAAGGCCAGAAAAATGTGAAGGCATTCTGTCAATGAACTGAGTTACAGTGAAAAAACTCTACTAGAAATCTAAGTGTGAAAGTCTGATCTCACTGATTTGAAATTGTCTCAAAAGAACAATTTTAAAGTGAATAGCCCTAGCTAGGGTGGAGGACCTGGCTGGCCAGAGATGAGCAGGGGGTGACACCTGGAAAGAGATAAGAACTAAGAACTAATGGCTGGGTGGACGCTACTCCCCTTTTCTGAGGGCCTTCAATGCTGGGATGTCCCTCCAGGCATGGTTACCCTGGCCAGTGTAGAGGAAGCCACATTGATTGTAGTGATGCTGATGTATCTGGATAAGGGGGCTGGAATGGAGTGGGGAGTGGTACCTGGAAAGAGATAAGACCTCTGTGCTGGACGTCCCCCGTCCCCTCCAGATGAGCCTGAAAAGGAGTTCCAGAAAAGGAACTCAGGGGTATATATGGGTGTCCATGCTGTGGCTGTTTTGTTTCTCTTGACCCACAGCCATTTTGCATTGATCTCCAGGATCAGAGACATCTTGAAGAAACTCTCTGTACAGCTGGGCCCCTGGTGGTGACTCTCTCCCTTTCTCCCTTTCTCATTCTTTCTTCCCACTTTCTTACCCTTTTCTCTCCCATTTCTCTTGCTTTTCTCTCTCTCTCTTTTATATCTTCTTTTCCTCTCTCCCTCTTTTGCCTGGCTCTATAATTTTTCCTGTGTCAATTGTCAAATAATAGTCTACTTGCACCTGACCCTTCTATGGTTGGACTTGGTTTTGCGGATCCAAAACAAAAACAAATTTTAATGTTACCTCGGACCGTAGCACTTATGATAGCCTCACTATTAGACAGCTTAATTTTGATATGTAGAACAAAACACTATCCCAGTGCATTAAAAGAAAAAAAAATTTACTCAGTTCTCTTCTGCAATTTACAAGTTTATAAAAGAGCTATATTCTGGGATTTGGATGACTCCAAGGGTACAGTACTATTTTGCTTACAGTATGAGGGCAGTGTGCCTCAGGTAAATATTACTTTTCTCTCTTACAAAGGCCTGCATATAGATATTTTGCAGAGTCGTTCGTAATAGATAAGAACACACAAATATTTTTTGGAATTGGAGGTGAGTCAAAAGAAATTTCATTTCCACAATAATACACTCAAGATGTTAGAAGAGACAGAGGCTACTTCAAAGATTTACAGGGTTTGGTACATATGAGCTTGAACTAACAACACGTTAGCAACAGAGAAGAATAGAAAAAAATTATAATAGTAATTAAAATAAAAGTTACTTCTTGACTGTAATTCTGTTGCCTTCTCAATACTTGAGAAAAAGCTGGTGAGATATAATTTATTATTTCAAATTGCCAACAGCATTCACTGAAACATCACAAGATGAAAAAAGAAACAAGGTTCATTTATCGTAATAGCAAAGATTTTTATTATAACAAAATGAAGGAACCTGCATTCAATGTAATAAATTTTGAAACTGGAAGCTAAAGGGAAGCATCACAGAGGAAAGAAGGTGCTTGAGAATAAGACATTAAGGACCTGACATCTCAGTTTGTTAAAAACTTTCCTGAGTAAGGAGTGCCATAGCAAGACCTCATTAGTCCCAGTTTCATTCAAGTAGGCAATCACCATGACAGGCCCATCAAAATCACTTTCCTTTCTGGAACTTTAAAGCTTAGGGCCAAGGATATAAGAGGCCAAGAAAAGATTTGTATTTGACTGAATCACATCACCCTAAGTGAGGGTGCAAGCAGCAGTTCCTCTGCTTTTTTTTTTAAAATCAGCATACATACGATAAGACAGTTTAAGAACTGGAGAACTAGCATTTTAATAAAAGCATGCATTATCACTAGCTAAGGAATTTAACTTAGACCTTGTGGTACACCTTAAACCTAATACTACGGGTTATACCTATTTTATTTATATCTATTCTTCAGGAAAATGAAACCTCATTCCTGTACCAGCAAATCAGCTGCCACGTGACACACAAGCATCCTAAGGAAAATAGGTAACATGGCACTAGATGGACCCTTTCATTTTAAACATTTGCATGGAGCGGTTTCAACAGAACTCGCAAGAGAAGTACTCTTGCTTTGCCATCTTCTGCTCTTTTCTTCAGGACCCCCTGAAGCAAGTAATAGCCAGTAAAAA
Source organism: Phaethornis superciliosus (assembly GCA_023637945.1). Lineage (NCBI taxonomy): Eukaryota > Metazoa > Chordata > Aves > Apodiformes > Trochilidae > Phaethornis > Phaethornis superciliosus. The sequence continues at coordinate 31,341,972 of JAJQWJ010000003.1, forward strand.
CAGCTAGTAATAACCGATGTTGCCACTCTAATTGCAGGGGATACACATTAAATCAAAATGAAGGTTTATCAGGAGAATGCATGCAAAGAAACAGAGAGGATTTCTGCCAGTTTCTGCATCTGAGAGGCTGCTATGGTTTTTGAAAAAATATCTACATAGACTTCTCTTCCAAGATTGCAGTCCAGAGTATTCACCCTTTTCCTTCATATACTGCCAGCTTCTTATGTTGGAAATAGTCTTTTTTCCTAAAGAGTTAAGGTTTCGATAGTACGAGGCATTTGGGGGAGTTTGGGGTTGCTTCATTTCCATTTTTTCTGATGATATTTAGAGTGATAATTGATAAAATCTCATTTCTTTTTACAGCTGTCAGGGAGATGGAGTGTCAGGAGTGGCAAGAACACTGTACAAAAACAAGCTACACAGAAAACCCACAAAACATCAGCAGTCCAAAGGGCTTTATGCTACAGAATAAAAGAATGTGAAACTGTACCAGCTAGAGTATATTGCAATATGTTCTGATGATTCAGTAACATATATATGCAATTCATTTTGCTGTTTATAAATAACTTTCATAGTTACAGAACTTTGCATACCTATCAAAGGACATACAATAACTAAAAGAAGGCTAAGTTCATGAATTTAGATATTGTTTCCTTTTTTATATTAGCTGGTTTATGGCCTGGAATGTCAAAGAAGAGCCAGAAATAATGTACACCAAAAAAAGATAAAGAGGTATATTAAAATCAGGAAATATGTAGCTCATTCCCAACATGTAGCTCAATTTCCATCCACAAACCTGTCTAAGATGTTGAGCTGAAGGGTACTCTGATTTAAAAGTTTGAGTGACAGGTCAATAGGACACAGAGTTATTAGGAAGAAAAATGTTGCATAATTTCCTTGCAGTAAACCTGAGCATAACTTTAAAAAAAAAAAAAAAAAAGACTTGCGATTCCATCGAATGGTATGAAAATATTTTAATTTTTTTTCTTTTTTGAACTCAATTATAATTTCTTATATTTTTTTCTTTCCCAAACAGTATAAAAAAAAAGGAACAGCAATATCCAAGAAGCACATATGTCTACAATCGTGAACAAGAAACACAATGTCATCCACACTGTTTTTAATCTGGAAACACCTCATGCTGTACTTGCTTACAGAGGAGTAATGTGCCAAAACTCAGAGAACCTTGCAGGTCCTATGCAAGACTATGCTCTCTGTAAGGTAGTAATGAGATAAAACTAGAAACTAAGGGTAGTAAGCCCAGTGCCACTGAATATGTCAGAAGTTAAGCCAATGAAAAAGACCTTTGTTATATTACAGGTACTTAGATTCATGTTCCTCAGATTGGAAGTTGTGTGTGGATTTTGCAGAGAATTTGCATCTGTAGTAATATGCAGGACTCTTTTATAATGCATTGGTGTTGAATTCAGCGCAAATGTTCTCATTTTCTCCCATTAATTGTCAAGAAGACCACTCAGCTTTTTACTAATATTTCTAAGAGTTTACAGTTTAAAAATATTTTTCCATAGTTTTTCAGCTACACAGAATGAGGCATGAAATTCTAAGCCTCATTTTTTCATGCTAGATAATAATTTCAAATATTTTATCTGCTATATTTCAGTATCAGACAGTACATGATAGCCATAGTATTAATTAGCACCTTAACCTGGCCAGTTAATGGGGTACCTACTTTTGAAAATTTCCTATTTTATTAATGTATTTATAACATTCTGATGTTAAACTGCTTCTGCTTAAACTTGGACAAAACAATAGCTCTTAAACAAACACATAACATAACTAAAGGAATAGTTAAACTTCACGGCTAATTAAATACTAATTTCTTCCCACTGACCTGGTTCTTTCAGGAGTTTGAGTTTCAGTTTGTGATGTACAAATTAGGTTGGATTTTATCTTAAAGGTCTTTTCCAACAAAAATGATTCTATGATATACTAAATACAGTGACTGCAGCTAAATGCTTAAATAGCATTTAAATTTGTCACTGTACTTGCTCCAATAGGCTGGCCACAACAACAACAGATACAGTTAACTCAGTTTCTGGGAATCAGTGAATCACAAAGATTACTTAATAACTATTTCTCTACAGTAACATAGGGACCCTTAAAAGAAATATTCTCTGTAATGACTGAGAATAGGAGAAAAAAATATCTTGAATATAAATGTGCTCTATCAAAACCTACTAATGGAACAAGCTTGAAGGAAATTATTTTTAACACAATAAAAAGAAAGCATGTAAATGGCAAAATAACCCTTTCTCACAATTTCGGAATGGAAATATTAATTGCCCATTTCAGAATTGCTTTTTTTTAGAAATCTAGTATTTTACATAGTTATAATAAAAGCTGAAACTGACTGAAAATTAGACAGGCTGTCTTATATTGGCTCTATTATCAGGGTTAGGTTTAAAGATGGTAAATATCAAATTTCCAAACACACAAAGATCTATTGCTAACTGTTTCTCCGTGCACTTTTATGCACCAATCCACTTTTATCTCCAAGTTTATGTTTGATCTAATATTTCCCATTTCACAAGGTTCACAAAGGCAAAAGCCTCTCTGATAACTTGTTAAGGCAGGTGTTACTAAGAAGATAAAACCTAAGACCTTAACATGACTGGGGGATAATGAACTGCACACCTCTAGCGGTTGTCAAAGCATTGTTTAGGATGGAAAAAATGGACTTCAAATCCCAAGCTCTGCCTCTCATGTTTTTGGGTCAATGTTTCATAGAAGGTAAAGCTTCTTCCTCATAAATAATCACCATTTCTCCAACTGGGTAGTAAATACCAAACAAGGAAAGACAGCAATAAGATCTGCAGTGGCTGATCACACCTCTCTTTCATCCATCTTTTTAGATCACCACTGGACTCACAGATTTCCACCCCTGCCATCTGCCAGACAGGCCGCAATTCAGCCATGCACAGCAGGTGGACCTATTCCACAAAAACGTTGAGTGCTTGGGTCAAAAAAAGTGCCTGCAGGAGGAACTGCCCACCTGAGAGAGGAAAGAGACACTTCTGGTAAAATGCTTTTCCTTCTGCTTCCTCATAAAAACAGGTACGAAGTGCCAGCTAGCAGGCTGATGTGGAAAAATACAAGTCTTGATAGAAACAGCCTAAGAAACCTTTATGAATCACTACCTACCCACTGCAGCACCTAATTGGAGACCATGAAGAAAAGCAGCACAGCCCTATAAAACAGAGTAACGCAGAGTGAAACTCCGATGGAAAATTAAGACCTACAGGTGACTCTGCCATGGAGAGAAGAAAAAGGAGTCAGAGACCAGCTCCTCAACCTGCTCAGTCTGTGCAGTGTGCCCCAGCATCACCTCCACCATCAGGGACCAGTGCAACACAGCTGAGGGCCAGTGCAAGCAGTACACAGGATTTTTACAGGGAAAAAAAGAAAAGTGTTTCTGATCAGAATGATATTATCTCTGAGTCACTTTGAGGCAATGGAAGTGACTGTGCAGGGAAGAGAAAAACAGTCAGGGTAAAATTAAATTTCAAATCTACTGTGGATAACAATACAGGGAAAGAGGAAAAGGCTGGGAGAATGAAAATATGGACAATTAACTTGTGTTCAAAAGAATTCAAGTGTTTTGAATACCACCAGATTAAAACTACTGGCAAGTATTTTAGAAAGCACAGTTTCATTAGCAGGTAATATTAATTACCATTGCCAAAGCAGATGCTACAGACAGAATACCACATGAACATGGGGAACAACTGAGTGATACAAGATCACAAATGCTTCAAAATGAAGGAACCCCAATTAAGTTGTCTCTTGAGGTTTTCTGGCTTAGATGTCTAAGATGATCTGACTGAAGCCCTTCTCAAAAAGGCAGGTTTGATCCCTCCAGCTGCCTCTCATTCTAGACAACAGTATCATCAGTAAAACTCAGAACTTAAAACTGAGCTTCTAAATTTGCTTGAATTTAGATCCAATCCAAGCATAAAATATGAGTCCATTGTACACAATATTCTGTTTTAAGATTACTGAATGAAACAAGAAAGGTTGGGGGGTTTTTCTGTTTGATTGTTGTGGGAAAAGAACACAGAAGAAAACTCAGTTTGAAATTTAACAACAAGGGAGGAATGCACAAAAAAACAGAGCACTTCATATTTATAAAAGCTTGAATGTAATGAAGAAGCATTAATAAGCCTTTCTGCTTCCTTTAGCACCGACAGCATGACATTGTTCTTTAAATGAGGAGCTCACTGCAAGGGGCCTATCTCAGGTGTAACTAAATCCAAGGAGGAGGTCAGCTACCCAGAGACTATAGCATACATTTGCAGTGTTTTTAAAAAAATATGACCAGAAGCTTTTTCATGTTGTCCAATTGCCAGACAGTTTTTCTAAATTCCAAACATTCAAACTCATACAGGAAGAGCTTTACTCAAGAGTCTGTTGTGAGTAAAACATCTGAAAAAAAGAAAATGTTTTTGCTTTTTCTTAGCTGCTCAGTAACATTACCTGACATTGTTTATCTTCATTTGCTTTTAGACTACTCAACATTTGGGATCTCTCATAATTCATCTTCATTTGTTCACGTCCACTTAACCATCATCATTCAACATTGTTCAGCTTTGTTTGCATCTTGTCCATTTGAGAGTCATTATGACATCACCCATCTTCATTTGCTTGGCAGTATTTGCCTGATAATCTTGTTCAAGGATTCATCAGGTCTTTGAATTTCTCATTTTTTCAATATGCCAATATCCTCATCTATAAGAATCAAAAGTAACCATATTTATTGTTCTGACACAGTCTGAAAACTGATTTTCAGTTCCAGCAAATCTCATTGAAATCACTGCCCTTTCTCCCTGCTTCAGCATAATGAATACACAGTATTTCCTACTTTTACTTCATGAGGAAAACAATATGCTTATATTGTTTTATTTATATATATAAATATGTATAAAATATATAAATACTTGTAAAACTATAATTTCCAGTATACACAACAAATACCACTCAGATAAATAATGCATTTTCCTGACCTTCATCCTTCAGAGTAAAGAAAATGTATTGTATTTAGAAGTACAACACATCTAGGTCTTTCTTAAGCTGAAGAGAAATATATTTAGTAATTCATTATGCCTTTCTGACCTAGTATTTTGTGGAAAAAAAAATAGCACCTTAAAAGTTCCTAATAAATACATCACCGGATACGGCATCTTCCTGACTCTTGAATTTTCTCCACTACCTCATATTTTTTACATTAACTTCTTTGAAAATACTAATTTTGTGAACTACTGAAAAAAATCTTGCACATTTTTAATTCTTCAGTCAAGGTAGTCTGAATCGATTCAGTGAACAAAATAACCTGTTTATACCATGCAGAGTGTAACTCCTAGAACAACGTATCTGATGTATGTCCAAACAGGGAAGAGTTTTCAGTACTCTTTCAAATATGTTTCTATGGATAACATGCACATTAATTTGTTCATAAATGTATCTGCAGAGGGTGATCATAGAAGACAAATAAATAATTTACAGAGTATGAAGAAACTTACTATAGCTCTTTCATGAACTGTTCCAAAATGGCAGTTGCCTCAAGGTATCTATTACTGTTGGCATCATTTGTTCTGGCAAAAGACCTGGTCAACAGCTCCAGAAATTGCATCTCAAGTTTGTGATTAGGTCACTCAGCATACTTAAGTGAAGGAAAACTAAAGAACCACTAGGACCTCCTCAACTATGACTGTTGCGGCTTAGGTATTTAACTTCTTGGGTACACAAGGTTTGCATAAAGATTTCTTGCTTGCCCTTTGCTTTGTGGAAGCTTGCTGAGCTGCACAAGGAGAACATGCATCCCCTTTGTTCTCCCACTTCCCCCTCACACACAGATTTCCAGTCCTCATGTTTCCCTTTCCACTTCCCATTGCAGCATTGGTCATTTAAACTGTTCTGTCACTGACAATTTTTGCAGCCCTTCCTTTACAGTCTTCTGAGGTGAGGACCCTGTACCACCCCTCTGACCACAGGGAATGTGTACTTCAAGTCTAATGTACAGTGAGTGCGTTGTAAAGCAAGCAAAATGGGGTTTTTTTTCCCACTTCTCTAAGGTAAACCAACATGAAACATTAAGTCTTGATTCTTCAGTGTGCATTTCTGGAGCTCTTGTTCCTAATCTTTTAAGGATTATGGTTATGTGGCCAATATACCTGTATAAACCCATGGAAGGTAAGTAAGATATGGTTCGGGAAATTGCAGTCTAAACGATCAAGCATTTTCAAATTACTCATTTGAATTCAGCTCAGTCTCTTCTTTTATTTATGCCAACGACACATATGATCTGTCCCCATAATATCTATTAATTAATCATAGAATTAATGTAAACAGTCTACTTTCTATTAGGCTTTAAAAAAAATCCTCTTGCTAGCATATAATTTTCTGACCCTCTCATGTCCCCTTGCTGTCATTGTACAACATTCCGAACATTATTTACATCAACTGGTGAATGTGAATTGTAAATCCATAGGCTGGATCAATGGACCAAGGTCAGTTGTATGGGGTTCAACAAGGCCAACTGCTGGATCCTGCATTTTGGTCAAAACAACCCCATGCAATGCTACAGTCTTGGGGAACCGTGAACGGAAAGTTGCCCAGCCAAGAAGGATCTGGGGTGCTAGTTGACAGATGACTGAAAATGATCCAGCAGTGTGCTCAGCTGGCCAAAAAGGCCAACACCATCTTGGCCTGCATCAGAAATAGGGTGGCTAGCAGGACTAGGGAGGTGGTTGTCCCCCTGTACTTGGCACTGATGTGGCCACACCTCCAGTTCTATGTTCAGTTTTGGGCCCCTCACTACAAGAAAGACACAGAGTTGCTGGAGCATGTTTAGAGAAGAGCAACAAAGCTGGTGAACAGTCTGGAGCATAAGTATTACAAGAAGTGGCTGAGGGAACTGGGGACGTTTTACCTAAAGAAGAGGCTGAAGGATGTGAAGGAATATCTACAGCTGCCTTAAAGAAGGTTGTAGTGAGGTTGATGTTGGTCTCTTCTTCCCCAAAACGTTACAGTGATAGGCTAAGAGGAAATGGCTTCAAGTTGTGCAAGTGGAGGTTCAGATTGGATATTAGAAAAAAATTCTTTTTGGAAAGAGTGGTCAGACATTGAAACAGACTGCCTAAAGACGTGGTGAATAATTCCGTAATTCTTTAGGGAAGAGTGGTTTTAAATAATAGTATCCCTCTACCGCCTGTAAACTCAGGTTTCTTAAGATTACTCAATCTCGACCATAAAAAAGGAGGAAGAGTCTACTGGAATAGGCTCTTATAATTATATTCTACTAGCATATATTATCTTGTTAAATTCAAAGGTTTTCATAAAGATCTATTGATTTTAAAATCTTTAGAGGAAAGTAGTGTTTTAAAAATTTGGATGAACATCATGGTCAGTTCTGAGCAGATGAACATCCACTTCCTTTAGTTCTGATCAGAAATAAGGGGAAGGGAGGAAGGATTTTTATGCCAGAAGCAGAATTAAAATGTAGTGTCCTTTATTTTTTTGTCTGAATACACACATAGAAAATATGCACTGGGGCATTGTTTGGCCTTATCCTTCCATATTCATCCAATTTTCTATCATTAGCTATCCTCATCTTACTGAAATTCATGTATTTCTTCTTGACGGGGATTCATTATGGATGTTTCAAGACACTTATCAAAGAGCATATGACTCACTAGAGAATTTGAGAGGTGATAAAGAGCTTTAGAAAACAAATAACAAAAACTTCCTACTAGCAAAATCTGTTACCAAGTGGAATAATATTCCATGTTAGGCAGTGGAAGCCTAATTATTCAACATGTTCAAAAGAAGGTTAGCACAAACACTAGAAAATACACTATATTAAGTAATCCTTCATTATTAAAAGGAAGTTTGACCAGAGGACCTTGGGGGATCTCCTCTTACCTGGTTTCTAATATGTAACATTTTAGGAGACAAAAATGCACCTATAACAGGCTAATGTAATTTCTAAAGTAGTCAGAATTTGTGTTAGGCTATCGTGTTTATATACATACAAATATGTATACAAGAAATCAGTCACAAAATTCCCTGAGGATCTTAGGCAAGTCCTATAGCTAGGTGAATAGTCATGCTCTAGAAATATAACTTCACCAGTTACTGTGTTTAAAAATAGTTCTCGAATACTTCACTTGCTCTATGCCCACCTCCTCAAATGTAAGTAGCTACTCTATTTTCTTTTCTGGGTTTTTAAAATGTGTTAGAAACATCTACAAAATGGAAAGTGTCATGTCTATCTGTAAATTATCCTGTGTGGACCTATAGGCAGCACACACAGTTTACTAATTTGTACAGGACAGGATGGCTGTTTAGTCTGTAAAAAAAAAGATATGTGTTTTAGTTTTCAAATTAATTCTCAGTAATTAAAAAGTATCTCTGCCTCATGTGAATTGAATCAAAGAACTCATGGATCACTAGTGTCTCACTGGATGAGGACAACTCTCTCTAAGAATGATTTCTCCTTTTTTTTGATTGTCAGTCTTATTTCAAGCCAATGAACTTCTCATTTCAATTCATACTTTCCATAATTTTGATTTTTTTTCAGAGTTTTAGATTAGATTCATATATTTACAGAGATGAACAACAAAATCCCCAACTATATTCAGATGTATAGAGAATCTCTCTCTCAAATCCAACACAAATATCCCATCCTAGATGGTTTTCAGTTCTTCTCATGCTTGAGCACTGATTTTTCAAAGCACTGTCTCCAGGGAAGTGACATAGCATTGAGAGCTTTCGAAGAAGCTCAGTTTCAAATGCAAGTTACGAGAGCTGCAGGTGCTGTGCAGCTCCCCCCACAAGGAACCTGTTAATTTAAGTTCAGCTGCTTTCTAGCTCAACACCTCCCACAGGGAAATGCAAGATTTTCCCTTCCCCTCAAGCTTGCCTGCATATGATTCTATAGCAAAGGCAGTCTGCAGGATCTACCAAGTGCCAGCACTATTTCTGAACTACTAACAGTCTGGTGAAGGCTCTTCATCTGGCAAGCCAGGTCTGGCACAGCCAGTGCCAGTCCTCATGTACAGTTGGTTTAGGTGCAGGTGTAGTTCAGGTCTCTCTCGCTGTCCAAAGAAGGAATTCTGCTGTTAGATGTAACATTTATAAATGTATAATTTGCAATGAGGCAAATGGCATCTCATTACACATAATTCCTTCACTCAACTAGAAAGCAATTCTTTCATCTCTTGGCTGCCGTTTTGACACAGACTTCAAGCAGTTTAAGCAAGACTAGTGCCAGAGGGTTCCCAAAACCTGAGGAACTCTTCAGCTTTCAATGCAGGATAAGTGCTCGTGTAATGAACAGTTATCCTGTAAATGCAGTTCTGTAGGAGAAAAAAAAAGCATATAAAGAAGGAAAAGACAACTGTATCCTCGTCACAGAATTTTCAACCCTTAGAAAGACAAGTGTCGCTTTTCAACCTTTTGTACACCTCTGTCCATGACAAAGGATAAAATTAAAATTTACTTTGGTAACATTCACCACAGCTTGCTGAGTCCGTTCTGTCCTAAATAATTACTTTTATTATACCTGAGATAGGGACTTGGTGAACAGGTCTGGTATTTCAATTGAATCCTTAAATTTTTAGTTGCAGTTCTATTAATTCCAACACAAGGGTGGGGTTGAGGGTGTCCCCGTGGTAAACTTTTGCTGTTAAACTTGTTTGAATGTGTTCATCCAGAACTACAATGACTGATGAAAATGCTGGTCAGATTTCTAGAGCAGATTTAACTTCATGGGGCCTAAGGCTGTGTCTAGTTGAAACCACTATTCCCCATCTGGCCTCAACCAATATGATGAACCATATGAAGAACCTGAGCTAATCAAACCCATCTAGTATAAGATGTCCCTGCTCACTGCAGGGGGTCAGAGTCAGTGATCTTTAAAGATCCCTTCCAACCCAAACTGTCCTAGGGTTCTATGATCAGAATAGCATAAGAGCAGAGCCACAAGAGTCAAGACTGCAGCTCCTCCAGTACTGAAACATGTTTTCTCACTGAGCTACCCAGTCCTCTTCCACAAGCTGTGCTTAATGATTTTGAGGATAACCATTTGTGAGGAGGAAGAAGAAAGGCATGATTCATGCCTTATCAGGATAGCTGTTCCTGCAAATAACAGAGCAAGAAACATCTTTCCAATGTCACTGAAACCACTTTGAATACGTGATGTGCAACTCTGTTATCTTTAGCTCTTTCACTCTCACAGTGGTCGTGCTGCATTTGAACATTTGTCTTGATCACTGGCTAAGAATAAGGAATAACAAATTGATCTACAGTGCAGTTCTGAAGCTGAATGGAGCATAGAGTTTGGAAACCTTTCAAGTAACACATTTTTTTTCATTTTTATGAAGGGTTTTTTTGACCATATTTAATTTGGCCATGTGGTTTATGAGTCAGGCATAACAGACCTGGAGATGAAACCAAATAGAATCATAGAATAATAGAATGTGTAAATACATTTGTACTTTTCATTTTGAGAAACCACAGGAAAAGATTAGAAAAAAAAAACCCATCAGACTTATCTCTGCCTCTGTAGAGATGGTACTAGAAGTATAAGGAACAACAATATTAGCGACTGAAGCGATTGGGAAGAATGTGTTATTCCATGAGCCAGTACAGTGTTAAAATGCTGGAGTTTAAAACAAAATAAAAGCAAAGAAATGGGCAACTACTGAAAAGATCTTATATTTGAATGAAAAAAAACAAAACAAAACAAAACAAACACACCATTAAGAATAAAAGGTTAATATTTATATTTAGCATTCTTGCTGCCAGGATTCAGGCCACCGACTTCTTTCCATTTCTTTTCTACCCTGTTCAGCTGATGGTTTTGTTTATTACAGAATACATGGACTGCTTTAGTGTATGACAACCATCCTTCCTCTCATTGCTCATAAACAGGTAACCTCTAACTGAATACAACTAGTTGTTATTTATATTCTCTGTTGCAAAGTTCTGGCAAACCAAAAGCATAAGTTTGAAAAATGACTGCTCATGAAATGGCACTGCAGCAAAATTACACGTTGGGCAGGAGGATGGATGCTACCTTTTCTGAAGGAGATCAGTGTCTACAGGCTTTAAGAGCTTTAGTTTCACATGAATTGAGCCTGATGTTGCATACAAATTTGTCATGTTAATTAGCCATTCATATACATCTATTTTACAGCCTTAATACTTAATAGAAGAAGAAGAAGAAAAAAAAAAACACAAAAAACTATAGCTCAAATTTTATCCATATCCAAAGAACAGACTGGTTGTCTATTCAAGCCCCTGAGTACCTGAAAGAAGAGTATCTATTGATACATTAAAATATGTTGTATTTATGTTGCCTACAACAATATGATAGTCATTGTAAAGATTTATAGCTATTAATCACAATAATGTTTGAAAGTGTGTGTATATATATATACATAAATATATAAAAATATATTCTATATAAATATAAATATTATATATATATAAAATATATAAATAAAGTTTTTTTATAAAAATGACAGCTTTATGACCCCTGTTCATAGATGTAACGTGTTTTGGTTGTTCAACTTATTAATGGAGCTTCTTTGGAGGATTAGCATTTAGGTTCTGAAAATCAAGGCTCCTTTCAGAAAGCTTTTTTTTTACCCTAGTCCCTCAGGTACTGCAACTCACTGCAGCCACTTCTAAAAACCACACTGATGTAACTCATCCAAAAATCCACCACACCTGAACTTCCAGCATTCCTTCAGGTTTGGGCTCATCCTTTGCTGGCATAAATACAGTTTCACAGAGCTCACATAACAGGAGAGACCACTCTTCCCCTGAAATGTTCCCCAAAGTAACAACCATTTCTACTTTAGTAAGACGAGGCTATAACAAAATGCAAAAAACACGTGCACCCCACTACATGCACACACAGGAGGACCTTCATATGGATGGAGAAGCAGCTGTTCTGGGAATGGTCACAGGGAGTCCTCAAAGACTCACAAAACTTTCATGGTAATGCCTTTTGTGAGGGAAAAAATTGTTGTTAACTTTATGAATTAATGAACTAAAGTACTCAAATATTTTGTAAAACTACAAACTCAGAATTCTGTTTTATGTTCCACTGGATTACTGTTTTAATAATTCCCCAGTTCCCAGCTTTGGTATGACATATCTATATTTATAACCCTAATATTACAAGAAAAAAAAAAGAATTGAGCTTTCCTTACACCAAGCAGAATAGATCCCTTCCCTTATGTTAAAAGTTCTGGACTCTTTATTATTGCTCTATAACTGATGCAGTAATTTTCACTAGGGGATTACAAGGGAAAAACATTCACAAAATAGAGAAACTACAGTATCCCAGGTGGAAGTTTATGTGAGGCACTGCTGACCGAAACATATAGGTATTATTTGCACAGACATCAAAACACTACTGTGCCTTTTCTGTCAGCTCTTTGTGCCAGCCTGGATGACACCAGCTATACAGCCCTAATTCAGTCACAAAACTTCCCTTTAAACTGCATTCTTTCACACACAAATGCATTCTGCACAAAATGTGAGGCAAAGCCAGTGAAGCTATTGTCACTCTTTTTTTTCTGTTTTGTTTTTTGTTTTTGTTACAGTACCATGAATAATTCCCAATGGAGAAAAAAGAAATCTTGGTTTATTAATATATTTCAGTACAAAATTAATGTTGACAGCAGCAGCCTTATGAAGCTCACAGCCTTGAAAACTTTGGTGACATGCTGTCCTGCTTAGTTTTAGCTTGGATTGATAGGAGCTATATGATTCTTCCTCAGAAGCTAACGAGTGCCTGTAACACCAAGCAAAAAAGAAACGTGAACTGGAAAAGAGCTGATCCCTGGTTTCTCATAACTTCTGTTGCCAGGGACACAGCTTCCCCATCAATGGATGGCATAGGGTCATACCAGCTGCTTCTTCCCAAGGATAGCTCCCCTACATCACAAGGCTGTGCAGAACAGATTAGGGATAAAACAAAATAAATGCCCATCTCTCTAAAAAATACCGGTTGAAACAAAACTCGGCAGAGCTTTGGATTTTCTAATCATGTTTTTTGAGCATGGCACTATAAGAACTGTCTCTCCAAGACATCATATATCCAAGATCTTATCAAAACATGGTCATTAAGAACCTCATGACATCTTTTCATAAGATTAAACACATCGTTAGTCTCAATGCTTTGGCTGTGCTCCAACTTGAATAAATGCATTCTGGATAACATACCTAAATTCCCCTGCTGCTTATACCTGACAAAGTTTTCATTATTTCCTTTTGTAAAGCACCAGAGGTCATGGCTGGTGCCATTATAATGCCTGCATAAGACCACTGAAATGCCTAGAGTGATACACTCATTCCCAAGATGAAACAAACAAACTCACCTCACAAAAATCTATTACATATATTCATTTTAAACACACCATGATTTGCAAAGCTAGACATGAATAATAAAAGATTAAAAATTATGGGGAAGCTGTAAGGGAACAAGTGCTTATTATAGTTTTTGATAACACCTCAAGGATTTAGTTATATTTAGGCTTTGACATTTCTTCAGGTCTCCACATCACTCATTGTTACTTGGACTATAAGTTAAATTTCTTCATGACAGTGTTTTGGGGACATACATTAAACATTCCTATTAAAAGACAATTATTATGCTATATTTTACCTTAGCCAGAAATCATGGCCAGTAATACAAGAAAATAGTAAATTCCCTTCTTGACCCCAGTCAGGCTTTTACTCACACTCTTCATTACCTTGTTTTTGTTTGATGGTGCCAAGACATTGTGAAAGTTCAGAAGTCAAAAAGAAAGTGACATGCAACAGTCAGCAGAAGGAACAGATTGAAAAGGAACCACCGCAAAACCAAATTTTAAAATATAGGAGGTAATTCATGCTGGTACATTTTGTGACTTGCTTCCAGTATTATTAATTTTACATATTTTGCTTTGGTCCTAGTGTTTCAATCACTTGAAATATAAGAACATGACTGCAATGAGGATCAGCCCTCAGATGACCCTGAACTTGTATGGGATCTGCTGCTACAGGAAGATCCTTAGAAGTCCATGAGGCCTGATGGCATTCATTTATCCTGGGGTTCATCAACCACAGCATCACCAGCTAGCCAAGGGAGGTGATTGTCCTGCTCTACTCTGCACTGGTACGGCCTCACCTTGAGTATTGTATGCAGGTTTGGGCACTGCAGTATGAAAAAGACATCAAGCTATTGGAGAGTGTCCAAAGGAGAGCAACAAGGATGGTGAAGAGTCTGGAAAGGATGAATTACGAGGAGTGCCTGAGGTCACTTGGATTGTTCAGTCTGGAGAAGAGGAGGCTGAGGGGTGACCTCATTGCAGTATGTGGCTTCCTTATGTGGGGAAGTGCTGGAACTGAGACTAATTTATTCACTCCTATCACCAAAGACAGGTCTCAGGGAAATGGTAGGAAGCTGAATCAGTGGAGGTTTAGGTTAGATATTAGGAAAAGATTTTTCACCCAGAGGGCAGTCAAGCAGTGGAACATACTCCCTGGGAAGTGGTCACAGAACCAAGACTGCCTGAGTTCAAGTCATCTTTTGATGATGCTCTCAGGCACATGGTGTGATCCTGGGGGTGCCCAAAATAGAGACAGTTTTTGGACTTGGTGATCCTGATGGGTCCCTTCCAACTCAGCAGATTTTATGATTCTATGAACAGCTATCACCTGAATTGTGTAACATGGGCATGGGATGTTTGTTTGTTAACTTTCTTCTGCAAAGACTCCTGCTCTCATTCATCCTGGGATACAGAATGACAGTGAAGTGGCCTAGACTTACCTAATTGCCAACAGGATCACAATCTGTCCCTGCTTTTCTCTTTCTCTATTGTGACATATTCTGTGCTTTAACTAGGCACACGATGAGATGTAATTTGAATTTACTGTGTGGAAAAGAATCCCCAAGCAGATTAGGGACTCATCTGCCAACTGTACACAGCAATTGTTCCTCTCATTTCTGAAACAAAACCACTATTGCTACAAAGCACACTGACTTTTAATGGCATTGCAGCTGTTCAAGATGGAGGAGAAGACAGACACCACATTCAGCAATAATATCCGAGATATTATCAAGCTGATCTGTGTTCCTTCAGTGCCTCTTGGAGAACTTCCCAACATCCTGTGGAAAACTACCTAATGTATCTTTCAAGTCTCTTCTCCAGTTGTTTTTACCAGTCTCCCAGCTTGTCTTTGGAAATGCCACTTTTTAATTTTATTTTATTTTATTTTATTTTATTTTATTTTATTTTATTTTATTTTATTTTATTTTATTTTTATTTTATTTTATTTTATCCCTGTATGGAAAAGTCACATCCAGACATCATCCAGAGAAGAAATTATTTTTAAAATGTATTTTTTACTAGAGAGGAAAGTACAAAAGGAAAGTAACAAATATAATGTCTGAAGAATGACTAAAGAATGGCAAAAGCTATGGGATTAGTCACGTCTGCAGACTTTCTAGAACATGTCTATTAAATGTCCACAAAATTCTATAGCATTTGTCCCAATTCGACAATTAATGGCAGAAAACGTTTTAAAGTCCCAGAGAAACCAATTAAAAGGTTTTCCTGAACTGAGGCTCAAGTCACAATTAAGTTTCATATGACTTATACACTTGACTGACTGAGTTATTAAAAGAAAAAAATATGAGTCACTAGAAATGACATTTTATTCCGATTTTGTCAGCTGTAAATCACTCTGACATATGAAGGACACTGTGATCAGTGACCACAGCAGACTGAAGAACCAGCCAGTAGGATCTGAAGAATTTTCCATAGTCAGAAGCAGCCTTTTGCCTACACCTTACAGCACTTCCCTGGCTTTGGCGGCACGCAGGGAAAACCGGCTGCATGGAAGAGAGGAGTTTGCAAGCATATTTGCTGGTCCGTGTAACAGATATGCAAGATACACAATTGCACAGCATCTGATTTGCCCAGGGTATAGCAAGTAGCAGAAGCAATGCAATGAGCTACATGTTATCCTTCCCTCGGGAAAGCAATGATGTGAATACATGAGAATTAGCAATAAGCTGAGCAAGAAACAATGCAGAAAAGCTACACTGAAGAATCAGTGAAAAGAACAAATCCGCCCTTTCAAAACACAAAACCCACCACAATTGGCAGGAAAGAGACTATCAAGGACTATGCACAAGACAAGCTCTTACTGTTGGTACAGAGCAGCAAAAAGACACCCTTTCCCTGTCCCTTCACACCACAGAGTGAACATCATCGAGGAAAGCAGAACCAACAACATTCCATCACACTGAGTTGTGGCATGGCAGGGAAGCACTGAATCAAAGCTAATCCTAGCTACTTGCAGGCCTGTGACTTAGCAACTGATGATTTCTGTGGCACACCACTCTTTGCCAAGCAGAAACAAAGTCTCCCTAAGCCCATGGCAAACCCCAGTAGCGGTGCCCTGACACCTCCTCGAATGATCCCTTGGTCTGCATTCATGCAAGAAAAGAATCAGAAGGAAAAATATGAAATTATCCTCATAGCTGAAACCCTGTCTGAATTCCAGCAGCCACTGCCAGTCTCAGACGTTGCTTTTCAGTTTCACAGGAGATGTGACAATCGTGACAGAGAGGTGACTGTGATGGGTTGCAAGGTTCAATCCTTTGTTGCCACTGCCTTTGCTCTTGATATTTCAGGGGAGATGGCTGCAGGGTCGGTCTCAACCCACCAGTTTCCCAATCTTTTCATAATATCAAAAGATAGACAAAAACCAGATTTTAGTTTTTCCAGGGAGTCAGAACAAAAGGCGACATTAAGAAATCCACCTCTCTGCCCATAAATGAATCTTTTAATTAGTTTTGCTATTGTAGTAAATTAATAGGAGAAAAGGATTATTTGGTACTTTTAAACAAAATTTGTAACAGGAATTGACATAGAATCTGCTTCCTAAAAAATACTCTATCATACACTTTGAAACACACAAGTATGCAACAGTAATTTTTGTCAAGCTTCCACCAATCCATAAAAAGCATGTTACACTTACAAAAGTATAGCCAGTTCCTTTCTTCTAGGTAAGTTGTGCAATCTGCAAAATTCTCATTCTTCCAAACCTGAACTGAAGTGCAGTACTTATTCCCCACTTCCTATGCTGAGAAAGAAAGGGGTGAACAAACATTGGGAATTTGTCACTCACTAAATAAAAATCTGCTTTTAGTTTGAATGGCTAACAATTTTTACCATTCACTCTCCCACAGCTAAGCACACTGCAACAGGTATTAGCATATTATTACTCATGCTGTAAAATTTATGAGTTAATAATTACATGTCTATCACAGTTAAAACCCGCATTACCTATTTGGCCATGAAAGTAACACCATTAAATAATAATACAGCTATAATATCAAGGAAAAGCAACATTTGTGAAAGACTACTAATAATACCTTCAGCCAAACTTTTACTTTTACTACAAAAGTCAGCTAATGATTACTCGTATATTCATCTTTGTGCAAAGCCTGACGTGTCAAGGAAAATAATCAGGATTCTAGCCTGACTTGTAGATGAATCCCTGCTGTGTGAAGGTGCTTGAGCAAAATCCAGCCTTCAAAACTTCACTCTCTTAACTCCCCTTTTCTAGTAAATATACACAGATTATCTCTGAATTAATAAGAATGGCTCAAATATACCAAATTATCTTGAGATCAAATACATCCTGAATCTCTTCTGAGATTCAAAATATTTTATTTTTCACTTTGTTTTCACTTTTTTCATAGTTCTTCTTATTTTAGATTTGCCCCCAATAGAATATATTGCTATAAATCACCTATTCTCAGAATATGTTCCACACTAGAGAAAATTAAGAAGTCCCAGGAGAAGCTCTGCCGTGCGATTTCCACATGAATTTTCTGTAGCCTGGAGGCCTGATTAAGATCTGAAAACACACAGTGTTAAATGGATGGAGCTTCCACATTCACACTGAAGGAATAGTAAGGTGCCCAGTCACTGTCACTCAGCTGCTGCTTTTCAGTCTTCGTTGTATCCGGTTTGGCAATTCCTCAGCACCAGGACTTCGATGATAGAGTCTACTGGTCAATTTTCAACAGTGAGAAATCCCAAATAAGGATTATGACTAAAATATCTGCATCTGGGTATTAACAGCAGTTGGCTATTATTCACCAACAGTCAAACTACCAGGAGAAGGAATGGAAATCAGCTTGTACAACTCTACAAGCCACCAGAACATATGGTCTTCATTGTGGATCACACTGCATCCTACTCCAACTCATCAGATTTGTCCCCTTGTACATCCCTGTTATGGTTTGAGGGGCGACAGGCTAAATTTATTGTATCAAAAGGAGAATGGAGAGATAGGGTGTTCAGGACCCTGAAGGATTTAGGAGGCACAGCAGAGAATGGTGGTCAGTAGTCCCTCCCATTTTCTGCTATACCTTAGAGAAGCCAGAAGGACAGGAAAGTCTACCCCTTTCTGCACACTTCTCCCTTCCTGCCTTCCTACACTCAGAGATCTTAAAGAGAAGCTCCTGCCCTTTGTCTTCAGCTTGCTACATGTTCTGCATCTTCCAACCCCATTGGGTGCTGGGAAGAGTCCTGGACCCTTTTCCTGAGTCAGCTCTGCCACCAGGTACTTTGACACTTAGCAACCACTGAAACTGACTTTTGCATATATTTGTATATTTTTCATTATTATCCCACATATTACTATCCCTTCCCTTTTCTAGTAAACCTGTTCTAGTTTTAACTTCCAACTTTGAAGTCTTCTCTTCCTCATTCCCCTTTGATATTCCCCTGGGAGGGTACAGGGGGTTTACCAGCAACCAGTATTTGTGGGCTCTGTTTGAGTTCACCCTGACCTCTAAATCAAGACAGTCCCTCACCTGTGCACCATGGCTAACACTAGCCTACAGAGAACCATAAAACTTCACAAAGAAGCCTAGTGTGACTCCAAATTGTAGCCTTGATGCAATGCTTAGGTCTTTAAGGTCAGTGAAGTTTAGATGGGGTTGCATCATAGCACAATGTTCACCTGCACTATACCAATGGCCCTGATACAGCTTGATTTTGTCTTCTGGAGCTTTATATTTCCCTCACAGTCTATTTGATGTCTAGAGTTATCCTGGAAGGTTTTAATCATCCCAGAGCAGTTTAAGCAAGATGCCTTTTCCCAACATCTAAAGAGCATGGTTTTATTTCAGTTCTAGTGTTCCCAAGTCTCACTGAACCTGGGTGCTGATATATACATAGCAGTTATACCCTAGGGAATCTGTATCAATCTGCTTTCCTCCACCTCCACCACATCCTTGTACAGCTTGGTACCACAGAGTTTGTCCTTCAATTCTGCCATCTTTATAATTTTTTTTCACAGATGGATGATAATTTGTTTTTTCAAATCATGTTATTTTTCCCCATTTCAACATCTTCAGCACTGAAATAGCATTTGTGGTTTGCACATCTTAGAGGGCAAGAACCATATCAGCCTACTAAGACAAAATTTTTCCTAATTGTTATTAACTCTACTTACGTTCACTCAGTTTCAAAACCTGGCTCAGCTGTTCACAATCACATAAGAGAGTTATTGTTAAGAATGAGGGCAATTTCTCCATCCCTTTCTCTGTCAATCCCCACACTCAACCAGAACAACACTGGGTCTTGTAAAAATATATTAAAATGCCAGGCTAAGTTACAGCACAACAGAAATAATCCTGATTTACAAAAGCATCACTCACCAAGAGACTTTTCATAAGGAAAATGACAACTCATACCTTTGATATAAATAAACACATCCATAATCAAAACAGGAAGGTCAGAAGAGAGAGCAAAAAGAAAAAAACCAAACCAAAGCAACAAACTAAATTAAATGTAGAATGCGCTACAAATAAAAGTTTCCTCTCAAACTTCAGCAAGGCTAAGCAGCATTTCTACAGCTAAGGATCTAACACGTGAACAAGTTAAGGAAGAACAAAGCTCCCAGTATTTAAGATGCACATTGAGTTGTTCCAGAGAATTCTCGCGCACCTGGAAAGGACACCCTCCTACTATGCAGACAAAGAATGCTATTAATATCCTGTGAATTAAAAATCATCCACATGCAACTGCATCTCTACTGTTTAATTTGCTTGGTGTGGTTAAGCCATGTTTTGGGAGTGAAGGGGAAAATATATTACCATAGCTAATGCAACATTTAAAAGGCAGAGCACTACTATCTTTTTCCCATTTGCTATGGTAGAATCAAAAGCATGAGCAGTGAAGAGAAATGGCATGCTCCTGCAAGGCAGTGAATGGTGTGGAGTGAGACAGGTGTGCTGAGCAATGTAACTCAGAAAAACAAACAATATGCACAGCCAATTGCATGCTTTATTTTAGCAGTGTTGCATTCATCCACTTTCTATTGCAGATAGAGTTGTACTCATTTATTTTCTCTTGCTTCACTCAAAAATCTGTTGAATGGAGGGTGACTTAAAGAAGACAGTCAAGCGAGATAAAATAAGAGGAGAGTTCTGGTATTTCAGCATACCACAATTCCTACCTCTGGTTATAAAAAACATCTCACAGAGCAAGCACAACATGTAGTGTTAACACACTTACACTGCAGACCACAATACATTGTCAGAAGAGAACTAGATTTAAACTTGCTTTCTGAGTGCTGAAAACAAGACACATCAGGTATTGAAGAGCTCTGGAAGAGTTATTTTACCATAATTCTCTAAACAGACAGAGTCCAAGGCTCTCAGGGTAAGATCAGGAAGCTGCAAGTCTGTTTATTTGCCAACCCAGAAGGTCCTTTTAATAAACACAGAATTTATTAACATGCTTAAGACATGCAGCTGACATATTATTATTTCCTTTACAGTAGCATTTAGAGAGGCCTCCAGCTAAGACAAGGACTCCCAGCTGTGCTAAACACTATGTGGGCATATAGCAAAAGACAGGCTCCATTCAGAATAGCTCACAATGTACAATGTACTGTGCAGCTGCTCAGACGGTTCTGCTTGTCAGCAATGCTGCAGTCTAAGCCTCCTATTTCCCATCTGTGTCTTTAAACAATAACTTAAGGATTTCATGTAAAAACACTGGCACACTAATCTGATGCCAGCCCCCCCAAAACTGATTTTGATGGTACATTACTTAAACACAAGGGGAGTCTAAAATCTTTGTACTTTTAAGATGGTATTAAATACTGTAACAGTAACTCAAGTGCTAGTCAGCTTGTTCTGCTTTACAGAGTCATATGTCAGTCTTTGATAATAAACTGTGTGATGACTCATAAACATCCAAAACATTTCCCTCAGTGTTGGGTATTTTATTACATAGATGCCAATTATGTTCGAGCAGTAGACTGCACAAGCCTGAACAGTCATCTGTTATATGAATGGTTCCATTGATTCCTATACTACAGAGGATTATGCTTTCATATATCATATTGAATAGGATTTGTTTCCACAGATACTGGGGGTAAACTGTTGGTGAAAGCACTTTTGCAGGTTATAGGCACCAGCACTGCACTCAACCTTACTTGAAGATTTCCCAGGCTTCGAATAACAGATCTTCCTTCCCCAACTCCCACAGCCTTTTTTTTTTTTTTTTTTAAAGCAGGCATTGCTATGAAAAAAAAAGGAACTCACTTTACAGATAGGCAGTAATAGCCATTGTGCTCAACACAATTTAACAGGACTGTTTAAAGAAAGGAATTTGAAAATAACCCAGGATTAACAGCAGATTGTCCTCTATAAAAAACCTAATTCATAGAGCACTCAGCAAACAAACAAACAAACATCCTGCTCATGCAGATGTATACAGATGAGTACCCTGAGATACACAACACACTGAAATCAGAGTAAGTGTCTGGAAATTACAGTGCTTGACTTTTAGAAAGAAAACATTCTTCATTAGCAAGAGACATGATATTTCTAAGTCATAGATAAGCATACCATGGTCAAAGGGTCAAGGTAACACTCTGAAACCATGAACATACTAGGAATCTGTTCTTCCAATATCAACTTTATCACTCACAAATGTCACATGGCTGCTTTTAACAACTTAGATGCTGTTGATTGCTCCCTTGAAAAAAGTATGAACCCCTACTGGAGCATCAGGCCACAGACAGGAAAAGATGCTCCATGAGACAGAGTACACTCTATCACACTGTTCTCAGCATCAAAACCACTGAAGCAACCTCCAAGAGAAGGCAAGAGTATAGAAAGAGGCCCTACATTTCTCCTGCACCATCTACACCATTTGAAGTGAGAGGTTTCTCTTACTGGCATTGCACCAGAAAGGCAGATCAAATAAATTCCTCTTCCTCCTTTGAGCTGTCTCCATCTGTCACTCTCATCTCAGCATCTTTCTACCCTATTATATCAGTAATGCTAAAATGGGTCCATGGGCCACTCTTCATAGGTCTTCAGCTTAGTACCTAGTGTAATCAGTTCTTGAATGAAATGTGAGAGGATTTTGACTCCATCTTCAGCATACAAAATATTTTCTGTCAAAGAGATTAGAAGGTTAAATCTAAACTCATATTGTCCTTCTAAAGTGAGTTTCTAAGGAGGAACAGGATCATAAATGGTACAGAGTACACTGCCAGGTGGGACCGACCCAGGATGAGGGTCCTCACTTCAGTGCAGACAGAACTTCATAGTTCAGACTCTGATAAAACAAGGTGAAATGAGAGGTATAGGATGGCAGCTTGCAATGTCATTTTGTACCCAGGAGACAGACAAAATTGATGCTTTATTTGCACCCTCTTTTTGTAGCCTGCAAGTGTGATGAATGGGATATATCAATAAAAGTTTCATCACTGTCTTACTTTTCCCTGATTGAACTGGCTAACTTCACTAGAATGACATTGGTTGTTTCCAAATATAATTTTAGAGTGGAAAAAAACCCCTTTATTGCATTGGTTGATCTGAAAGAACTGAGACTCCAGGGATGAAGTCTACTTCTAAATAACAAATATTATCAAGTCCTCTCCAGTATCTCCTGCACATCTAGGCAGATTCTCTCTGTATTGCCTACATACTCTATGAAATTCTCAGAAATATCACTCATGTGTATGCTATATATACACCTACGTGCTGCCTTTTTTTGGTGCTAGGATTCCTCCTCAAAAATTTCCCAACTAACCTCATGTCCATCCAGCTTCTCTATTTCTCAGACTATACCTTCTACCTAGTTTCTCCAACGTCAGCATCTACTTAATGTTCCCTCACATAGGCAATCTAAAGCACTAACAGGTGCTCCCCCACGGTTTCTCCACAATTTTTGCTTCCCTTCCTGTAGCTATTCTGCCATAAATTATTTTCTGCCTGCCTTTTCCATCATTGCTTTATTCTCTCTCATTCCACTGCACCATCAATGATATTCATACCTTTTTTGTTTATAGAAAGGTTGGTTGGTGTCTGCAAGCCCAGTATGCACAGTAGGAAAAAAGTTTTGTCCCACTAGAGAGGCCACTGTTGCTCAGTGCTGTCTTGTAATAGCTTGTCTAGTCTGCACAGAGATGTAAGCAACATATGGCTTCTCTGTCATTTTCACTTTTTGAAAACAATAAATGAAGGCAAAAGGCAAAAGAGAGACTGTTTCATAAGAGTTCATAAAAGCCCTGGATGATACTTCAGGGTGATACAAGGGGGAGCAGTTTAAAGCTGAAAGAAGGTACATTTAGATTATATATTAGGAAGAAATTATTTACTGTGTGGGTAGTGAGACACTGGAACAGATTGCTCAGGGAACTGGATGCCTCATCCTTGTATATGTTCAAAGCCTGATCGGATGGGGTTTTGAGAGTCCATCATCAGCAGGTGAGTCCATCATCAGCAAATTCACAGATGACACCAAGCTGGGAGGAAGTGTGGACCAACTGGAAGGCAGGAGGGCTCTGCAGAGGGACCTGGACAGACTGGAGAGTTGGGCTGATTCCAACGGGAGGAGGTTCAACACAGCCAAGTGCCGGGTCCTGCACTTTGGCCACAACAACCCCATGGGAAGCTCCAGGCTGGGCACAGAGTGGCTGAGAGCAGCCAGGCAGAGAGGGACCTGGGAGTCTGGATTGACAGGAAGCTGAACAGGAGCCAGCAGTGTGCCCAGGTGGCCAAGAAGGCCAATGGCATCCTGGCCTGTATCAGAAACAGCGTCGCCAACAGGTCCAAGGAAGTGATTCTGCCCCTGTACTCAGCCCTGGTGAGGCCACACCTCGAGTACTGTGTCCAGTTCTGGGCCCCTCACTTTAAGAAGGATGTCGAGGTCCTGGAACAGGTCCAAAGGAGGGCAACCAAACTGGTGAAGGGACTCGAGCACAGGCCCTATGAAGAGAGACTGAGAGAGCTGGGGGTGTTCAGCCTGGAGAAGAGGAGGCTCAGGGGAGACCTCATTGCTCTCTACAACTCCCTGAAAGGAGGCTGTAACGAGGTGGGAGTTGGACTCTTTTCTCAGACGACTTTCAACAAGACAAGAGGACACAGTCTTAAGTTGTGTCAGGGGAGATTTTGGTTAGATATTAGAAAGAATTTCTTCACGGAGAGGGTGATCAGGCAATGGAATGGTCTGCCCGGTGAGGTGGTAGATTCTCCGTCCCTTGAGACATTTAAAAAAAGACTGGATGTGGCACCCAGTGCCATGGTCTAGCAACCGCAGCGGTAGTGGGTCAAGGGTTGGACTTGGTGATCTCTGAGGTCCCTTCCAACCCGGCTAATTCTATGATTCTATGATTCTATGAAACCTGGTTGAGTGGAAGATGTCCCTGCCCATTCAGGGGGGTTGCAACTAGATGATCTTTAAGGTACCTTCTAACTGAAACCATTTTATGATTTTATGAGTCTGTATGCCAGTCAAAACTGTACCAGGAGCGTTCATAAAGTCACCTTTGGAGGCTCCATCCAGCCAAGTTGCCACCATGCTCTCCCCTGCTTCAAGTTATCTAGCAATTATTCCTGGTTCTACTAAGAGACCACAATATAAAGTATAATACAGCAGTCTGCCAATACACAGATAAAACCATAAAACCCTAGGTTGTGAAATACCAGGTATACTTTATTCAGACTATTTCTTACACCTAGTCAAGCTCAGGCTCACTTTCACATCCTCTAGACACACAGAGGACACCTCTTGTTGGAAGATGTACAATGGGAAGCATGCAGAGGCCAGAGGATGCCAACAGAACACACCCACACATGGGCACGGAGACAGTGAGCTCTGCTCACAGCATGGGTCAAAAAAGAAAGAGGTTGAAGATGCATCTTCTCATCATATCTCCACCATATAGAGAGGAATGAAGGATAACACTGTGAGAGTTAAAAGGTAACCTATCATTTTTATCCTTCCCTAAGAAATCAGATTCCCTATGTGATTTCTGCTATAGCATTTCTACTGAGATCACTTAAAGTGGATCTTTTGCAACAAGACACTGAGATCTACACAGTACCTGAATACCTTTGCCTGTAGTAGAGATTAAGTATGCAAAGAACTTCAAGTAACTGTACTTAACTCTGTCAGTTTCCTATGTAGTCGCAGGAAAATCATTGGATCTAATGGCAGAGATGCTGGACGCTACAGACCCAACAGAAGACAATGAAAGAATTATTTCAGTTTTAAAAATAGATTAAACATATTGCACATTGGTTGGACAAGCTGCCAACAACTAGCGAGCATTTCTGTCCTTAGCCTCTCATCTGAATTCCCAATCTGTAAAACAGGAACTTTACCTCACGGGATAATTTGAAGATAAAATTTGCATCTCTAAGGCATTCAGACACTGAACTAAGGAGCATCACAGAGAGATCCATGAGATAATTAACAATTTTTCCATCATAATACATGTACTTGTTAAGAAATATTCAACTAGTTTTAACCTTCCCTACAAAAACATAAAGAAGTCCTATGGGAAGTGTGATCAAAGGTGGAATCATAGAGCATCTGCACCAGAGGCCATATTGCAGTAGTCATGGCACTTTCACCTCAAAAAAATTTGCAAACTGGGAAAAAACTGTACAGAAACAAAATTCAGTTCTGGGAAACAAACTGCAGCCCTTGACTCACTCTAATTTGACCATCTTGTTTCAGCTTTGTATATCCAGATGCCCACAGAGAAGCTGCTCTTGGATTAGTTTGTACTAAGGTATAGAATTGTTTTGGTTGGAAAACACCTTTAAAATCATCAGGTTCAACCATTAACCTAGGACAATGCAAAATCCACCACTAAACCATGTCCCTAAGCACCACAACCTCCAGGGATGGTGACTTGACCACTTCCCTGAAACACGGGGTAGTAACATTACTTTCTTGCCCTGTCCCTTTGGATTGGTAAAATATATGATCTTTTAAAAGTAGGATATATGTTGTTGTTTCTGTAAGATATAAAAGATAAATTCTATAAATTAACATGTCTGTAAAAAGCTGCAAAACTGTTTATTCTGGATGCTGGTGGAAGGAATTAAAAAAATAACATGTAGCCAAACATACCTGATTTACTGCTTATGAGTAAGGAAAGTTCTTTCAGTCTTCTATAATTGCACAAGATTTTGACAGTGTGAAAATACTAATTTTTGTTTTATAAATCTAATAATAAGGCAAGTGGAAAGGACAAATAAAAAAGAAAGTAGCAAGCTGTCATGTCATACAATATAGTCTTATGGTGGGTGACATGATTATGCAACTAAGCATATAACTTACAGGAACTACTTGGCTTGATTTTCTCAACTGTTCATCTACAAAACATACTTAGAACAAATCCAGATGATTGCTGCAGCCTAAATGTGGACATGCAGAACTGAGATTTTGAGGTTTATTTTCCAAATATGGTTTACCAACCAGTATAAGTCAACATTCTTTCTCAACTCAATTCTTTCAAGACCGAAAATGCATCAGCAGCATACATGAGAAGCTAAAAGCCTGTGAAGTCTCTCCCACTGCCCATGAATGAAATACACACATATATATATAGATAAAAAGTAAGAGATGAACATCTATAATTAGGAAGTTCCTCTGAATAAAAGGAATCCAAGGTGTATGCAAATAGCACTGTGTGGAACAGCCAGTTTCAGAAATGTAGATGCCTGGGCCTAGGGGCAATCAGCATATTGGCTTACACGATGTACCTGGGTATGGTGTGTCATGGCAATTATACAGGAATACTGCACGCATTACACATAATATATTCATTTTGCTGAAAAAAGTATTAAAATCAATTGTTTGTTAGCTCAAAGAGACATCTTCCTTAGTGATAATCATCATTATTCAAGATGCAGGGTTCTCAGATACCTGCCTGGGATATGGATAAGCAGAAAGTCATGGAGTCGGTGGGGCAGATGTGTCTTACTTACTATAAAGGGATTGCACACAAATAAAACTTATAGCTTTTCTTTAACTAGCTTACTAAATCAACATTTTCTTCTCTTCATTTAGCAGTACCCTACCTGTAAAAGAATATTTCTTTAGCTCACAGAGATGTGATACTTTAAGCACAATTTTCATAATGTGTTAGATCCTTGCCTAAAAAGCACTTACAGAAGTACAAAATATTAGAAGATGCATTCTTTGACACCAAGTTAGCTTGACCGTTTTAATGTTTGGCATCATCATGGGAATAAGCAAGTGAATTTACAAGGCATGCATGCCCTTGAACATGAAAAGCAACTATCCAAGAATAAACAACTTAGCTGAACTGCATCTGCTTATAAGGCAAAGCAAATAAAATTCAATGCAAATAGGTATTTTACTTGCATCTTTCTTTTTTACCACCCAGAAGCATCTTGCAATAGTTCTGTTAAATCCTTCCAGATACTCTGCTAGCCAGGTGCAGACCACGCAGTTTTAAATGCATTTTCAAGCACTCAACAAGAGCTTACATTTGTCTTCAAGAGCCAACCATACAAACTTGGATGGGACATAAATACCATTCTCAAGACTGAGACCTTTGGAAAAGATCAATATTGGCCCCTGCTCCTATCTCAAGTTTTTAAGGAATAATTTCCACCCTTCCTTCCCAATCTTTATGATTTACCTACTTCCACAATGAATTGGCAAAATGAGGGATATGCAAAGGGAAGACTGGAACTAGAGCCCATACCGAAAATGAAAGCAGGATGTGCTCATGCATCCCTGTAAACAAGAAAAATATAACTTCTGAATTACAGAAGGAACTAATGTCTGCCTCTGAACATTAATAAACACTGATAATCTTTGAATGATGCCTACTCTCTCAGTGCTGATTACACAATGTTCTTTCCTGTCACCTGATGTGCTTCTTCTGGATTAAGAGCTTTTTGATTTTTCTGTCCTGATAGCTGGTTTTGATTGTTTGTCCCTGCTGCTACAACTCACGATTTGTTATTTGAAGAACCCTGCAGTGGCAGTTCCTTGGTAGGAAGGACATTGTTGCTATGATGGCATTTTTCTCTCTAGGAAATTGTGCTTCCTCACCTATAAAACAGAGACAGAGTTCAGCTCAGAGTGTTCTGTCGTTCTGTGTACTGGGGTTAATCAGGCTCTTAGAGTATCTGAAAGAGCGCACATTAATATTTTTAGGATTGCATACTTTGGTTTCACATTTATATGTATCTACATAAATTCTTTGTCATACAAAACTGATTTGAAGAGCAACTGTTATTTCCACAAGATCAGTTGTACAGAAAGAATAATCATTATTTATCAACTCCTTTCCTCCTACAGAAAATCTAGGGAAGCTACCGAAAGCATCTTCCCAATAAAACATCAAGATCAAGGAGGCAAGAACAGTTCACAGGAACCTACAGTTGAAAATGTATGAGTATAAAATGTTCTTAACACTAAAATAAACTTCTTTTTTTTTAAACAGAAGAGATAGTTCTTTTCATCGTAGAAGAACTTCATGGTATATAATTCAACTTCTCTTTCAAAAAATAAAAAGCCAAACAAAATTCTTCACTTTTCAAGCTACAGTCATACACAACACAGAAAAGAATTCTTCAGAGTATCTAAGAACCAAACTTAGAAAAAATCATCCACTCTCCATTAGCCAGAGACTGAATGCAACAATTCATGCCCCACCTTTCAAACTCAGCTTCCTAATTGTACTGGCAAAAATAAAAAAGCTTGAATGCCGTCTCCACATAAATGCTCAACCCTCTCCACATAAATGCATTACCATGACAAAAAAAAAAGTCCTTATGATTCCTCCTACACAGGACTACAGGAAGAAAAACTTGTAAATTGTCAGTGACATCATCTGCTAGAAAGTGATTCACACTTCATAAAATAGCAAGGAAAATTAAATATGCTCTCAACCACCCCAAAGCTCGTTCTCTGAATCAGTGTGTGGCAGAAAGGATAGTAGGAGATGTAAATCCTTTCTCTATTTTAGAAAGACAAGGATTGTGTAATGAGCTAGAGTGCATAGAGCAAAATTACCATATACTGTCAGTGAAAGTCTATTTCCCCTGTGGTTTTGCCAAAAAATGTATGAAACTATAATAGAAAATAAAACAGGTGATGCTAGAGGCAGAAAGTGGATTAATACGCATCACCAGCAATGTGTGACCTGCTTACAAAACAGTGGGCTGCATGACTGACAGTACCATGAGATGAGCCATTTAATATTCTCTCTACAGATGCCCTAACCTCAGTGCACAGCCACACCTGAATACATTTCAACTTTCATATCCCCTACTTTGCTGAAGAAACATAGGAAGTTTAACATGTGAAGGATTAAAGGTTCCTCTCTTCTCTTTGAACCCTGCTGGACCCTAACAAAAAGAGAAATGAAATAATTGTCTATTTTTTTACAGAAGTGCTCAGCTGTAACAGCTATTTCAGTTTCTATTATAGCAGTGCCCATGATGAGCAGATATTTGCAGACAGATGTGAAGGATTTTGCCTTGCCACAGACTACAGCCGATTGAATTACATGACTTTCAGGCTGGTACCTTTTCCTGTCCATGGGTCAAAGCATTACAGTCATCAAATAAATTAGGCATGAGCATCACACAACAGGAGAGAATTTCTCTAAAAAGTTGTCACTTATAAAGATAAATCAAATTACCTCTACTCATGTAAATCTACCTTCAGTGAGAGCTACCTCATGCTGAAAGGAGTGATATTTATCTAGCTCTACAGAGAAGACAAGCTTGAAGTTCCATTTCTGTATTGAAGAGAAGGAGAAAAGGGCTCAAAAATCTGTAAAGGCAGTAGCCTGATGCCTTCCTTTGTGCTCCCAATGTTACAGTCCAGTTTGACATGAGTACTCCATAGACAGGAGAGAATATGAGAGTAAATTGGGTCAAACTTCAGTAATCAGTACCTGAACCATACAAAGAAAACCAGGCTCCATGATTCCAGCCAACTATTAACCTGGACGTTAGTCAAAATATTTGTGACAACTTCAGTTTGACAACTTTGAACTTTGTGTACAAACCTGGGCACTGACTCAAGCAAGTGAGACCGTGAATATAGTTTTGCCTCAAAACCACATGAAGCTTATTGTTTCATGCATTTTTGATGGAAAAACACAGCTGTACTGACAGCTCTTGTCATGATTCAATGTCCTTTTTGGAGCACATCATTGACAAACTGGCAACTGGCCACAAGCACAGTAAGAAAATAAATGAAATGTACCATCCTGTTTCTATCCAATTCTGAAAAAGGAACTTGTATTGCAGAAAGTGGTAAGTCAACCCACACCTGCTGTGAGTTATATTCTTGCATTTTTTAATCAACTACCAATTTTAATAATGCAAGATTTATATAAATATTTGGATCAGTATAACCTTGTTCACAAATTTGAGTTCCAATAAAAAATTAAATTAAATCACTATTCAAAATACATATATTTATGCAAAAGATGACTATGAAACATATAAATTAATTTGAGATTCACGAGTTTTTAATCCAAACTTTGCCTCTTCTCATGCAGAAAGTGGAAAAAGAGTCACATGAGCCTGGCACTTTGTCTCAGCTGGTCAGCCCCTGCAGGAAGACCTCTCCATTCATACAGCACTTTTCTGGGTTATAATCTTCCACCTGTACACCCTGCTACATTACATCATGCACTACCCAGCACCGGACTGCTGCACTGTACTTCTGGAGGCCTTACTACATTTACACTCAATCAAGAATCCCTTTATTTCAATAATAGCTTTGTTATTAGCAAAAGCTTTTGTTTGTTTACACGGTTTTGGAGCCTATAGTAATGGATATTCTCTGCCATTTCATACATTTTTTCATAGCACTAAAAAGTAAACTCAATAAATAGTTATGAAACATTCTCATACCACTCATTTTACAGTTATAAAACCATAGAAGTGGAGCCTTCCTGATCAATAACGGATAAAAAAAGATAGGCTAACCAACTACCATTCCTTCTAAAGAATAACTTCCTCATCTGCACATCTTTCCCTCCACTCAGACAGCAAAGTGGAACTACTATGTCTGTGCCTTACTGATGCTGTCTTTGGAGCCCCACCTGACAAAAAACAACCAGTGGACTTGTTTGGGTTTAATGCAGGTAACCACTAAGCCTGGTGGTAGCAGCAGTAGGTTTTGTTTCTTTTTTATTTTATTTTTTTTAATTTTTAAAATTTCTTTTCTTTCCCTTTTGCACCTCAACAACAAAACCAACAGAAAACAAAAGTTGTCATAGAGGATATAGCAAGGCTCAAGTGCTCAGCAAGACACTTCAAATGAAGAAACAGTTTCTCACAGCCTGGAAAACACAGGTGTGGTGTCCTTTGATTAGATAACTTGTATGCTAAAAGGATAGTTTGCAGCAGGGCTCCTGGGGCAGTACAGTAGAGCTATTCAAGCATAATAGTTAAAACAAAAAGGAACAGTAATACATGCTGCCAAAAAGCCTTCCTTATCCTAAATTAAGCAGAAGATAAAACACACAATGCTGTTTCTTCACAGGAAAATAACTAGCAGTGCTAGTTGACTCTTCCCATTCCCCTGCTTTACATGCAGTTATTTTTGTGATCCCTCTCCAGAGTGGTCTAACACAGCAGTCATGGGTTCACAACTCTCCTCAAATCTCCCAGTTCTGCCAGCCAGGCTCCCCATTTGTACCTCCTTTGAAATGCTCCTGCTGCACTCTGGCCCCAGGACCTCCCTGGGTCTATCCACCAGTGGTGAAGAGGATGAATGAAGCTGCAGCCCATTCTTACATAGCAGTTAGAGGTAACTGCAGTTTTCACCTTTCTTCATTATTATCTATAATATAAGATTGT
Source organism: Phaethornis superciliosus (assembly GCA_023637945.1). Taxonomy (NCBI): domain Eukaryota; kingdom Metazoa; phylum Chordata; class Aves; order Apodiformes; family Trochilidae; genus Phaethornis; species Phaethornis superciliosus. The sequence continues at coordinate 31,374,199 of JAJQWJ010000003.1, forward strand.
TCATTCTTCAGCTGCATAAAAATCACAGCCTCATCATCACTGTTCTCATAACATCAGTCCCTCATTATTGTTATTTTTCCACAATATACCTATCAGTCTAACATTTACCAATACTGAGTCACTGTAAATCTTAACTACAACTTCAAGGTTACCTTTATTTGAAATGTCAGGCCCTATAAGGAAATAACAGAGCCAGAGGCAGAGCAACCCAAGGGAAAGTTTATCTGGAAATTCAAGAGGATGGAAAAATACCTTTTCAACAAGGGTTTATCTCACATTCTGGCTTAGCTCAGATGTCACCAACATATATTTTATATTTAAAAAAAAAAAAAAAAAAGTAGTCTGATCCTTCCAGATGCAGTTTACAAACAATATACTTGATGACTGCCACATTGCATACTAAGCAATGCAACAGCTATGGTTTTCCTGCAGTCCTCAGCTCCTGCTTCTTGACACTTAACACTGCCTTCTTGCTTCTAAATACTAGATACCTCCCTTTTGGAAGGATGACCAGAAAGCAGGTCCTAGCTGGCAGTGATTCCCTGAATTAAGCCTCACAACCCACTCAGTTGTTCTTTGCTTCTTAAGGATATCTCTGGACAACATGAAAATAAGGCCTGGAAATGTCATCTGGAAAGTGCTAAAGCAGCACAGATTCATAAGAAATTTAAACTTGGGTTTGGCTTATCAATGTACTTTAAAAATGCATTATGAAAATAGGCTCAGAATCTACTTCCCACATACAAAAACATTTTAATAGAAATATCCTCTTTCTATTAACCTACCCTCCTGATGATCCCTGAACTATTTAAATCAATGTATGATTTACTGTATTCCCTTGTCTGCAAAATTAAGTGTATCATTCTTGTGGAATACATATAGACCAACAGACTTTTGGACAGAGTCACCTGAAGAAGTTTTGTGCCTTAAGGTTGATCATGGTGATTTTGTACATATTCTTGATACTCCAGAGAAGGAGTGGGGCACTTGCAGGGCAGGACAACCAAATGTCTGAGGAAAAGACAATTTGCAGATGTTAAACATTTCTGTTACCCATTTGGCACACAGGTGTAGCTCTTCTCATACTAAGTCAACTTAACACACAGGTAAAACTGTTATATGTGCACAGACTATATGCATAGTCTCCTTAACAAGTTTTGATAATAGTATCCTTTTGCTAATGGTATCCTTTTGATGATAATGGTATCCTTACCACAGTATGTCTACCTTCATATTTTACTAAAGGGTGGCTTTGAAACACATCATAAGTGGTCTCAGAAAGGAGATTTGAGACCATGTACATTCTTTTTCTAAGAGGCAAAGCAAAATATTTCAACAACTCCATTCCAGATTTTAAGAAACTAGAGCCCATTTGAGTGCATGTAGTATTAACTAAATCTGTGCTTCTAGTTGAGTAGAAGCATGCCATTAGGAAGCTAACAGTTGCAGCAACTGGTTATCAAAAAACCCCACTCTTTAGGGGAAATTTTTATATAAAAGCAAATGTACAAATCAGTCTGGAAGCACTAAGATCACATGTACAAGCAGACTGATCAAAAGAAAAATGTACTCAGGACAACAGATACCAAAGCAAAAAAGGTGTCCTTTTGCAAGGAGGTAGAATATACATGGCTTTCCAGCACACTCCCTGGTGACACCTGGAGCTCCCATCAATAACAATAACATGTGCCAAAGAAGAAGGAAATGTCTTGGCCAATATAACATTTTCCTTTGACAGCAGTAATACATCATTTCATTTGTTATGGTGACTGTTCCTGCAGCACTTACATTGCAGGGAGAGAAGTAATTCAATTCCCCTCTTCCAAAAATTGCACCAGCTTTCAAGTAAGCCCAAGGGAGTCTGTTCTTGGGTAGGCTAATTTAGAGAAGTTGGAAAATCCCAACATGCAGTTTTGCCAAAAGTCATAAAAAGAATGTTTTGTAAATTTTTTTTAAAAGATGAAAAATGTTTCAATATTCTGATCTTTTTTATCCAGCTTCTAATTGACTAAAAAATGAGTGGGCAGATTCAGTATCTTCTTTGCCAGTCTATTCTGTTCCCAATCTGTACACAGTTCCTGTCCATCTTGAAGAAAGATGGATCAGACAGGAAGAACAAAATCAAAACAAAAAATGCTACCAATGATTTGTAAACATCTCCTTCCAATTTCAGTACATCTTGATACCTATTAACCAAATTCCTTTTGCTGGTAATAGTAATAATAACTTTAAAAGTGCATTTCCACTCCCAGGTCATCCTTCTGTTCTTAGGGCAGGAACTTCCTTGGACCCATGCCAGTAGGCATCGTGTCTCTCAAAAGGGCCACCTAGGTATGGCTCCAATCTCTGTTATTTGAAGCCTCTGCATAACTATGCTCTCCTTTCAACATAATTACTTTGATAACCTACATATTCATCTTTGGGACAGACATTAGTTACAATTTCTTGCTCAGTCCTTCTGTTTCTCAATTCAAAACAAGAGTTACCATCCAAAATATATATTAATTTTCTGTTATTAAGAAGCTTCTCCACAGTCAAAGAAGCACAGAATCACAGAAAGTCAGAGGTTGGAAGGGAACACTGAAGATCACATAGAAAGAGTAACGGGGTTGCTCTGCAAAAGACATGCTTTTATGAGCATAAATAGTTAATATAAAAACAATAAATAATGTTTAAAAACATAAATAGTGTTTAAAAACATAAAGAAGGCTTGCAGGTTTTTGTAGGAATGCTTTAGTTTATCTTTTTATGTACATCCAAAAAAGCCTCCTTCCAAAAACTCAAACCAAAACATGCATGTACACACATATTTTTTTGCCCTGCAAAATATCTTTCCCTGTCTTATCTTCCTCTGCTCCAAGAGAGTAGCCAGTAAAATATATTTGCTTCACTGATTTGCAATAGCTATTTTTCCCGGATGGGTTCTTAAGCTGGACACTGCACCCTGTAAAAAATACTTAGCCTGATTTACAAAACCTACTTCTCTCCCTGGGCCTTTAAGGTGCTGTTGCTGAAGTGATAAAGGTGTTCACAGTCAGACTTGTCTTGTTTCTGTGCCTCCTGCCACCAGGTTTTTTTTTCCCCCTCTTCCACTTTCTTCCCATCTCTTTTGCACAGGTGTCCATTAGAGCTGATTTCCTCATAACAGAATATATGTTTTCACATCATATCTAATCCATAAGCAAGGGGCAGGAGTTAGCAATACAACAGAGATACCTTGACCAGGAAGTAAATATAAACAGAAAGTAAGCCTGTACAGCCCAGGCAAGGTGGTATCACATGGTGCTCTATCCCATATGCAGTGCCATATGATGACATTTACCCAGTCTGCAGCCCTGAGCTCTGTAGGGCCCACCTTGGACCTAATGGTACCTTCCACATCACATCATCATGGTTTCATTTGGCTGAAATGCATGTAGTTCTTTTCTTTCAATCACAGTCTGATTCAATGAAAAGGAAAACAGAATATCCCAATGTCCCCAATATTTTCAAAATAAACCTTTGGTTAAAAGATGAAAACTGCCTGTAAAAAAAACATGCTACACATGAAGTTTATTTGCCCTTTTTTTTTTCCAGAGGAAAAACACTACTCCACTGAGTGTATTTCATGTTTGTGCATGCCATGTTAACTATTCACATGATTTTATCCATAAAACTCAATCGTATCAGTGAATATGGAACACAGAAGAACTAGAGATAAAAATAAAAAAATCAAAGAGCTAAACCAAAACATTTAGTCACTTGTCAGCATGTTTCAACCAAAAGTTTAGTCAAGGCACACTCATTTTTTATCTGATAGATCTACCTCCACTGTAAACTCAGATGAGATAATAAATGTGACTTGGTGTGTCTTTTTTCTTAATATCTGTCCTCATTAATATATTCTACTTCAAAGGAATGAAGTAGTTCATACAGAGTTCAAATGAATATGGTTTGATTTTGCAAAAAATATCTTTTCTTCGAGTGTTGCCACTTACTGCATCATTTTAGTATGAATTAAACATGAATTCACAATAAAATCATCAAAATGCAAAAATAAAGAGATGGTAGAGGGATCAAAGGCACCTTCTAGTTGCCAGAGAAACCAAAACAGCATGATTTTGAAGTACACAGTACATGCACGGTCTCCTAGAAAAAGTGCACATGAAGTATGTGAAAAAATTCTTCATCTATGTGTTTCAGTAGCAGAACTGAAACAGAGAAGAAATTCATTACAATTATGCTCAGAAGGGTTAACAGTCAACAGATCAGGGGGTGGCACTTCTGAAGTGTACTATGGCAGGTCACAGAGCAATGGCTCTGTGTATGTGCTATGTACTATGGCACTGTCACTGTGCAAATTGAGTGAGTACAAGGGATTCAGATCCAAATTTTTCAGAGTGCTATTAATGAGGAATGCATCATTTACATCAGTTCTGAGAGCCCAGAAGGCACTATATTAAAGAGTTTGGAATCACAGGTTGTGAATATTAAGTGCAGCTTTCTAGGCAAGGCATTCAAAAACATCACTACATTAAAAAGCACATAGGTTAGGACTGATTTTTTTCTCGGGAATTCTCAGTTCCCCCATACTCCTCTCTGCTATCTTCAGCTAGTGTGTAAGAGGATATTACTACTTTCTGTAATATGGAACCTGTCCTGTCTACTTACTCATTTCACAAAGACAACAGACAAAGTAGCATATGGTAATAATTTTCAGTTACAGCTGCCCTTGGAGGGACCAGAAAGAGGAAAGCCTTGAATCCATTACTGGGTCCCTGAAAATTACATCCTTCAGGGAATAAGAATTGTCTCCTTTGTTATCTATTCTAATTGTCTGATTAATAATGATAGTTTTCATTTAAGTATGAGCACAGTAAGCAGCAAAGCAATATCAGTTCAGTAGAACTTATTACAAGGGAAGTGGCAGGGCAAATCTGCTTTTGGCAGACACAAGCCCCCTTGGTGATCCACATATCCCACCACAGGAGGCACTTCAGAGACTGAATTAGGCTAGATGCTGTGGTACCTACCTCTACAGAGAGGTCTCTGGTGGGGGCAGGAAGAGGGCCATGTCTCCCTACTCTCTCCCTGTGGGCAGCCCTGGCCATTCAGATAAGTTTTGGTTTCCCCTCCTGGTGCAGCTTCCATGTCCGAGAAAAACCTCTTTCCCAGCACTATGCTGCTTGATATTCCAGGGCTGCTGGGCCTTCCCAGGCTGCGTCATGGCTGGGAGCTTCCTGTCCCCGCAGCACTCTACCTTACCTGCACACATCAGGGTTCCTGAACAGAGGAAAACCTGGAGAAGTGGAAATCAGCTGCAAGGAAGGAGGTCTTCTAGAATAAGGGCAAACTCCTTTGAGTATGCCCAGCAATGAGGAGGCATGTAGGAAAGACTTTTCATGCCCTGTTCATCATACTTATCTACTGTGTGTCCAAACATGGTATCATAAATGGTTGAATTATAAGTGTTCTGTTTTTTAAAGCATGAAGGAAGGATAGTAATGCTCTTCAGATGAACTTTCAAGGAGGAGAAGAACCTAAGACAAACACTTCTAAAGCTCACCTCAGTGTAGCCTGTGCAGTACCCTTGAAGGACTAAGCAGCTCTGGCCCTGGCATATTCATCATTCTGCTCTTGTCACAGCCCTTGATTAAATGTTTTTTCAGGACGTAGAGATTAAAATGAACCAGAACTAATTGAAGGTATATTTAATAAAAGCATCATCAATGTAATGAGTATACAACTGCTACACTAATGCTGAATAATGTTTAAGCAACTGAACAAGTCCATATTGTTTCACCTAATGGGACTCACCGATTACCAAATAATTAATTCTACTCTAATTTTGCAACACCATGTGGAAATGTGAAACCCACTCATAAATTAATTAATGCTCAAGTCAATAAAAGAGACAAGTGTCTGGGAATTACTACTGCTTCTCCTGAAATCAATCAAGGTATTATCATTTACTTTGAGCCATACAGGATTTGGTTTGGTTCTTCAAGCATTTGGTCTAGTTATTACATTGTAGTCATGTGTAATACAAGTCTGGCAGACACGGGCAAACAGTGAACAGTCAAAGCTGCTCTGAACCTTTCACTCACCTTCTGTTACGGTGATGTCTCTTTTCACAGCAACACACTCTTTTATCCGAATTCTCAGTACTTCTCCCACACAGATGCCCTTCATGTAGACGTCTTCCGTGAATCTGAAGGTACTGTTAGGGTTCCTAACTTCCCTTGTTCTAATTTGGCTGCACAGGCTATCGTCACATTTGTTGTGGACAATGTTTACAGAGCCAGGATATAAAACAGCGTAACAGATCAATTCTTAAAATTCAACTGTTTTTGAAAATTAAAATAAAACCAAAACCAACACACTACACAATAACAAAAAAAAAAAAAAAACCAACAACAAAAAAAACCACCAACCACACAAAATAACCAAAGCCAAAAGTAAAAACCCAAACAAATAACACTAAAATTATTCAGCTAAAGCCACAAGTCACAGAATATATCCTAATTACTGGAAATACCTTTGTAAGCAGCCTCCAATTTGGAGCCACTCTGAGTTTAAAGGAAATTATTGTAAATTCAGCAAGTTTTATGTAGGTTCATCTGTGTAGTTAGGGCCCTAGTTATTATAAGGTAGGACCAGTGTGATTGGGTTTATTCCTCCATCCTTTTTACCCTACATCCATCAGAACTGCTGGAATAGGTGGCACTTCATCTAAATAATTACAAAAACTACTGGGCCCTATGTACAATCATACAGACCTGGCCAAGATTTCTGTAGTCCTTCTAAAACCAACCAAATTAACAAATGTCTAGGCAAATAAGGACAACAACATTTTTCTGTAAATAGGATGGGGTAAAATCTCTCCCGTTTAGTCAAAGAAATGGTCTGGTTTCACTATTCTTAAACGTTTGGAAAGTATCTGGCACCAGTCTTACATTCAGGACTTATAATCATTATAATCATTAGATTTCTTCCATGTATGCCCTCTGTCTCATGTTCAGAATTCAAAACACAGCCTGTCCAATAACACCAGCAGGTTTCACCTTGTCCCCTTACATGTTACAAAAGCTGTACTCCACAGAGATCAGTGCTCAGCTGTTGGTGGTGCTGCCCTTGCTGCTCTGTGTTAAAGGAAAGGACACCCACAATCTCGTGTTTTTTCAGAGCAGGGAACTTGACAGGGTTGGGAAGAGAAAATGGGATAGCAGAAGGTTGCTGAGGTGCAACAGCTGCCCCTGTGGCATGTTCGGGTATTTAGATCATTGCACGGCTTGGGGTGCCCTGAGACAAGGTCCCACTCCATGGCTTAAATCTCTCCACCACTCTGTTGTCCATCAATCTCTGTATTTAAAATCTGGATCTATTTCTCATTCATTGTTTATGGGTATAAAAGCATTTAGAAAAATATGGTTGCAAGATATTTGCCGGATCTTGAGCTATAGGAACCAAATACTCAGCAGGTCTTAAAAAGTGATCCAAAATAGCACGTTTGGGCCCCACCACGAAGCCCACCAACTATTGCGCAGATTTGAAAGGTTTGAAGACAACTGAAGAAAGCAACATTTGGGCTATGGCTTGCTTTGGTGGTAAAGCTGATGGCATGGTACAACTGAAGTAGCAGGGTAAGCTATAAAGGGTGCCCTTGCCCAGCTTTAGTACTGGCAGAGAGGGTATTCAAAGAGTTTTTAACATGACAAAGGGTGTAATAATCCCACTACCTTCATTTAATTTCTCTATAACTGTATAAACCAAAAAAGCTTTCAATCAAGCATTTGAATAAAAACTTGAATGCCTCATTTTGTACATCCTCCTGCAAAAATATCTTTTCAGGGTCCCACACACAAAAAAAACCAACCCAAAACCCAATGTTGTTCTGTATTTCTCCCTGCACAGCTTTTAGAAAAAATTCCAGAAAACTGTCAAGTAATGTCAGAAGCCTCATGGGTAATAGTGACATAATTGAATCCTGCAAATTTACCTCCTTCTGCCCTTAAATGCTAGCAAAAAAACCATTCAGCTCCCTCATACATGGCTGACTTGCCTTAATTATAGACAACATAGAATGGAAGCCTGAAAAGTTTAAGATCTTCAAAAATGACAGAACCGAGATAACGTAGCAATCAGTGCTTCACAAGAACAGTTATATCATCATATATAACACTGTACAAATGACACAACTATTTGCAAAATATTTTGTAAAAAAAGAAACCAAACCCTCAAGCACCAAAAAACTCTGACATGAGTAAGCTAACTTTTACTTATGTGCACTTTAAAAGAATAGTAAAAGAAGAGAGATTTCCTATAAGATGTAGAAAAACTATTAAGGTTTCCAGGTGCTTATCTCCTTCTGGTAGCTTGACACTTCTTTTTCATTACTAACGTCATACCAGTCCTAAACCAAAAACAGACAAGCAGCATAATAGGTGGTAAAAAACATCCAGAAGGTGAGATAACTCCAAAGGAGTGGAGCTGGCTATGGCAAATAGCCGTTAAATTGACAAAAGGAAGTGAAAATGGAAATAATCAACTCCAACCTGGCTTACATTGCAGACAGAATGCCAGGGCATGGCCAGCTTCTCTGACTGCCCTGATCTTTATTGATACCACATGAAAGGAGGAGAAAAGGCAACAGAGTAATAGTTTTACTTTTTCCTTTTAAATAAGAAACTGTATAAATCTTCATGATTCCTGACTCTCAAATTACTGGACACAGAAATTTTGAAACAATGGCTCTGCAAGATGCCCTAAATACACAAGAGGGAAATGAAAGCGCTATTGCTGCTTTCTCCATAGAATCCCAAGAGAGGCTGCAATTGTCTTAGGTTATACAAGCATCCATCCAAAGTCAAACATGTCCTGAGACATTTGCAATCCAAATAGGAAATACCTGAAAAGATTACTACATCCATCTTAAAGCAGGAAAACTGGGATACTCAGTAGATTAGCTGAACTATCTGTAGCAGAACAAAAATGGAACTGAAATTCCTCTCTCCATTAATCAAGAAACCATCCTTTCCAATAAAATAGTTTTAATTACATTATTGGTCTTTTTTTTCTCCTGTGCTGTCCCCTCTGTAATATTAATTGTACTATAAATAGTAGAAGTGTATTAAGTTAGTGTTTAATTACCAGTTTAAATGACTCTGTAAATAAATTTATTCTACAAGGCAAATAATTATAATTGTCCTACAAAAGTGAGTGGTTTCATACTACCTAACAGAACTTTTCTTGTCTGGCCCCCCATATTTCCCAAACTCATGTCTTATATCCCCCCCCAACCATGAGATTTACAGCTGGGGTGTTGGATGGGTAATGAATATAATATATGGAGCTAGATTCTTTTCTGAGAGAGAGAGGTGAAATATCTCTCACATAGGTCAGGGACACATGGAAGGGATTCAAGATTCCCCATAATTGTAATTAAAAGAAATACAGCTACTTCTCTACCTTAATTATTTATAATGTATTGCCCATTATAGCTATTAATATTGTGGGATTACAAATGATTTTATAATTTATACCAGAAAAGGCACACTATACTGCCCAATATATGTAACTTATTTAGTATGGAGACAATGTCACTTCCTTCAAACAAAAGTAAATTGCTTGCGTGATTCATTAAAATACATGGCATGGCTGCTGATTTTATATAGGGTCTCACTGAGTAAGAACAGGAAAGCCCACATGTGTAGTTTAACTGAAAAGGACGACTTCTCTGCCCAACATAATTCTGACCTTATGCTTCCAGCCTGCCCAGGATGGCTACTGACCTAAAGTCACTGCAAGATTGAGAGAGAGTGTGTGCGTGTGTGAGCAAGTGAAAAAAAAAAAGAAGAGGTGAAAGGGAAATATTATGATTAGTTTGAACCCAGCTGTTCAATATGAAAATAATCCTTTCCCCTCAGCAAATAAAAAGTTAGAGGCATAGTATTGAAAGAACATTAATAATTGCCAAGTCTGCTAAACCAAATGCAAGCCTCTGACCTTCCCAGTGCCTCTGCATTGTGATAAATATTCTATGACTGTAAATAGCATCAATAAGAGCTGAACCCCACACACTTGGGCACACACACCCAGAGGGTACAACCACTTGAGCATACCAGAATCAGAGACAATATTCCCATTGAAATGGAGGAAACTGTTGAATTACTACCAGTCTATGAGTTTATCAGTGTGTGCTAAACAGTTCTCAGACTGAAGGAATTGCTCATAATTTTCCTACATTTGAAGAAGATGGTCATCTAATTGGAGAGAATAAAATATGCACTTACCAGAAATCAATAGGCATACAAATATACAGAATAATTTGTAATAAACCTGCAGCACTGATTGCATTAATAACTGCAGACCTCTAAAGACTTTGGAATAAAAAGTTCTCCTTCCCAGCTCTGAATATGCCCCACTGATTTGTGCCATCTGCCTTGACCATTAGGAGGAAAATGAAACTTTCTGCTCACAAATGAAAGTTTAACATTTTTAATACATTTGTATGGCAAAGATGTTCCAGCTGTAAGTTCTACTGCTACAAAATGAAGAGTGAAAATGTATTAATCACCAAGAACACACATCTATATTTGTTCTTTTTTTTTTTTTTTTTCCTTTTGAATCATAGAATTGTAGACTGGTTTCAGGTGGAAAGGACCTTAAAGAACACCTAGTTCCTAACCCCCTGCATGGACAGGGACACCTTCCACTAGACAAGTTTGCTCAAAGCCCCATGCAAACTGGTCTTGAACATTTTCAGGAATGGGGCATCCAAAACTTCCATGGCAACCTTATCCATGTGTATCACCACCTTCACACTAAAGAAGGTATGCAGGTGACACTAAACTACACTTTTAACTGAACCAAGGATCTGATTCTAAATAAGATACAGTAATGATTTTAGATAAAGTAGATAATTAAACTATTTCTTTGAAATGAGTATACAGATCTGCATATATTATTATGTCTGTAATTTCCTGCAAGTTTTAAAACAACCAGTGGGCCCTCCTACATATGTCAATTCTAAACTGTTCAGATAGTCAGTAAAACCTAGGCATAAGCCATTGTGTGCTATTTCTCCACTGTATCCAGAAGCAATTTGATGACTGCACTACAAGTCTGAAGCCTCTGATTCTCTGCATCATTTCCCCACTTTTAGATTCCATCTCACCCAGTTAAATGTTGTGGATAAGTGATTTATTTATTTACACAGAGTAATGTATTGTTGAACAAGAACTTTAAGTGTAGAAGGGTTTTTTATTTATTTTTGCCTTTTAAAAAAAGATTTGTTCACTTAAACCAAAACCAGCTGTGCTCTCTTCTGGGTCATCTTCAAGCTACCCTGGATTCGATTTATTTTTGTTTGAGGCCTGACTCCTCATCCAATTTTTACCCTATATTTTCAAGGTTCATGCTCTGTGACTCCAATTTAAATCAATATTTAAACCTTATGGAATTAAGTGCTTTTGTAAATGTAACCTTTTGTGACAGTGTCTGCATACACTCTGAAGTAGATTCAGTAAATATTAAATAACCTTTGCAAAATCTGCAATTTCTCACTTCCCTTTAGTCATTAACTCCTTAACAGGCACCATGGGTTTCTATGCACAGTCTAGCTCATCTTGAGTCAGAAACATTCTATATGTCAAGTCAATAATCGAGGCACTGTGGGTCCAGTTAGCTGAAAAAAACCATGCTGTTTTGCAAGAACTCGTGGCATCCTCATTTCTCGTTGCAGGAGGCGTACCACAAAAGATAATTTCCTACAGTGCATAGACTTCTTTCAACTAATATACAGATCCCAGAGATGTTCTTGCCAGATGATTCTAGAGGTATGTACCCTGCTACAGAAACTGTGTTGACTTCCCTTTTTACTGGTTGTTATGTTCTAAGGTAACATTAAAATTTATTTTTGTTTTGGATCTGCGAAAAAAAGTCCAACTGTAGCAAGCAGACTCTTATTTGACAATTGACACAGGCAAAATTATACAACCAGGCAAAAGAGGGAGAGAGGAAAAGAAGATAAAAGAGACGGGGAGAGAAAAGTGGAGAAAAGGGGAAAAAAGTGGGAAGAAAGAGAGAGCAAGTCACCACGAGGGGCACAGCTGTCCAGCAAGTTTCTTCAAGATGACGCTGATCCTGGACAGGGTCCGATGCAAGACAGCGGTGGGTCAAGAGACTAGGAAACAACCACAGCATGGACAGCCATATGTACCCCTCATTCCTTTTGTTCCAAAGGGGACAGCTGTCAGTCAGCTGCCACAGAAGCCAGGGTTATTAGCATAAGAGTTACTGCAGACAGGCTCGCCTGATGGGGAGCATCAGGAGGATGCAGCCCCCCACGCACTCATCAGTTCTTATCTCTTTCTGGGTGTCACCCCCTGCTCAGCTCTGACCTGTTCAGGTCTTCCACCCTATCCAGGGCTATTCACCTTAAAATTGTTCTTTTGAGACAATTTCAAATCAGAGAGATCAGGCTCTCACACTGGTCAATGTATATCACTCCATAGTTCCAAAGTTAATAAGTAGTGGAAAGCACTTTGCCTAGGGCATTTAAATTTCTCAGTTGCCCTTTCTTCAGTAGAAAGAGGCTAAATCAACCCTTAAATTGAAAGATATGGGGAGGAATAATTCCAGGCACCAGTACAGGTTAGGGGTTGACCTACTGTAAAGCAGCTTTGCAGACCAGGATTCCTGGTGGACAACAAGTTAACTGCGATCCAGCAATGTGACCTTGTAGCCAGGAAAGCCAGGGTCAATCTAGGGGGCATTAAAAAGAGTTTGACCAGCAGGTAAGAAGAGTGTGACCAGCAGGTTGAGGGAGTTTATCTTCTCCCTCTGCTCTTCCCTAGTGAGGGCCCATTTGGAGTACTTCATCCAGCTGTGGGCTCCCTAGTACAAAAAAGACAAGGGACTACTGGAGTGAGTCCAGCATATGGCTACAAGGATGATCATGGGACTGCAGCATCCCTCTTATGAGAAAAGGCTGGTACACCAGGGTCTGCTTAGCCTGGATAACAGAAGACTGAGAGAGCTCTTAATAATACTTATAAACATCTAAAGAGCAGGTGTCAAGAAGGCAGGACCAGACTTTTTTCAGGGGTGTCCATTGATAGAACAAGTGGTAACAGGCACAAACTGGAATGCAGGCAGTTCCATTTGAACATGAGGGAAAATTGACTTATTTTGAGTGTGGCAGACCACTGGAACAGGCTGCCCAGAGAGGTTGTGGAGTCTCCTTCCCTGGGGATATTCAAAACCTGCCTTGATACCATCCTATGCAAGCTTCTCTAGGTGAACCCCTACCATTCTGTGATTCCGTGATTCTATTACATATACTCAATTTCTTTTTCTCCATGAGTCTCCAACCCTACCCATAACAATCCTTACTGAAGTGCTGCTAAACTAGAGACACAGCAAGGAGATAATTAATAGCAGGGCTTAACAAAATCTATCATTAAGTAGTACTTTTAAAGTTTTATTTGTAATTAAAAAAAAAAAAATATCAGCATGTGAGAGTCAGTTCATCACCCTTCCTGATCATGCTGCTGGAAGGAGATGTTTCTGAGTGGCCAATGTTTCACTTTATGGTGCTGAGTGTCAGACACTACAGTAGCATTTACAGAAGAAGTATTACATCCAACCAGCATGCAAGACAGCATGCTCTGCCCACACAAGTGCCTGGGCCTGATGCCTCAGCGTCTCCCTGAGCTGCCTCTGAAACACCAGGCTTTCTCCTGCTAGTAACCTCATCCCTCCCTGCAGGAATCTGGTAAAAAGAACACCCACATGGCACACAAGCCTATAAGTTTGTCACCTTGACTGACCCTTAGAAAAGTGATACTCCTCCTTTTCTTGCCTGAAAGGTGAGCAAAACATTTGTAAGATCTTCTTGTGACTTAAGGGACATTTCTTGGCAGAAGGCAGCAACCACTGCAGGAGTATGGTCTCCTCCACTGCAGAGTTCCTGAGACACAAGACCAATGAGGCAAAAAGCGGAAACCTGAGTCATCGCTGCCCAAAGAGAACAAACTTTTTTTCACATCATCCTTGTAGCCATCCGGCTCCTGGGTTTGCCAGGAGAGAAGGCAAGGCAGGCTCTTATTATCACTTCCTCCAGCAAAGTAACTAGAAAGAACAAGCTATTTCCTTCACCCAGGAGGTCTGTTGCAATCACTTGGGAGGGAGTAAGGGGAGGGGAGGACAGGTAGATATATGAGTCTCCTTCCTCTCTTGTATAAGAAAAACAGTCAGACGATCACTAACAAATAAACAGTTACAGGGAAGGAAACAAAATCAAAAGAACCGTTGGCTTTTTGGTTAATTACATTTTAGATTTCAGTGCTCCTTGCTCATCCAAAAGAGCATTAGGCTGTTCCCAAGCATTCATGTGCCTCTGGGGTGCAAACAGGATTCAAGCCTTCTTCAAACCAGTACTTGAAGCTACCTCTAACCCAATGAGGCATCAGTTGTTTTCAGATGTACAAATGAGTTTAATAAGGGCCCCAGCAAGACTCTGAAATCATGGTTGACTTGTCACACCTCCAGCCCCCCAGGCTACATTTTGTTATTGATCTGTTTATTGCTTCCACTGAGTGAGAACTGTCAATCCACCTATGTCAGAATCCAGCCTGCAGCATGCAGTGGATACTGTTATTACTATCTAAGTGATAAATGAGACATGCATTTCATTCAGCATGTTTGTGAAGCAGAAAATATTCATTTTTTAAAGCACCGATACCCAGGGAAGTCAGTAAGTCCCTTCCTTTTTTGTTTCTTGATACAAGTAGTAATCAGTTTTACCAAGCTCTAGGTAGACATGCCCATACAAAGCAAAATGTTGCTATTAAACTTTGGTGTTTTGATTGAACCTCTTTGGAATAAATATTACAGGATTTAAAGAAATAAAATAGATTTAAAGAAATAAAATAAAGAAGGAAGAGCCAAATCCAAGACCTACTGAAGCCTGTGAGAATCTCAAAATGGACTTCAATGAGTGTTTTTAACAAAAGTTTGGAAAAATCAAAATATTCAGTCCAGGCTTTGAGTTTGTATGTCTCTTCTATCATGCATGAAGCACTGCAGCTTCTACCTCTCTCTCCTACCTATAGAGAAGAAGAGGCTTGGTCCTACCAGGGGACAAGAGCTGATTCTGGATCCTGCTGGGGAAAGAGGTATTTCAGGATGTGAGAGAGGCAGCATGCTGCCTACACAGCTCATCCCAGAGGGTACTAGGAAGTAGTTACATTTTTCTCACAAGCTTGTATGGCGAACAACTCGTCCAAGCCCTGTACCAGTGAGTCACTGACTGGCATTAACAGGCTTATGCCTCTCTGAAAATATTTACATGCCTGAAGCTGGCTGCACAGATAAGGATTAGAAGCCTTACTGAAGCCATTTCATTAGGAAGGGGGGTAGAGTTTTTTATTACTATTGTTTCTCTAGAGGCCCAGGATATCCTACACGTTCAGTGGAGGTTTTTGATCTGATTAAAGGCTTTATGAGGCATTTGTTTGCTGTCTTGAAGCAGCTGATGGCTGAGATGTAAGAGGAGACAAAGCCTGCTTACATCTGAGGAACGTTGTGTCTCATGTTTTCAGTCACAGCTTGTTTATATTCAGACCATACTTTGTTTCCTGCTTTAAGTTTTTCTGAAGAACATGGAGCAGATTCAGAGCAACAAATCCCCACAGCAGCTTTTGCATTTTCCAAAGAGTATCAATATGAGAGAAAAGATTGTGCTTCTTCTGGCTCACCACATTCTTCTTTATTAAGCAAACCTAGTTGCCTGGTGGAAAACAAGTAATTTTCCAAGTTGATGGAAAAAGCCTGTTTTCATTTGCATCATCTGCACCTTTTCAACCTAACTCTGTATCAGTCATATGAAACAAGACTGATTTCACTGCTGCAGTGTACCTGAGCAGCCATGGGTTTCACCGAGGCAAGGACTGTTAAAGCCTTTTGAGACTAAGGAGCAGGTGAGACTCTCAGCTGCTCTGCCTTGCTGTCCTGTTGCAAGGTATCTTACAGACAGGAATATTTTAAGGAAATTGAAGATTTGTAAGAGCTAAAGGTGTGGACGAGTTTCCAAGTACTTACTGAATTCATTATGACAGACAATCCATTGCTCTCCTAAAGAACAAAATTCACAGCATGCCTCTTTTTAATCTCCCAAACATCATGACCTATGCTTAATGGTATAATAAAAGGGAAAAAAAACCTGAAAATTCACCCTTGGTGAGAGAAATGCTGACCCTGGTCTATTGAAACTGATGAGAACCCTGGAAATCAGTAAGTGGTGAATCAGAATTCAATTTTGTAGATGCTAAAATTACCACTACAAAGCCTCTTATTTGCAGTGGCTCTTTGCAGTACAGAGGCTGTTAGCCTAAGGTTTCAGCCACACAGGAGAACCGAGTAGCCTTCTCCCTATAAAAACATTTATCTAGAGAATGGGAGAGGTGACCCCATATTCTTACCCAAGTTGCTAAGAGCACATTATCACAAAATTAAAAGCTAGAGGACAAAAAATTTATTTCCAATTTATTTTCCAGTTATGATTCATGTAAAGAATTTTTCCAAGTGTTAATAAATGAGCAGGTACATTTCAATATGGCAATGCCAAAGCATTGCTGATGCTGATACTTAGTGAAGAGGTAAGGGAATATTTCCTTTTTATATAGCTCCTTCTTCCATTGCTTAATAACAAAAATTAACCATCAACCTAGGAGACTTTAAACTAGGTTTTATTTTTTGTTGAGATAGTAATTTCTCTGTAACGTGACTTCCAGTGTCGTGTTGAGGCTGACTAAAAACAGTTTTTCCCTCATTAAGGACACATTCAAAGGAGATGACACTAAAACTCTTGTGTCAGCCAGGGCTACTGCTCTCCACAGGACAAGAGCCTGTGCTTATACCCAGCACCAGGCTCAGTGTGCTGGTGGGGAGGGGCTCAGAACCAGGCTGCAGAACAGGAGGACTTCTCTGTGGGAGGAAAGGAACTTGTGATCCAACCTTCCTGCCACAAGGCTATCAAAAGCCACCTTCATGTGATAGGAGCAGCTAGGCTATTGCTGGCTATCATCCAGGATCATTAGGGCTAAATATGCTTGAACACAGGATTGAGAAAAATACTATTTGCAACACCTGGAAAATTTATTCCATACCAGTTCTTTCACTCCTAAATTACGACTGACTAGTGTTTCCCTCACCTTTTATGCTGAAACCATAGAACACACCCAGTTTCACCATCCCCTGGGTACTCTTTCTATTCCTGATACAACATGATAAACGGTCTCTTATCTAACCTTGAACTGACAACTCCTTTTAAGTTTACAATATATCACTCCTTTGGGACTGAAAATGTAGAGACTACTCACCTGCTCAGACACACAACCTAAAAAAAAACCCAACTCTAAATCTGCAAATGCTTCTTCCACTATTTAAACCTGATTTACTTCATTTAATGACAAGACTGTTATACGACACATGGTATCTTAGTGGATAAACCTAAAACTGATGAAGAATCGATGTTAAACATTGTTAACATTCAATATGTCCTGTATATATCCTATTTACTAGAAAATCAGATCTAACATGGCACTGTTAAAAACCTTTTCCCCCCCTCAAGCAGTTCAAGCCTAGTTTTCGAAATACAAGGTTAAAAAAAATTCTTCTGTTGCAAATTGTAAGAGACTAGATGAGAACGGCTACATTCAGACAATCCCCAGAGGTTGTTTATAGGAAAATGAAAACATTAAAAAATGCAAACAGCATCTGAGTGTCCTTAGAGTCCTAAAAGCTGCCGGTATATCTAATATTCCCAAATCTGGAACACGATCTGTGACCATATTTCTTTCTGGTAAGATCAAAGCATACTAAAAGCCACACACATTGTTTTACAAGACCAGAATGGAAGGAATGAACAGTAGAATCAAAGTCTATCATGGTCTTCCAAATATTTCTGCTTTTATAACCTGGCTCATTTGGGGTGGAAAAGAGCAGCAGTTCTACATACATTCTAACTGGACCTCACACTGTATTGTAAAAAGAAAACCTGTATCACAACCCCCAGTTTACACTTAGTGAATGAAATGTTGTAGTTTATCTAAAGTCCACAACAGAGACATAAAAATTACTTTATTTGCAGCAAGGCCTTCAAGTATGACTGTTCTGATATGCCTCAGTCAATCACAGTAGAAGAAAAAGAAGAAAGCCAGCAAGTAGCACTGCCCCCTCTGCTTGAACTGCTTGCACTGGACCCCTTGCAGAGGTAAGGATTTCTTGCAATGCCCTGAAAACTTTGCTTCTTCACATTTCCTGAATGTAGTATATTTCTGCCCTGGTTATAACAGAATTCATCATTTCTCAAGTCTCTGATCAACACACACACTGATCAAATTATAAACTAAAAATTAAGGTTTACAATGCTGGGCAGTTTGTATCCCTCATTAAAGTTTGTATCCCTCATCCCTCACAAACAGACAGGTCACACACATCCAGATGGGTTTTCAATGTCTCCAGGAAAGGAGACTCCACAACCTTCCTGGGCAACCTGTTCCAGTGCCCTGTCACCCTCAGAGTGAAAAAATTCTTCCGTTATATTTATATGGAGCCACGTATGCTAGAGTTTGTAACAGTTGTCCCTTTTCCTGTTATTAGTCACCCCTGAGAAAAGCTTGACTCTGGCCTCCTGGCACTCGCCCCTGACATATTTATAAACACTGATGATGTCATCCCTCAGTCTCCTCTTCTCCAAGCTGAAGAGCCCCAGCTCCCTCAGGCTTTCCTCATACAGGAGATGTTCCACTTCCTTCATCATCTTGGTCACTCTGCACTGAACTCTTTCAAGCAGTTCCTGGTCCTTCTCGAACTAAGGGGCCCAGAACTGGACACAATATTCCACATGTAGCCTCCCCAAGGCAGAGTAAAGGGGGAGGAGCACCTCTCTCAACCTACTAGACATGCCTCTTATAATGCACCTCAGGATAACATTGGTCTTCTTGGCCAGAAGGGCACATTGTTAGCTCATGGTCATCTTTCCATCCACCAGCATCCCCAGCTCCCTTTCCCCTGTGCTGGTCTCCAACAGCTCCGTCCCCAACCTATACTGGTACCAGAGGATGTTCTTTTCCAGATGTAAGACTCTATGCTTGCCATTGTTGAATTTCATTAGATCTCTCCCTGTCCAACTCTCCAGTCTGTCCAGGTCCCACTGAATGGCAGCACAGCCTTCTGGAGTGTCAGCCACTCCTCCCAGTTTTGTGTCTTCAGCAAACTTGCTGGTAGTATATTCTACTCCCTCATCTGGGTCATCAATAAATATATTGAATAGTACTGGTCCCAGTACTGACCTTTGAGGGACTCCACTAGAAAAAAACTTCCAACTAGACTCCATGCCACTGACTACAACCCTCTGGCTTTTATTCTTCAACCAGCTTCTGATTCACCTCACTGTGACTCTCTTACTGCCTCCCTCACTACCACTCTTCTTCAAATTACTTCTCCATACTTTCAAAACTTCATCAAACACTTCTCCACTTGTTTCCCCTGGATTTATTGCCAGTTGTCTGGTTATAAGCAGATCTGTGTTTGACTTCTTATTTTCAATACAATAAGAGCATAGTTATTCTTAGTAATCATCATATTACAGTGTAACTGAGCTGTAAAAAACCCACCTGTTACTCTTGCAAGTTGGAACTGAATAAATTCCAGTTGTGGTCAGTCTGCTCTTGTGGGGAAATGCTGCAAATAGCTCTGCCACCCAGCCTGGATTCACAACTGCTCTCTGTCACTTCAGTAACCCCCAGCAACCCTTTACAGGAAGGAACAGCACATAGGGAAACTCTGCCTAGAGTTTCTTCTACTAGCAGAAGCAAAGGGGATTCTCAGAGGGAGGTGGAATGAAGCAGCTCTTTGCTGGGAGAAAAACTGTCTTGAGAAA
Organism: Phaethornis superciliosus; assembly: GCA_023637945.1. Taxonomy (NCBI): domain Eukaryota; kingdom Metazoa; phylum Chordata; class Aves; order Apodiformes; family Trochilidae; genus Phaethornis; species Phaethornis superciliosus. The sequence goes on from JAJQWJ010000003.1 coordinate 31,394,126, forward strand.
AACAACATTGGGAGGGGGAAAGTCCATTAGATCTAAGAAAGAAAACTAACATACCAGTCTGGGAATTATTACCTTAAGTGAAGGACTGGAACAAGTTAGAGTAAAGAGGGAGAGAGGGCTGTACCCAGACTTCATGCTTTCAAGGGCTGTTTCTCCTATACTCTGTGAACAGTTTGGTCCACAGAACGACTAAAATAGGTTTCTGTTATAAAAAGTCTCAGAAACACTAAAGTAATGAAGCATTAGATACTGCTGTATCTTTCTCTCTTACACAGTTCACAGCTAGGGATTTCACACAGCATATGTTAAAAATATATTTGTCATCTGTGATCTACTAAGTCTCTATCTGCAGCAAGCCAGTGAGATTTTTTTAAAATTATATCAAGTACTAGCTACATTCAGAACTATTGACAGAAAGGATTATACTCTAAGGTGCATTCACATATATAGCAGCTTTTTTTAATTATTATTTAGACAGTGCAACAGGAAGAATTTACTGAGACATCACGGTACTATGCCCAGATTGCATCACTTTCTAAGGCACAGTCAGTGAGGGAACTTAGCCATTTCCCATAGGAAAGGAAAACCTTTCTGGCCATGGAGATCCCTCACTGGTTCTCCACTATGAGGCTTCATCTGCTAGAGGCTGCACCTTTGCTCAAATGCAACATTTCCACCCAACTTTTTCTTCTTGATTTAGACTGATTGAATTGTGCTTAATCTCTCTGTAGGGTGGGATCTTGTGAAATGTTTTGTGAACAAATAAGGATAAAAAATAAGTGTGTGTCTGTTTTACAGCAGGTGAAAAGACTTCAAGAAATCTTTCTCTCTCCAGTGCACAGTACATAAACAGCATGGAAGATTTGCAAGCCACTCCTAACTGTCTGGTGTTTTCTGTCTCTCCACTGCTTTGTGAGGATGCATAGGTAAGCAGTGAGCTCTGAAATAGCAGATGGGCTCTGGAACAGACTGAAACTTCTCTTGTCTTCTTGGTTTATAGCTCCTGAAGGAAATAGAGGATCGCAGGCCAGGCTGGCATCTGCTGATGTCTCCCAAGAGATTAATACTGTTGAGGGAACAGCACAGATCTCCAACAAATTTATTAGTCAGTTCATCTGCTTCTACTGTTCATCTGGACATTGTAATACTATTACTTGTATGTTGTGTTACCTTATTCCTAGAAGTAGTACTCTCTTTGCCCTAACTGCAATGCTCTTTCCATAGCTTTTTTCTTATAATTTAGTCAGTCTCAGCAAATACATTCATGCTTTTTCCTTGTTAAAACCCCACCAAACCATACAGACATTTATGTAACAACAGGATATACAGGTCTCACAGTCTCACTGTACCAGCTCCCAACACAGCTTCACCATCTGACTCACAAATACAGCCTCAACATCCATGGATCATGGGGATTTTAGTAGCACAGCCCAGGTTATTATACTACAATAATGGTGAGCCCATAGAGCCCACACAGAGAACATATTTGCTTCGAACAGTTAGGTTACACAGGAAAGAGTCCAGGGATTTCGTTAGATATTTTCCATCCTTTTTACACTTTCCTTTTTTTTTTTTTTTTCTTTTTCTTTTTTCTTCCTTCTTTGTCGGTGAGTCTAAGAAACAGTAAATAAGTAAATTATGAAGTGGCATGCTTGTGCCACATTTCACTCCCGAGGCATGACCTCATTACTCGGAGAAAGCCTTAGTGCCTTCCATCCAGATGGCGTTCTCTGATCTGACACGGGGGTGGACACATTTCACACAGATGTCCAGGGCTTTTTCAGACAGAGTGGGAGGAAGAGTCAGACCAAGCACACAATGTTGTTGGCAGGAAGGTGCAGTTGAAATGAATGTTCTATGTCTGAGCTCCCTCTTCATTATAAAAATAAGCTATTAGAAATCTAGAAGTATTCAAAATGAATGGAAAAGGAGATCATAATGAGGAATTTGTAAAAAAAACACATACAAGGGCTTACAGAAAATATCGGTGGGTCCTCTCTTAAAGTTGAACAGGGAACTTCACTGGCATAATTCTAGTTTATTAGTTCTTTGTTCTTGAAGCCAAGCCATGACATGTGAGTTGTTCTGGTATGAAAGATAAGAACTTTCTAATTTTGGGGTATTACTACTATTTACAAAGAAAGTAATGGTAGAATACACCCAGAGACAAGGATCTGAACTTTTAAGTAAGCTTACATCCAAGACTTTTGTCATGGCATCAGTGGAAGAAATTGCCACCTGCAAAATTTTTTGATTTTACTGCATTTTAGTAACTCATTTCTGATCAGGGTTTGAGTATAGGCTGAGCTCACAACTCACCACATATCAAAAGAACTATCTAGCTATTTTGACCATAATTATGTACCAGATAAAGTGGGTGTATATTAAATTATGTACTACTCTTCATGGAAAATATCAGCTATTTTTTTAATCTCTCTCCCTATCTTTGTATATCTAAAATAACTTTGTTTAATGGGAAAAGAAATAAACTAGAAAACTTAGAAAACCATTTTGCAATTATTATAGCACTGGAATCTCAGTCTGCTCTCATTTTGATCAGGATAAAATTATGTCCATCTTCACTAGAACAGAAGAAATCATTTCATAGAAAGTTCATCAAAATCCACAGGTTTGGAGAGAAGTAAAGTATGCCAGGGTTAGGGTTAGGGTTTTATACTACATTTTTATACTACATCTGACCATCAAGAGTTCATCAAAGAACCAAGCAGAATATTGGATTCATGCTCCAGCCAAGATACGTATCTAATACATTAATTATATCTATCCATTTTAGAAAGTAGGAATCTCTTGCCTTAGGAAGAAAATACAAAGAATTAGGGGAGGAAAAACTTTTAAGCTGTCCTCAAGTATCTTAGCTTTCATCAGGGAAAACAAGTTTAGACTTAGGAAAAGCTTCTCTAGGGAAGTTGAACTGTTATCTGTGATGCAGAAGTGCTTTCTAGTCCCCAGTGACCTTGAAATCTTCACAACAGGCTGCCCCGTGCATCTTTGAAAACATTAACTGTTTATTCAAGGCATGAAAGAAAGGAAAAGAGGAATAACATCAGAGCACCAGGACTGAGAAAGGTTAGAAGAAAATGACACAGAGGGTTAGGCAAAAAGGCAGATAAGATACTATCAACATGAAGTTGGGAGAGAAGTCACAAAATAAGCAATTTTTTTCCATTTGGGAAATACCTAGGAATAGCTGAGCTCTGTGTCTGTACACATAGATGTGAAAGATGCTTTCTGTGTACCAAAGACACTGCAGAAAATGCAAGTCACTGGGCAAAGTTCTCCGCAACCCATACAGTAAAAATTACTAATTTTTTTACCACATTTTAGACAAAGATACAGACTAAAGACATTCTACTGCTGACCTTGCACAGAGCAACAAATTAAGAATTGTGAAAAACTCTGGACAGAAAGTGGGAAGCAGTGGCCACCATAGAAAAGGAAGGCTACCCTCGGATTCTGGGTAGGTTCTGAATAGGAAAGGGGCACGCCTGTTGCATTGATCCAGACAAATCACTCAAGCAAAGGGTTGCAAGCCTGTTCTTAGTTTACAGCAACCAGCTTCATTGTGAAATATAAATTTACATCTGATATTTTACCTGGTTACTGTTTTTCTGATGAAAACACTTATTTTCTAGCACTTTTTGCAACACATTGTGCTTGCAAAAAATTACTGGTAGAGTTTTTTCATTCATCTGATTAAACTGATCAAAGCTCTTCTCCTCTTTGACCCTCAGAGATTTTAATCCCTATAGTCAGCTCTGTTTTCTACATTGCTTTTCCCTTAATCTTACCTGGAGTCACTCAAAATGGTGCAGTGTTTACAATAATGTGCTGAAGCTTTTCAAGTCCATCTGGTGAAACATTATTAATAATTCAAAATAATATAATAAATCATTTACGTTTCTGCAGAACGATTTATCACACTGGCTTGCCTGAATCTCTTCTCTTTCGAGGTCCTATTTGTCATACACAAACACCCCTAGCAGAACTTAACTGGAAAACATGTTTCTGCCAGTCAGACCTTAGGAGGTGTGAGCGCTCCCTGATGATAAAATCAGTTTTTTAGGGTAAATTTTGCACAACTGCAAAACTTCTCAAGGAATATTTCTTTAAGTTAAAAACCCTAACAAAGACTGAAAGCTCAGTAACAGAAATACAGTGACAAAATAGTCTTCTAACTACAGATGGGGAGCATAGGCAGAGGATTTAAACTGAGCATCAATGGTAGTTACAAATTTATGGTCTCTTGAAAACCTTGCAGTTAGGTGTGAAGATTGCATTACTTCCTGTCAAGAAGTCAGGACTGGCCCCATTCTTTTTAATGTGTTAGACAGAGCAGTGGTTTATTGCTGATGAGCTTTTCAACCACTATTAGAATAAAAGAATTAAGACCACCTCTTAAAAAACTATATATTCATTGTATAGCACCCCTTTTTGATAGAGAAAAGGACTAGTCTACAGAAAGCCTTGAGCAATAATAGGTCTGTCTGCCTTCACATGAGGTTGTGGCTCTCTTTTTCTGAAAGCAAGACCCTCAAGAATTTTATTTTATGTTTTCTATTAAACATGGACCACAGAAAATAGGGCTCATGGTCAATCAATACTTTATTCTTCTGATTTTTAATCAGTACCCAGTACTTCCATAATGGTGACTGCTTTGACTTTGACCCACAATCTTATGAGCACAATATAAATTCCCATTAAGTCAACAGCAGCTGCTTAACTGGCAGCAGCATTTGAGCCAAATACTGCAGTGTGACAGGGCAGAAACAACTCCCATGGCTGTTCAGCTGAAATAGAAACACTGAAATTCTCTTACCAGTCCTTCTCAGCTGAACGGGAGTCAGCAAAATATGACCTTAATTCTGATCACTGTTTTCTTTAAGCTGTTAGCCAAACCTCAGCTGTTTCTATTACTATTCCTGAAGACAATGCTTTCTTTAAAAGAAGGCTTCTTACTTCACCTTCAATTTTGTAAGCTCATATTCTTCAGCATGAGTCTGCCTCTGAGGATTTTCTTTCTTCTTCTTTTTTTTTTCTTTTTTTTTTTCCTGGGTTGGTAGGGACCTCAGAGATCATCAAGTCCAACCCTTGACCACTACCGCTGCGGTTCCCTGGCACTGAGTGCCACATCCAGTCTCTTTTTAAATATCTCCAGGGATGGAGAATCCACTACTTCCCTGGGCAGCCCATTCCAATGTCTGATCACCCTCTCAGTAGAGAAATTCTTTCTAATGTCCAACCTAAACCTCCCCTGGCACAACTTAAGACCATGCCCTCTTGTCTTGCTGATAGTTGCCTGAGAAAAGAGACCAAACCCCCCTGGCTCCAGCCTCCTTTCAGGGAGTTGTAGAGAGCGATGAGGTCTCCCCTGAGCCTCCTCTTCTCCAGGCTGAACACCCCCAGCTCCCTCAGCCTCTCCTCACAGGACTTGTGCTGGATCCCTTCACCAGCCTGGTTGCCCTCCTTTGGACCTGTTCCAGGACCTCAATCTCCTTCCTGAACTGAGGGGCCCAGAACTGGACACCGGACTCGAGCTGTGGCCTCACCAGGGCTGAGTACAGGGGCAGAATCCCTTCCCTGGACCTGCTGGCCACGCTGTTCCTGATCCAGGCCAGGATGCCATTGGCCTTCTTGGCCACCTGGGCACACTGCTGGCTCCTGTTCAGCTTCCTGTCAATCCAGACTCCCAGGTCCCTCTCTGCCTGGCTGCTCTCAGCCACTCTGTGCCCAGCCTGGAGCTCCCCATGGGGTTGTTGTGGCCAAAGTGCAGGACCCGGCACTTGGCTGTGTTGAACCTCATCCCATTGGAATCAGCCCAACTCTCCAGTCTGTCCAGGTCCCTCTGCAGAGCCCTCCTGCCTTCCAGCTGTTCCACACTTCCCCCCAGCTTAGTGTCATCTGCAAATTTGCTGATGATGGACTCGATCCCCTCATCTAAATATTCAATAAAGATATTGAACAGAACTGGGCCCAACACTGATCCCTGCCTATTATGGCAAAATCTTTTGTTGCCTGTATTCTGCCAGGACACAGTGGCTATTTCCCCCCAGTAAACTCACAGTAAATTGGGTACTCCTGTCTCTCCTACAGCAGTGAAGGCAAAGTGTACACTGAAAGTCCACTGAAATCTCCAGACTCTCTACTTGAAGGCTGAAGGTATTTCTTGGAGATGGTCTGAACTTACAACTGAAGAAATTTTTCTTCACTTCATTCCCATATTAGGTAACCTTGTCTGACTCTTTGGTGCCAGATCTTTCCTCTGTGAGCTACCTTTCATTAAGCTGCATGCTCATAGGAACCTAACCAAAAAAATAAAAGAGTTGAGCACTGGACAACAGCTCTGGAAGGTAAGAGAAAGAGAGGACTGAAAATTACAACTAATCTCCAGAAGCTGCAAGAACACTGAATGCTCACAGTGTCATCTTGCTTGTCATTCCTTGGTCAGTAGTAGAAATCAATTTCTAATAGAAATCAATTTCTATATGAAACCATTAGAACATGGAGAGCTAGAATATTGCTGCAGGTGTCAGATGTCCTTTTTTTTGAAGAGCTCTCTCATGCCTCAGTTGTTAATGATCAGGGGAGTTCTCAATTCTGCACTTAAGGTATAACTTCTTTTTGTGCACAATATGAGAATTCAGTTACTGTGGGACCTATTCAAAGCACAAAACTTGAAAGCCTCAGCACAAATTCAAGAGGTGTTCAAGATGGATAATACACTTCAGTCACATCTGCATATCCAGAATGCTGTACTATCCAACAGAGCAATCAAGCTCTTCTGCACAAACACAGCAAGGCTTCTCTCCAGTCTGCTGGATACAAGGTCAGATGTTTAACAAATTTTAAAATATTATAGAAAAGCTGAGAACCAGCAGAAGAATATATACTTTATGTAGACTATAGCAAGGGTTAGAATAGTTCAGAATTTGAAAGGAAATAGTGAAAACAGCATTAGGGCAATATAACTCATTAAACACTTTTGCTGGCTCTTACACTATTGATAAATAAAAACATACTGAGTCTATTATTTCAGTTTATAAAATATACAAAAGTATGTCTTCACTTTATCTAGTCCTGTAGCTTAAAAATGTACATGGAAAGTACTGATCATGATAGATGTTTATTACATGTTTATATAAATGAACTGAGAAATATGAGAAAACTGATATTTTTGTCTTGTTATCCTTCACGTCTAATGTAAATATGAAAAAGCTGAAAGACTTAAACACCTTAAGAATATATATTGAAATCCCAGAAGCACTTTTGGCATTCTTCCCTACTTAGGAAGTTAGCATTGACTTGTTTTTTGATTTTAAGCCAATTAACTCAACTGTACATAAAGAATGATATCCTAGTAAGATAATACAGTCCATTTTAAAGAGCTACAAAAGCATAACATAATCCCTGAAACAGATTTAGCTACGTCCTTATGCATACATCACAACAGTAGGTGAAAATCATTTGATTCCATCCTGTAAACAAGTAATAAAAAACAAAGGCTGATTTAGACCAACTCCAAGAATAGCAAACCAACTCCCAGATGAATCACAGCTTAATTTTTAGTTTCCAAACTTCACTCTACAATGGGCAGCCTGTGTACACAGATGACACAGTACATTTTACTCCAGGTTTACATCTTGAATATCACCTTTTAAACCACATGCCTACACCATTCAAAGAAATATGTTTAAATTCACACAGACACTGAAGACTTACCCAGGACTGCTCTGTTCACTGCCTGTACTGTTTGCATATGCAGAAATGGGAATTCACTGTCAAGTTTTCAATCCCAGGCAGTACATAAAGGCTAACAGGAAGGATAACAGAGTACAGGTGGCTTATGGGACCCAGGTGGCTTAGGGATCTCCTTGTTAAGTAGGTGACAGCTCTGAATTCCTGTTGATTAGAAGCCCAGGCCACCATTGATACCCCATGAAATAGCTAACCAAAAAGCAAAGGCCAGCACTACTGAGCACTGGAAGGTAGGACTGCACACAGGACAAGGAAACACAAACAGTTGTGATGGCCAGTACCCCACTGCCACAAGAACTCATCATAGGGTCACATCTTAGGACTAATTTTGCTTGCTTTTGAAACTCTCCTGGCCTAAAAGATGCTATGCTAGTACCTGAGGCTGGTCTAGGTTTTTCCAGCCCTCCTGAAGCATGATAGTCTGACTAGCCTTCAGATATCCCAGGCCCTGAAAACCTCTGGGAAAGGCTGGAACAAAGTCAAGGTCCCCTTAGTGCAAGACCAATCTAGTAGGAGGAGGTGGCAGAGGAGGAGATAAGAGAGCACTGAAGCAAAGTAAACATGCCCAAGGTCCCTAATGGGCTCCAGTGTGGTGCACCCTCAAGTGCTGAGGGAGCTGACAGACTTAAGTCCACTCCAAAAGTGATAGGCGCCTGAGGACTGGAAGAAATCAACCCCCAAAGGGGCTAGAGACCAGTGCAGTGGATTGAAAAGTGTCTGGACCCAGAGGGTGGTGATAAATGGCACCAAGTCCAGTTTGTGGACAGTTCCAAGGCCAGGAAGCAGCAGTGAAGCCCAAGGAAAGTGACACTGCCAGCAAGTGGAGGAATGTGGTCTTTCTTCTGCCCTGGCCCTATGCTCTGTGTCAGAGCCCATCTGCTGCCTAGGTGCCAGGGCAAGTGTTCTCCAGCTGCAGCAGGAGGCTCTTTGGGCAGCCCCTGGCATTTGAGAAATAACTTCCCCAGTTTTCCTTCAGGTGTATTGTCTGGGGGAGAGCAGGAGCACCAAATGCACAGGGAAGAGGATGTCAGGAGGAGGTAGAGTAGCTCTTGGCCTCATCAGGAACTAAACACCTGACAAAGCAATGTTGTTAGAGTGCTGGTGGAGCTGCCATATCTCTGCTGTTTTGGAGTCCACCTCTGTGTCTCCCCCAGCTGATTTGAGGACATCCAGAAGAGAGGTGGATGTATGCAGAAAGTCTTATTCCAGATGGTCTTTGTTTGCTCCTCTTGCAGGGCCACTTTTTTCTTGTATGCATACGCAGCAAGGTGACTTCTTGGAAGTAAAGAACACCAAAAGAAAGTGCTACCCAAAACCCTTATACCAGTTGTCCTTTCAACACTTCTGGTAGCCTCAGTCCATGACAATCCTCAGTTCCCCTTCAGACCTGTGGGCCTATCCATGGGTGCTAGGGACTTCTCAGATGATGGACAGGAGAGGCCAGCCATCTCTTTCTCAAAGATGTCACCACTGTTTTCAATCATAAACTTCACCAGTTCACTCACCTGCACACATCAAACCCTTGGTCTCAAGCTGGGGGCCTGAAAACTCAGCAAGCTTCCTTTCCCACTCCTGACCCTTTGCTCTGTATAGAGGAGTATGGTCGTTACTCTTTCAGGAAACCTCCCCACCAACATTTGTTGCTGAAGAGGGAGCAGCCACCAGGGACCTCTGAGCAGCCAAACTCTGATGATCTGGAAGCCTGCATCTGGCTGGTCAAGACAGAGGACCTTCTGAGTGACCTCCACCATGGCCTCCAGTGGGATCAGGTCCTTGTTGTGTGGGCCCATCAGGTTTGGCCCAAGGCAGATGGCCAGATTGCTGCAGGTCATTCTGCTGGTGGACATGTTGCTGCTGCTATGTTGTAGCACAGAGAGCAGGTGCTTCAGGAAGAGGAGATTTGGCCCAGGAAACTTCTTGGTCACCCTGAGGGAACAGGATCACAAGGTTAATAAAACAGATGTGGTCCACAGCCATCCCCAAAGCTTGAATAAGGCAGGTGGGAGCCAGTGGCTGGATTGCATAGCTTGCTAGGTGCTCTCAGCCAGTGGGCAGTGCTGCTGCATTTCAGGAAGGAAGCTCAGTGTTACTTCCTGGCTCCTAATGCTGCCCAAGCCCATGCCAGGGAAAGCTCCCTGTCCATGCCCTTTCCCCCAAAATCTAGCCCCAGCCCAGCAGCTGCAAGCTCCCAGAAGACACAGATTTTCAAGGAGACCATCCCTTTTCAGACAAGCCTCAGGCCTCTACCAATCCCTGCTCAACAGGCAGTCTGCTGGCCATACTTACACTTTCAGTTCTTCCACTTTTGCCTGCTTGCTTGTCTTCTCCATGGCTTGAATACAGTCCTCATAGAGGTGGGTCACAAGGAGTTAGGGGGGGGATGCTTTGCAGGAGGTCCTGCAATGCTAATGGGTCCAGCTGAGCCTTGGAACACTCGAGGCCAGGCAGGAGCTCCTGCAGCTGCAGGTCAGAAGTGGTCACCTTCAAGATGCTGGCCAGCAGCATCACAGGCTGGCTTCCCAGGTCGATGTCTTCTCCATGACCAGGGTTTCCCTCAGCTCTCACATTGCAGTCCTATTGGCAGCTCTTCAGAATATTCCATCCTGTTGGTCCTTGCTCATCCAGAACATCCAGCAGCTCCTGCAGGAGAGGCAGACGGACAGTGACTTGGCTGAGGAAGCTGCCTTCCAAGAACAGTGGCTGGGACTTGAGCTCTATTTCTGACTGGGCTCTTTTATCTCACCAAGGGACAGGGATGAGAAGAAGGAGCCAAGGGAGAAGAACCAACCCCAACCCCACCACCCCTGGGGACACTGAGTGTGGAGTAGGCAGAGGGCTGGGATCTCCCTGTCCCAGCTGAGTCACTTGGATGGGCTGGGACAGTGGGCTGTCCTGCCATGCTGTGCCAATTAAGATAAAGGATACCATGTTAATGTTGAATTCAACACCTTTTTTCAATGTTCTTTCCAGGTTGTTTGGATTTTTTTGGGGTTTTTTTGTTTGTTTGTTTGGTTTGGGGTTTTTTTTGGTTTTTTGTTTGTTTGTTTTGTTTTGAGCAGAAAAAATAACACAATTGATCAAAAGTACAGAAGGTTATCCCAAAGGTCTTTCCTTTCTGTAAAACCCTACCTTTGTTATGGTTCAAAAGGAATTAATGGATGTTTTCAATATCCTAGATATCCAAGTATGATTTTCCTTTAAGTGTTTTGCTTTTAAAAAGTAAGAAGTATTGTAAATACAGTTCTGCTCTATTTGTTTGTCAAATATACAGGGCAAGAGAAAGGAAACTAATCCTAAAGAAAACTCAGTCATTTCTGTATGCACTTTTCCTATATTTTTTAGTTATATATGTTCTGTAATCATGAAAACAGAGGTTAATTAGTTGTTTTGCAGTATTGTCTCTTTCATGTGTGGAAGTATTGAACATGGCTTATAAATAAGAAGCAGATTCCATGGAGCCAAACCTCAGAGCAAATAAAAAAAAAAGTGATAGCACTTTTTGTGACAAGCTTCTGTTAGCCATACTAACTGATACAAACATAGAGTCATTAATTGCAAGATCTTGAATCTTTTCTCCATTTCAGTGCAGTTACATCATAATTTTTTCACTGTTGCTGCATTTAATTGTATTTTACCTCTGCTACAATTCTTTCCACTGGAGATATTGCTACAAAAATAGTTAAGAAATATATATATGTGAATCTACTGAATTTAAATTATATATTTACCAAATTGTATTTGTCCAAATTATTGTTCCATTGAAATTTTTCAGAAAGATGAATAAATATATATATTTTTTTTAGTTTAACTCAATGTAATGCCATTAATAACTCTTATCACTGAATGCTTTTCAAATAATGATTACTTCTGTTTCTTATTCTAATTTGTCAAAGTGGGGATTAGCAGACCCTGCAATAGGCAACCACAGTTATTATTTAGTATACTGTAAACTCAAATGGACTGCAATAAATGTTTCATTCTATTATATATTGCTACTGCTATTTTCTCACATGAAAACCCATTAGAATAATTCCACTGGTGTGAATGAAAGCAGTAGTGGTCCCACCCACTCACCTAGGATGCTGGATATTAGGACATTCTAGCAAAACCCAGTATACAATATTGATGGATTTAGCAATTTTGCTACTGTTGTTTATGAGAAAAACAGTAGAAAGCAGGTAGTGTACAAAGGCATTGATTTATTTGCTAACTTGAAGGAGCAGCAAAATGTAATGGTGACTTCAGTTATGCTGAGACAGTCTAGTAGCGATATTAAAAAAAAACCAACAATAATTTAAAGCCTATCATGTTTTGGTTTTTTTCTATTATTTCATTGCTTCAATTTAAAGAATCATGGTTTCTGCATCTTTCAAGCTTCATTCACCCACAAAGTTAAGAACAATATTTGCTAATTGCAAATAAAAAAGGCAGTGAATTGATCTTTGTTGTTTAGTTTTTGATCTACAGCATTCTGTATTATCAACAGGAAGAAGACTAAGAAGGAAAAAATATAAATAATGCATAATAACTTCAGAAAATAATGGATTTCATTTCAATAATCTCCGATATAATAATTCTCTGATACCCACATAGGAAACAGTGCTGCCACAATGCAAGTTTCCTTGCTTCCCATTTCAGAGATGGCAGCAGAACTTCAGAAGTTAGGTTTGTGACTTTATTCTGAACATAAAACTCTCTACCAATACTTAGTCCAATCAAAGCCAACCGAGGAATACCATCCTGTCTTTTCTCTAGTAGTACTTACAGTACTCCTCTTTTCAGCTTAGAATTGTTGAAAGATTACCTTTTTTTTAGTAAATTAAGTTACAATTACGTCTTTTTTTTTTTTTTTAATTTGCTAGCCTAGAAAATCAAGTCACACCTTCTGGTAAACTGGAAATGGCAATGCTTTTCCCTCCCAGTGTTTTTCCCCTTCTACCTCTCTCCCCCCTTCGAGTACTTTGAGGTAAATGAAGCAATTTACATTGCCTTGCTTTTTGTGAGGGCAAAGTAAAATTTTTCTCAAATTTCAGTAATGAAAACAATTCTCCATTTTTTAACATAAAATTTCTTTTTTCCTGGATTTTTTTAATGTTTGTGTTTGTTTTCCCTCTTTCCTTTTTGACAGTGTGCGTGTGTGTGTGTTTGTCTGCATGACAGAAATGGCCACTAAACTCAGCATAATTTGTAGACAGTTTCATAAAAACTAAAAGCTATAAATAATTTACCAGAAAAACAAACAAACAAACAAGAAAACACACAAAAATCTTAATGAAGCTCTTTCAACAGCCTTTTAATTACAACAGGGCAAAACAGAGGAGAGGACAGAAAATTGAAACATGATTATTTTATGAACAAAACAAACACAAGAGCAGCATGCAAATTCTAATGATATTTCACTCTTTTACCAATGTTTGAATCCTCGTGTCTTTGAAAGGGATACCATCCCAAACTCAGGAAATGTTTCTTCACAGAAAAATGACCTTTATGCTAGCACATAAAATTTGCTTAGTAACAGTAGGTTATATATATTATTTACTGATTCCCTGGAAGTCTAAAGAAAGCCAGTGGACTATTTGCAGTTCACCATAAATTTAAAGCAACCCTTGGAGTTCATGGAATCATAGAACATTTTGGGTTGGAAGGGACTGTAAAGATCATCTAGCTCCTACCCCCTGCATCATCAGGGACACCTCCCACTACAGCAGGTTGCTCAAGGCTCCATCCAGCCTCACCTTGAACACTTCCAGGGATGGGGCATCGACAGCTCCAACAGCTCGATGTCCTTCCTGTGTTGGGGGCCCCAGAACTGGACACAGTACTCCAGGTGGAGTCTCACAAGAGTGGAGTGCAGAGGGGGAAAATCACCTCCTTTGAGCTGGTGGTCATGCTTCTTTGGATGAAGACCAGGACATGGTTGGATTTCTAGGCTGTGAGTGCATGTTGCTGGCTCATGTTGAGTTTCTCAACAACCAACACCTCCAAGTCCTACTGCACAAGGATGTTCCAAATCTCTCTGCCCAGCCTGCTTGGGTTTGCATCAACCCATGTGCAGGACCTTGCATTTGGTCTTGTTGAATTTCATGCAGTTTGTAAGGCTCTACCTCTCAAGCCTGCCAAGGTCCCTCTGGGCAGCATCCCTTCCCTCCAGCATATCTACTGCTCCAGAAAGCTTGGTGCAGCAAACTTGCTGAGGGTGGACTCAATCCCATTGTCCATGTTCTGACAAAAGATGCTAAACAGCACTGGCCTCAGTACTGACCCCCGAGAGATGCCATTTGTCACTGGTATCCATTTTGACACTCTCCAACACCCAATGTCGTTGTAGTGAGGGGCCCAAGACTGAACAAAATTCAGGGTTGGCTTTAGCTTTCCTAACCTGGTCCCTGGCTATTATGACAGCTTCTTTATATTCCCAGGCTACCTACCCTTGCTGACACCTTCTTCAGGTTTCTTTTTTGTGTCTGAGTTTGTCCAGGAGCTCCTTGTTCATTGATGTAGGCCTCCTGGCATTTTTTCCTGACTTCCTCTTTGTTGGGATACATCGCTTCTGAGCTTCAAGGTTATCCTTGAATATTAACTGGTTTTCTTGGGCTCCTTTTTTCTTCAGGGCTTTATCCCGTGGTACTCTACCAAGCAGGTAGAGTTTGACCCTTGAAGAGGTCAAAGCCTGCTCTCCTGTAGCCCAGAGCAGTGAGCTTGCTATGAGTCCTCCTTGCTGCTGTAAGAATCTTGAAGTCCATCATTTCATGGTCACTGCAGCCAAAACTACCCTTAAGCTTCACATTCCCTACCATCCCCTCCTTGTTGGTGAGAATAAGGTCCAAAATAGCTCTTTGTTGGCTCCTCTATCACTTGGAGAAGGAAATTTTCAACATATTCTAGGAAACTTCAGGATTGCTTATGCCCTGCTCTGCTGTCCCTCCAACAAATACCCGGATGGTTGAAATCCCCCATGAGACTGAGGGCTTGTGAACTTGAGGCTATTCCTATTTTTCTATAAAGGGCCTCATCCACTCCATCTTCCTGGTCAGGTGGCCTTTAGCAGCTCCCCAGTACAATGTGCAGCATTTATTCTCTCCCCTCTAGCATGTATGCTGTGTCACTGGGCAGAGACTGACCCGGACCTCTATGGGCACAAACTGTAGAAGTAAGAGCTCTGTGCCCATGTCTTTTGCCTCGTGACTTGCTGCAGGGCTCCCTCCAGCTTTCTGACAGGCAGTCCCTGAAATGCTCTCCACGTCAGCTCCCTGTCTATTCTCTTCCACAGTTTTATGCCAATGAGCTTTGACAGCAACCAGTCAAGGATGCAGGACTCAGTGGATTTTATCCCTAAGGATATTCTACAGACACTCAAGCAGGCAATGCAGAGGGTGAGGACCTGACAAGAACACAGAGAGTTGTGACAAGAGAGGTTTGTAGGAGCTTAGTCCAACCCCCAAAAAAGAAATACTAGCTTTTCCAACCAACTCAGGGACAAAAATCTTGTTCCCAACAGCTCCACAAAGGCTCCAGCACAGGAGTCTTGACTACCAGGCAGATCTGCAGTATTTTACCCAGCAGCCTCAACCTGCACCCTGCCCAGAGGTGTGGGACTCGCTCCTGATGGGAGCTGCTGTGCTTTCTCCAGCACTGCTTCCTCTGTGCTGAGAGCACGGGCACCATATTCTTCTCGGAGTCAGGCTGTGACCACAGCTTCCATCTCCCCTGTGATGTTGACGATCAATATGTCACCCAGTTCCTTCCTTAGTACAGGTTTCTTCTCTACCCTCCTCACTGCCACCAGGGAAGGACTTCTCACCTCACCCATCCCTTTCCTCTTCCTCCATGGTCCTTCAGCTGGGAGCACCATCCAGAGCAGGCAGTGTAGGCAGCTCTGGGGGAGAACACTAAATGCTTCATCTGGCTAGACCTTTTGGGGAACAGAAAATCCTACAGCACCATGGTGTGCCTAGTGTACAAACATGCCTGGTTTCACAGGGGCTGCATCCAGATAGGAGCCATTCCCTCACGCCTCAGACATGGCAGGTGCCCAGCAGTACCAAGACCTCACTCTTGCCCCTTCTGTTTATCCAGCAGCGACAGGCTGTGTGCCCTGGCATTACTTGCTTCTGGTTCTCCTTCTACAGAGGTAAGGATCTATTTATCTTGGGAATGACCACCATGGACAGCTGAACTCCCTTCAGACTGGTGTCCTTCTGCCTGACTCACAAGACAGGAGGGCACAAGCACTGTGCCATGCCAGGGGCCATCCCAGCATTCCTGGCCCTCAGTGTCCCCTGAACTGTGCTTCAACTTCATGGAGGAATTGGAAACAGGACAATGGGGGAAAAGCAGGGACACCCTGCATCTGCCTCATTCTGGGGCAGCAGAGGCTCATCTATTCTTTCCCTTTCTCTGCCATCATGGGAGAATAATCATGGTTATACGGCTCTAGATGAGAGGCACAGCCACTATGATCCCAGGAGGCAGGGAGCATGAAGAGAAATCCAAAGCTATCCCCTGGGGCTCTGCACGGGATGTCTCACCAAGGGCTCAAAACAGAAGGACTGAGAACAAGAGCTCTACCAGCTATACATGCTGCAGTCCCTTTGTCTTTACAACCATCAATTCAACTGCTTGCCCAGACCCTGGCAACTGCTCCTGTGCTTTTCTTGCACTGCTGAGGGCACAAAACCTCAGTGTTTGAGGACAGCCTCTGCTCCAGCTCACCTTGGCCTGATCACATGCAAAAACAGTTCTGTTTGCAACATCAGTCCCAAAATTCTACAGCCAGACCAACACTGAGTGCTAAAAGCAGAATCCCAAGCCACATGGCAATAGCTCCACAGCTGTTCCACAGTTTCCACACCTCCCCAGCACCTAAGACCAGAAGCCCCAGCACCACCAGCAAGCTGCCATTGAGATCTTCCTGTAGCCCTCCAGTCCTTCAGGGCAGCCTCTGCTCCAGACCGCCTGGGCCCATGCAGGTACAAGACTTCTTCTGCTTGAAATATTGGGTCCAACATCCCTAAAGCCCACTCAGATGACAATGCAGGACCAGACATGCACATTCCCCTAGTGCTTGCCCTGATTCCCTTCCACTGGCACAATAAAGTTGCCATTCATCTCTGCACTGGGGGACTCCATGCTCATTTATCAGCTTCTTCCTCCTGCTCTCCCTTTCTCCAGGGGCAGCATTAGGGGCCTGTCCAGAGGGTTGACTTCTCCTCAGGGATTGACACATCATATCATTAAAGGCATAGATCCTGAACAGAAACAGTTCAGGATCTGTCCAACACTTTTGGACAGTGGGAGTAAACCACATTAGCAATTCAGATATATACTATATATGGGATTTGGGGTGTCATGATACTCTTACTGACCAGCTGTAGAGATACTGGATAAAATATTTGTTGGAAATATTTTAACTGTCCTGTTTTAAAAATGCTACTAACCTTTCAGCAGGGCACTTGAGTGTAAGAGGAGGTTTGGGCAGCATGGCATGCTATGGTCAAGGGAAATGTACCATTAAGCAATTATATTAATTATAAATTGCATCTAAGAGTCATATGCTTTCACAGCAGATGGTCTCTCAAGACAAGATGATACAGCCAGAAGAAAAGGCTGTTTCTTCCAAAAATCCTACTGATAAGCTTATCAAATTCAAGTGTTGTCTATTCATAAGAATATTTCTATCTAGCTATTTAACTAATAAGTCCAAACCAGACAAATACTTTAGAAAACCAGCTAGCATTCATTGATTCTCAGATTCCACATGTCTCTTGCTACTTGGTGCATCTTCTCCAGTCAGGGATCTGAAAGAAAACAGAAAGAAGCATATTGTCTGTTTCACCCCGTGAAACAGCATAGGTAGGTTAGAAGGATGGAATGATCCACCTAGAATTATTCTTGTTCCTGCCTCTGGGCATCTAAGGTCTTCCAGGAGTAGGTATTTAAGGGGGTACCTCTCCCAGTGAGGGTTTGGATCAGGCCAACGACATAATGTAAAATGAGAGAGGCAGAATAGAACAATAAGGTGGGGTGAGGTGAGAAGAGGCCCTGATGGGAGTCTTTGCACCACCATGTTACCAAAACATGGTTTAGTTCCAGCTGGCCAGTTTCTCACCCAGTGTCACCCCCACCCTTTTTTTTTTTTTTTTTTCTTTTTCTTTTTTTTTTCAGCGTATGCTTTTGCCAGAACAGAGACAGACCCATAACTTGGCAAACCACTTTATTCACAGGCCTTTTGATCTGGATTAGAGAATTGAGAAATTGCAGGGGGAAACAACACATTCTCCCTTTCCAGATTCCCATAATTTTAGCCTCTTGGCTTGGGGGTGGCTGCTTTTCTTCAGGGATCTACATATCAAAAGAAGCTGAATGATCAGTGATCCCATCATAAGTGTCCTGTGCAGGAGAAATTTAATATACTACAATTAAATTGTCGGTATGCTGGTGAAAGTCCACCTTTTCAGGAGTAGTGGTTGATGCCATCTCTTTACCAATTGAGGAATGAGTGTTTACCACTGAATTAACCTCTTCCTTCTCATTTTTAGTAAGCTTCCCTACCAACTCCTGCCCTCCAACACCGCTCCCACTATGACAGGTGGAGGGATCTAGTTTCCCTGTAGCTCACTGGGAAGTGCAGAAGGACTGATTACAACAGGAGAATGCTTATTTGTTGTCTCATCTTGCACTGTGTACTGTTTTGGCCAGCTGTCTACAACCCTTTGTAAGGACTGCATTGGTTGTTTGTCCATGATCTCTTGGGGAATTCCCTTTCAGAGCCCCTCTAGCCACAGACTTGATCTTGACCGCTGATATTGTGGAGAAGAATTTCCAGATAACACTGGGGTTTGGGTTCTGCGGATAACCCTTGGCTCCCCCTTGTCCACAGGACCAAAGTTCCTGCCACAATTAATTAGCTCTTGAGCTACTTCTCCCCAAGTCCAAATCTTTCACTCAGTCCCACAGCCAGGGTTGACCACATGGTCCAATGCAGCTAGCAAGTGGTCTTGTGGGGCAGTAGCTCTGATTGGCCCTGCAGTTGGATCCCCATAGGTTTTATAATGACTCTGGCAGACCCCGTATCAAAGGGGTCATCTGTTCTGGATCCACTGGCAGGAACATGGGGGATGAGAATCTCATATCCAGCTTATGCTCATTCATCATTTGTAGGCAAGCAGCCTTTTGCACACTTTCTACCAACTGATCCACTCCCCCTTTAACAGCCAACAGGTCTCCCCGCTCTAATGGGCTGAGCCCACCGGCCCAGTAGGCAACCCGCTGGGTCAGGGACCAAGGAGCACGCTTATCTCCTGTGTTTAGAAAGACACCAGGTCCCCAAAAGCCTCCAGCTTCCTGTTCAGTAAGGAGAATCTCATCTCCACTGGACAAGGACACACGCCACACATACTCAGTCTCAGATTCTTTCTGAGTCCTGCCAAATTCCCTACGGAGTTTAGCCAGCTCAAGTGCAGAGAAAGGAATCTCCTTTGTTAAGACACGTGAGTGATTATCCTCATCATCCTCATAAGTATATTTGGTTTTAACAAGAGGACGAAGTCTGGAGGGTTGAGATAGTTCTAATTTATAGATTTGTTGTTTTAATTCTTTTAATTCCTCCAATGGGTATGTACTATTAAGGTCACTTTTCACTTTAACAGAGGCATGATCTGGCACCACCCCAATTGCAGTGGCAGTTTCAGACATATTACGCCCTTTCTCTAATTTATGTTTAAGGGCCGCCAGCTCCATGTGGAGAGCCACAGCCTCTTCCTGGGCAAACTTTCCAGCTTCCACCTCCCTGCGGAGAACAACAACCTTTTCCTGGTCAGTTTTAAAAGCCTCTATCTCTTTATGGAGAGAATCAGCATCTTTCAAAGCAGTATTGAGGGCTTCTGAATGAGCAGCTTGAAGAGCTTCTATTATTGCCCTAAGGGTGAGAACCTCCTCCTGTGTGGTCTTGAAGTCTTTTGTCTCCCTTTGGAGAGTGCTAATTTCTTCCTGCGCTGCTAATATGGCAGCACCCAGTACTGCACAAATCACTGCTTTACCTTTGCCAGTTTTTAGTTTTGCCTGTGACTGTAACAATATTACGCATTCCACCAGCGCAGAGGGGTTTGACCAATTTTTCTGGGCCCGTAATTTTCCCTGAGGAAATGGTTTAGACTTGAACTTTTCTAAGAACTCCTCTAACGAAGGGAAGCTAATCATTTACACAAAACACACACAACTGTGTGTCTGCCCGAACAGTTTTCACCCCCGGCCCAGATTTTTAACACACATGTCCACCGAGCGGTAGCACCCTGGCATAGACAAATCTGTAGGCACAGTTTCTGTAATCCGGTGACCCCAGCACACTTGCCATAAACGGTCTTCAACGACTACCTGCACCCAAACAGATCCAGGACAACTTCACCCCGACACACACACAACAAGGAAAACACCCCCACAGTGGTTTTATCCCTTACACTAGAACATTAACTTGAGGCTGGTGAACGACTTGCAGAAGATCATGCAAAACCCCCTTGCTTTCTCAACTCCTTCACTCTTGTGAGGAGCCTAGGTGAGGCTGGGTTAAGCCTTTCACTTCCCTGTTACAAGTGGCTCAGCAGCTGCACCGCTTTGTTTTGAGGTATCCTGTCGACTACGCCAAATGTCATGGTCCGAGGTAACATTAAAATTTATTTTTGCTTTGGATACGTGAAACAAAGTCCAACCATAAAAAGGTCGAGTGCAAGCAGATTTTATTTAACAATTGATACAGGCAAAGATATGGGCAAGGCAAAAGAGGGAGAGATGAAAAGAAGATACAAGAGAGGAAAAATGATAAGAAAGTGGTAAGAAACAATGAGATAGAAAAGTGTAGAAAAAAGGTAAGATAGTGGGAAAAATGAGAGAGAGAGAGAGAGAGAGAAAGAAAGTCACCACCAGGGGTCCAGCGAGTTTCTTCAGGATGGCGCTGATTCTGGACCGGGTCTGACGCAGAAATGGCGGCGGGTCAAGAGACGACGAAACAGCCAACGCATGGACAGTCATATATATACCCCTGAGTTCCTTTTGTCCCAAAGGGGCAGCTGTCAGTCAGCCAGGTTCGTTTGGAGACAGGCTGCCCTGAGCAGCCTATGAGCAGAAGAGTGTAGTCCTCCACCCAGTCAATCAATTCTTATCTTAATCCAGGTGCCATTCGTCCCCTGTTCCAGCCACTGTTACCAGGCACATAATCATGCCTCCAGGGACATCCCAGAATTGAAGGTTGGCCCTCAGGAAAAGGGATTAATCTCCACCCAGTCATCAGCTCTTATCTTCTTCCTGGTGCCATCCTTCATGCCACCTTAGCCAGGTACTTCACAAGTACAATGGAGGTGGCTCAGTCGTGCCTGGAGGGATCACCCAGCATTGCAGGCTGGTGCTCAGAGAAGAGGAGTCGTCTCCACCCAGAAGACCTTATCACATCCCAAGGTGTCACCTCCTGCTCAGTTCTGGCCAGACAAGTTCTCCACCCTACCCAGGGCTATTCATTTAAGAATTGCTTCCTTTGAGACAATCATAAATCAGTGGTCAGAACCACACAAACTTTAATTGAATAAACTACTTAGATGCTGGCAACTGTCAATTAACATCATAAGGGTTCACATTAAAGTACATGTATAGTACCCTAGGTTTAAGACGGTTCACTGTTACAAAAGACGACTTAGATTAATTGTTGATATAATGCAGCCTTATTGACACAATGTTGTGATGCTTTTGTTTGACTCAATAACAGATGGCTCCTTATATTCACTTGGAGCATTAAATGCTATCTAAATTCCCAGTGTGCCCACCTATTTTTCAGTTGTGACAAAGACCTGGGGTTTCTTTTCCAAATATGCCAAACTAAATCGTGAATTAAGCAGTTCAAAAGATAGCCAGGTAAATGAGCTCTCAAACTGACCTGTGGGCCTATTCAAATCCAGTTTACATAAGGGTGTTGGCACCCCCAGGCCCAGATGGCTGCTTAGTGTAGGTGTTTGGTTCCGCAAATTAGGCCCTGGATACAATTCAATACCTTGCAATTGAGAAATGATAGATGAGCTTGGTTCTCCAGCTGTAAAGCTGATAAAGGAACATTCATAAAAAGAAACAAACATTTGTTAGAAAACATGTCCTAGAATATAGTCTGAGTGTCATCAGAGAGACAAGGAGGCTGATAATGAGATGATTTATTTGCCATTAATCATTGTAAACACCAGGAAGGACGAAAGTTTAGGAAAAAAAGTTGATGATCTGAGATTGTTTTCTGTATTCTACTCTCTGCTTTAGTAAGTTGTTTTATTTTTAAGAATTCACTTAGTTGCAGGTGTTAATAACAGAAAGCATGCATAAAATCTTTAACACTTGTAAAAAGAGCCCACCTTTGTACTTTGAGATTGAAAAACAGGAAAAGCTGTATTTCATGGCAACTATGGACTAACAAAAAACTTGATCTTTCCCTAATTCATGGCTTTAGAACAAAAGAAGAACTGGCCACGAGGGGTATGTACTTCAACTTATGCACTCACACCCAGCAGACCTGGAGAAAGACATTCTCTGCCCCTGGCACAACAGTAATTATGAAAAGAGTTTTAAGAAAAGTTAAAATTGCTTGTTTTTAAGTGATATTTGGAAGTCTCTAAAGCCCCACGGTGGTTCTGCAGTCTGTGGATGAGCAGGTAGATCTGAAGAGAGGGGAACCTTAAGCTTTTCCTCTCTGTTCAAGCCAGGCAATGAAACTGAGTGGGCAAAGGGCCAGCTTATTTTATGACAAATAAAGTAAGTAGAGGTCAACAGCAAATTGGCACTGGTGCTGCTTAACTTATAGCTTAGTGATATCTATGCAATTGATGCCATTCAAGGACACACAAAACAGTGCAGTCTCCATGTCCATTTTCCTCATCCCAGAATTCAGCAGGGTCTTTTTTTTTTCTACCTGGAGATTCATTTAGTGACACAAAAATTTAGCTTGCTGTTTTGCCTTCCACTGTGACATGATTCTCAAAAAATCGGTATTCATTCTATCACAATTCAACTCAGAAGTAACCATTATTTTGTAGCTGCAAGATGTCTTCAAAAAAGACAAGCTCTCCTGTTTCTCTCAACTCCACAAACATCTGGCTTGCACTGCAGTTCTTGCAAACAATACATAAATAGACGCTGCCACAACAGACCCATGCTGTATTCATTTTCAGGAGCTCTTATGTTTGCAATGATACAGTGAGAGTCCATATATAAACACATATCGGTCATATTTCTGATCATATTATTCTTCAAATCTTGGGGTTTTTTTCTTAAAATTTGTCTGCTCTAGACAAGATAATTAATTTCGTACCTGTATAAGGTACTCCAGAATCACATTTTCACAAGCACACCTGTCATGAAAAGTAGGAATTGCTACCAGAAGAGTACTGTCAAATTGGTCAACTGACCTGTGTAATAGAGGAGAGCCAGTATGAAAAAATAACTAAAAGTACCTGTTACAGCAGGTATGGCAGGTACTACAGCAGAGTAGTTCATCTGTAGTTTATCTGCATTGATTATGGAACTCAATACTCAAATAAAAGAAATATTCCTGCTTGTTTTCTGGTGATGCTGATAAGAGCTAGTATAGGAGATCTGAAAGTTGTGAAAAATATTGCATATATGATTAAAAAATAACCAGAAAGCTATAGTTGCAAACATCTGTAAAAACTGCTTCAACCCACATATGAGAATACCCAGTGCAATGGTGCATCTCGAGTGAAAATATTGCAGATCATATACAAATTAGTATGGATATTTATAACATATTTTAATTAAAATTATCAAGCTGTTAGATTGTGTTAAAAAAAAAATTAAAAAAAAAAAATCAAAAGAGACAACAACCATGAAACAGAAACAGTTTAGCAGAACAAAAACTCAGCTGGAAGCCCCATCAGCAGCCAAGGAAAAAAATACATTGTCTGAGTATCCCACAGCCTTAATTCAATAATACTCAGAAAGCCTGCACATCCCAAAGGGTGCTTGTTGCTCAAAAAATGGAATTCATTAGTGCTCAAGCTCAAAAGTCAATACAGGAAATCCACTGAAGCAAAAAGCACATGCCATGAGTCAAATTACCATCATTATACATCAACTGTTTTCACATTTTCACTTTATTTTGTCAAATTCAAACAAAACATCTTAGGGCAAACAGTTCTTTTTCTTGGGAAGCTCAACTATAAATCAGATATAATAAGATGTAAAGCAGAGCAAAAAACACCTTCCACCCTGGTGCTGCAATGTGCTAAACTCTTTCTGCTAGTCAGCTGGAATGAGAAGAGCTACCTTCATGTACAGTATGACCCTCCTTGGTCTGGATTACAATTTGGCACTATATCTTCCTTCAAGAAGGACATTACTGAACCACATTTGCTGGCAGTCTTAACGTGACCTCATTTAGTTATTAAACAAAGCCAAAAGGAAAACTGAACATGGGTTACAATTTCTGTGGCATAGGAAATTCCCATAAAATGAATAATTCAACAGACGTCATTTAGGGTGAATGAATTATTTTCTTGTATGTTCTTATGTATTTTGGCAATGGAAAACCTCCAGAACTGAGGCTATGTGTATAGTGCCGATTCTTTCATTTAGGAAACAATATTTACCCTCCAATTGAGATGAAAACTCAATCTAAATACAGTATTTGCTCCTAAGATTATGACAGTGCCCACTTGTCAAGTATGCTACAAGCACAAATGCTAAAGAGTACACACTAGGCTGCTTAATTCAGAGATCTAATATTTAAAGTTTTCACTGTAGACAAATACAATTTATAATTCATCACTTAAAAAATATTTAACATTATAAGTGACAGCAAGTAATACAAAGAGAAAACCTTGTATAGGGATAAATAACAAATGAAGAAATCAGCCTATAGTATAATGCAATACAGCATTACTCAATTTTGCAAACACTGGCCAGAAGAAATATTTACTCAGTGGTGAGTACAGGGTACACAGCACCAACCCATTAGTTTTTAAAGAAGTTGCAAATTCTCAGCACTTCCAATACAGCCTCGGCTCTGTTTTATAATCTTGGTACTGTGAGGAATGCTTAAATGTTCTCTTCCATTACTGTTAGGCAAAGGATTTCCTGACGATGTCAGGTTGATGAGCAGTCTGTTTGCAGATGTGTCCTGTGCAAATTATATATGCAAAAGCCACAATTAATCAGCTTCCATTGTTCTGATTAAAAAGTCACTGTACACCAGGGTAAAAATAAATTTGCCTTACATTTTATTTCAAAAAAAATCAGTTTCATTATTAAGGAGAGACTCTGTGTGGAAGAGGCCTTTAGAATGAGAAATTGCATCAGAAATGAAAATGTTGGAGGATCCTCATTTGCAGTTTCATTTCCTCACCAACTACTACAGATAATCTACTACTGTGGTTTTTTTGTTTTCTTTTTATCTCAGAATGAATACATTTCAAGGTTTGTAAACAGAACTCACAGATCATTTAAGGCTGAATTTGTAATAAGTTTGACTCTGTAATAAAGTCCCAAAGTCTTTAATTTGCTTTCTTTCTCTGGGTTCTGTAAAGCTTTTAATTTTGCAGCTATTGCCCTTTAGGTTATATTGCAGCCTAAGCATTTCATTTGCCATTTGATTACCTTGCCGCTTTTCCCATGACCACAAACACTGAAATCCTGGTTCATAAACCCCAAGGCTTTCAGGAGACTGGACATCTAATATATGACAACAAAGTTCACTTTCCTTCATAGTACCTAAAATGTTCTAGTACTAAACCCTAAGGGGCTACAGCTATAGACTTCCAATTTATAACATGCAGCCAATGTGAATTTTCAACATCAGGAGAGTAAGAGTCAGCTCTTTCCTCTTAAAAAAAAAACCTAAAAAAAATGTCTCAAAATGTGTACAAAACTTTATAATATGAGAGCAATGTGAGCACTAATTACTCCAAAGAACTTTTTATCTTATTGTTGCCAGTAATACATGACATAAATGTACCAGTTTGAAGCAAAAAATTTTGATAATAATGTATTAAAATTGCTTCCAACACTTCTCAGTTGATTGGAGAGGGTTCTTCTTCTCTGTTGTTTCTTTGCTCATTGCATTACTTCAAAAACTGGCTATATAGGCTTTAGAGCATTTAAAGACTGATATAATTAAATATATAGATTATAAGAAAATTTTTTGCCAATATCAAGTTTATTCATTGTTATTTTCCTGGGTTTTAACAAACAACATCTCTCATCTTGTTCCAACTGTTTTCAAAGAAAGCCAGCATTATTGTGTCAAATTTTCAAATAAAAATCCAGAGGAAGTAGCTGGTGTCAGATCACTCCAAGGACAGCAGCAGACAGGAGTAGCACCCAGGTTTGTCACCTTTGGGCAGGATTTTATCCAGAAGTCCATACTTACAGAGACACAGTCACACATCTTTGCACCAAAACTCACATTTACCAGACATGTGCCATCATAGTCTAGAGGACAACTCATATATTTTAAATATAAACAGCTGCCCATAACACCTCATAGTACCTCTTCTACACAGAAGCAAAGATGGAATTATATGTTAATAAAACTGCATTTCTTGGAACTGTAAGTCAGAACAAAACAGCAGTTTGCAAAGAGCTAACATCACTGCCATTTAGTTAAATGTAAACCATGTATTAGAACATTTGCTTCATTATCATTGATTTTATTTCCTTTCATTCCTAACTTAATTTTGATGACTGCCTCATAATAGCTAGAAAAGGAAAGGACCATCTATATTTATCAGGAAAACCTTTCTGTGGCTTTTTGCTGCATTGTTATGAAATTAAAGCCAGGGAGCAAATGCTATGGGCAAACTTGTAAAATGTGTTTATTTCCCTTGGGAAAACACATCAGCAGAAAAGTGAACAACTATTTGCACACATATTAGAAAACATTAATATGGCTTACAATTCTAGAGCCTTTTAAGAACTGCCTTGGTGTTCAAGGAGTGATTGCATATGAACATATATAAGTCTGGATATATGTCTATTTCTTCCCTAATGGCAACAATAAATCTGTATGTATGAAGGAAATCTACTTCTGCAAAAGACTGCATTGAATTTAAAAGGAAATTCCTGTATGAAGAAATAATGATGCAATCCTTTCCCATATTTGAAAATCCTACATAGGTCATGACAAGGGATTTTTCTCTGGCAAAGCTGAAGGAGGAGGAACCAGGTGACTGAGACTGTGATTTAATCAGGTCCTAAACCTTTTCACTTGACAAATGTAGGAAACAAGCTGTCAATAATTCATCTGCTACTGGGTGCTCTTCCTCTTCCAGCAGGTGGAATGATCAGCCAAACAGAAGAGCCTTCAATGCATCCCAAAAGGCATCATACAACACTGGAAGTAGGGAAGACAGAAGCCAGCTCTCACCTTGAGCACAACAGTGGTCTGCTCCACAGAGGGGTGTAATGGACCGCTTGGATGTGGAGCAAACAGCAAGCACATCTCCTCTCTCCAGGGTGGCCTTCACCACCACCAGTCCTCTGGTGGAGCACAAAGTGTAGACAAGAATGTTAAAAGGGTTTAAGGCTTTAACAAAATTCCTATGTGAGGGCAATGTGGTGGTGGTGAGGGGATTTTTATATCCTCTGACAACTACCCAAGATTTGCTGCTTCACAATAGCAGCATCTATGAAGCAGTACTTCTTTTAATACTAATTAAGCAGCAAATATAAAATAAAATAGCAGAGTGATGGATTCACTGTAAGCAACTGGAAGGGAGAAATAAACTCTGCTGTTGGGCAGAAGTGATCTGCTGAGCAAGTGTGGGAGATATGCAGGACAGACAGCATTTAAATGTGAAAGCAAGTGCCATCTTCCCTGGGTTTTGAGCATTGCAATTACTCTAGACTTTAGCTAAAGATTAAGATTGTTACAGCAAGCCCTATAATACAGAAAGGTAAATCATCATACAGGAGCTAAGCAGTGAGTTAATAAAAGTCATGTGGCTGTAAATCCACACAGAATGAATTTCACAGAAACCTTTCCACTCCTGATGGGCAGCATACTTGGTCATGATCCCACCTCTGACTCCGTTCCCAGACATTCCATGTTCTGGGCTTGCACCACCACAGGCACACACACACATGCATGCATGTATTCACATAGACACAGACACACAGATAGACACAGACAGACAGACGCAAGACACCCATACATCCCCAGCTATGGTTAACCATACCAAAATTCCCATGACTAACAGCACAGTTAGCTTTTTAATCAAAGCCAGCCCTTGATTTGAACTCTCAAACACACATTGGCAGCTGATGTTTAGAAGGATTTCCTGTGGTAATTTTCAGGCAAGGAAAAAAAGACATTAATTAGACATTATCATCACATATGATGAGTAACAGATGTCAGAACCTTGCTCAGATAGAAAAAAACAGAATACAAAAGCACACAGTTTGTTTTTTTTTTAATTAAGCTCACTCATAACATTAATCCTAATGACTGCCTAAAGACCTTTAGCACAAAGTTGTCTATTTCTACATGACACATTCATAGAATCATAGAATCATAGAATTAGCCGGGTTGGAAGGGACCTCAGAGATCACCAAGTCCAACCCTTGACCCACTACCGCTGCAGTTGCTAGACCATGGCACTGAGTGCCACATCCAGGCTCTTTTTAAATGTCTCCAGAGATGGAGAATCCACCACCTCACTGGGCAGACCATTCCATTGCCTGATCACCCTCTCCGTGAAGAAATTCTTTCTAATATCTAACCAAAATCTCCCCTGGCACAACTTAAGACTGTGTCCTCTTGTTTTGTTGAAAGTCGTATGGGAAAAGAGACCAACTCCCACCTCGCTACAGCCTCCTTTCAGGTAGTTGTAGAGAGCAATGAGGTCTCCCCTGAGCCTCCTCTTCTCCAGGCTGAACACCCCCAGCTCTCTCAGCCTCTCTTCATAGGGCCTGTGCTGGAGTCCCTTCACCAGCCTGGTTGCCCTAATTCACTCTTATGGCCTCTCCTGAAGCTTATAAAAAAAACCAACCTACATACTTCTAAAACACTTCAACACATTCTGAATTAGCAATGCTCTAAAATGTGTTTGTAGCAAAGTGCATGCCCATGAGTTGTTTTTAAGGCAGTGTTTGTGGGAAAATGAAAATAAACCCAGTTGATGTCACCATTGGTTTCCTCCTAGCTGTTGAATAAGACAGTTTATGCACACAAGACATTTGAAGACAGGGTGGTTCAGAGACATAAGGCCTGCTCTGATTTTCTTGGAGGCAGGAAGAACCTTCCCATTGATTTTAATGGGACTTGAATTCAGTCCACAGAGAGACACAAAGTGAGGCTTTTTTAGCACTACTAGTGATAGCATCTGCTACTATATTTCCTATGAAAAGAAGGGCCATGCAATTCCTTTGAGATATCTGAAACAAGCTGTTAATGTGTAAGCTTTCAATCTCTACTAGAATATTGTTTGCAATCTCAAAGTTAAACCCAGCAGCATATCCAAGGTGGAATTTAATGCCATAGTACATATTGAAGACATTTAGCACTAGATGTCAAAATAAGTATGTATCTGTTAAAATTCCTATTACAAATACATCCACTCAAATTTCAACAGTGCTACACAAAATAAAAGTGTGCCTGGAATGTATTCAGTGTCAGGAAAGATAAAATAAAATGTGAGAATCCTCTTTCTTTTCCCAGACTCTAGCTATGTTTATCAGATTGCTGAATTGGGGATAAATGTAACGTAGTATTAAATCAAAACAAAAAAATATCGTTGCTGTAGCACTGATAGTCCTATCACAATCCACAAAGGCAAAGGCAGAACTCAGACTTGGCACTTGCCATTTATTTGTCACAGCTTTACCTTGCTAATTTAAAACAGAATTTTTTCTAAATCACAGGCATGAGACAGGTCTCTGAGTATCACTTTTACCCCAATATCTGCTTATAAAGCTCATTAAAATGCAAGTCTCTCTCATGTCTGGCTTTTTACAAATTGCATTTGGGTTAGGATTAAAGTAGGACATTATTCCGCCTTTGGATAAAAGGGTTTATTTGACACTTGTCTTTGCTTGCCATAATTCTCCACAATATTTAGGCAGTAGTGTCTTGCATTTAGAGTCTGCTCAAGTCCCACTATGCTCCAGTTGAGTCAGTTTTAACACAAACTTGGGAACACACAATAATAGCATTTAACTGCAGAGCACATCAGTACATGATAATTAAATTGCAAAAGGCATACCATGTTGTCTGTGACAGGATGGTTATGAGTTTTGTCCCATTGCTCTACATTTTGGTTGTCTGGGCTTCTCTGAGATTGTAGAACCACAACTCAACTGTAACAGAGTAAAGGGAAATAATGGAAGCACAGACATACCTTTTGTCCAGGAAAGTATAAACTTACAAGATATCAGTCTACTCATTCTAAAGAAGGTAAAACAAAACTATTCGCTAGCTTTCAGAAATAGGATAAAGACACAGTGTTGGGTTGTTTTTTTTTTTTTACTTTAAATAGTAATTGTTGTGTGAAGATGCAAAGTAAGTCTAAGAAACTCCTCTAACTATGGGTAATTCACCATGGGATGAAGCTGCAGCTTGCCTAAGCTGTCTCTGTCTTCTCCTGTGGCTTCTCACCTCCTCCCTCTACTGCCAGCAATGTTCAGAGTTATTTGTAATTTCAGTTATCCAAAAGGGAAGTACAGTAAATAAGCTCAGCCAAGGAAACAGAAGGATGTAAAGCTGCCCGATAAGGGATCATTATGTCAAGAAGATGAAAGCATTCACCTTACCATTACATTATTGCCCAAGTTTCATTTGCAAGCAAGTGCACTCTGGGCACTCTCCTTTGGCATTTCCAGCACACTCTAATTGCACTTTGCTGCCTCCAAGGTTTGCTCTGAATTAAGGCAAAACATTTATATCACCTTTTAATTTGACCTGATCTTGTCTATGTCAAATGCAATACATTTTTTGTTGCACATGCATCTTACATTCCCAAAATACTTTTATAACATAACTGGGGCTGCAAGACATGTAGACAGAAATAAAGGCTGACAGGAATTTTGAATGTGTAAGAACCAGCTGCCATTGCCCTGTTGTTAAATCTTTCCCACCTTTAAAATGAGGCCACTGGGCTTCATCCCCAGGAGCTGCTGCTATCTGTAAAGGGCAGTATTTCTGAAATAAGGGTCCTTATATTGTTTGGTAGGAAGGTTTCCAAAGAATGCAGAAGAGACACAAACTTTTGCCAGCCCTCATCTCAGTGAACAGGTAAAACCATTATTAGTAATGGGTTTTGGATAGTTTCGCAATTTAAACTATGCACAGAAATGTGGAACTATGATGAGAAACTGAAGATTAAATTAATCTTAGGAAAAAATGTAAACTAGTGCAGCAATAGAGTAATCTATTTTATCATTTCCATAGCAGCTATCCTAAATCATATATTCATAGAATGATTTGGGCTGGAAAGGACATTAAAGATCATCTAGATCCTATCATCCTGCCATGGGCAGGGACACCTTTGGCCACACTTCTTTTGACGCAGACCAGGACACAGTGGCTTACAGGGCTGCAAGTGCATGTTGCTGGCTCATGTTGAGATTCTCAACAACCAACACCCCCAAGTCTTTCTTCACAAGGATGTTCCCAATCCCTTCTATGCCCAGCCATCAAGCCAATTCCTTACCCACAAAGTGGTCCATTCATCAAATCCAGTTCCAATTTATTTACCTGAATATCGTGGGATGCTGTTGAATGCTCTGCACAAGTCCAGGTAGATGATGTTAATTGCTATATATAAGCACATATTTAAGTAATTCTTAAATACAAATATTTATAGTAAGACATTCCTGTGTATTACCACACAACCTTCTCTACAAATGACTCTTACATTTCAAAAGAGAGAACTATTTAAATAAGTCTGCCCTCTGTTTGGATATGATATCTTTACTTATAATGTCTTCTCACTGAATGCTTAAATACATATATGCAGAATTCCTCCCTCTCAGGACATTTCCTGTGCAATTATAAAAGAGTTACTGGCTAAAAAGCCTGCAGACTCAGTATTCCTCTGCCTCTTACTTTCCATGGTTGCTAAGAACAGATCCAATGCTCAGCAAAGCCAGTGGAAAGAATCTCACTATTTTCAATGGGCTTTGGTTTGAGCTGTAATCCCTCCTTTCAAAAATATAAATCTCATTCAAATCAGGCTGGCATTACATAAAGTGGAGAACAAAACTCCCCGCCCTTTAAAATCAGCTCTTACACACATGATATAGCTTTGAAAATATGTTTCCTCTGCTAGCATTTACTGCCTGTGAGGCATTCTGGCAAACTGACACAGACAGTGTCAGTGATGTGACCGCCTTGAAAATGCAAGATATGTCTCTTGATTCAGCGATTGTCCGGCTGACTGATATGTTAAAATATGCCAAACATACTGTTAATTAACGTATCTTTACCCCACCATATGCCTGACAGACACCTAAAGAGATAACAGCACAGATCAAGTCGCCTCCTGGTCCAGACAAGACAATGAGATTAGCAAAACTGCAAAGACTGAAAGATAAAGATTAAAAAGGAAAATAAATTCTTAAGTAGAGGAAAAAAAAAAAAAAGTTTGAATAAACTTTGGTATGACGGTATAAAAATCCTGCAAGGAAAACGGAGAAGGTTATATTTTGATTACGAGAAAAGATCAGCCTCTTACTCAGAACCGTCGGCTGAATTACAAAAATAACAGGCTTTATATGTCTTAAGTAAATTACAAGGATTTATTTTTTAGGAGAAGGGAGACACGTCACGTTTAGAAGAACAAATACATGCTAGTGGCTAGAGAAGAACTGATACAGATAGTTACTATAGTTAAGATAATTAGCAAAAGAAAAGAGAGTCGTTAAGGCTGTTTGCACCCTTTCCCGGCTTCTGGCTTCTGCTACTGTCCTGTGGCTGCCTGGAGGGGTGTAGAGGTCACAGAACCTGTCTGTGCTTCTGCTGTCCCATAGATGCCGTCTGAGGAGAGAGAAGGAGGAGGGAAGAGCCACCTGCCCCTCCGTTTCTTCTTGCAGGATTTTATACAGTCACTCGCAGAAGCTATTGGTATAAGCCACTGCCATTCAGACAGGAAAAGTTGATTCAAACTTTTCTTCTATCTCGAGAATCCCTTTTTCCTTATTAATCTTTTTCAGTCTTTCCTCTTCTGCTAATCCCATTGTCTTTGTTTGGGCCAGGAGACCAGACTGTTATCAGGTGAGGTAAAGATATGTTAATTGACTGTTTTAACATAACAACCAGACAGACAGATACTGATTCAATAGACAATTTTGCATTTTCAAGGCGGTCATATCAGGTGGTTCCTCCCTTTTCCTAAAAAATAAATCTTTATAATTTACTTAAAACATAAAACCTGGTATTTTTGTAATTTCATGCGGCACCTATGAGTAGTGGCTGATCTTTCCTCACAATCAATATATAAAATAATAATACGGATCATAACATAAAAATTGGAGTCACGGACAGGATAAAATTGAGGAAAGTATCAGAGACTGCTCTTAGTCTGACGCCTGAATCACAAAACTGACTCCTAAAGAAATTTAAATTTTTAAAATTCAAATAACTTTTAAAACAAAAATAACCCAAATGGAATCTAAGGCTAGTTCTGCCAGTACCCGGGGTGTTCAAGGCCAGACTGTTTCCTTCTATAAGGACGAAGAATTTCGTGAATATGCTTGGGTTCGTCTCTTCTGGGAGCACCTAACAAATCATAAATATACCCTGAAGGACACTCTTTATGATATGATTTACAAAAATTATAAGAAGGGAGACTTTACCTCCCTCACTGGATCTGTAAAAAATTTAGACAAACGCTCTGCTCCTGACAAAGAATCCAAAAAATTAATTAAAAACCTCGATGTAATAAATGTTTTCTTTTTGGTCCTTTCTGTAATTAGGTTTGTGTATGGGAACAGAATGAGGTTGAATTAATGTGATTGCAGACTTCAGTAATCCTAGGACGTCAAAATCAAACACCCCTGGTGTACAGTCTCAGACTTGGCTACTCTGAAACTGACACTGGAAGAAATTACTTACTGATGGCTGGGAGGCTAGCCACCTCTTTAGCCTAGGCAAAGTAGTTTATAACATCATGGTTTTGTTTTTGATTGCTCCTGGATTGCTGTTACCTGTAATACATTTTATTGAAGGTATAATATCAGATGTAATTTATATGTGTATGGAATGAGCCTATGTTATGTTTGTGATTATTTCATTGTACCTTATTTTATAATCATTAGTAACATTCTTATAATTTTTTATTACTATTGCTATTGCTGTTATGTATAATCAACATTTTCTCCTTCTAATGTAATTGCTATATTTCTGTAAACTTCAATATTTTACTTTTCTCTCTATACATGTTGTACATGCCACTATTGAGACACTTGCAGTGTACATGCACATACATTATTCATATGAAATTGATTCTTTGTAACCTTCATATATGCTCTCTGCTACATTTTAGACTTTACCTGTCTGTGTTATATCTAGATACATTGCTGCAAAAACTTCCCAATGCTGGTGCAAGAAAAAATGAAACAAACAAAACGACAAATAGACAAACCAAAAGACAACACCACCCCAAAAATATATGTGTGTGTGTGTATATATATATATATATATGTTTATCCCAAAAACACACTCCCCTAGCCTCAAAACCCACGGGGTGAGGTGACATTGATATGAGAGATATATACAAGGTGGGAAATGTGGGGTACACAGTTTACCCCCCCAAAACACTCGTTCAAATATACTGGCTTTTGAAGATAGAAAAAGACGTGACATAGGGGAAGATCTGTGGCTAGGCAGGGGGGCAGTTCCCGGCTGCCCCTTAATGGGAGCCTCGGAGATGGAACTCACCTGCTAAAAAGCACAGATTCCAAAAGAGCCACACGACACAAGATAACCACACAAAATGGGATCTATCTATCTATCTATCTATCTATCTATCTTTACATGTAAAAAATACTGACTCAAGAGACGGGGTGAAATGATGTGACCACCTTGAAAATGCAAGATATGTCTCTTGATTCAGCGATTGTCTGGCTGACTGATATGTTAAAATATGCCAAGCATACTGTTAATTAACATATATTTACCCCACCATATGCCTGACAGACACCTAAAGAGATAACAGTACAGATCAAGTCGCCTCCTGGTCCAGACTAGACAATGAGATTAGCAGAACCGTAAAGACTGAAAGATAAAGATTAATAAGGAAAAGAAATTCTTGAGTAGAGGAAAAAAAGAAAAAGTTTTAATAACCTTTGGCATGACGGTATAAAAATCCTGCAAGGACAACGGAGAAGGTGGTGGTTTCTCCCCCCCCCCCTCTCCCACCACAAGCGGCTTCTGCGATGACCCTGGGCAGACCAGTTCAACAAGCTTTCCTCTTCACCTCCAGGCAGGAGCAGCTCAACAGCAGAAGCCCCTTCAGACGGTGATAAATACTGAATTGATTCTTTTTCTTTTGTTAATGACTCTGACCATAGCAACTGTATTTTATTTCTAAAAGTGGCATGTCTCCCTTTTCCTAAAAAATAAATCTTTGTAATTTACTTAAATCATAAAACCTGGTATTTTTGTAATTTCATGCGGCACCTATGAGTAGCGGTTGATCTTTCCTCATAATCAAAATATAAAATAATACGGATCGTAACAGAGAGGAATGCTTATTGAAGTGCACAGGGAAGCAAAGCCAGTTACTCCTTGAGAATGTATTTTCTCATCCAGCTGGCCACCATCCCTGTCCCCCTGCACAAGTGAACACCAAGATAGATGTAAAAGAGATGCCTGCAAGATGCACAAGTAAATGGTTATTTACAAACAAGACAAAAGACAAAATACTTGAAAAAAACATAAAAGGAAGAAGATGGAGCAGTAAAGACAAAAGAATCAGTAAGAGATCACCAAGATGAATGTAAAAGACCATATGGGAACACTCCAGCAGAAACAGCATGTTAAAATTAAACACATCACCATATTTTCCCAACAAGTTCCAGTTCTTGATCATTTGATTTTCTTAAAAGAAATCTTAGCACGCTGTTTAGCTATACCCTGAAATTAGCTCTAGGAGGAATCCAAAGTGTCACACAATTAATCATAATTGCTTCCACTTTCCCGTGTCTCTCTTGCCACTCTAACCTCATTTAGAAATGAAGGCCAAATTTCTAAAATTGGGCACCTAAGACTGTACACAGGTTGTCATTTCAGCAGCTAGAGCATATGGACACCTTGATCAATATCAACAGAACTTCCTCACTTCTAACAACTTAGTTGATCTTGAGAAAGCTTTCATTTAAGTCATTTTTGTCCTTAGAGCACAACCTAGGGAAGTCTTAGGCACCTATGTTCATCACTGAGTAAGCTGTGCAAGTCAGCTAACCAACTGTAAATAATAAAATATTCTCAGTGAAGAAAACAGCTCAATATTTAACAGTTGCAAGAAGTACTGCTTTTGTTTGCAAGGATGCTCTACAATAACTTGGCACCACATATCTCCAGTCTGGAGAACAGCTTAGTAGAAAGTGTTTGGTAAATGGTCTCAGGAATAAATACTCAGAGATAATCTGAGAGCCATGACCTGCATCCACAAGCTTTCCTCTCTCAAAGAAAAGGATGTAACCTGGTATTATTAAGATCAACTTGAAGCAATTCTGCTTCAGGGGAGATGTAAAAACAGAGTATCATGTTAGGAGGTTGACTGGAGCATTGCCATCAAAGAAAAGAGTGGAAAATTACACGTTGGAATGTGTGCCTGCCATGGCCAGGATCCCTAGGCAGACAGAAGCTTGCTGCATCCACGCTGCCCTGGCAGCTGACAACAGAATCCACAGCAGACCAGACTGCTCTGATTCACAAGCACCAGGCAAGGCAGCTGGGGGAACTGCTGCTTTAAATATATTTCTAGAGACAACCAGGATTCCTTGCAATACAAATGCAGTACTAAAAGGGCTCTCTTGGGAACGATGCTTCTCGCTTCTTCAATTATAGAAAAAATACACATACATTAATATATTTTCCCTCTTTCTTCTACAAATTCAAAGGAATTATTGCATAAGAGACTGGTGCCAAAGAAAATTCAAATTAAGCAGCCTCAGGTTCACATTCCCATTTGGCCACTACATTTTTACTACCCTGATAATGTAACAGGGATAAGAAACCTCTCTGCCCTAAACCCAGTAGTCTGACTAAATCATCAAACTTTTAGTGTCGGCATCTCTCAGCCATCACCTACTCACTGTTTCTTCCTGACTCTCAACAGAAAATAGCCATGACATACAGGCACATTGGAAGATGGGGTTGAAAATAGAGAATTAAAGTGCAGACACTGCTGCCATCAGTTTACTGGGGGGACTCTGTCACATCAATCAGCAGCTACTCAAACTGCTCTCTACTTCTTCAGACATGCTAAAATTAGATTTTTGTCACCAGGTCATAAAGTGTAATTCAAAAGTGTATGTACCATCTCTAAAGCCACAGACAATGCACCTGACTTCTTTAGGTTCAACAGTGTAACTACATACCATAAAAACCAGCACTAAAGCTGAGAAAATTAAAGGTAATAAAGAAAGCTTTAAAAAGGTGCATCTTTTGTAGATCTCATATAATAAGTTTCAATTTTGTAACAAGTAGTCCTTGACTTCAGTACCATCATAAGCATAAATTAGTCACAAGAGTAACAACCCCAAAATATTCACTCAATTGCAGTAGCCTTGAAATCTTCATCACTATTAGCAGCCAGGTACATGACTTTTCCTGCCAGTAAAACAGAGATCTTGCCCATTTAGGATTAAAAAATGGCTACTGTGATTTTTCTCAACCAGGAAAAAATATCTATGAATCTCTCAGGTAAATATATGCTTCTTTAGTCTTTCTGTAATCTATCAGATTGGCAAACACAGTATTATATAACTTAATTTCTCCCATATCTGTGTCTATGAATATTTACTTTTAAGAAGCTGGTATTTTAGGAGTGGAGTTTAAATTTCCTCAGATGCCTTGCTCCTCTGGCAACTAATTTCTTGTCTTAAGAAGCTTTCTGTGGAATTGAAAACATCTAACATTAAGTCTGATGCCAGTATCCTGACCTCTATTTAGCGACAGATGACCTTAGACTCTGAGCAATCGTCTTTGCTTCAGGCTACCTCTTGTTTCAAAAATTCCAGAGGATCCACATTTCATCAAAAATCAGGATGCAATATGAATTCCTCTTTTGTTCAAAACAGTCAATAAAATACTATTGCTTGTTTCTTTATGAGACTTTGCTTCTACTTTTTCTTGCTACAAATGTTTCCAGAATGCAGGTGTTTAACTTCCATCTCTGCTAAGAGAATTCTTCCTTGGCTAAGCTACTTAGAGGTGTAACAAAATGTCCTGACCCAAATCAGATCATGGCTGGTCTGGATAATAGTGACCTGATAAAGGCCAGATGTAATTTCTGGTTGTTTCATGACCACAGCTACCACAACTAGTAGAGATCATGTTTCTCAAAGATGGTAAGAAACATCTCTAATGCACCCTCAGGGTCTGGAAAGGTGTTAGCCAAGAGACACGGGAGCAGCAAGACAGAGGAGCCATATTTTCAGGATTGACACAACCAGGGACCCAGGCACAATCACAGGACTGAGCTACTATTCCTGGATTGTAAAAAAATACCTGTTTTGAAGGCTTCAAGCCAACATAGCCCATCATGAAAAAGTATAACACCCAGCCAAATCCTACATTGCTCTATAGTGCACTCTGCAAAACACAGGAGCTGGTAGCTGTTCTTTTCCCAGTGTCAGTGAGACCTCTCCTGTAGTCCAGTCTTTAATAGAAGAAATAGGAAAGAGGCCAGAAGAAGGAACCAAAACTGAGGAGCAGCTCTGTGCCAAGTAATTTGTCATCACCTAGCCATGACCGAGCACTGAAGGACTTGGGTCTGATGGGCCACAAAAGAGACAGCTAGGGAGGGACATGATACTGATGCCTTCATTTGCAAAAGGCAGTGTGGAGGTGATCCATCACTCCCCACCTGCATAGGGGCACAAGTTAGACATAGGAGCCTACATAGCTGTGTTAGAAGTGGAATAGGATGTCAGCCAAGGTGATGAAGCCTTCTTTACTAACATTATCAGGAAAAGCTTGGGTTCAGCATCTATGCCACTTCTCTGGACACAGAATTGGTCTCTCCAAAGCCTCTTTCTGTGATAGATACCTCCCATGCTTACCAAGACTATCCCTTAAGATTTCAGAGTTGAACTCCTCATGTCACAAATTTGAGATATGTGTTTCATTTTAAGTAGTTTCATATGTGATGGATATATTTAAATATATATTTACATATATTTTTAAAATAACCTGCCCATGGATGCACAGTTTTTGCTGAAGCTTAATGAAAGATCCCTTCTGTAATCTGAAACTGTGTTTGTTTTTTAGCTAAAGAAAAATGATTTGCAGCAACATGGAATAAAAAGCATCCTGGAAATTCTAAAAAATTACCTTAAAAAAAGTAATTTACAGGTAGGAATGTATGGATTTTTCAAGTGTTGAAATCTAAATTAACCTGATTTTTTTTCATATCCTGAGATGCTATTTACTAGGATAGAAGAGAGTTAATACTGTCAGATCTCATATTAAATTCACTGTGCTGTTAGGATCAATATTTCTTTTCTCAGCACATCTCTAATAGAGTGGCTGAACTGATCTTTGAAGTGTGCCATCTCTCTTCACCCTCTCCAAAAGCAAAGGCAAAAGCACAGTAAGCCATTTACATTTATTGCCATGTTTTCTGTGAGTACCATTTTATGCCTCTGAAGATGTATCTTAGTCTCTTTTAATTAAAATTTATTGTTGTAATTTACATGATATATTGTTGTCACATACACTGTCACCCTTCTGTCACCATTTTTAAGAGCTCTTTGAAACACAGATCAATGTGTAGGTGTTTATAACAGGCATTATACTCAACAAGTGGTCGAGCATTGTAATTTCATCACATTAAAAGAGTAAATAGTAGTAGTACAGCTGATGAAAATACAGACTTCATACATTCTTACTGGTATAAATCTTGCTCCCATGCAAGACAAGAAATGTCTCGCTCACTAGGCAGATGGGGCAAAGGATTTGGTTTACAACATATACAACAATAATAGGCATAATTGAAAAAGTAATAGTTGCTCTTAGTCCCAAAATACACCATGGACATCCACCATGCTGGATGCTTTACAAACACATAGTAAAATTATGGTCCCTGATCCAAAGGGTAACTGTAGATATAGAGACTGCAAATAAATCTACAAACAGATGGCAGCTACACAAGCACCGGGTGACAGGTAAATCTATACTGCTATGAAATCCTGTAGGTAGGCTTTAAACGGAAGCATGTAAACAGGTTCCTTACCTGCAACAGCATGCCATGAGGACAAATCACGGTATGTCCCTGCTGCACCCCACAGAAAGAGGAGATGGTTCTGCAATGTACCCATCAAACCAGTGCCATAGCTGAAACGGAGACACACAACTGTGAAACAGGGACCCGGGCAGATTTGCATAAGGAAAATGCTGCCAGCACATGAAGAGAAGACAGCAAATACAAATAAAGTTTATTCCACCTGTTCACCACATCTGCAGATGAATTATACACAGGACCACCTTACTCTTTGCAGGGCATGATATTTTACATGCAATACCAGTTCCCTCTCCTTTCCCTCACTTTCCACACTTTTAATCAAAAATTCACAGTCCCCACCAGCAAAGAAATAGAAAAAACATTGCCCTTCCAAAGGAAGATAAAGCCTAGAGAAGAGCTGAGCTCCAGTCACATACCCATTGAAGGTCAGGATTATTGGTTACAGAAATCCCAGGGGTTTAATTTCCTGGGAAAACAACTATTTTCTCGTCTGTCTTGGGTCAGTGCTCTTTGAATTCTTTCTCAGAGGTGTGTGACAAAGATTTCCACAACATGTTGCAATGTTATAGAATCACAGGATCAGAGAATGGCTAGGGTTGGTTGACCTGAGACATCATCTAGTTCCAAACCCCCCGCATGGGCAGGGACACCTTCCACTAAACCAGGTTGCTTAAGGCCCTATCCAACCTGGCTTTGAACAGTTCCAGGGAGGGGGCAGCCACAAGTTATTTGGGCAACTTCTACAGTATCTCACCACCCTCAAATTAAAGAATTTCTTCCTAATATCTAACCAACTTATTAGTACCTGTTCTCTGGCACGCTTATGTGCCTGCACACTGGCATACATTAATACAAATCAGTTTACATTTTATTTCCACTAATAGGATTTAAACGTGACCATGCAAAAATCTGCAGTGCAACTAATATGAAATTATTTAATTATATAGTTCTTGGAGCTTACTTTCTTTGTGTTTATAGTTGTGTACCATGACTGTCTTTATAGTTTGGTGTAGGAGAAGGGCATAATTAAACTTTAACAACTTTTCTTTAATAACTTCACTTAACAGTCCCATAGAGAGGAGAGACAATCTCATCTGAAATGGCTGTGATATATTGCCTTCCTGCTCAGATGTTGCCTGCTATAAGAAGAAAAATATAAAATAATAATTGGGATCAGACTTCCTCCTGGATCTTGGGGCAAATGAGGACATCCTTCCCTCCTCCTCTCCTGCTTGTCTGACAGGCAAGCAGCACACATCTCCTGTGTCTTGCAGTCCAACTACTTTCCGCTTTTCCCAGTCAAATGAATATTTCTCCTTGACTACTCTGTGGTCACACCTAAAAGAAGTTTTTTCATTAAAAGTGCATTAGCTACAGGTTTCAGCTTATCATCCAAAATAGAGTATTAATTTCTGTATTCTGAATTTCTGTACCTGAAGACTAGTTCAGATTGATGCAGAAATACAGCTGAGCTCTTAATCTACAGGTCTCCCCCCTCAATAAACATTGCCACTGTCATTACTCTCACTCCTGGCAGTTAAAGAACCAGAGCAGTAGCAGATGGCAAGACTGAGCACAGCACCTAATGTATCCCTCCACAAGTCCATGATTGCTCCCTATATTTCTTCTACTCATCTTGACAAGACTTGTTAAAAATGCCCAAAGCAATTAAGTTTCAACATCTTCCTTTGGGAGACAGTTCCAGGTTGTAACAGATTTCACTCTCTCGCAAGTTCCCTGGTATTCTATCTAAATTTCTCTTCCTAATAATTTTCTCTCATTATTTCCATCTTCAGACCCATTGTCAAATCCTTCCTCTTTACCCAGCGCTACATCCTCCAGACATATAAAAGCATTATCTACCATTCTTTGATAATTTAAGCGCCACATTTTCCACATCGTTTGTGCTCCTCTTGGTGACAGAAAAAAAGAATTGATTTAGCTTAATTTTAAATCCTCATGTTTCTTGAAGGCACATTAGCACATTGTACCAGGGCAACTTGCAGTGTGGTGGTTGTGTTTCTATATGGTTAGTCTGGGAACCAACCTGAACACAATAGTTTACCTATACAGTTGTAAATAAATTCCTTCAAA
Organism: Phaethornis superciliosus; assembly: GCA_023637945.1. NCBI lineage: Eukaryota > Metazoa > Chordata > Aves > Apodiformes > Trochilidae > Phaethornis > Phaethornis superciliosus. Next base: position 31,436,437 of record JAJQWJ010000003.1, read on the forward strand.
TGACAAATATACTTACTCCCAAACAATTTGTTGAAAGGGCATGAATCTGATCATATTGAGGCATACTGCAAAGAACATAGAGATTACATGGGAAAGACAAAAATGTACAGTTACAGAGTTATAGCAGGATAGAAGGTAACTCTTCATTTCAGATTCAGCTGATCCACCTCATGTAAATTATATACTTTTATTCAGCATTTGCTTAATGTGCCTAAATACGTAATACTATAGAGAGTTGCTCAATAATTTTTTGTATTCGGTATAACAAACATCTACCCAAAAAACACTACCAAACCTTCTTGTGCTTTATAAAACGCCTCTAGATGGATAATGTTCATTTGTTGCCTAAAAAAAGACAAATAGAAGCATTAGAGGTTGGCAGACAGATGAAGTTATGCTACATGCCGAGAAAGTGAGCTCTTGGGCATGCCCTTGATGAGAGAAGAAATCCCGTTAGGGTATCTTGAAAGTGCCTGCTAGATCTGATCATTTCAGCTTGGTCAGCTATTTTGTGCCTGAGAGTTTAGGGCATAATCATGTCAAGAACCATGTTTCTGTGACCGTAATGATACAAGATCTTGTATCTAGCATAATGACTCTCGGTGACAGAAAAAGCATGCAGGTGGCCTGACTTAGTAGTGCCAGATGGTGAAATAACAACACATTGCCAGTGCAAAGCAGACAGAGATTAAGGGCAACAAGCACTTTGGTGACACAACACCCACCAGTTTAAGAATTACTTTTAGCCAACTAGGCTACCACAGTCAGAGTCCCAGGTCACTTATCAGCACATTCTACATTCAGAAGAGAGCAAATGCCACAATAAATCTGGCTTTTATGTAGCAGTGCAAGTGACAAGACAATCTCTATCATTTTTTCCCACTCACAGGCACAAATACAGTCAGTCACAATTACACTCTGGAAAACTTAACTGTCTCATAAAACCTTTGTATCAGATACTTTCCAAATAAGGTGTAAAGATTTCTTTATAATGAAAGCAAGACATACATAGGAAACTGTTCATCAAATCTGTCTTAGTCATTCTACTGTAAGACTTTTAGTGTATCATGGTTAAAGAAGAGAGATAATAGCATTGTATGGCTATGCACAAAACAATACTATTTCATTAGTAAGGAAAGTGTTGGAATTAAACTTGCAGGTTTTCTAAATTAACATTTCTAGGAATTATTAAACTTGACTGCAGTGAGGTCTGACCCCTTGCTAGAGCTGTTATACCTCAGGAAATCTTCTTGGCAAGCAAAATCTTTCCTCATGAATGTAGCATGATCTTAATTACAGATAAAAAAAATTAAAAATTAGGGCAGCAGGTTAAGTGAATACTGGAAAAAAAGAACAATGACAGAACAGCAGGAACTGAAAAATATGTTTCCTTATTAGATATTTTCTTTCTCTTTCAGTTTCTGTTCTTTAGTCATCCTGAACCAACCTGCATGTGGCTTGTTCGGCAGATAAGATGATGGGCACTGAAAGAAGAAAATAGAGCTTGCTTTCAGTTGCATAATGGTGTTAAGGTGAGGAAGGGCACTGTGACGCTGCAAGGTTCTCATACATTGGCCACTGAGTAATTTTCCTTTGTAAAATATTATCAACTTAACATAAAGAAAAATCTGAGCCTAGCAGGAAGGATGTAGAAATAGGTCAGGATACATTCTTCTCTCTCTGTCGAAATTAGGAAGGCCATAACTCGTTACACCCCTTCCTTTTTTTTAAGCTGCTTCAGAAACTGGAAGAAAATAAAAACAATTAGATAGATACCCTAGACCATCAGAACTGTTTGCAAAGAAATCCTGAATTAATCTGTGCATCAGGACTAGGCTTGCCCCTGGACCAAATTGCAGAGAGAAGTTTTCCCCAATAGGGCTGCACACTGTAGGGAATGGCAGAGTCATCCAGGCTGGCCTGGACCAGGTCACCTAAAGAATCCCCATGTCCACAACAGGATTAACTTCCAAGTTTCAGTAAATTTCCCAGAACCTTCTCCAGCTGAGTCAGGAAATTCTCCAAGAATGGTGATCCCACATGTCCCCTGGGTAATCTATCCCAGTGCTGAAGCACTGTCATGGTGAATATTTTTTTCTTAAAGTAAAATCAAAATTTCCCTTATTTCAGTTTGTGATGTCTCATTTTTTGTAATGCAACTCTGAGGGGTGTCTGTTTGCCTTCCTTTAACTCGTTAACATTTCCTCATTTGTAATGCTGACCATCTTCTGCTTTCCCTTCGGTGCTCTTCTGGTTTATCAACATCCCTCTCACACTGAAGGCACTGATACAGATGCATTATCAGCAGTGCTAGTGACTGCCCTCTGTCCATAGACTCCCATGAAACTATCTCCTAAGCAAGCCTAGGCAACAACATCAGTTTTATCAGTTATCCTGAATAAACTAGAGCAAGCCCTAGAACAGAACAAATGTTCAGGCATCCCAGCAGTAAGGATCACTGCTACCCAAAGGGATGCTTATTTACTGTTTGTCCATTACTTCAAAATATTTTTAACTCAAATGAGATCAAAATATGAGTTAAAGCAAATAGCCATTTATAAAATGTAAAGCAGACACAGTTTTATAGAGATACATTTATGCAAATAAACATTGGAAACTACCTGAAGGTAGTGTGCAAATGGAGTCAGGTTTATGTCATCTCACAGGGATGTCATAGTGCCAGACCAAAGATGCAGTCCCACATTTGAGCAGCGTTTCCATGAGAAAGCAATTTCCATAAAGGGTTTTCAGTTTCAAAACTCTTCCCTTTTCCTTCTCCCTGCTTTTCCGCACATTTACCTGAAGCCATATGGGAATGACAACCATCCTGGCATATATCATCAACTCCTCCTCTACCTTTGGTTAAACTTACACAGTCATTAAATTGCCTTAATACAGATGTAGCTCACTACTAGTTCAGGTGCACCTGGAGGTATTTTCAATGAGTATTTTCAAACTGAATTCTGAGGTGAAATGGTCTTTTCTAAACCAGACCTATTTACATGGTTCTATCTATCTTAACCAATGTAATGGGAATTACACAGTGAAGCATGGAGGGAATTAATTTTAATATATAATGGACCATGGCAACATAAGCAGGGTAAGGATCTGTCCCAACTACATAAAATTTGACCTTTTACTTAGAAGATGTTGAACATAAAAAATTGAATCCTTAAATAGAGCTCCATCAATTTTGAAGAAAGTGTTTATCAGTCAAGGGAGCAAGATTCATAAACAACTGTGTATGAATTTTTAAAAAAGGAGGGTGGAGGTGCTTCAGTAATTTTTAAACTGTCTCTTTAAATAATATGCTACTTAAGTAAAAATAATTTCTACAATTGCTTCCCTTTCCTAACATGATTTCTTACGCAGACTTTTGAAAATCTGTACACATAAGTTACTTACAATATTGTTTCTTCAACCTCATCAACACTGACTAGCCAGCCATGAGGCTCCAAACAGTTTGGAGCACAGCAGAGAGGAGGAAATCACACTCAGGGACAAGACTAATGCCAGCTGAGCTAATGCCAGACCTGACAGTCTTAAAATTACAATCTCATAAAGAAAAGGTTTCAGACAATAGCAGACAAATAGACGTCACTGGATTATTCAGATTTTGAAGGTATTCAGTGTCAGGAAAGGCAACAACCTATGTGTGGCAAAACTGTAAATAGCCATAAGAAATAATGTATTAAACTTCCCTTATTCTATTTTCTACTTGGTGCAGCCTTTAAGACTGGAATTCTAACAGCTGTGCACCACCCAGTGAGCATAAATACTATATTAAATGCTAAGACAATTGAAATTGATTGGTACTGGACTTTTCTTTAAGCTCCTTACATAGCTCAACTGTGATACTATTCACAGGAGAGCTGAAAGATTGTGGCTTTTTCCATGTTCCCTGGATGGCTTAAAAGAAGAAGGGGAGAGAGAAGGAATAAATAGAAGGAAAAACTCTGCCCCTCACAAAGAGAATCACATACATCATTTTGCATGCAATCTGTAACTAACACCATTGGATACATTATGAATAGTCCCATATGACAAAAGCAAAAAGAAACTTTGTAAAGCATTCAGGCAAATATATTGTTTTAGTACTAAACTGAATCATTTAACATTAACTTCCATATTTTTAAGTAACAATAGCTTGCAAAATGAAGAAATCCCATACCACTCTATGAAGTCCACTGTAAGAATTAACACACAACAAAGAGCAGGTATGTCTGAAGCGCCACTCAAGATTTTTAATCACTAAGACATTTCCAGATATTAATTTTGATAACTTTTCTTGGATCTGAACAGCTTTATTATGTGTAGAAATTGTAAAGTCTAGTTTCTTAAAAATGAAAAAAGACAAAAAGAGAGGTGCTAAATTATGTCACCGTATAAATGTGTCACCTACAGTGAATTAAGCAAAATCTTGGAGTATTGTGACACATTTGTAATGACAATTTGCAGCTGGAAAAATTATCTTCTCTCAATGTTCCTCTCAAAATTTATCCATAAAATATTTGAGCCTTTCTAGCAAATCTAAGATAAATTTTAAAAAACATGAGGGTTTTTGTCAAAACCATGCAGTGCTCAGATTCAAGATGAAAGTGAATGAAACATGGGGATACTGAATGAATACTGCTTTGAGTCTTAAAATGAACCCAACTCCTGCTCATAACATTTTCTATAAGAAATGCAACAGGTAACTGTGCATCCCAGTAAATTTGAGCTAAAAGTGGTGTATAATTCCTACAATTGAAGGCCGCCTATTCTAGAGAAGGAACTATATATCCCTAAATACTTATTGTCCCTTTTTTTTACTATCATATCATTATTTTATAATGGTTACTAAAGTATTATGTAGAAAAGACCAGTATTTCAGTTTCATGGTACCAGACTGGTTTCCAAAGAAGCGTGCAGAATAATTTAAAATACAAAGGAGTTTCAGTATTTTTAGGCTGGATTTTCATCACTCTGCTCTAGTCATCTCTAGTCTGGATACCATCCTGAAACAGCTCTATTACCAGACTTTGGCAATGCTGTTCTTGTGAAATCAAGGGGAACTCCAGGCAACTTTTACAAAGCTAGGAAGAGAAAAGCATATCTAGCAAGAACATCTGTGAATAATAAGATGAGAATACTGTGCTTTACAGTAGGAAGCTCATTTTAGGAAGAGATGGGGGAAAATCTTTAGACTTTTAGCATGCTCTATAAATCTAAATCTTTTAATAGCTCTTATTTATCTAAACAGCCACCCATTCCCAAATTATTTTCAAAACAACATTACATAGCTATTAGTTACTGAAGTTTCAACTTGGTACTTTCAGAAAAAATGAGATATTTTCACGCATAAACAGGAGTCTCCTTCGCTGGAAACATTCAAAACCTGCCTGGATGTGTTCCTGTGTGACCTACTTCAGCTGACCTTGCCCTGGCAGGGGGGTTGGACTTAATGCTCTTTGAGGTCCCTTCCAACACTTAACATTCTGTGATTCTGTGAAATGCCTTCTCTAATTATATTCCTGCATCATGCATAAACTCTGAAGACTAAGGTAAGTGTGCAATGAATACTTAATAAATTGAGTAATTCACCCTCTGAGGTTCAGCATTTGACATATTTCATCAACAGACTGATGTTTTCTTAGTATTTTTGTTGCATGGATTACACATTGATAGTTAAACCCTGAGGAATTGTTGAAAATATTGATTATCTGTACAAATGGCAGAAATGTAATAAATGTTCTGAGCAATCTAATACTTTCCTGACAGAACCTTTCAACACTCTGGACTCCTATGAATTCCTGTGGATCACTTTCCCTATTATTCATTTTGATGAAGGAACATGCACACAGAAAGTCTTTTACTAGACTATAGTAAAACATGAAACCTGCTTTGTCCTTACAGAACATTACACCAGGTAACAGGTTTGTAATCACCTGATGCATGTTCATGTTGTTCACACAACTCCAAAAATTTTTAAAAATGAATTATTATTTTAATTGACATACAACCTGGAAAAAAAGTTTTGTGGTACTGTGGAGGAATTTCTCAAGGAATGTGGACACCCAGCATTTGTGGCCAATCCATGTTTTGAGAATTATGAAGCAGACTGAAACTCAGTCCAGAGAGCAGTAAACAACCTGACCTTGAAGTGTCTCTGAAAGCACAATTAGAGCAACTAGTTTGGCAGATGCAGGTGCAGCTTTAGCAAAAAACAAGATGCCTAGCCAAAACGTAGTTAACTGCAAGAATTTGTTATCTAAAAGAGGCGTGCCCTCTGAACCCTATATAATGCTGTGTAACTATTAATAAAATTGAGTGCTGTGTATCAATCATACTGGTTTTAGTCACAGACTCCGCGTTTTCACGCTTTTCCCAACATGGTACTACAGTTCCACAAATAGAAGTACTACAAATATTAATTCCTAGCAATACATTGAAATTCATAGACATCAAGAACCTCTATTTTGGACAGTAGGGATGTTATCTTGCTTGAAAGGATGTTAATCTGCACAGGTAAGAAATGCATGTTGTCAGATGACAACACAATAGGGACTTTCTCTCTGTTTCTTGGAGCCCATGCATAACATAAGACCTATCAGACTTAGAAAAGAATGTTTCTGGAGAATTATACATATGCAAACCTAAATGCTAAGCAACCACATTGTGGAGCATATGTTAACACGTGGTTTGCTTTGAGTATGAGCTATTTTTATATGTCATCAAATGAATCAAAAACAGCACACAGAACAAACTGTTGATGGCAACCTTGGCTAACATCATGGTACCACTTCAGATGGAGAAGTGAATGTAGGAGCACGTCATTGTTCAGAGATTGCTACAACATGTGTGGCATTTTGTAGGAGAGGTCTGACATTGCAAGGAGACCTTCAGCAATGTGTTTGCCAGTAGTCAAGCTCAGAGAGAAAGCCTTAAACAGCTCACAAATCACATGCTGTTCACAAGCTTGAATGATGTTCTTCCAATCAAGAGATCAAGGTCATTTGCTTATTAAACATATGGTGTACAAAAAAAGGCACACTCTTCCCAACTCCAAGTATGTGAACAGAAGGAACATCAGACCGTAACATTTAAACCATTTAGGAATGCCTTTACATCAACCCTTTCTAAAGCACAGACTACATGCTGAAGCACTGCTTTGCTGCTACACTCTTAAGCAGGTAAAACGACTTCTTTGCTAGGTAACAAGAAAGGTAAATGAAAAAGAAATGGCATGCTCTGACATAGTCTGGAAAAAGGAAGGAGGAAGCCAATTGTGAATTCTCTGAAATCCTGCTAAATATCAAGCTCTTGGTGAAAGATTAATCAGAGAAACACTGGATTTAGAAATATATTCATATATTTAAAGGAAAAAATATTTATAGGAAATTGTTCCTTTTAGCTGAACTCTCTATATATTATAACCTGATTTCAGTAGAGCTTTCAGGCCAAGATTCTCCTCTTTGGACATACACATTTTGACTACATTAACTGAGAAATGGTATAGGATTATTTATGAACTGGCACATGTGCCTAAGAAATTCACTCATATTTTTAAAATCAACGTACCTTTTCATTCAGATCTAGACAGCCCTATCTGAAATCTATTTAATAAAGATTAATTCAGTTCATAGTGTCAGTCAATGTATTATGCTCTTTCTCTTGAACATGCCACTGAAGAAGAAGCTAGAAAGAATTTATTAACTAGATCAGCTGAAGAGATCTCACAAGGCATAAAAAAAAAATCATTACACAAGAGCACCCAAAGGTACCTCAGGTGCTGGCTTCAGCTTAAGTACACACTTTCGTATTCCTGATGTCTCCAGGATCCTTCCTACATTCCCAGATTTTCTTCTGAGGACATATGGGTGTTTGTCAAGCTGTCAACAGATTCCTCCTCATCTCCACTCTGCCTCACTAAACTCTTGCAGGCACCAACATCTGAACACACATACTTTTATTCCTTCCAATTCATACTATTTTTAAGGTTTATATATCAAAGGCATAAGGAGATATTGTGAATTCTGACACTCATTCATCAAATTGTTTCAGTAAGAAAATTTTTAAAAGACAAATGACTGAAGGAGGGAAGAAGAAAGAGGAGCTGGAGGGCATGGGAGGACTAAAAAATTATATTTGGCTAAAATGAAGTAGGCTCAGACTCAGCCAAACTAAAAAAAAAAACAAACCAACAACCAACCAAAGAAGCCAAAAAACATTGCATGGTGGAAAGTTTTGAATTTTCCTTCTTTTGACTGGTATCAGAATACACTTTCTAAAATTTTGTCCATTTTATTTTCAAAAAAATAATCCATCTACATAATCCTTCATTAATTATCCTTTATGACAGTGAATTTTAATTGCTTTGGCTTTCTCCCCTCTCCTTTTTATTTCCTTCCTCTTTTTTTTTTTTTTTTTTTTTTTTTAAGTAAATGCAGCTTTATAAGCCATCTCAGTGGATTCCTTGCCTGCTGTTGTCAAGAATTAAAGTGGTGACCTGCTGTGAATTTAGCTGCTTCAGACCTTCCAGCCCTCTTCTGCTATTGGTTGATACTGTGTATTTTCAGCATTGCAGGCCTGAATGCCAAGCGTGAGGACTCTCTATCATTCATTTACAACGAGGTAAAGATGGAGGATTTCTCATCCAGAAAATGCTGCAGCTGCTCTCAACATCACTTCAAACACCAACAGCAATGACCATGGGGTGGAATGTCAGCTCAAGATGACAAACAGCACGGAAAAGAAACCCTCTAACTACAAATCCCACTGCACTCTTGGCAGCCCTTCTGTGACCCTGCAGTGGTGACACACCAAGCAGTCTGGCCATGGTGCCAACTTCATCTTGCCAAAGTGGCTGGGAAAGAGCTAGAAAAGCAGGCAGGAGGGGGCTGCACAGGGCCCATGCCTGCTGCAACACCAGCACACAGAAAGGTAAAAGTCTGCAAAACATGACCTGAAACATTTTGACCTGTCCCCACTACTACATCAAGAGAATTTATAACTTCATCTTTCCTTTGGCAGCTGTCTCTGCTGACTTCAAATTTGTATCTTCTGTGGCTTATCAGCCCTGCGAATTTGACATTTCATTCAATTTTCTTTCTTTTTTTTTTTCAGTGAACAGGTTTTTCCTTCAGCAATACTGTTTCAAGGCACCAAGAGGTATTTGTGCATTCTGGTTTGTACATGCAAATTATTTTGGAGCAGGGAGGAGGAAGGACAGATGAAAGAAGGGGAAGATAAAAACTTGTTACATTTGGCCAGAATGAGGTGAATTCAGATTCAAATCCTCTTCCACCTCATGGAATCTGAATCCCAACACCGGCTCTTACAAGACTGCCATAACCATCATGGTGCGTGGTTACAGATACATGTATCTACTGGAACAGGGAATGGCAAGAGAAAATTACATTTCCCAAATGAATGCTTTGTCACCAGGCTTTATGATAATTTTCTTTATTGATCTCAGCTTTTGAATTTGAGAAAATGTAACTTTCAAAAGAAGCTGTTAAAAATAAAATTAACGTAAACATATTCTACTGACCAGATCAACAGCTCACAGCCCCGGATAAAGCTTTACCCTTTTTATTGCTTTCCTGCTCAACTCTAATTCTGCCGAACTCAGTCATCAGAAAAGATGATGGACCAAGAGCTTAAAAGCCCTGATAACAGTCTTTCCTACCATAGACCTTATTGGTTTTTACAAAGTAGTTCTTTGAGCTCACCCTGGACAATTTATGCCAGGTTTAACGTAAGTGGTATTTTCTTTACTGTATATCTAGCAGAACACCATGACCTCAAGGGCTTTCTAGTCTTTCTAATTCACAGAAGCAGCTCCAGAAATCTTTAGACTGAAGACTATTAGAATGAGGAAGCTCTTTTTCCAGACAAGCTCAGAATCCCCACAGAATATTGCACACATATGAGATATCCGACTGTATGGGGTCACCACATTTGTCTGTTATTTCTTCAGCAAGTCAATCCCAAGGTGACAAGTGCAACAAATCATTTCAAAAGCAAAGTTAGTCAGGGAAAAAAAAAAAAAAAAAAAAGGTTGAAAAACAGATTCCAGGAAGAGTTTTAGAAACCACAGAAGAAAACAATACTGTCTATAGGCTGTTTAACATGTTCCCTGCTTTCTTGAGCAAGGTGTTTATTATGTGTTTCCCTCCTCAGGTTTAGAACCCATCTAGCAGTGTCTCAGAGTTCAGCTTTGCAAAAGTGGTTTTACTGGTTCGGAAAGTGAGGCATGGAGATGTCCAGTTTAACAGCGATAGTTGGTGACAGAGTTATGAGCACATCAAATGCAACCTGCTTTCCTGTACAGCGTCCTGGCTTAAATTGGTGTCAGTAGAAGAGCTATGAAACAACTAAAAAAATGAGCCTTATGATCCTTGCAATAACCTTCAGTCCATGGGAATGGAAAAACTTGCTGAACCTGTTAGCTGAGCCCTTTGGGGTCCAGTGCCTTAGTGTTGGCACCTCTGTGACACAGTAAGGCTCCTAATGGGAGTCAACACTGCTCGCAGAACTAACACGTTATCAGTGAGAAAAAATTTAACAAGTCTACAAAATATTTCTATGCAAAATAAAAGTAAAAAACTTTTTTTTTTTTTTAAAGTCTATAGAAGGAGCTGATTTATGTGCTCTAAGGGTTATGTTGATATTTTAATTTAGAGTTAAAATGCCTAACTGCAGTTATTAATACTCTAAATACACCTACAGACACAGCCAGGAAATATTTCTTTATATATTTATATATTTGTGAGAGCCCCATAAATCTGGACAACCTTGAATTTAAGCCCCCTCATACATCTTCAGTAAGTAATAACTGCAGCCTCACCATCTTAGCAATAAGACAAGCTGAAAACCCAACTCAGCAGCACAGTAAGTATGTGGAATGTTAGTACATTCAGCCCTGTGCTCCAAGGGGCAGGCTGGAATCAAAAGACTTTATTGAAGTCCATTTAGCAATATCCACACCAGATTGCAATCACAAACCAGATACCCCTGCTACACCCCTACTTGTGCTGTAAAACACACACATCTTCTCTAACATGGGGCAAACTAATCTATCTTAAGTGCAGACCCAAAGGATTAAAATACTTGCATAGTAAACAAATTTACACTAAAATATTCACGCTACAATGGATGAGATATATGGTACAATAAACAATTCCTTTCCTGGGAAGTGTTGCTGCAGTTAACTTTCTTCTAAAGTGCTGTAATCTTAAGGGCACTAAATAATCTGTCTTTTCTGACAGTGGAGCACACTAACAAGGAAAATAACACTGGAATGGTGCTGAAAAACTGAGTGATTTAAATAGTGATTCAATCTGACGAGAACTGTAATGATATAATTTTCACTCCTGGTTGCCTTCTGTGACTGTTTGAGACTGAAATTTCAAAAGGTTAAAAGCTTGCACTTGGCATCAGATCCTCATATCAGACCAAGGCCCCAGCCTGTGTGCTTAGTAGGTGATAAGGGTGCAAAAGATTGGTCTCCCTTACAGACCAAGCTCTATAGATGGTGAGCGGCTGTAGCTACACTGTTTTGCAAGAGCTCGTGGTGCTCTTCACTCCAGTACCATCTCATCAGAGATCTTCCCAGCTCACACAGGGCCTCTCCCATCATTGCTCCATGAAGTTTCTGAGTGAAAGTAGTGTATTAAACTTTTCATCAAATCCTTTAATATTTGTCAGTGTTAAAATAGGGCTGGTGGGGTTTTTGTGGCTGGTTGGTTTGCTGTAGTTTTTTTTCTTGTGGAGTTTTCCCTAAGGCCTCTGAAAACTAATGCTCTTGAAAATAAATTTTGCTTCCTTTCCTAGTGGCATTTTATATAGAAGACTTGGGAACTGAAAAATCATGCATTTGTGTTTGCCTGTCATTGTATCAATAAGAGGCTAAATTTGTTGTCTTCTCTATAAGATAATTTGATGAGTACCTATCTAGCTTTGACTTGCTTTCTTTTAGTATGTTTTTCATAGAATCATAGAATGTCAGGTTGGAAAGGACCTAAAGGATCATCTAGTCCAGTCCTTCTAATATTATGGTTTATGCAAGATGTCTCAGCACCCTATCAATATGAAACTTAAAACTTCCCAGAGAAGAGGAATACACCACTTCCCCTGGGAGACCATTCCAATGCCTGACCACCCTCATAGTGAAAAATTTTCCTCTTGTATTCAATTGGAGTCTCCCCAGAGCAACTTGTGCTCTTACCTCTTGTCTTGTCCATGTGACTCCTTGTAAATAGAGAGCCTCCATCTTCTCTGTAGCCCCCATTTAAATAATGGAACATTGTAATAATATCTCCTCTAAGTCTTCTCAAGGCTCAACAAAACCAGTTTTCTCAGCCTCTCCTCATATGGCAGATGCTCTATATATTAAATGTATTTTTGTATTAAAATTTTATGAATGCAAGAGAAATAAGTTCATGCTTGCTTATCTAGAAGGCCTACAAGAAAGCTGGGGAGTTACTTTTTACAAGGGCATGTAGTGATGGGACAAAGGGGAATGGTTTTAATCTGGAAGATGGTAGATTTAAGTTAAACATTAGGAAGAAGTTCTTTACAGTGAAGGTGGGGAGACGCTGGAATGGGACGCCCAGGGAGGTTGTGGATGTTGCATCTCTGGAAGTGTTTAAGAAGAGATTGGACAAAGCTTGGACAACCTAGTCTAGTGGGAAGTGTCCCTGCCCATGCAGGGGGGTAGAAACTAGATGATCCTTATGGTCCCTTTGAACTTAAACCATTCTATGTTTCTATCTTATTAATGCACATACTAAATCCTAAAGGAATTTTGCCCACTTACACTAAATTATCAAGGCTACTTTTTGCAATGTAACTGACTGATCATGCTGCTCTACGTTGGTTCTAGATTGTATTAAAATTCTTATGCTGACATTAAGTTCCTGTCTTTTAGCACACATTTTCTGTATCAGAAACTTGGCAACTTATATTTAGGAAGTGTTTTGTTTGTGCACTGGCAACTTAGAGTATGTGTCACTCGTTTCAAGGCTGATGTCTTGATTACAGTTTTCAAAACAGTAAAAAAACATATTACAAAGACTATTTCTTTGTGCATATTCCGAGTTCAAGGCCCTGTAGAAGAAAGGAAGTAAAGTTTTTTCAGGCAATTTTTTCATGCTTGCCCAGTTCTGCAGTACAGATTCAGGCAGGCTGATATCACCATTCAACAAAGTGCTTAACCATGTCCATAAATTTTACAGTTCCCAATGGGAACTCAACACATTTAATCCTTGTCCTGTAACCTGAATGTAATTTCACAGTCTTTTTCCTCCAAATCTGTTGAAATTTTACAAATTTAAGGCTAATTTTTCCTAAATATTATTTCTGTTAGTGGTCAAACTCCTCTGCACTCTATTCATATAGTCCAGCAACATGCTAAGGAAGCTTTCTTCATTTATCTTGGTATCTGGTGGGGAGAAGTGACTCTACCAATAAAAAAACATTATAGGAGAGACAGATTTATGAAGTTCTTTTAAAAAACCTGTGACAGGTTGTTAATTACGAGTGAACTGCAATGCCTTTTTACTGCACTGAGTAACACCTATTAAAGCTTCTTCAGAAGTACAATTGTTGCACACATAAACAAACTCTCAGAGTTCAGTAGGTAGGAGGCAACTTAAATATGAGAAGCAGAAAGTAATTTATCATTATCCACACAGTCTCCAACAACATTTTGTCTCTGTGTTGGGACCTTGAGTGAGAACAACAGATATGCTTGGCCCTCTGAGTAAACTCCTCAAAACTCTAAAATCCCCAAGAGGTGTTTGAATTTTTCTCTGTTTCTCATCATCCAAATCTATTTTAATTGGCAATAAATTAAATTAACTTTCCTCAGGTAGAGTCTGTGAGTCTGTCTTTCTTATGATGGCAATTGATAAGTGATGTTCCTGTCTTTATGACAAGCCACAATCTTTCTCATCTTATTTTCTACCCCTGTCCTGCTGAGGAGGGGAAGTGACAGAATGGTTAGGAGGGGAGCTGGCCACCGTGAACCCAACACACTCCTTCAGTGACAAAGAGCTCCCCAAATTGAGGCTACATTTTGCCCTTAGAGGCTGCCACCCAACTCTAGTCTTCACAGAAAAACATAGTATGGGTATGAACACTGCTGTAAAAACAATTCCTTCTGCTGCTCCCAAATAAGATGGAAGTTCTTATAGTTCAGGAACAGGCAGCAGTGAGAGAATTATCCAGATTATGCAGCTACAGCTAATGTTAGGCAAAAGGGCAGTTGCACATAGTGTGTAAATTTAGATACTCCCAATCTAATTCACAGAGAAATAGACTGAATACTCAAAGCTAAGCAATAGTATCTAAAACCTGCAGCATTTAGATATCTAAAGAGGGCTTATAAGAAAGTTGGGGACTAACCTTTTAGTGGGGCCTGTTGCAAAAGAACAAGGGATAGTGGTTTTAAACTAAAAGAGGTCAGATTTAGAATGGATCTAAGGAAGAAAATTTTTACAATGAAGGTGGTGAAACACTGGAACAGAGTGCCTAGAAAGGTCATACATGCCCCATCCCTGGAAATGTTCAGGTCAAGTTAGAAGGGGTCTGAGCAACCTGACCTAATTGAAGATGTTCTTGCTTACTGCAAGGTAATTGGACTGGGTGACTTTTAAAGGTCCCTTCCAACCCAAACTATTATGTGATTCTATAAAATATAGGGATACTGCAAAGAATGTCACTCATGTGGAAATTTTGCCACAAAAGACTTCAGTGGAAAGAACTTACTATACATTTTAAATGGGGGTTCTGTGCCAAAATGACTATACAGTGTTAAGAAAGGGGAAGAAAAAAATGATAAAACAATGATCCAGTAACAGACAGGAAAAAAATGCAGAAGCCAAGCTCTTAATAATGTATTTTTAAGCTGTGTCAAAAATCATTACATCAAACAGGCTATGCATTTTGCCTTTGGGAAACTGAGCAACATTCTTTACTCTAAATCTTTTGGTTGCCCCAATAACCATAGAGCTACTGTACTATTTCAGTTACGTGCCTTGTTTCCTTAAGTTTTCTTGAAAAATATGTAGATGAGGCACAAAAATAAACACTAGTCTTTCAAATATGTTAAGCTGCTAAGGTAAATTCTGCTTCACAGCTTGAAGTGAAGGACATTTCATGGGGGACTTTTCCAAGACCATGTTTTCCAAACCGAAGTGTGGCCCTTGCAGTAAGTCAAGCAAAGGAGGTCACAGGTCTGCATGAATGCACAAGGAACTTCCAACCAAAACATAAAAAATAAAAATACAATTGGTAGAAGCAGAGTCAGGGCTTTCCAATACAAGAGAGACACAGACATACTGGAGTAAGTTCAGCATGGGGCGACAAAGATGATGAATGGACTGGAGCATCTCTCACACAAAGAGAGGCTGAGAGAGTTGAAATTGTTCAGCCTGGAGAAAAGAAGACTCAGAGTGAATCTTATCATTGTGTACAAAGAAAATACCTCATGAAGGAATAATGAAGAAGAACCGAGATTCTTCTTAGTAATACCCAGTGACGATAAAAAAGGCATCAGACATAAAATAAAATACAGGAAAGAATGTTTAAAGCCTGCTCAGATTTCAGTTTAAATTGCCCTAAAAGAGCACTGTTAAAGGAAAAATAGACTCCACAAAGGGCAGTTTTTTTGACTTGTTCTGTTCTCAAGATCTTTCCAGAAATTAATAGCTTTCATTTTAACCCTGTCTACACAACAGAATTTCTCTTTTTGAATTTTGAAGAAATTTCTCTTTTTGAACTAGAAAGCAGTTCTGTGGAAAAAGAACTGTGAGTCCTGGTGGACAACAGGATGGCCACGATCCAACAACCTTGCCATGTTGGTTGCAGTTTTGTTTTATGTCCTCACTAGTTCTGCTCTAAGCCAGTGACCCTTGTGGACATGGGAGATTATGTATGCACCTAGAAACAACACATTCTCCAGGGAATGGAAAGATCAGTAGTTCCTGAAAAAAGACAGCCAAATTAGTAACAGCATTTCATTCATATGAAATAATAATATTATTTCAGTTCATCCAGATTGCATTACTCAGCCTATTGAAACACTGTCTATTCTAAACAGATGTTACACATTTCTTAAGTCTTTTAAAGTGTAAAATTGAGACAAACCTTTATAAAGCTTCAAACTGGATGAATACATGAAATAACAGCCCAACATTCAACCCATCAACTATCAGATTTCCAGCTAGTTGTGAATGCTAGAAAGCAGCACACAAAGGAAGCTTGTTGCTTCCGTGATTTCCTTTTGTCAGGTAGGAACCCTTGCTCAGATCCTTCTTACAGAGGATGATGAAACTAAAAGTGCAGACCTGCAATGGTAATTAAAACTTTTGGGTAGACAGTAAGCATAAAATCTGTCTCATCAAGAGATATGAACTTGACAGAACCTGAAAAGACTGAAAGCTCACCATAATGAGAGCAGACTTCTGGGAAAGGAACAAATAGTTCCTGTAGTTCTGCTGGACAATTAAACCTTGATCCCATACACTGGTGACAGCACATCTCACTGTAAACAAAACTCATTTTCCACTGACATCCAAATTTCAAGGCAGCTTATATAAATATGCAGGGATGAAATAAGAAAAGCCAAGGCCTCCTTGGAATTAAACCTGGCAAGGGATGTCAAGGTCAACAGGAACGGTTTCTCTAAGTATATTGAAAGCAGAAGGAAAAGTAGAGAAAATGTGGGCTCTGCTGTTGAATGAGGCAGGTGCCATGGTGACAGATGATGCAGCTACTGCATGTCATCTTAGTTGCAGCCTTTACTGCTCAGACCAGTCTTTATGAGTCCCAGACTTTGGAGTAACAGAAAAAGTCTGGATGAAGAAAGACATTCCCTTGGTTGAGGAGGATCAAATTAGAGATCAGTTAAATAAACTGGCTATCCACAAGTCCATAGGTCCTGTGTAAGCTCACTCAAAAGTGCTGAGGGAGCTAGCAGAAGTCATTGCTGGGCTACTCTCCATCATCTTTGAAAGGTTCTGGAGAACAGGTGGGGTGCCTGAGGAGTGGAGGAAAATCAATGTCACTCCAGTCTTCAAAACAGGCAAGAAGGAAGACACAGGAAACTACAGGCCAGTCATACTCACTTCCAACCCTGGAAAGATGGAAGTTCTGGGCATCATCTCAAAGCACATGGAGGAAAAGAAAGTTATCATTACTAGTCAACATCGATTCATCACAGGGAAGTCATATCTGACTAATCTAATAGCCTTCTACAATGGCACCACTGGATGTATAAATGAGGGGAGAGCAGAAGATGCTATTTACCTTGATTTCAGCAAGGCTTGTGACACCATCTCCCACAGCATCCTCATAGGCAAGCTTAGGAACCATAGAATCATAGAACTGGCTGGGTTGGAAGGGACCTCAGAGATCATCAGGTCCAACCCTTGACCCACTACCGCTGCGGCTACGAGACTATGGCACTGAGTGCCACATCCAGTCTCTTCTTAAATATCTCCAGGGATGGAGAATCCACTACTTCCCTGGGCAGCCCATTCCAATGCCTAATCACCCTCTCCGTAAAGAAATTCTTTCTAATATCTAACCTAAATTTCCCCTGGCACAACTTAAGTCCATGCCCTCTTGTCTTCCTGAAAATTGCCTGGGAAAAGAGACCAACCCCCCCCCTGGCTCCAGCCTCCTTTCAGGGAGTTGTAGAGAGCGATGAGGTCTCCCCTGAGCCTCCTCTTCTTCAGGCTGAACACCCCCAGCTCCCTCAGCCTCTCCTCATAGGGTCTGTGCTGGAGTCCCTTCACCAGCCTGGTTGCCCTCCTTTGGACCTGCTCCAGGACCTCAATCTCCTTCCTGAACTGAGGGGCCCAGAACTGGACACAGGGCTCAAGGTGCGGCCTCACCAGGGCTGAGTACAGGGGCAGAATCACTTCCCTGGACCTGCTGGCCACGCTGTTCCTGATCCAGGCCAGGATGCCATTGGCCTTCTTGGCCACCTGGGCACACTGCTGGCTCCTGTTCAGCTTCCTGTCAATCCAGACTCCCAGGTCCCTCTCTGCCTGGCTGCTCTCAGCCACTCTGTGCCCAACCTGGAGCTCCCCATGGGGTTGTTGTGGCCAAAGTGCAGGACCCGGCACTTGGCCGTGTTGAACCTCATCCCCTTGGAATCAGCCCAACTCTCCAGCCTGTCCAGGTCCCTCTGCAGAGCCCTCCTGCCTTCCAGCTGTTCCACACTTCCCCCCAGCTTATTGTCATCTGCAAATTTGCTGATGATGGACTCGATCCCTTCATCCAAATCATCAATAAAGATATTAAACAGAACTGGGCCCAACACTGATCCCTGAGGGACACCACTGCTGACCGGCTGCCAATTGGATCAGCACTGTTCAGCACCACTCTCTGAGCCCGACCCTCCAGACAGTTCCTAACCCAGCACAGGGTACTCCTGTCCAAGCTGTGGGCTGACAGCTTCTTCAGGAGAATGCTGTGGGAGACAGTGTCAAAGGCCTTGCTGAAGTCCAGGTAGACCACATCCACAGCCTTCCCCTCATCCACCAGGAGGGTCATCTGATCATAAAAGGAGATCAGGTTGGTCAGGCAGGACCTGCCCTTCCTGAACCCGTGCTGGCTGCGTCTAATCCCTTGTCCATCCTGCAAAGTGTGCGTTAAATGAATGGATAGTTGGGTGGATTGAAAACTTTCTCAAAGATAGAGCTCAGAGGGTTGCATTAGTGGCATAGAGTCCAGTTGGAGGTCTGTAACAAGTGGTGTTCCTCAGGGGTCAGTACTGGGCCCAGCTGTGTTCAGTATGACCTGGGTGAAGGGATAAAGTGTTCCCTCAGCAAGTTTGCTGATGACACAAAACTGGGAGGGGTGGCTGACACACTGGAAGGTTATGCTGCTGGAGAATTGGGCAGAGGGAAACTGAATGAAGTTCAAAAAGGGAAGCTGCACCTAGGAAGGAATAATCTCAGCCACCAGTAAAAGTCAGGGGCTGACCTGCTAGAAAGCACTTCTGTGGAAAAAGAACTGTGAGTCCTGGTGGACAACAGGATGGCCACAATCCAAACAATGTGGCTAAAAAAGGCCATGGGCATTCTGGAGGCCATCAAGAAGAGTGTGGCAAGCAGGTCAAGGGAGCTTATCTTCCCCCTCTGCTCTGCTCAGATGAGGCTCCACCTGAACTACTGTGTCCAGTTCTCGGCTACTGTGTTTAACAAAAGACAGGAAATTGCTAGAGAAGATACAGCAAGGGGTTATGAAGATAGTTCGGGGACTAGAACATATCTCTTATGAGGAAAGACTGAAGGACTTGGGTCTGTTTGACTGGAGAAGGCTGATAGGGGATCTTATCAATGCTTATAAATACTTTAAGAGTGGGTGTGAGAAGGATGGGATAAGTCTTTTCATTGATGCCCAGTGACAGGACAAGAGGTAACAGGCACAAACATGAACACAGGAAGCTCCAGCTAAACACAAGGAGAAACTTCTTTACTTTGAGGATGGCAGAGCATTAGAACAGGCTGCACAGAGAAGCTGTGGATTCTCCATCCCTGGAGACACTGAAAACCCACCTGGATGCCATCCTGTGCAACCTGCTCCAGGTGAACCTGCTCTGGCAGGGGAGTTGGACTAGATGGTCTCCAGAGGTCCTTTCCAACCCCTAACTTTCTGTGATTCTGAGCATAAAAAACCAGAAATTTCTGTGCATATATGTGTGTGTGTGCTTATGCAAGATGTGAAAAAGCAAGGGAAAGATTAAATGACACAGGTGACTGCAGTCAACTCAGTGACAAGTGCAAGCAGGAGTAGACATGTGGCTGCTTACATTACAGTAACAAAGTGGTACATCAGATTTACAGCCACAGTTTTAGGAAGAACAGTAAAGCTAGTGCCCCTGGCTTCCTACACCTAGGAATCCTTCTTGTCCATTTAAACAAGCAACTTTTTTAGAAAAATTAGTAAGATTTCTTTGCACACACACGAGCAACTTTCAGTCATCTCTTTGGTCATCTCATCTGGAGTTGACTAATTCCTGCAATTTCAAACCTGCTTTTATTGCTGAAGGTCCATTATGACAAAGTGGCATACAAAGCTCCAAACCCTGTGAAGGTAACAATTCTTTCTATTAATTTAAGTGGTAGGGTTTTTTTTTTCCTTTCAGCTTTATCTCAGGCACATTTCTGCAGTACAGGGTTAGCTGGGAACAATATGCATTTCCACATTGTCTTATTAATCTGATTTCTTCTGGCTTGGAATGATCAACTGTAAATCTAGTGCTAGAAATTACTATATAGTTAGGACAAAGTGATAATACTGCTAGCTGCTAGTAGAAAATTATTGTGGGGAGTTTCTGTGTGTTCTGACTACCCAGAACAGCAAACGTAACTGTACATGAATAGATGTTTCAATCCTATTGTATTTATTAATATATTTGTTCACAGAAGTATGTTTTATTTAGAGCAGTAATTAAAATGTTAACAACTATGGGGGAAGACGTTTGTTTTTCATAAAGTTTCACCAGAACTGTAAAGCAGCCTTATTTAAATTATTTAGTTGGGTATATCTTATTCAGATACTTGCATACAGTTCAGCACTGCTGGGAAACACCTACCTTAGCAATTCTCCTGAATTCTGAGTGCTTTCTTACCTGACAGCCTTGGGACTGGCACTGCAAGACAAAACACAGGTCTGAAAATACACATCTTGCCCTGTGCATCTCCCCAGACACATAGACCTGAATTCATGATTTTGCATTGTAAGCTATCAAAGCTTCCAAATGGATATTTAGCTAAGCAAAAAGGTTCACACCCACTAAATTAAGTATTTAAACATTTGAGTGCTTGCATATTTTGCTATGTCCTTGTCCTTTGCTTATCAGGTTTTCAAAGAAAACAAATCCCACAAGTGTCCAAATGTCAAGTACCAGAGCATAATTAGGTGGAAAAGCTGAAGTTCCATGGAGGATTACTCATCATCATCATGTTTCTGTGTTCATTTCACTAAGAAAAAGTGATCCTGACAGAGTTATATCTCCAGGATACTCTTCTACAGTCAACCTATGCTACGCAAAAGACTGCATTCTGGTTTGCTCCCTGTCTTACAGTCTGATGTATATGGAGAATTTTAGCTTTGGAAGATTTCAGTCACTACAGATGCATACAAAGTATGTTTTAAAGATCAGTAAGACATAAGGCAATTGAAAACAGCTCTTCAAAAGCAAATCTTAGGGTCTTTGCTGATAAAATTCTGACTTAAAAGATAGGTTCCTGTATGTTTCTCAGTTGGACTTCAGTATAACCTAAGCAGCTTCTGACCTTGCAGAAGCCAAATCACATGTGAATCTTCTCATACAGCATCTATATCTTCCTTTGCACACACTGCTTTTCAGCTCTAAATATTATTATTTAAATTTGGGTCTTGACTCACTCCCTGAACTCAGACTTACACTGCATCCCTTTCTCAGTAATGAGATCTCACAAGATGCCTAAAAATTACACTTGTGTCCCAAAACACCCAAGGAGCCTGAGGAGACCATTCTGCAAAGCTATTTTTTCTAAGATTTTTCAGTTAATACCTGAGCTGTTTTTGACCACCAATGACTTAATGAAGACAGAGACATTTTAGAAGGATTACTAAAACAATAATTTTTGGTTTGCAACGTGATGCTGACAGACAGACATGTAAATGCCATTTCCTTTCTCAGCTTCAGTGCGTGGCTGTTACAGATTCCTGAAAACAAGATTTTCTTGGCTAGGAAATTGTTAGCTCTTTGTGAAAGCCTTGTCTGACTGGGTGATTCTCAAGGCTTGACAGCCTGCTGATTCAGTGCAACATGAAATCTCAATGGAGTCTATAGCATGGCACAGGACAAATCTGCAATCAAAATTGTCTTTACAAAGCAAAATTGAAGTAACAAATTGATACAGCTATATATAGTTTTGTCTCCTAATCTGTCACAAGTTTAGAAATAAAAGTGGATTCCATTTTTTTTTCTTACCGTCAATACAGAATACAGATACAGAATAACACCACTGATAGCAATATGTTGTGTCTAATGGCCCTTGTGCTCTCTCTGGTGCTGCCGTTAGCTCTCTTGGTACTTCATATGCATGCAGACTCCTGAGCACTGATATAGGCCTCCAGGCAATGCTAGCCAACAAAAAAACCCCTAAGCAGTAATACTTCCATAAAGCCTCCTTCCTGCAAGATTATCTTTTCAATAAATGCTTGAATTAATATTTACCTGTGTTACAGATAAAAAAGTCCAGTAATCAGAGGTGCCAAGTCCTTGCAGTCCCACTGAAACTGCAGTGTATTAGGACAAGAGGGAAGAAAAAATAATATCCAAGAGCTCTTGTTACCAGAAGCTCTTGCACACTTTGTACTGCAACAGGGAAATGCCTGAATGAGTTCACTTGACTAGTATTTCATTTCATCTGCTTAACAGTTGTTCACATTTAGAAAAGAAACAGGTCTTTGAGGAATTTCAGGTCCCCGAGGGCAAATGTGTCAGGACAAGGCCAGAGCAGCATCATACCCTGGTGTCAGAGTAGCGTTTTCTCTGCCAGTTCCCATGGGTTCAGAGCGGAGGGAGGATGAGCAGAGCAAACTCCACTGCATTCAGCATCTCTATTCTCAGTGCTCAGGATAAACCCAGCAGAGGCCCAGAGACTGATTCAGCCTGACATCTGAACAAACCCTGATGCAGCAGCTTGGCTGGCTTTCTTTTAGAAGTCACCAGCAGCCATTGAACATCTCTTACCTTTCCAGTGAATAATCACAAACTAAACCTTTCCTTTTGTAGAACTGTAATATTATGATGCAGTTTCCTAGAGCTCTGTTGCAAAGCCACAGTGGTTTTCAAAGTACTTTGTAAGCTTTACTATAAGCTATCTCTCAGCTTTTCCAAGGCAAAGAAAATGACTGTACTCATAATACCTCTGAAAATGTTCCTGCAAAAAGGTAACTTTAAAGCATGTTGCTATTTAAGATTGCTTATTTTTTTCTTCATAAAATTCTTTCCCTCATATAGAGTTCTAAGGAGTTGTCCCAGTAGCAGCTGGAAGCAATCCCCTCTGGGTTTCAAGATGATGGAGAAGATAATGCCATTCACCAATATCCCAATTATACGGCAGCCTGCATAAAGACTTCTGAATTCTATAGACTTCATTGTATTCAGATATGAATTCCCACTTGGTATTCCCCTCTTGCTGACTTTGTGCACAGGCAGAAAATAAGCAGGTCAAGTCAGAAAGCCCAATAGTATCTTAGACGATCCAGCAGCCTGGGTACAATTTCCAGACAGGCACAGGGAGTCCAATATGTCAAACTGAATGCATTACACACTGGCAGAGGTGAGAAACTCCAGACTGTATATTCAGTGATTGTATTTGCTCCATGGACACAATTTAAACTAGTCTGCATTCTGGGTGCACATAGGCTAAAAGCATCGGTGGATGTGTAGAACCAGCCAAGAAATGGCCTCAGATTAACCTTGAGAAGCTACAGTACAAAAGGAATCACAGGTTTCTCATGCTCAAAGACAAAAAGAAAAAGCTCTGTGTACATAATAACAAAGACTGAAAGAAACAGGAGACAGATATCGACAGCCAGAGAAGGCCGAAATGTTCAATACCTTCTACGGTTCTATCTTTGCCAAACACTTTCAGAATTCATAGCAGAATTAGATTGTGCAAGAGCAGAAAAGCAGAGGTAAGAGCATAAATAGAGTAGAGCATTTAAATAAGTCAGATGAATCCAAATCACCAGGACTATGAGACTATATCTCACTATATCACCTTGGAGTGTCCAAGGAACTAGCTAGAGCAGTCTCCAAACCATTAGAGATTATCTTCAAGAACTTGTGGAGAATGGTGAGTTCCCAAAAGGCTGAGGAAAGACAAATAAGTTAATAGTTTTTAAAAGTGCAAAAGAGAAACCTGGGCATTTGTAGACAAGGTAGCATCGAACTGACACCTGGAAAGATACTGGAACAAATTATTAATAATCAGGTTTTAATCTCCTCAAGCATAATAAGATGAAAAGAAACAGACAAATTTACCATGAGCCGAGCACATCAGACCAAACTCTAACAGTATAACTTGCTTTGTGGAGAGTGGAGAAGCTGTAGATTTGATGATTTTGAGTTCTGTAAGGATTTGAGACAGAGCATCATAGCATAGGAGAAAAAGAGAGTGATGAGATTAGTCTAAGATGGATGCATTATCCTTTGTACTCAAAATCATCAACAGTTTGCTATCACTTTGGGAGTGCACCTCAATAAAGGTATGGGTTTTTTTTAATTCTGTTTAATTATCTCAATAAAACTTGCATGATGGAATAGAAAATCCAGATACAAAATCTGTGGGCAACATCAAGCTCGTTGAAAGCACTCTGGATGAAAAGCTTACAGTCAGTAATGATCCTGATCAAATGGAGAAAAGGTTTGGAATCAACAGGGTGAAATTCAATACAGACTGCAAAGTGGATGTAGGAAGGAAGAAAGAATGAAAAAACATATAATGTGCAATAACTGGAAAAGACTCTAACAGACTCTGGGATAAGTGAGAGTAAACAATGTGCTCCAAAAATGGCAAGTGTATTTATGAGATATAGTGACAGAAGCATCTTGAGTACAACAAGGTCAGTCATTATTCCACTCGACTTGTCTCAGTACAGACACAGCCTCACTTAAGTACTTTGTCCTGTTCTCCTTGAGGAAAGAACTAAACAAATTGGAAAGATCCCAAGGAAGGGTAAAAATAATATGAGATTTAAAAACATGACTTATCAAGGTGAAAGGAACTGATAGAAAAGACTAAGGAAGAACCTCTGTAATTTCCTTCTCTATAAAAAATCATTATAAACTTGATGGTTAACTGTTACATTTAACTGTTACATTTACCGGTGTAGTATACAATTAAAAAAAAAACAAACAAAAAACAACCAAACAACCAAAAAAAACCCCAAGCTGGATATGGGGTAGGATTTTGTATTTATAATACAAACTAAGAATTAGAGCAGGCTATAGGTAGAGAGGTTATGGAATATCTACCACAAAAGAGGTTTAAATGTGCATTAAAGAGATACCTGCTAGTGAACATTTAGACACAGGACAGACTAAATGTGCAACTGAGGTCCTTCCACTTCTATGTGGCTGAATCACAGATCCCTATGAAACTTGTACTTGGGATGGGTATGGACTCCACATAATTGCAGACTCAAGTCACTCTGCAAGATCTCCACCAATGTCAGCAAAGAAAAGGATAGTAACAGATCTTATGGAACATAAATTCTATTTCCATTCAGAGTGATGCAAATGTGACATTTGGTTGTTTTCCTCCAAGCTTTTACGAGCGTTAAGTTAGTTTCATTTTTCCACTTACTTATTGGTACAATAAAAGATATTGTTGTTTCTTATAAATTTCTCCACACTAATGTATCTTAATAGCAGTACCCAATCTGAATATCAATCTGTGTCAAATTATTGTGGCCTCCACAGTTTCAAACATTTAAATGATGCAAAATGAAAGCTATGCCTTAGACATAACCAACTGTGCTGCTGTGCTTGATGAAACAATAAGCCCACGTAGACCTTCGTTTGAGTTCCATCCTTTTTATTAAACACACTTGCTACTGAAATTATCATAGTAAATATGCAGTTTTCATCTCACTGTAGATCTTAGAAAAGCAGTCTCATGATACTTCACCAAGTCCCTTTTTACCCACTATTCCTTAATCTGTTCAGAGGACCCAGCCATGTTGTAGTCTTTTGTATGGTGAGATGTACCTAGACAAACATTTCTTGACCCACTTTATAGATTCATTGAACAGTTTGGGTTGGAAGGAGCCTTCAAAGGTCCTCTATTCCATAATACTACCCCAACATCTTAAACTAGATCAGTTTGCTCAGAGCCTTGTCCAACCTGACACTGACATGTTTCCAGAGATGGGGCTTCTACCACCTCTCTTGGCAGCCTGTTCTTCAAATACTCTGAAAATCTGGAAGTTTCTAACCATTTATTTGCCATTCAAGCTTCTTAGACCAACAATATAAGCAGATGCATCTCTTTCTCATGCTGCTGAATCCTCTAAACTGCTGCAACAGGGTATTAGTGGAAATTGTAATCATTATGTCTGGGCAAGCAACTGCTTATGATCGTCTGGCTGGAAACCAATGCTGTATTCATAAGGGCTAGCAGTTAACAATGATATTGTATTAGAAGATAGGCTCAAAGATTGCCATCTTACTCAGCTGCAGTTATGCAAGACCAAGTTTCTCAATTAAAGCTCCGTTAAATCTAGTAGATTCGCCTAATGTCTATCATTTGTACCTACACTAAAACATCCTTTCTCTTGTTTTGTGTTGTTATCCACTCACAGATCATGATGTAAATTCTGCCTTGGAGAGAAAATCACATATGAGCAGCTAAACACAGGATCTGGACCTCTATTTTCAATCTGCTCCAAACCAGATTGTTAATTTGATTGACACTTTGTGAATTTTATTAATTACGCAGTAGTTCCTTTTTTAAATTTTTTCCTGAACTGTGAGCTCCTTTTTTTATTATTTTTCAGATCTTACTATTTTTCCCTATTGCAGAATATTATTGTTATCTGTATTTTCTACTACTGATCTGTTTTCTTTTCAAAGTCATTTCTGATATGTAGCCAACAGCAATGAAACAGCACTTTGGTTAATTTTTGAGTAGAAATGCACAGCTGATGTAATTTAATGTTACTCCATTATTAATCACATAAGCTGCATTGTGGAGATGTTTGAAATTGCCTATCTGATACTATAGAGTTACTTGAATTCTTGGTATCTGGAGAACACTCTTCTTTTTAACATGATGCAATCCTTCATTCCTACCACACTGTTCATTGTAATTAAAGCTGAATCCATCAGCAACAATTCTAATACCACAACACATTTACTTTTAATTCAGATCAGTGTAAGTAGACTGGAGCCACTTTTCACATTTTATCTCACTCTCAGAAAGATGCAGATTTGAAACAAGAGCAGTGTTCTAGTCTACACCTCCTTTCATCCCACACTGTCCTTTACTGAGAGAAAACCAGCTGACTTCTGGGTAAAATCACTTGGAATACATGACAATAGCCAAAGGAAAAAAAAAAAACTCAACCCACAAGACATTGCAATGTATATGCATGTGCCACTAGCACTATATTCAACATTTTGTCTGTGTATACTTCCAGAAAGAAACAAACGAAAAAGGATGGAGGTTTGTTGCCTGGTCTGAGGACAGGGTAGTTCAGCAGTGATAATGTAAAATAATTACAAGTGACCATCTGGTAGAGCACTTGTTTAGATAAATTTAATTGAAGCTGCAGGCAAACGTTAGTACATACTGGGAACGCTCTTTCACTAGACCACACTATCACCTTTGAATTAACAATTTGCACGTCATTTAGTATCTAAAGAAAACATATACCTCCACATGACTGATGCATGTGAGTCTTGCAGATACCAGAAACACAGTTTAAGATATAAAACTGAATTCCTGAAACTCTCTTCTTCCTCTCCCTGAAACATGACTGCAGATGCAGAACCTCACTGCTATGGCTGCCATGCTTCAGAGCAGTTCTTGACTTGAAGGGAAACAGATCCGAGTCTCGCACAGAATCAAATCCTTTCACCTCACTTCCCCCTCACTTCTATATCTGTAAGTCAGGGAAAAATGATGGCTTCATCATGAACATCGTCTCCCTCAAAACCCTAGGGAAGGTGGATTCTTTAGGATTTCTTTTGAGGTGATAACTCGTCCCTCACAGCTTGCTTAACAGTTCACAAGGGAATTGGCAATATCATGAGGAATTAATATGCACATGATCACCCAGCTCTGTGTACACAGGTCACAGATAGGTCATCAGAGGGCAGGAGGCTGCACTGGCACCTCTGCTGCCACCCTGCAGCCACTCCAAACACCAAAGGTCTCTTCACCTGGCATGCCCTCAGTTGGGCAGCCAGATGATGCCTCAGTTAATAGTAACTCACTATTATTTTGCCTTCATCTTTCATAAATATATCAACACTCAGTTTGAACACATTACAGCAACCACTGTTCGAGACAGAGGAGTTACATAATTTCAAAAGCTGAGTATGCAAAAATATCCCCAAAGTTTCCATTTATACAAAAGACAGGCATCAGTTCTCTATATGAAGCTAACATGCTTTCAGAAACAGGTAAGCCCGACAGGAAAAAAATCTGCACCAAAGCCATATAATGTTTGCTTGCAGCATCTCCAGAATGATACACCAAGGAAAGTGCTGACTAACTGATACACATTCACCTCTCATAAATTTTTAACCGGCCCTCCAAGCTTCTATTTAGGCAGAACTGTGCACACACACCCTTTCAACTGTATTTTTTAAAATGTAAACCCTGGAAAGATTTCTAAATATCATCCACTGTCCAACAACAACGTTCAAGCCAACATGCATCAACCTGCCACCACCTGCCAGGGCAAAACTGCAACAGTAAGGTACTGTGCATGTATTAGTAACACACGTCAGCACCCACAGAAAACCATCAGAAATACCTGCACATCTTAAAAGATTCTCAGTAACACCCTCACACTGTGGAAATGGTGCTTTTGACTTCACTACCAAAAATGAGAAGAGTTTAAGAGGATGTAAATTCTTACCACAGGCTACTCTGCTTCTTGAGCAGCATCACATACCCAAGAACAAAAATGAATTACTCCCTCAGTCAACAGTAACAGAGACCTGCATCTCAGCATCTCAGCATCTCAGCATTGAGAGCTAGGCTCTCCACCACCAAGCCTAACACTGGCATAATTGTCCCTGATATATTTCTGATAGATTTGGCAGAGCTTTTTTTTTTTTTTTTTCAGTTAGACTATAGCCACAAAACCAAAACCTCATTTTTTAAACAGGGATTAAACAGATTAGCATCGTGGGATATTTAGTTAAATGAAGCATTCAGGCCTTCAATTTTTCCTTCCAGAGTTGAGAGGGTGAAGTTATGTATTGCAGAGAGAAAAATATCTCCCTAAAAGAATACAAATTAAAAGCCATGCAGACACTCAAGCAGGAGGGCTATTCAAATCTATACTGAGACAGTTTTGGCCACAACAGATATTGACAAAGACTCACACTAAAAATACCAGTCAATATCATTCACACTGAAGTGCAAGAACTTGCAAATACTTATTGAGAATCTTCCTCTCCTATCCTTGATAATTCAATGGTGAGTTATGCAGATATATACCACTGAAGCTACACATCTTAGTGAAAGAGATGTAAGAGGTTTCTTGTAAAACATTTCCAGTTTCCTCTCAGTTTTTTGAGGTCAGACTGCTGCCAGTCAGCTGCTTACAGGATCAGGATGATTTTCCCAAACCCACTTTCTGTGGCCATGGTCAGGAGGATGGGGCTGATGCTGAGTGCATCATGGCAGGCTATGGGCAGGGTGTGGATACTCTGAGGCTGTGACTGTAGTGTGTATAGGAAGCCACCCACCTGGTTCCAAACCATGCTGCTTGCAAAGCACTGCCATCTTCTTGCACAGAAATTTCTACCAAATGTCTTTCCTGGCTAATAAGTGGTAAAGGAATGGTCCTTTTGCCCGTCAAATTTTGTTGTTTTACAAAAACAGTTGTACTGGTCCTTTGTTTTTTTCCTTTTCTGACCCAACAGAGCTGGCAGCTCTGACAGCTTTTGGCACTAAGTGGAGAGAGAGCAGCTGTACCAGGCACAACCTAAACAGCTCCTAACATGGAAAACACAGTTAATGCCTCATCTCTGATTTCATTTTAAAACAGAAATTTAGAGTTTTATCTTCAGTTTGTGCTAAAGGCAACAGCCCCCAAAGACCAGCACAACACAACCTGTAACTCACAGAACCTGTGCACATCACAGCAATGGTATCCATTTTTTGTAGGTTTTTACATTCCTCAACAAAAAAACTAATTTTGAGCTTCTGAAACTAACTGCAGTAAGCAGGAATTTAGCTTTTTGTTTTCAATAACTTTAAAACCATTTTATGCTCCTGTACTAACTTACTCATGTAGGACCCTGTAAGGATTAAGGCTATGCACTGACCTTTACCATATTTCAGAAGGACTCACCTGCTGTCAAAGTGTACTTTTCTCCCATCAACATGGGAAATAAACATCTATGAGTGCTAAAATGAAGCTTTAAAATGATATTGCTAAGAGTTAAAAAACCACCACATTATCCTTGGCACCTCCCTTCAACAGATGCCAAGATGTGAACAGTAAGAGAAAAGATGCCACAAGGGTCAGCCGTGGTGGACCTGATACTTAGGAAGTGAACCGCAACTGCCAGCTTATTCTCTCGATTCTTCCCAAGTCAATTTTGTCAGAGCTGAACATGTTTATCTAGAAAACAAAAACAAACAAACAAAAATCTGCCCTATCCAAAGACCTGGTCAGTCTCTCTGCTGTTCTCCATGGGATTCAGATAATGAAATTCCATAATAGTCAAATAATAGTTTATATTTTAAAGGAAAAAATAATAGGTGATATTTACAAGTTTTATATTGTTTCCATTCTTTTATATTATATTTATAGTATTTCTTTAGATCATGCTCATTATTTTTTATTATATTATATGGGTATATGACTGTGTCTAAAATATGTGAAAGTGCTCATGCCCATGAATAATCTAGGCCTGAGCATACAAAATACTATAAAACCTATTCTTTCTATGAACTGTATAATGCAATCATCTGAGAAAAATATTCTTGTGCAACGACTGTGTGTTGAAGGAATAGAGTTTACAGTCAATAGAAGATCTGATCAAGGCAAAATTTTATCCTAGAGCTTTAAACCTGAAATAGTTTTGTCTGAATTATCAAGTCTATTTTAGGAAAGGATACATAACTATTTCATGTTTAAAGAAACAAGCAAAGTAAATACTTTAGAAGTATTCTTATTACCTACAGTAAACAGCAGAAAAAAGAGAAACAATCTAATTGATCCATTACGTAATTCAATTACTTCCCACAGTCACTCTTTTTTTGAAAGCAATCACATCATGTGTACCAAAGCTTATGGATTGCAAAGCATTCTCCAAAATGGTGAGCTATACCATATGTATATGGTATATCTTGTTTAAGAAACAGAATGACTGTCACTGTTGTCTATATGGGAAAGAAATTAAATGAAATGTTGACACACAAATGTTTTCTCCTGAAATCTACATTTTGTGAACTGTGACATAGTGATATACACAATACCTAGCAAAGGGTTTGTCACATATATCCTGCATTCTTTCTCTATATTATCAATAGGGTATCTTAACAAAAAGAAGCTCTTAATATGTGTATGTCAATGACAGTGCACTAAAGGAGTTGCAGATACATCATTATCGGTGCACATTAAACTTCTGATACTAAGCTCTGGGTAATGAGGACATACATATTTTCTTATGAGGAGTTAAAAAATAATTATCAGACTAAGTAATCCTTTCCTAAGCTATTAAGGAAAATAAGAGTGCAGTATAGCCCCTTACAGAATTTAAAAGCTGTCTGTATTTAATGCTGTTCTCAATAGCAATGCAGGTAGAGAAATCTGTGCAATTCTTTCAGTCAGCTGAAGAGACAACATTTAAAATCTGGCTGCACTGATTCCACATCACAATTTAACTATGCTGCTCCCGAGATATTTTATTCTGTTCTTGAAAGATGTTCATTACCCTCAGCATGCATAAAAAAGTTTTCAGAGGAATCCAGCATTACATTATCTAATTCTTTTTGAAATTCCATTGGAGAGGAATGACAAGGTCTTTAGGTGCACTTTGCTGAGACCAAGAACCAAAATTTTTCATGCATAGCTGCTTATTAAGAATAAGATGCATGAGTAGAACTTATCAAACAAATTCTAGCCGACATTGATGCATCAAACTGGAAATTAAAATTGTGTTTCTACATCAAGCGCACAGTGCTTGAGTATCAAAGGTATCACTTTTGTAATCAACTAATGTAATTACCTATGTATATTATATAATAGTGTAATTGCATATATATATTACATACATGCTTTGTATGCAATGGTGATAACTTGCTGTATTAACATGCTATATTTAGACATGTCATCTTCGTTTACACAGTTCAACTATCTGGACACATTTCTACTATTGCATAATGTTTCATTAAAACAAATGATGAAGGACATTTCAGAGTTCCCTGTAATCATGGAAAAATCACAATCAAGCAGTACATCTAGGATACAACTGAGAAAAATTAAAGAACACAGAGAAAAACAATAGCAGTACAATTTCCACCAGTTTCCATTATTTGATTTTGATCACATATATCAGAGACTGTAAATATCCAGCTTTCACATCCTATTTGTTCATCACACTTTCTGATGACTGAAGTTTAGTATCAGGAGTTTCATGTGCACTTATAGTAATGTGGTAACTGGAAAGAAGGAGAAAAGAATCTCACCTCAGTGAAAAAGCCTTCTGTCACTATTAGATGATGATGTCCATCCTCATGACAGCTCATGACAGCAGAGACCTTCCAGGCTTTGGTTTGCAGTTAAGTTTTCACCTTTTCCCTTTGTCACCTTGGCTCATCACTTTTCCACCAAGCCAGCAAAAACATTGTGATATATAACAGAGAAAGCTTTGTGGTAAAACAAGAATACTCAATAAATCTAGGACACAGTTCTCACAGGTATTATTGACAAACAACAAGGGCTCTGATTTTCAAAAAGACAAGGACAGCTCTTTGGTGAAATAAATGAGAGCACTTTCTGTGTCTGAACTCCTGCTAAATGAATCACACATGCGGATCATCCAGCTGCAGGTCCAAGGTAAAGCCATAGTGGTGAAGAAAGTGGATTGGAATAAAGTCTCCTATGTCTAGAGAATAGAGACGCAGATATATGAGTCCCAGATACTTTTCAAGTATTTCTGCCACCTTCTGCCACTACCTATGATAATCATGTTGAGGAACAAGCCCAACAGAGAAAACTGAGATATTCTTCTTCACATTTCTGGGTACCACTCAGCACCGAATTATGCTTGGAAAGACAGCGGCATGCAATAGGTTCTGGTAGAGGTAACTACAGCACATTCCAGTGTCCTGTGTCCAACTCACTCAGACTGAAAGCAGAATACAGTACAAAACATGTTGAACTGTACTCCCAACAGCTCTAACCCTGCACCTAACTAACATTTCTGAAATAAAAAAAAAACAAAAAACACCCAACACCAAAAAAAAAACCCAAAAAAAAAACCCAAGAAGAAAAGTCAGCATATCTAGATTTTAAAACACAATTGTACCCCTGTTTGACTGACAGGGCAGACAAACCCCTAGGATATTCTCTGCACAAGCCAAAGGAAAACAAAATAAGGGATGGGAAAGGTCAGTGCAGTGGCATGTGTAATACGCATGCATACTAAATGAGTAATATTTGCTCCAAAAAAGACTGCATTGCAGATATTAGCATCCACATGGAAAACCACAGACAGAACTTAGCCCCATACTGTGCATTTTGGGAGAAGAGTCAGTACCTCTCAGAACTGCAGAACAACTGCTTGCAGCAAGCTCAGATGATGGATCTATATATTAGTAGTTACCTGCTGCTGTAGGGTATAACAATTCCACTAAATACGGAGCCATAAATTGACTTTTCTAGTGCTAAGTAGCAGCAATATTTGAGTTACTAATTAATTATTAATTATAATTTTTGTTACCTGTAATGTAACAGGGCTTCCAAATATTTATTTCCCCACAAATAATGCACCATCCTTTTTCCTTTTTTACTCTTAGAACTCCTTCAGTGATTATATGTCTCTTTGTTATGTTAAAAATGTTCTTCTGGTTTGAAATACTTGCCTCTCAAATAGCCATATACTCTTCCTATTATTTTCTTTTGTACAAAGCAATGCAAAAATGAGTACTCATTTTCACTTCAGTGGGAGCTTCTAGCTTCCAACCCCCTCTGTGAGTTTTACTGAAATGTTTCATGTCTGAGCACCTAAAAAGTAGGGCATCCAAAAATCAGTGTCCCCTTTGGAACACACAGCTCATTATTTCATGTTAACTACCTCGCTTTGCAGTCCTCAGTCAAACTCCTCCTCCCAGGTCAGCATCTGCTATCTGTACCACTGGCAGCATTACAGCTCTAACCAAAGGCACAGCTGTGTAGAAAAATGCTTCATTATTTCCTCATTAAACCAGTGCAACAAACAGTACAGAAGGATTTTTTCCAGTGGTCACCTAGTATGAGGCTCACCAAGGGGTGGTGGTAAAGCTCCTTCCACCTCAACATACACAGCTGGAGATCTTCCCCCAGCTATAAATGATGACACTGGCTCACTGGGCTGATCAGTACCACCCAACCTAATAACACCATAGCAACCAAGGCATAAAGGAACCAGCAGAACCTCTACGTCAAAAAAAAATCATACTTAACAGAAGGATT
The DNA here is from genome assembly GCA_023637945.1 of Phaethornis superciliosus. Taxonomy (NCBI): domain Eukaryota; kingdom Metazoa; phylum Chordata; class Aves; order Apodiformes; family Trochilidae; genus Phaethornis; species Phaethornis superciliosus. Next base: position 31,470,868 of record JAJQWJ010000003.1, read on the forward strand.
TGCATAAAAAAGTCCTCATCCACCTTCTTTCCCATTTCTCTGTTATCTTGGAAGTGTAGCTGGCATTAGAGGCACATAAGTTGCCTGGACATGTACTGAGACCTCCACCCATCTCATCCAACTCCACTTTTTCTGCTTTTATTCAGCATTTTATTTCCACCTTCTGCTTCCACACTCTCTTCAACAGTGTGTTTGATGGAAACATAGGTGTCTTCCATCCTATCTTCACAAACAAGGTCCTGGGACTGTTCTTAAGTATCAGGTACTACTATAACATAAACAACATTATGCTGCAAGAGTTGGACCATTTCCTTCACAACTTGCAGATTTACTTTTCATCTAGTCATCTTTCTTAATTGTCTGGTACCAAATTTACTATATACTCATTAATACTCTAGAGTTACAACACAGCTTGTACTAAATTGGAATATATCATCCAGACATATAGCTATGGCCTAGTATCTCCCTGAATCTTATCAGGAAGTAGCTTTCTCTTACACAAATCAAAATGGTAAAAGAAATCCTTTCTTACACTTTCTTATTTCCCCAGGGTGTAAAAACCAAGCCGAATTTAAAGAAGTATTTTGCAGATAGTAATAAAAAAAAAAAAATGCATTTAACAGTGTACACTTGTGATTTCTACCAGTCTTAAAACCTCATGCTCAAACTGGGATAGAGAGGGGTGGCAGACAGGAGGCTATGGGGTCTTCTGATTAAATCACCCAAAAGAGGTTCCTTCCAGGCTCTGGAACATGCACTGTGAAATGCTAAACTTGTCATGTGGTAGCAATATCTCCTTAGTTCTACCGTCTTGCAAAGGTATTTTGTTTAATGCATGTGAAATGATGTGACAACTATAACTATCACAGAAAAGCCAACTAAAAAAAAAAAAATAAAGTATTTCATAATCTCTAACTATTTAAAGTATCTCAGTGCATTTACTCAGACTTTACTAAGACATTACATCTGCTATTAATATAGAATAATTCTCTTCCCATATTTTCATGCGTTTCACTTCTCATCTGTACAGAATTTCAATGCTACTGGCAAATACGCCCAAGAAAGAGATTCAAAATTAGCTCCTGGGACTTTACCTGCCCTTTCTGAGGTTGAGCATGGCAGCTTTTGAAATAACAACAAAATTCTTGGTGAACAGACTGTAGTGCATTAGCAAATGCAAAAGAGGTTCAAAATCCATCATCACAACTGTTTGAGAAGCAATTTGAAACAAATCTAACACACACAAGGTTAGAGTCTGGAAACAAGAGTCCTCTTGGTACTATTAATACTGCTTAGTTCTCATTACTGAGATCTGATACTGCTTGTGATCCAGATGTTACTGTCAATACTATAAGACCTAGAGTCACTTTCACCCTGTTACTGTGGCATAAATTCATGTCTTCAACTTTTCATTTACCTGAAGGGAGAAGTATTGTGTTAATTTCATTTTTGTTCATCTTGTTAATATCTTGTTTTGCTTTGCTGTTAACTATATTCTGCTCCCAGTTCTGTCCTCATTTAATTCCTACACTCAATGTATTTCTAGCAAAAAAATTTAAATTCAGTACTTACGTTTCTCATAAATAAAGGGGAAGGTAAAAAACATCATAATGGTGAAGAAAAAATATGCCACAGATTTTGAGTACTTTTTTGCATTTATTCTCTATCTTTGATTAACAGGAAAAATCCTGGTAAAAGCTCTTTACAGCCAGTCTCATACACTAACAACTAATAATCACACAGGTGTTGTTTTAGACTGTGAAAATGTATTGGCAATGAAAAATGTATTGTTTGACCTTCAGTTTCTGCAACTCTTTTGCGATGAGCAAGAAAACAGTTCTAAGACCTAGAAGTCTTTATATGGAAACCATACAAGGAAAAAAAAATATACAAAAGATGCCTTCTAACCCTGTCTTTTCAGAGACAGCACTTTTGCCTTTGCAGCAGGCAACTTCCCTTTCTTGATCTTTCCATCACGTCTAGCTGAGATTTATCATCTCTGCTACTGTCATAGGTTTGTTTATGCCAGCCTTTCATGCCAAGTGTCACAAATAACTCTCAAGAACAACTTGTGAATTTGTTAAATAATGAAGTAAGAATGCCTGTAGTTGCAAACCTCTACAAAACTGTGAAGGCTGAGAGAGAGTGGTGAGAAACTCCTGCTAAACATAATCATTTGAGCCAGCAGCAACCAGGACTCCCAAGTGCCTGCCCCGGGCAGCCCTGCCATGCTGAGTGTTCCTGCTTCTGGGGCCATTTGGGGACTGGCTTGAATCTACCAAAGGCCATGCTTGTAGTTCAGTCAGCCACAAAAAACAGCCTGTTGGATTCTGAATTCAGACAGTCCTACTTGGCAGCATCAACTTGTGGAAAAAGGGGCTACACCTGTACTATTAAATTAAAAGTATCTAAAGAAGTTTCCTGGCAGGAGAACACAACTGCCACAACCATGACATTGTCAAAAGTGTCCTTGGAAAAATATTGGCCCACTCTAATTAACATTTCTTCCAACATTTATGAGACATGACTGAACGCTTAGCATGTGCCTGATGTGGTTTGGATGTGGCTCTCCAAAGCCAAAGGTAGGACAATTTAGTGGCAGAGACATCGACTGCTCTGCTCCCGGTGGACTGACGCGGCATCTCCCTTGCCAAATAGCATGGGCCCCCAGAGCAGATCTGTAGAGCAAAACAGATCTGCTGGGGAGCCAATGTCTACACTTACATGGGTCCTGCATTTCACAAGCTCTTTTTCGCTTCTGTTGACTAAGTGTTCATTGCAACTGGAGCACATCAGTTGCCTTTCTGTGTATACATTTTACCATTTAGTTTCATCTGAAAGGAATTAACCTCGTGCACTCCAAGCCAGCTCTGCTTTGTTACCAAACCATATATAGTGTTAATGGAGGCACTTCAAAATATACAAAAAGTATTCTCTCACAAAAACAGGAGTGTTTCTCTCCTTTATTGGCAGTTGTGTACATGTTTGTTCTAGTGCTTAGTGATATTTTTCATCCATGTAGTCTCCTGACTGCACTTGATGTATTTAATGCAGTCAATTGCATACCATAAAATGCATTTACAGGTAAGTTCCTGTTGTGATGGTGGTAGAGATGTGTTTGTGTCTTTTGCATCTTAGACAATGGAAATCTTAAACTCCACTTTGTGTTTGTTGGTTGATGGCTTTCAGTGATTAATCTGGAACTGTTTGAAGACTTAGAGCAGATAGTCTGAGGAAAAGATAAAATCATAATCCTTTTCTATTGTATGCAGTAACTGATTCTTCACATATTTCAGTATCACATGGAATGAGCTAAGATTTGTATAACTTCCTGGTGTGTCATTCAAAGGGTCAATCTATTTTGATAGAGAAATTACTTAAGGAGTTAAGATTTGTCTTCAACTACACTACACTTTATGTTTATTGTGTGTGCAGTGTTGTCTGAGGATGTGGTGGCCTTTTGACAAAAGAGGAAAGATGTATGTTTTGGAGAGCTGCTGTTTTTTAAACTGATTTTTCTATAGATAGCTTTATGTCATTTTTGATGGGATTACAAAATCTAGTTTTGGAGAATGCAAATGAAATATTTGCTATATAAATAGTCAATATATTTGAGTGTTTTTATATCATATCTCCTCTTTTATTTCCATTTGAATGATGAGGAATTTGAGAAGAACACTTCTGACATATATATTATGTATATAAGCAAAATATTAATTTTATCTCTCCACATTACAGTTACATCTAGGCATACAGAGCTTCATGCTCATGTATACCTTCCTAATGTGAAAAATGTGAAAAACTCACCTTCCACATAGAGAAACTGAAATTTCTTACATTTGACAATCATTGAAAGGAATACAAATTAGGTTCATATGTTTTGTATTACATCTATTTTCTCAGTCATGACTACGAAAAGAGGAATCCTTATAACAAATAATCTGGAATTTGAGTCAAAATAATAATGTCCATGCAGACACAGATGACATGATTACAGTAAAAAGCAAAAAGGGTCACGTCATAAATCAATTACATTTAAAAAAAAAGGGAGAATAGTGAAGAACTTAACATCTCAGATTTACATTTCAAGGGGATTTCTATTACCCCCTTTAAGCTTAACCTTCAAGAGTTTGGTTCACATCTCCTTTTGACTAGTTTGCTTTGCATGACTTCAGTGATGTTATCAATACACATTAAGAAGACACTTGTGCCCAACATTTTTAAAACTGTGGGTATAATCTGTGGTACAATCAAATCAACACATACAGCCAAAACAGGCATTCCTTAGCATTGAAATCTTTAGACTTTAACAGTATCCAAAGATCACAGACAATATCCTAAGGCCCAGAGAATGGTCATCTATGGCTACACATTGTATAAAATCTGAAACAGCCAGGTCTTCCACCTCTGTTTTAAAGGTGAGAATTATTATTTCTGAGTGTTTAAAAAATCAGTGTAATACAATGATGAATGCGGGTACAATTTTACTTTACCTTGTGAATTTAACTGAAACAAGTTTCCTGTTAGGAACCCAAGAATATAACACAAAGAAATTAATTAGGAGGTAAAATAATACAGCAATTTGTAGTGGTTTCTCATTCCACATTCTAATGCCAAAAGATGTGTGTGTGTCCTGATTTGGCAAAACTGCATGAACAGGCAAGCTACGGCAGAATTGCTTGAAAATGCTGCTGAAACTGATATTACACTTTTTGTCAGTTACCTGGTTGTGACTTTGTTTTTTCTATAACCTGCAATACAAATACAAATAAGATAAGTACTTTTTTATACATTTTCCTTAGATTCATTTATTCAGCTTCTCTTTCCAGAAAGTTTTTTATTATGAACATGAATGAAGAGAACTTAAAAACAGAATATATTTTATTAGATATTTTTCACTGCTATTATGCCCAAAAGAAAATATTCTATTCCTTCTGCTACCTTCTGCCCATTCTTAATAGGGGATGTACAAAAATTCTGTATGACTGTGAATGTACTGAGTTAAGATGAGCATTTCAGACCTCTCCAAGAGAAAAGGCTTCAGGAGCCACTGGGCAACTGAATTGCTCACATTTGTGAGTTAAGCTTTTCAGTCAACCCTTTCAATATAAACTTGATAGGATTTTTTTTACAAATGTTACCACTCATCAAACAAGATATTTTCAGCAAAAGGTACTTTACCAGTTATAACTGCCACCCACTAAGATAATAAAGGCTCTGGTTACAGATTGTTGGGTTTTTTGGTTTGTTTTAAAGAGCAGCACGTTTCAGCTAAGATTTAGAATTAAACAGCTTGTCTTTTGGATTTGTGCTTGGAGCAAACAGCATGTATTCCCATACCTACCTTTGGCACCATTCACATTTGCTCCTGAGCTCAGTTCCAAAGTTATGAAGTTTAAAAATAGTATAAATAAGTGCTCATAGATATTTTTTTCTTTATTGTTTTCTTACATCTTATCCCCAATTCCAGTGTAAACTCAAAAAATATTTTATGGCTTTTTAAGGCCTTGGCACACAGTCAAATACAGCTTCTGCCAACTTTAACCAGTGCTACTGTTTCAAGTATCTAAGATATTTTGCAGTACCACAGACAGGTGTTCTTAAATAAAGTCTGATTTTCACAGGATGGTTAATAGTAAAATCAAAACACCTGCCACTGTGTAAGGCCAGCTGCTCAAAAATCAACTGAAGCACATGCCTAAACCAGGTCAAAGCCCGAGCAAGTTCCCTAAGCAAAAGCTAATGAAGTTTCCCTTCATTACAAAAAAAGCCCAAGTCCACAAAACACACAGTTCGTGTGCTGCTGCAATGGGTCCTCAGCCTCCTAGAGAAGAGATTCTTGCGAAACCAAGTCTTACGGGTGTTTTCTCAAGCTTGAGCAGTCATGATATAAACCTTTCTCCACTCCTCTTTTCTTTTTGGTACCTTTGAAGTCATAGAAGTTTCAACAGCTGCCAAAGTACATCAGGCAAATTAGAACTCACAGCTGAGCTGTGGTCCACTCCTTAATTTACATCCAGAGTCTGATGAGAAAGCAGTACAAAGAGGTAACTATGATGAATCTATCTACTCACAAAGATTAATTGGGTCTATTTGCTGCTTCTGCTACTATTATTTAAAGAATCAACAATTTAATTGTCATTAATCTCTTGCAGAAAAGAATGATTTACACTACTATGAGAATTCACCCACCTCCCTCAAGAAAACTGCTGAAGATAAAATTACAAATGTATAGGTAATTTATTTGCTCAGCCATGTGTATCAAAACAAAATATGTTTCTCGGCACATTGTGACCAACTAGCTGCTCAGCAATATTTTAAGACCACATAATATCAAAATTAAATATGTTTTTATAACTGCAGTTGTCAGAATTATAGATTGGTCTATTTTCTTTGCACAAAACTGGTGAATTTGAGTGAGATGGTAAAGGTAAAGGGTTACATTTACCTTGGGAATTAATCAAGAGCCTACAGGGAATACGCATGTTGAATTCCTTTTTGCTAAAATAATAGTGAATATGGAAGAATTCTGTGTTTTAAAAATTAATAATCCTTTAAGGAATAGATGCAGACACACAGTTTAAACTATGAGAATCAGAGCAGTCACAACAACCTCCACGTAAAGCAAAACACACTCTAAGCTCATGGAAGCACAGGACAGGGGAAAAAACACTCAGCCAGGTTTTACCTAGCAAGAAGATGTTCTTTAAAAATGATACACAATATGAATAAAACCCTATATTCTCAGCTATAACTGGTTCCACGTGGAAATTAGAAAGTCACTGAAGTATCATCTGCATTTCTTTTTCCATTAATCATCATTCATAGGAATAAGTGTCTGTGCAAACAGTTTGAATGGGGTCAGATAATATCCCAGAAAGATGAATTAGGCAAATATATTCCCTTAATTCTCAGCAAAATCTGTGGGCTTGGGACTTTCACTATACCTGGAATATCTGCATCCTCCGTTATTTTTTAAAACAAGTGAACAATAAACCCCAAGTGAAATTTGGTATAAAGATGCCTTTACTACATCTGAATAAAGAGGATCATCCCATTGCAGGTGTGAAAGGCTGCAAGGTGTGATGTGTGGTGACAGATGAATCCACTAGAAAAAGAAAGCTAACCATAATGAACTAAACCAGATGCAATATATGTAAATTAACCTAAATCATGTTGGTTTGCAATTGTGTTTATTTTTCTCTTCCATATAAATAACCTCTCCTAGGTACAGTTAGTTGTCCTAATTTCTTTCAATAAAAATTTTTGCTTTAACGCAGAACTGGAGTCAGGCATGCCACTTCTCTCTGATCAGAAACAGTGAGGCAAGGAAGAACTAATCTCAACTGAAAGTTTACCAGTTTATTTTGTGTGACAGATAATGTATCTCTACAGCCTCCCGTGAGAACTCATAGGGAGGAGGTTTAGCAGGCTATCAACACACTTTGTAACCCCTATCACATCACATTTATCATCAGCTTACATTAAAAAGGCCACCTGTCCTTGCCTGTTTGTTCTCTACAATGAAAAACATTCCTTAATATTGCAGTTGTTCAATTTATCTCTGTATTTGTTACAAGATTTTGTACATTAACATCTACTCATACTGCAAACACTAAATCTACATCTCTTCCTGTTGGAGTCTATGACTCTGTTCTCAGGTATGGGGAAAATGAACTTACTAAAATGTCACAAATACCACAGTCCTGTGCTCCACCTTCACTCACTTAAAGACCAAAAAAAATATTGTCTTGAAGTCTAAAAGTCTTAAAGTTCTACTTCCCAGTCTGGAGCTAATGGTAATACGTCATAAATGTAACAGAAAAACCTGTGCTGGTGAAAATTCTGTCTCAGTTTTGTACACCAAAGCAGCCTGGATAAGTATCTGAGTTTTTAGGTGTTTATCTGATTCTGAACTTTTTCAGACATTAAAAGGAGGAGGACACTAGGTCTCAGATCTCTACCATTCTGCCCTATGTCCAGCCTGACTAATGAGATGCTATAAGACTTCCGCATCTCTAGAAATGTAGGATGACAGCAATCTAAAATAAGAAAAAATCTAAAACCAACAGAAAATACAGGCATTCTCTTCCATACCATTCTCCAGCCACCACAGGCAACCTCATCCTGATAGCCACAAATGGTCCTTGTTACTTAAGATTCATTCACCACAGCCATTCCTGGGTTTTCACTTTATTTACACTATAGGATATACAGAAAAAAGGAAGCAGTGAAATTATGATGCAAACTAAAGGTTAAAACAACAAGAGATGGATGAAGAAGACATGCAAGGAAAGGGATCAAAGGATGTTTTGTGTGTGTGATAACCTGGAACAGATCCTACAGCTTCCAGCAGTTAATTATAGGTTTTATTTTGGCATGATTTAACAGCTATTTGAGAAGCTTGTATCAGCAGATTCAGTTATTGTGGCTTTCAATAATTTTAGCACATAGAGAACTAGAGAGGGATGCTAATTTTTTTGTGTAAAAGCTGGCTTCTGTTGTTTGTTAACAAGTATGATCTAGCAGCAATTTTCCAAGATATGTAGTGGTAATGGTAAATAGTATTATTGCTCATGTAAATATTTGAAAAATTTACAAAGGAGACTTATTCTTTGCTGTGGCAGTACTAACAGTTCATCAGTTAAAAGGGAGCTCTATAAAGCCTGCTGCCTTTATATATATGTTACTAGATGGGTATTTACAATAACTTGCAAATAAAATTCAGTTCAAACTATGTAAGATGCCTTCCCCTCACTTTTCATGGTTACAATATGAGACACTCCAGAAAGGAGGCAGAATGAATATTAAATGTACAATATAGGAAAAACAACAGAATACTTACAGAAATATGGTCATTTCTATGAAAGACACTTTTTTGTGTGCTTTAGCACTTTTCCTTCATATTTCACATGACAACAGAGGTAAGAAAACCAGTATTTGAGTATTTAAATAAGCTAAAAAGACATAATAGTCTTTACAATAAAATCCCAAATTCAGTCCTCTCTGATTTGAGATGGTTAATGTACCCCACTAGAAACATAAACTACATAAGGAAAATTGATTCTTCACATTAAAAATGGGGGAGGAGGTTGTTTTCTTTTGTTGTGGTGTTTAGGGCTTTTTTAGTGTTTTTGTTTTATTTCAGAGTGTGGGATTTTTCAGTGCAAGGAAACACATAAAAAATGTTTCTCACTGTTTGATTTTTCTTGAGTTAACCAGGAGCTATGCATTCCCTTCTCCCATGATAATGACCACATTAAGTTCTGTTTCTGCATGCAGAATAATTTTAAATTTAATTGATCCAATCTAATAAATCTTAGCCCTTATTTGGATTTCTTTTTCAGATAAATAAATTCAGAAATTCATATAAATATTTGAGATATTGTTTTACCCCAAATCATCAAATAGATGATATAAGATTTATACTTGATTCATCTTCTTCCAGCATGAATGGAACTACTTTGGATCCTATTTCAGGGGTAGGACTTCATCCCTAGATATAACAGGCTCAAATGTAAAATAAGATAGTGATACATCTAATTTTTGCCTCTAGGCTCCCTTGTCTGAAAGTAACTATATTGTCCTCATCCTGCTCAAGTTCCTGTTCTGATAGACCAGAGGACAGGGGACAATGTTTAACAGACAAGTTTTCTTTACTTCAAAAAGAGAAAAGAAGATAATGCAATAGGTGAAAAAGGAAGGGGAAAAAAAAAAAACGAATCCCCCAAAAAACTAACTAGAGAACTCCTGCTGCTGCTATCATGGGCAAAGGCTCTGGCCAGAGAGAGACCCTGGCACTACTGTGGTAGTGCCCCCCCAAAAAGCAGCATACTGGAATAAAAGCTGGATAATAAGCATATGACAGGATGTATATCAACGTAAGAGTTTAAAAATTTGTAAATGAAATAACAGATGGAAATGTACTGTCCACCGCCATTAAAAACTGGTGGTAAGGGCATGTTCCTAATACAAAGTCTAATTTCAGCAGACAGCTGCCAAGGCCAGAGGTGTGACAGCTGTTTATATCAACTCAGGGCCTATTTTATTCTCCTGAAGATGAACACAGCCCTGCTTTTATTTAGAACAAAACACTCATGATGAGATATAGCAGGGCAAATGCTCACTGAGTGTAAATAAACATAGCTCCAAAAAAGCTCTGTGTGTCTGCTAAGGACTTGGTCCTGCATGTAAATGATTTTCTTTCATGACACTATACAAATCTATTGCTTTTGAGTGACGGAATCAATCTTTAATCAAAAATGAGAGTACTAAAATGAATTTAAATTGAAACTATAGTAATTTCTCATCTATTGCTCTAGTGACAACCAAAAATTCAGAGGGTCTGAAACACGAGCGGCAGTTTTTCTTTTGCATTGCCATAAACAAGCATTAAATTAATGTTTTTCTCATTATTTCCTTGAGAAAACTCATAAGATTTGAAGGAATCATAAAATGTATATCCTCATCATTTAGTGTTAAACTAAATCCCTCAATGACCAGCCCCTGCCTCAGAGCAATGCCACTGAGACTGGGGTCTGTAAAACCCTATTTGCAGTTCAGATGAACCATTCCATGCAACACAGCAACAAGAAAACAACATACAACTACAGTCCCTGCCAGGAGGTATGTACTCTACAAACCCTTGAAAAATGTAAAAAAATTGTGGGTAACAAAGATCCCAAAGAACCAGGGGTGGGTGGAGGGGAGCTGACCCTGGCATTCTGCTCTTCCTACTTTTTCCAGAAGCTGCGTGGATGGGGGAAGGCAGGAACAGACGTTTGACACATTCAGTGTTAGAAAGGAGCTGTGCACACTATCAGCAGTGTTTAATTTTTTTTGTTTGCTTGTTTTATGCATCTTTAGAATTTCCAGCCAGTCCAAAATATAACTTCTAGGGCAGAAAATATTTTTTTTACTTGTCTAATGAGTTCCTCAGGTTTACTTTATGCTAAGACTCTCATTTTGAAATTGACAATTTTTCATTAAGGCAGACGCTGTCCTCATGTGGACTAATACCATGACTTATTTGTAGCCAGGTTAGACTATAATTTTGCACACTGCTAAGAAAGTTGACAGGGTTCACCTCTGACATGAGCTAAGAGGGAATGAGGGGCTCATTCTTGCATCAACACTGCTTTTTTAAGCTATGGTGAACTTGGATTTCTCTTTGGAGACCTTGGGCATTCAGCACCCGTTTTTGCTGAAAAATAAACCAAATTGAACCAGGCCACAGGCCCTATATTGCCAGAGACCATAAAGTACAGTCCTTTCCCACATATGACTGCATAAGCATTGTCTCTCCTAGAAGCCCATCCATTGTCTGATTCAGCAGCCCACATTTTCACCAGGTAAAACCTTTCCAGTTGAAGTCAGTTGAAAACAATGTTGAAAAACAGGATTATTTGAAGCCAAAGCGGAGTGGCCGGTGCTTACTAGTAATTATCAGTGATCGGGATAAAATAAATATTAGTTTACCACTAATACGAATATAAAGCTACTGAAATAGCAAAACACAAGCATTTTGCAAAATGTATGTCCCAGCCAAACACCATGTACAGCATCATATATTCACGGGTACATGAGCAACCTGACCATCAAGGGGGCTGAGAAGCAGTTGCGGACAGAACTACATAATACACAGTATTAATCTGGTAATTTTTTTTAAATGGAAAATTTGGCAGTCTTCTAAATAATCCTATCTATGTGAACTCTAATTCCCTGACAATATATAGAGATACATAAAAATACTTATTCACCTACAACATGTAAGAAAGCCAGGATTTTAAGAATCACACTTTTGTTTCTGGCTCCAGCCAGCCTGTTTATTTTACATGTCATGCTGTGTGTTTCACATGATGGACTTTTAAATTCACTAAGTTTTCCTAAGATCATATTACCACCACTGTAGGGGAAAGGAGACATTATAGCTAGTGGTGCAACCTGCAGCCTGAAGCTATTCTTCTGAGAATAGAGCTAATCTCAAGTGTGCAAATTAGTATCAGTAGGAAACAGAAGTAAATGGCTACCCATCAACAGGGAATGAATGGCATCATTCTTTACTCATCTTTATTTTTCCTTCTCAAGTTATTTGAGAGATGGCTATAAAAAAATCAGTTAGTAACAAAGTGTATAAAGGGCATATTAGCCCCTAACATTACCATTAAGCATGCACCTGTGCTACCCATTGACAAATTAAGTACTCTCTGAAACCTAAAACCCCATGAGGCACAACAGCAGCATTCAAAATCTGTTCCCAATGGGTTAAAGAAAAACACAAAAGGGTTAGAAGCATATTAAAAGAATTGAGAAAATGCGAAGCACATCACACCTGAGGCTGCAGATACCAGTATTCCCCCAGGCATGGCTGCCCAAAAGTCCTCCCACCTTTTGGTTGATGCCCTTTCCTCTGTGGGAGAAGAAGTGGAGTCAGAGTCTACAGCACCACTGGAGTGACTGCCCAGCAGATCCCTCCATGACCTACTCCTGTCAGGAGGAGCTATGTTAACTGCTTGAATTGCTTATTTTGACTGTAATGAGACTGGAAGTTCTCCTACGCCTAACCAAATGGGTGTATCTATAGCTCAGCAAACCCCGGGACAGTAGCAGGGATAACTGTAAACCTGCTGGCAGCCTGTCTGAGCCCAGAGAAAGTGCTCACATTGGCCATAGAGAGGGCGTGCTTAAATTTCTACCTAAGAGCCATTAGCAGGATGACTTGAAACAAACTGCTGACTCCCAATATAGTTCTGGGGGACAAAAAACATCATCTCTTTGTGAACAATTTTTCCTTGGCAGAGGATGGGAATGACTCCTGTGTTGCCACAGGTGATCACTAAAGAACAAGGCTGCAGGACAGAACGTTTCACGCTGCCCCTGCCTGTGCTCTTCTCCTGTAGATAAGCCAAAGGCTCCAAGCTACAGGCTTGAAAAGCCAGGACTGATGTACTTGCTAAACAAGCAAATATGCTGGCAGCAGAACAGCTCTAACAGTACCTCTGAGAGCTCTGCTACTTGATACAACCCCCATAGCGTCAGTAATGGAGCTATTGCTGAAGTGAACAAAAATAAGTGTAAATCAAGCAACATGGGAATATACATGCCATATCAGTTTGCAAGATAAATCCTTTTTTTTTTAATTTTTTTTATTTTTTTTCTGAAAATTATCTGTTGAAAACCCTGCAAGAAAAAAATCTTATTGTCAAAACATTTGTTTCTTCTTGAATGTCCAGTACTTAGCTCAGTTTACTGGTGTGGCTTGTTGAGCAGAGATCTGACCTTCCTGTTCTGGAGGGAGCTCTGGTCCATATGAGCTCTCCAAGTCTCATCCTTCAGAGAACAAAAGAAAGGCACATTGCCTACTTCAGACATGCCTTTTGTTAACACACACGAAAGCTAGGGAATAAGAAATCACTGTACATTTGTTACATTTTTTTAATTGCCGTATAAATGTAGCCCATTGACCAAAAACTTCTACACTTCAAGTAGGGGAAAAAATGGTTACTAGAAGGAATTACTAACAGGCACATAATAGATTATACATGACCCTTTGGTAGAGGCATGCATTGTATGTCAGTGGAGATGGTTAAAAGCAGCTCCCTCTAAAACAAATGTTCCCTTCTGTTTTCTAAATTAGTGTCACAAACTAGCATTTTATATTTTCAGAAAAGATAAACATCTCAACACGTACCACAGAGGCTATAATTGGATTGAGTACCTGTATTTCCTTCCAACACAAGGCTAATACCAAGCATTCCTTTCCCATTAAATTTCTTCAAGTATTATCTTCTTTTTTTATTTAGTTGTTATTAAACTGGCTTCCTCAGTTATCTATGTATTGCTATGTATCTCTGTATGGTCAATCATTAAGCATCCAGCTTGTCCCCATCTGCTCTCTACAAGGACAGATTTTCTGTACTGTAGGAAAAGGGAACTCTAACATTAAATTCATGGTGAACTGCTTTAATTCAGATGTAAAAATTAATAGGGCAACAAGCACAATAAACAATGAGCAAGCAACAGCCCAGAAAACCCAAAGTGAAGAGGTTTAACTAAATTAGTGTTTATTAATGAGCAGAACTACCTTGAAAACAGAATCATCTTTACAGAAAGTAGTAGCACAAATAATTATCACACCGCAGGGGATTACAGGTTTCACAGATAAGTTAAGAAAGACAAGTTGTGGAGGTCACTTTTTTTCACTCTTACCTTCAGACACTGCACTGACAAATGTACAAACAAGGAAAATGCCTTGTACTGTTGCCACAAAAAGTTCTTGGAGAGCTGCCCAAGTGCCCATGCGTTGGCACATCTCTGTGCCAGGGCATGTGGTTGCAATTCAAGCTATATAGTGCATATGCTGTAAGTCAGGAGATGCATTCCTTATGGGGTACACTGCTGCTTGAAAGCAGAGACAAAGACTACCTCGTTAGATGTTTATCACCCCCAGTCTGGCTCCAGAAACTTGGACCAGAAACACAAGGATTAGTCTCCTCCAATATATTGCTGTTTCTAAGATAATTTAAGGGAAATATGTACGCTGATACACACACAGTAGGAAATTACGTGGACTGAATTTTAGCAAAACTTTAGTTTCTAATTCCTAACTGCTGTGCTACAGCAAACTAACCAAATAAAAGTCATCATTTATATGAGATGAAATGTCTTCCTCTCTCCATTATACAAAGAATGCACAACTACCTGCTAGTAAAAAAAAAAAAAAAAAAAGCTGGAGCAAAAGCACTGTGATAACTTAATCTAATTTCTGGTGTATTAGCAATTTTTTACTCATGCCAGTCCCCATAGTTTTCCTTCCATTTTGCATTCAGAGAGCCTACATTCTAGAGAAAGTCAAAGCACATCTGACAGAGCTCAATTGTTTTCTAAGACTTCTGTTTGTTATTTTTTAGTGGTATTGACCTTTAATTGCAGTTTGCACAAAGACCCAGACCTTCATGCTTGCCGAGATCTAATTTATCTGTAAAATTTACAGAACTGAGCTAACTGAATCTCATCTGAATAAGTACATACATCTGGAATACAGTCATCTAAGCTATTTTAACATTATCTTGAAGTGGTTAAGTGTGCAAATCTATGATCACAATAATTACATTCTGGGGTAAACCTGAGTTTAAATAAAAGGCTGAAAATAATGGATCTGACCGTCAATTTCTAAAAACATATGTTTTATTTTATTGGCAAACCATCACACTTAAGAAATATAATCACTGTGCAAGAGCTGACAAAAAAATTATAAGGCACACAGTGGTGCTGACATGAAATGCTTTTTCTTGTGTACTCACACTTTTGGGTTTTAGCTTTTTTCTCCCTTCTGTTGAGCATTTAGTGTTATTTAAACTGAAGTCTGCTCAAGAACCTACTAAGCTTTGAGTAGTTTCTTGGACAATAAAACTAATGAAAACTGAATTCTTACTAATTTGTGTCTCCTGTGGCTTTCCTTGTGTAGATTTTCTGATGCTTAATAAGGACTGAATTCTCACAGGAATCTTCAAGTTGAGGCAGTAATGGGTTCTCCTTTTTCTGACTGCTCACTTTTATAAGACATCTAGAAATGCAGTATCTCCAAGAATACTTTACCCCTGAAGTCTGGTTGATTTAGTCAATACATTAAATACATAAAGTAAGTGCATTCTTAAATCCATATGTACACACATGTATGAAAGACTGTGACCCTTTCCTGGGAAACAAGGCTTGAAACGTGTGTTACCAGCAGGGCCTTTCACAAGTAGGGCTGCAATATCTGGAAAATTATCTTTGCACAGAATAAGATGCTGTTTGATGTGTGAGTCTCCTTCAGTAATGATAGGAGACCTTCAGATCAAACAGTCAGTTCTTGACTATGTATGCAAAAGCTTCTCTTGCCAGCAAACTTTTCATTTCACCTTTTAATGCTGACAACTTCCAAACAGGCTTGTGCAGCTCATTGAACAAAAATTAGTCACACAGCTCATTTTTGGTTGCATGTGTTTGCTCTGTGTTCAATTAACCTCTTTGTCTCATACCGTGAAGGAATAAATACTCAAGCTAATTCTTTCACAACCTCCTGAGAGTCTCTACTTTCTCCTTTCCACTGTTCACCTAAATGCCAAAGGTTGCCATAAAGTGGCGTTTTCATCCTTACTGACCTCCACCCTTATTGATGAATTGATTTGAATGATAATGAAACAGTGAGGGTTCTTGAATTTTAGCCTGTACCTTGGAAGCCTCATTTTACAAGTCTGCCCAGATTACAGTTGTCCTTCACCTCTGAACACCATTTCATAATTTTGAGCATCTGACTGACAGAACAAAAGAAACTAGGATACAATTTGTCAGAATTACCCATCCTCTTTCCACTCCAATAGAACCACAGCCTATCTGCAAAAATAGTCCTCATGCACAAGAGTAAATGCATTTGAACTTAGTGTTAGGGTGTCAGGTGGAGGAATGGAAATTAATGAACGAAGAAGCAGCACATAAATGAAAAACTAAAAGGGTTGCTAGGTTTTCATTGGTTTTTTGTTTTGTTTTTTTTTTTGCTCAGATACACAAACACTAAAGAAGGATAAACAAAGAATTAAATCACAAAAAATATTTTTCCCTAGGCATGTATGTACAAGCAGCATGCTTACGGACATTTCTTTTTTGGTGGAAAGGATGTTCCCTTTTACAGATAACTGCAGCTTTTATAGGGAAAAAGAATTTTAAGACTGAAGTTGTGAACACAATGCAGTCACTAGTGGTTAATATGCAAATTAAAAGCAACTCCACACAAGGAAATATTTAAAATAATTTCTCTTCCCTTAAGCCCTATATTCTGACCTCCAAGTCTTCCATACTAGACTCAGTGAAGCTGTTGGCCCCTAGGCAAAAAAGGACACCAATTTTTTTTTTTTCCATGCCGCTCTGCCTTGCTAAGGATGATTTATAATGCCATTAGCAATTTTATAAGGAATATGAAACCCTGATTTCAGGAAGGAAATTAAGTGGGTGCAGTTTTTCAACAGCTTAAGCACAATTTGACCAAGAGAAAAATGCTCACACACATTGCAGTACCTAAGGAGAATCACTTTCAAAAGCTAAGGATAGAGGTAAGTTAGAGGCATTATAGTCCAAAAGGAGATTTGCTTTCAACTGTTTAAGTTTCTTTGGAAGATACTTTTGGCTATATTTACTTCTACTAGCAAAATATGTGTGCAACTATGTGTGTATGCAAAATTATATGCAATCTTTACAGCTCTTGTAGTAAATTTTATGACATATACAGTATATACACACACATATAGATACAGGAGTTGGACTTGATCCTGATGAGTCCCTTACAACTTGGGATATTCTATGATTCTATGATATAAAAAGATCAAGACCCTCTCTCCATGTACTTCTGTTTTGCCCAAGAGAGTCCAGAATTTGCAGAGCAACTCACCAAGGACAAAGCATGCCCAAAAGCCACAAAGCACAAAACATACTTGAAGCACACTGAAGCAATGATATCAACCGAAACCACAGAAACCACAGCTGTGGACCTCTGTCATTCATATACCATAACCAGAAAGAGGACTTGCATTGGTTATTCAGTGACTAATGCATAAACACTGCCAGGAGCAGAGGCTCAAAATCTAGGTCTCTTCATCTCAAGCTGCATTCCTTAGTTCTAGACATTTAAGTCTAGCTTCTACTTGCTTTCTCCTCTTGAAGTTTCCTCTATGAATTCTTGTCAATCCAATGTCCAACTTCAATAAAAAGTATGACAGATGATCTCCAGGGAAACTTAAGGGGAAGGTGAAGACAATTTCCTAAAAACAGGTGATTTTCTCAGACTGAGGAGAAAGTATGACCCTAGCCTCTCCATCCCTGCAACCTGCTGCCATTACTGTAATGCAGCCATATCTGTCTCCACATTAAACTACAAGGACAAGCTTGTCATCTCTGTCAGATGATGGTGACATTCCAGTTTTACGTTACCTCTAACTGAAGGCAGCAAGCACCTGCGTTAGTCTCATTAGCAAAATAATAGGACTGTATTTCAGAAATGAAGCTCCTCTTGATGGTATTTCTATCAGTTAATTCCTTTTAAATGCCTCCAGGTATGCTGATTCCACCACTGTCCTGGGCAGGACATTCCAATGCCTGACAACCTTCTCAGTGAAAAAATGTTTCCTAACATCCAGCCTAAACCTCCCCTGGCACAGCTTACATCCATTCCTTCTGGTCCTATCTCAGTTCACTAAGGAGCAGAGGCTGTTTCCCTCCTCGCTCCATCCTCTCTTGAGGCAGTTGAAGAGAGCCTCCTCTCACCTCCTTTTCTCCAGACTAAACAGCCCCAGATCCCTCAGCCACTCCTCACAGGATTTGTGCTCCAGTCCCTTCATGAGCTTCATTGCCCTTTTCTGGACATGTTCCAGCACTTCTGTGTCCCTCTTATAATGAGGTGCCCAGACCTGAACACAGTACTCAAGGTGCAGCCTCACCAGAGCTGAGTACAGAGGGTTGATCACCTCCCAATTCCTCCTGGCCACAGTGTTGAAACAGGACAGCCGGATCCTGACAGGGTTAACTTTTGTAAAGCAAGGCCTCAACCAGGCCAACTCCTTCTAGGAGATAACTAAGAAACCTTGAGTCCTGTTCCCAAGACAAAGGCTAACTCCCCTCTAGAGATAATTGGGAGCAGGAGTTCTTTTCCCAAGACAGAAAAATACCATCAAGGTTAGCTAAGCGCCAGAGAAGTATAAACACCTACACGAAAAGGACATAAAGCTGTCACAGAAGACGGATAAGAGGTAGAGTTATGGCTAGGACCTTACAACAACATAGTGAGATCAGGGAAAACAAGGAATGAGATAAACTCAACACCTCCCCATAGGAGGTTCTGCCCAGACTCCGCCTCGACTCTGCCGTGATTCGCCTGGTTTTACCCTGACCCTGCCTTGACTCTGCCCAACTCTGCCTATCATGAATATTGTAATAACATGATGTAATCCTATGAATATGTATGTAGATAGAGGTGTTACCATCCCCTCTCCTGAACTGTATAAATTACCTGACTTTTTTTAAAAACTTTGGAATTCTTTTGTTCAGCACGAGCTGGGGGTTCTCCAACGTTGCTATAAATACCTTTGCTGTTTAAAGGCTGAAATTCTGTCTCTAAACAGTTTCATTTGGCCTTGTTGGGCATCAGTGTTCCTCATACAAGCCAGGATGCCATTGGCCTTCTTGGGCACCCGCACACACCGCTGACTCATATTAAGTCACCTATCAACCAATACCCCCAGGTCCCTTTCAAAGTTATAGCTCTCTAACCACACTTCCCCAAGTCTGTATTTTACCATAGAGTTGTTATGACCCAGGTGCAAGACCTGGCATTTGGTCTTGTTAAACCTCATACAATTAACCTTGGTCCATTGGTCTAACCTCTCTAGGTCCCACTGCAAGGCTTCCCTACCTCCAGCAGACTGACTGCCTTAATTCCAAGGAGGCCTTAGCTTTCCTAGTTGACTCTGACAACTCTTATATTCCTCCCAAGTGACCAGCCCCTCCTTCCATGATCTTTCTTCTTCCATTTGAGTTTGCCTAATAGTTCCCTCTTTAACCATGTGGGTCTCCTGGCACCCTTTCTTGATTTGCTACCTGTAGGGATTCTCTTATCTTCTTCTTGGAAGAAGTGGTCCTTTAACATTAACCAAATACTTTGGGTCCCTTTACCTTCTAGTACCCTGTCAAATGGGATTTCCCCTAGCAATTGCTTGAAAAGGCCAAAGTTGGCCCTGTTGAAATCCAAGGTCATAGTCCTACTTGGTGTTCTGCTGCTTACTGCACAAGATACTGAACTCCACTATCTCATGGTCACTCCACCCAAGGCTGCCCATAACCTTCACTGCTTCAACCAGACCCTCCCTGGTGGTGAGTGTAAGATCCAGCAGGGCTCCTCTCCTAGTTGGCTCCTCCACCATTTACATCAAGAAGTTATCACCAATGCACTGGAGGAACCTTCTGGATTGTGAATGGTGGGCTGAACAGGCCTTCCAGCAAGTATCTGGGTGTTAAAATCCCCCATGAAAACAAGGGCCTGCAACTGTGAGGCAGCTTTCAGCTGCCTGTAGAAGGCCCCACCTATCTTTTTATCTTGATCAGGTGTCCTGTAATAGGCACCCATGCCAGCCTGCTCCTTAATTCGCACCCACAAACTCTCAACTCACTCCTCATCCACCCCTGGACAGAACTCAATACCTTCTTGTTGCTCTCTCATGTAAAGAGAGAGCAACACCACCTTATCTTGTTGACCTTCCCTTAGAAAGACATAGCCATCCATGATCACATTCCCATCATATCCCACCATGTCTCTGTCATTCCCACCAGATCATAACCCGCTGACCACACACAGATTTCCAGCTCCTCTTGTTTATTACCCATGCTGTGTGCATTGGTGTACAGGCATTTCAGGAAGCCAAGCTGAGCATGCCGATTCCATCCTAGGTAGTTGGGAAGCCTTCTGGTCCTTCATTCATACCTGAACACTGTCCTACTGGCACAAACCCATCTACAACCCCACCCACCTTCGAATCTAGTTTAAAGCTCTGTGAATGAGCCCTACTAATTCTTGTCCTAGAACCCTCTTACCCCTGGAAGATAAGACTCTCCCACATATTACTGTCAGGCCTGGTGTCTTATAAACCCAGCCACAATCAAAGAATCCAAAGCTCTGCCTGTAGCACCAGTCTCTGAGCCAGGATCCCAAGTCATTAAATGCAACTGGAAAGAGGGAAGAGAAAATAACTTTCATCAACCATTCCACGGCTTTGAAATCTTTCTTGATTCCTCTTGGACTACAGGATGCAGCTTCTTCTCCATGTGTTAGGAAGATCAGTAGAAGTGCAGACAACTGCACCAGGTTGGAAAGTTTCCTAGTGATAGCCCTGATTCAAGCTCCAGGAAGACTACAGACTTCTCTATGATGGGGGTCAACACCAAGGCCTCTGTTTCCTTTAGGAGCGAGTCTCCAACAACTAAAATCCTTTGTGGAAGAGGATGTTATGTGGTTAGAGGGCCCATCTGACAGTGGTGACCTCTGGTACAGATTGCCTATCAACCATATCCCCATTAGACTGGCCATCTTCCAGCAGGGCCTCTTATCTGTCTTTCTATTGCATATCTATTCTTTCGGTTTTTTAGACAGTGGGATCTACCCTAGGGCATCAACTGCAGGGCAAAGCTGAACTTTTTCAGTTCAATTCACTATTCTGCTGAGGGCTTTCCTTTTCCCAGGATGATGTCTTCAAGTTTCCTCATCTCTCTTTATCCTGCAAAAAAACCCTTTTTAATTTGCTAAATGTGTGAAGCAGTTGTAACATAGCAATGGATATTGTCCTTTTTTCATGGCCTTAGCACAAGTTGTGTCATTTTGCCTTTCCCACACTTTTAAAGTATGTGTTCAGTGCATAGAAATTCAGCACTATAAATCTGCTTTAGTCCTTTAACCCTCCAGTGCCTCTGGCTTTTCTTTTATTCCAGGAACACAATTTGTGGCAATATATTAGATCGTGTATGAGCATCTAAGTTAAAATAAACAGCCATCCTGCTTGCTTTTAGATCAATATCCTATTCATCTTCTATTCTCTTGCTACTTGGAGCTGCAAGGAAAATAAATAAATAAATAAAATTCCACGATGAACGCCATCTTTTTGTCCTTTTTCTGCATGTCGTGAAGGTGATGACAGATTCTATGCCCAGCTGTATTTCTTGAAGATTTTCCCATATGCTCAGGGCATTGGGAAATTGCTTCAGCTGGTGTCAGTTGCCACAACAGAGCTTGTTATGTTGGAACCTGACTTCCCACTTCAGCTGTGACACTGACACAGGACTCTCCCTCTCGTGTGTCTGCAATTGCTACCTGAACTTGATGGGCATTGCTGCTCCACAAGCTGAGAACTGCCCTGCCAACATCCACACTGGTAAACAGTGAAATATTTCAGTATCCTATTCACAGAAATACTGATAATATTGCTGAGAACAGTGGGACAACTGGCTTCAAGAATAGAACAACAACCCAGCCTTCTAGATTTCAAAAATGCAAAAGAGTAAGAAAAAAAGCAAAGTAAACTGTTGCCTTCTAGGGCTCCTGGGGTTTGTTTTTGCTTTTAGCATTCACATCGGCTAAGATTTTCTCTGTAAACTCAAGGACGAGATCTTCCAAAATGACAGCTGAGAGGTTCAGATAACTGCCTGATTCAGGGGATGGATCAAAAAAAAATTATTAAACCCTTTAGAAGATTATAATCACTGCGGACATTGAAACCTATGTGGAAATATTTTTATATACACTATCCCATCTTTCTTTACTAGATAAATACAGAAAGTGGAGATATTGTTGATCCACAAGAAAGATAATAAATGGAAATCCAACTACGACTGATCTTTTCCATGAACAGGACTCCTCTTTACCTGTTTGCAATATTTCCACCAGACCTTTCATCAGTATTTCACCATTCCAAACATCTGTTTTTTCTTTGTATTGTTCAACAGGTATTAATACTGCCTCCAGCTGGAATTTATTGTCGTTTTGTTTCATGAAACATGACAAAATAGTGAGAGAAACTTGTCCAGTCTTTCCATGTCTTACATATTGTTCTCTAGAGGATACCAACAGCTATGTTATCTTTTCATACCATAGGAAATAAGATAAAATAATTTTTCTTTAATGTTTTCACACCTTTGCACTTCACTTAATATACCTAGGTATTTACTAGAAAAGCAAAAGCCAGTTGATAAATATTTCTAAATTGTTTTGTTATCAGAAACAATAGGTGATTTGTTATCTGTTGCTTCCATCCTTAGGTGCTGACTGTTTGCAGCAGGGATGCAGGTCTGAGCATTGTCTTAACTACTTCTGGTAACAAATCCTTCTAGTTGTAGGCCTTTGTTTCCATAGCAACTAACTAATAATTTGCCAGATAACATTTATGTGATAAACAAGACTAGAAATCATTGTTGACTCACATTTGAAGAAATCCTATACATTTTGTGCTGCACTCTCAGAGGCAGCAATTGCACTCTGCAGCTCTGAGGTTTCGTATTTCACATTAGGAGGTACTCAATCTTCTACAAGAAGTAATAGGATTAAGCAATTTCCCCAAGCATCATAGAATATTCAACACAACTCATTTTAATGTGATCAGGATAAAGGCAACATCCTCTGCATCTGTCACCACACTACGCATTCACAATTAATTAAGAAATGCATCTGCAAGCAGTGCCTCGTTGAAAAGGGTTCCTTGAAGGAAAGAAAAATAAAGATAAAACAGCCAAGCACACATTCAATTTATAGAACTTTTTGTTTAAAAAAACAAAACAGATATTAAAATTAAATAAAAATCCTAATTCATACCAGGGTTCTTCATTGTAATTTTGGTTTACTTCTGCTGTTTCTTCTTGCATTCAGTGCACACAATCATACTGGGCATCTGAAGTAAGCAGAAACACAGTACCTTTGCCCCCCTGGGCCCTGGCAACATGGCACAGTCTGGTGAAACGGGAAGCTAGATGGAAATACGTTTTCCTCTCACGTTCTGTCTTCAAAAAATAACATTCCAGTGGAAAAAGGCTGTCCCAGGTAGCAGTTGTACATGAAGAACATAGCTGCCTGGCAGGTTGGGAAATGTGTGTCCAAACAAAGAACTAACATGAATGTCCAAGCCATTTTGAAGAAAATGAAGTGACCTTATTATCTGGCAAAGCAGCATAGAAGTCCTCAGATAATCATCACAGACAAGTCCATCTGATTGACATCTCAACATACCCTCACTGAGAAACACTTATGTCCTAATGCAAGCTAACAGCAGCCCCCCAAAAACACTGCTGACTCATGGAGAAATCAGCTTTTCCATTTTATAGAATCATAGCATCATTAGGGCTGGAAAAGACCTCTAAGATCATGAAGTCCAAACATCAACCTAACACCAGCAGCCAACTAAACCATGTCCTTAAGTGCTTATATCCACATGCTTTTAGAAAACCTCCAGGCATGATGACTCCACCACCACGCCAGGCAGTCTGTTCCAGTTCCTGACCATTCTTTACATAAAGAATTTTTTTCTATATCCAATCTAAACCTCCACTTTCACAACTTGAGGCCATTTTCTCTCATCCTATCACCAATTATGTGGGAGAAGAGACCAAGCCACACCTCACTACCACCTCCTTTCAGGTAGCTGTAGAGAGCTCAGCCTCCTCTTCCTCATACTAAACAGTCCCAATTCCCTCAGCTGTTTTTCTTAAGACTTGTGCTCCAGACCCTTCATCAACTTTGTTCCTCTTCTTTGGACATGCTCCAACAACTCCATGTCTTTCTTGTAGTGAAGGACCCAAGACTGAACACAGTACTCAAGGTGCAGCCTCACCAGTACAGGGGGACAATCGCCTCCTTAGTCCTGCTGGCCACACTATTTCTGATGCAGGTCAGGATGCTGTTGGCATTCTTGTCCAGCTAGGTACACTACAGGCTTATGTTCAGCCACCTACTAACCCACACTCCCAGGTCCTTCTCTGCCAGGCAGCTTTCAAGCCAAGCTTCCCCAGACCTGTAGAGTTGCCTGGGGTTGTTGTGACAAAAATGCAGGACCTGACACTTGGCCTGGTTCAGACTCATACAGTTAACCTTGGCCCACTGATCCAGATAGTCAAGGTCCTGCTGTAGAGCTTTCTTAACCTCAAGGAGATCAACACTACCACTGAACTTAGTATGCTCCTATTGCATACCTATTTGCTGTATTTTCTTGTTTCATTATTTCAATATGGGAATCCAATCCCTACTTGATACGATACGACTGAGGTCACTCAGCAAAAATTAATAGTCAGTGAAGTCACTGACGTTGTTTGCAACTCAGGAGAGGTCCCTTCCATTTCCTTTCAAATTCTTGAGTGTGAAACTATAATACACATACACAAAACAAATGTAGTCTTACATTTGAAGTAAAAAGCTCTGAAATTCTGTAACCTTTAATACACAAGAGTTCAGATTAGATTATCAACATGTTCCCTTTTAAGTTTTAAACCTGTGCTTATTTTTTTTTTAATATGTATTTCAATTTGAAAATCTATTTTAGAATCCTTAATGCCTGCAATTACAGTTGCATGAATTATTTATTAGGAATCCATAATGGTAAACAGGTTTCTCAAGAGTTTATCTGAGTTTTCTCAGACCAATTTATCATTTGTGGTAAAAACTACACACAAACAACATAATTTGTCTTTTGAATTTCTCAGGAAGAATCTCAATGAATAATGTAAGGCTGCGTGAGACCCCAGAACTTAAGCCAACATAGATCAAAGCAGGTGAACAAAAAATGGTAGGTTTTGGAGAGTTTTGATCAGAGTCCCGTCAGAACAGTATCTTAAAAAAAATTTTAAAAGCACAATAAAAATCACAGCTTTTGGAAGTAACTATAATGCACAATAATTAATTTTATTTTTCTTCTGAATTTAACAAAATTGCAGTATATATACTCAAATTCCTAGATGCCTAGCTGTGTAGACTAATACTAACAAAGAATCAAAGGAAAGTGCTTAAGGAAAATATATACTCGTCTTTTGAAGCATACTTTTTATATTTTATAAATAGTAGCTTTGAATATTGAAATTAATGTTTTGAATGGTATGGATGGTGTAGAAGTTTGTTGTCTTCATCTTATTTTAAAATATGTGTTAAAATCTGCATGAATTTTAGTTTCCAACAACTGAATCTCAATGTGTCTTTTACATGGACTTCGTTGAGCTTGAGACAGATAACCTGCTTCTAGTGTTAGATGTACTGAGCATCTTTATCATTGTTTGCATTTTGTAAGAAAAATTATAGATGATTACAAAAGAAGAATGTAGGTATAGAAGTACTATGCATTTAAGATTTTTATATTACTCATTCACACAACAATTTATTAGTGAGCAAATGGTGGAATTATTCCAATTCTTTAACAAGTGATTTCCATATTTGCCTGTAAAGTTCAAGAGTTTGTTGCTCTCATACCCTGAAAACAATACAGTGGATTCATCCTTTTCATCACAGTTCAGAAAAGTAGTGAACAAACGCCTAGAGAGAACTTCTAAGCAAATTCAATCATCTTGCCATAGTATAATTTAAAACACACTTGCACTCTTGTCCACAAATCAAAAGATCTGGTCTATCATCCCACAGATTAAAGATACCCTTTCATTTCATGTACTATGTCTCACTCACATTGCACAGAACTGTCTCTGTATGAGATTACTCCACACTACTTTGGTGCTACATAATGCATTCCCATGGGTTTCAAGACTAGTTATTCTCCATTTAACAACTTCTCTAAAGGGTGAGATTGGTTCTTTGTATTGTAATATATTTGGTTTACTCATCCAGTTGCAATTGAATTAGCTTTCGGCACCACCAAAATACTTAACTTTTAAAAAATAAGTAAACTGGAGTCAAATATTGGCCTAACAATTTCAACTGAAGCCTCTGCTACTTGCACAGTGGCTAATGCCTCCTAGAAATAAGAAGAAAAAAACCAACAACTTTGATATACTAAAACTTTTAAAACTTTCAACACACCTACATTTTGTAATCCAACTTCCAAATACTTCTGTACCTGACAAAGGCATTTGCTATACACGGATATTTTAGGATAAGCTTATTACATTACATCTGCCTACCAAAATGTACACTTGACAGACAAATCATTTTACAGTACAGTAAGTAAGGCAGAACACTTCATAACCAAGTGGATTGCCTTGGATTATCAACCAGTGTCAGCTAACAGCTGCATTTTGAAAGAAATCCCTCTGAGATATTTCTTGTAGCCCATCTCCAGTAAGCCAGTTTCACCTTCCGTCATCCATTCTCACCTTCTGTCACTATTCAGTGAGCCATCATCTCACTCCAGTTCTGTTCACTTCTTTTTAATTAGGATATATAGAATCATAGAATCATAGAATTGGCTGGGTTGGAAGGGACCTCAGAGATCATCAAGTCCAACCCTTGACCACTACCGCTGTGGTTACTAGACCATCGCACTGAGTGCCACATCCAGTCTCTTTTTAAATATCTCCAGGGACGGAGAATTCACTACTTCCCTGGGCAGCCCATTCCAATGTCTGATCACCCTCTCCATAAAGAAATTCTTTCTAATATCCAACCTAAACTTCCCCTGGCACAACTTAAGTCCATGCCCTCTTGTCTTGTTGATATGTTGTTCCTGTTATCATGAACTGAATGTATGTGATGTTACAATTCTGAAACATTTCATTCTTTGAGCTCCAGATTTAAGCACTAATTCACACATTTGAGTATGTGGGTTTGAGGCAAGATGAGGTAATTAGACCGCTTCACTTTCATATTACAACAGTAGGAAATATGAGAGACAGAAAGTTTTATTTCTGAGTTAGCTTGTAGTAAGCATGAGAGGCTCAAAAAGGGCAAAACTTCACTTAAGATTTAATGGTTTTGACTGTGAATAATTTCAGAGGTCTGGTACTAAACCACCGATAACTCTTCCCAGCACAAAATTTTTTTAAATAGAATATTGTTTTTTCTAATGAATTGTGACCACAGGATGCAGAATCGGAGAAAAAATAGGGTGGTTCTAGATGGATAATTCTGGCATTGTATCAATGTGCAACACAAATTAAATTCCTCAGATTTCAACTATACCCTTCAACTCTATGTTAGAAAGCACTGTGAATAGTAAGGTCTAACTAGAAGAGACTAGAAGAGAAGGAAACAAGCAGGTGGGAGCAAAGTTTCACCCTACACATCTAATATCCACAATCAAGGTGTGCTTATATGCCTTAGTAGCCTCCCATTTCCCAAGCCAAGAGGTAACATGGAAGGATTCTACCCAGTCATTCAAGTCCTCTTAGCCCATCTGTAAGAAAAGGTGTTTGCCTATGCTCCTAGTTTAAAATAATATAATCATAAGACTATGATTATTTCTGATATTTCAATTTCTATTGCCCACTGCAACTCATGTTCTCAGCAATGAGGCTTATCTGAGCACTTCAGATACATGCTTCGCTCCATAGACTGATTTTCCAAACACTGAGGCAAGTATAATCTTTATAAAAAATAATGAATTTTATTTTACCTGAGGTAGCAAATGACATCACACATTTCTCCAGGAATATAAGAAACTGGTCATCAGCCTTCTCCAATACTCTTGCCTTAACAAGTAAGCAGGAAAAAAAATCTCCTAGACAAAATAAGACTGAAAATAATCAAAGCGTCTTTTTGGAATTTTTGAGTTTTCTCAGGACTCTCAAGTTCTCTCTCTAAGAACATATGTTTTCAGTTGCAGCATTCAATTAATTGAAATATGCATGGAAAGAGTATATGAAAGAGGTGCGGGCAATTTCTTAAACCAACATAATTACCAAATTAAATGGAATATAGTTGAAATGGCTGCATTTATTTAGCCATAATAATGGGATCTTGAAAGATTCCTGTACGTTCTACTTAAATACAATATAATTACTGGAAAGCCCTCAGCTCTGCTTGTGCAGTTGCTTCGGGAGCATTTTTCTGAGTGGCACTGACCAGCATATTTTTATATTAGCAAATTAATAATCCAGATCTAAAATAAATATATAACAGGTGTTTTTTTTTACCACTATAAAGAACACAAGTCAGAACTGCACATTACCTTCTTATGGAGTTTCACCAGTAGTTGGAGACCTGCATGCCCTTTTAGAATTTAAAAATGCCACCTTTTAGCACAGAGAAATTCTGAAATTTTTCTGTATTTCTGATTAAAATGCATCCTCACGGCACTTCTGCTCATTGAATCTGATTAATTACTATGTATGATGCTTTGTGATGAAAGGCAATCAGCTGGGAAACAGCAAAGAAAGGTTAACATGCCAATGCCTGTAGGATCTTTAGTAGTATCATTCCATAGTTAAAAATAATATGATGAAAACTCATATGTATCTTTCTTTCATTTTAGATTTGTTACTTCAATCCATTTTCCATCATGGATTCAGTCTGCTGACGGTTGAAGGCGGAAAGAAGAGAAAGATGTTCTGTCAATACTGCTGTTTCTTGTTTCCTCCTGAAAAGTCACTTGTGGCTACGGTTGATGTCTTGTATTTGCCTTCTGCAGTCCTGCTATAGGAATCACTTTATGGTGAGCAATGGCCTGGTGGTAACAAGAGTGACAGTCTCAGATGATAACTGATGAATGCCACAACAGGGGCAAAATCCCTCCAGACAAGATGGATGACAAACTCGAGCAGTCTGTAAATACCATGCAAGATTTTGCTAAGTTGAATGAATGTCTTTTGAGTTCCATTTCTGTCCCAGGGTACTCCTGTTCAGCCTAGTTTTTTTAAGTGGTGATCTATTCATAGCAGACAAAAGCTCATTCAATTTTACTTTTCCTGAAAATTTCTTTTTTGGTTTGTATCTGCTTTCTTTCCTAGCTCAAGAAATTTCTGATTTACCATAACTTGAAATCTCATTGCTTTACATTTTCAAAGTCTGCAACAATGTTGGGAGGCTTCTGCACTCCATGAGCTATAATTCCATTTACTGGGGCTTCAGTGTTGGGGAAGCCAATCTTTCCAGCATACAAGAGTGAAAAATCATTCCAATAACCTTTTAGGTGGTTATCAAAAGCCACAAAGAGTAGGGTGATATCTGTGAAGGAGAAATTTCCAATACTAGGGGAAAAAGTAAAGCCAACTGAAATCAAGGTTCAACAATTCAGAGGTTTTTCTCTTATTTACATGTTATTAACGTTTACTGGTCATTGTTCGTGGACACTAAAGTGACTTAGAAATGTTTAAGTTTTCTTTTTTTAAAACATCACTCTCAACTATTTCTATTTGCTTTTTTTGAACTTTGTTCACTGGCTCTGCAAAGAGAAGTGAGGCAACTCATAACAACAAAAAAGTGAGAGGCTTAGGGTGTGATTTTTCAGGTCACTCAGTATTAATGTACAGTTCCTGACACTGAAGACAGAGGTCATTTATCCATTTGTCTCAAATAAATTAAGGATACAAAAATGAAAATTCCTTTTTAAGAAATCATTGGTAAATTGTCTCAAAATCAGAAACAGCACACCAGTAAAGGCCTATAATGATATTTCATTTCAACTGAATATGGTTTTGGTCTTATAAGCTTGCGTGTAGGATACGTACTGTAGTTCTTCTGCTTTCACATTTAATCTAATTTAACTATGAAATTTCTCAACCATTTTAAGAGCTACTGAAATTACTGTTAGTCAGTGTAACCTGATCTCCTGGCTTCAATTTCTGTTTGGAATCTCCAGTTTGCTATGGCAGCATATCTTGAGAGTTTGATTTGAGTCTTTCCATAATTGAGACTGTATTAGGAATCCCCAGTTCATAACTGATGTAACTACCTGAAATTCACAGACTTGTCTTTTAAAAAGAGAAAAAAGAAGAAACCTCTTATGAATACAAAAATGATTAGTGCATAAAAGGTTTTCAGCTCCCCCCTCAAAATATAAGTGGTTTACCTATGTGATAGACAGGATCAAGTTCATGATATGCAAGTGGTTAATGGTGGCAGTTTTACAACTGGAAAGCAGAAAGAATGCCAAGCCCACAGGAATCACAAGTTTTCAGAGAAAGTAAATTCATAGCACTTTGCAATGCCTGACTCACAAGAAAACATTTACTGATATTTGTGAGGTGGCTCCTATTCACCTATTCTGATGATTTCAGGGAAATTTAGAATTTTATTCCACTTCTGTTTCTCACTGGCTCTTCTTGCCAACAATCACCTTTGAGACTTAGCACCCACTTACTTATACTCTCAAAAAGAGACACAGCCCCAAATCACTGAGATTTGCCTGTCACTAGTGATGCTGAAAATTATAGAGAAAGAAATAAAAAAAGCTAAAAATAGCCAGTAGAAGTATAGAGGTTTATCATGTGAGTTTATAAGTAGAGCAAGGGAGAAAAAAAACCACAACAGGCAGATGTTACTTTATGTCTTCTGCAGTGTCCCTTCTAGTATAGCCCATAGTTTAAATTCTATCTTCTTGAATAGATGTCAAGTAAATAAATAGTATTTTTATGCCAAAGGAGCCACAGTTTAGACAAACAATAGATTTCCATTGAACACATCAGCAAACCTCTGGGAACTGTCAGGAATTTGCTAGTCTATCTTCACTATTAAACAGCCTGCTAGCTGCACTGCTTGCTGCCTTTGTCTGAAGTCTCTTTCATTTTCTAATAAGCTCACAAGATGGTGCAGAGATGTGCTCAAACATGCATTGCTTGCATGATTATTTCATTATTTTTGTGCATGCAAACCTCTATGGAAATCACCTTTTGTGGTGCAGAGTTTGTCCAGTACAAAATCCTGGGCTATATCCTTATTTAAAAGATGACACACTTCATTAGCTTTCATTTAACATCTGCTTGTGCTGCAGACAAATTTTTAAAAAAACACATTATGTAATTAGCTCTGATTTTATCGATTGCCTGTTGATGTGTGTTACTAACAGCAAATTTGATAAGCCTAGTGCAGGAAAGACTGCAAACATTGCAAAAGAAATTTAGAAAGCGACTGCCACTCATAGACTAAAACCAACATAACACAAGACATGTCTGTGAACAGCTACAGGACTGAGAATAAGAAACCACATCAGGCAGGCAAGAAGAGCTTTCATGTTTGCTGCCATTTACAAATGGTACCACATAGGAACTTAATAGAGAAAAGACACAGACACTAAACATCCTGATATAATTTTATGAAGTGATTGATAGGGTCACTGCTAAGGTGAAATTTGTTAAAGTCTGACCTGCCTTATACCTGTAGTGTTAGATGGAAAAGGTATTTTCAAATTTGGCACATCAGTGGAATAACAGTCATGCAGAGACTGCTTTGCACATTTCATATGTTCTTTCAGCAGTCACTGGGTTTGCCACTGTAGGCCACTACTCAACTCCAAGGACCTTCACTAGGTAGTAAGCTGGAGCATTGCCTCCAATATGTTGACCACACCACACAGCTTGGTGTCATAAGCAAACTTACACTCAATTCCAAGTGCATACTGTGTGAAAGTGTAGAATGATCACCACTAATGCCTGGACCTACTTTGATATCATGTGCAGCCATTTGTTCCATTTTTTTCTTTGTCACACTCCGAGGCTCACACCAAACAATGACATGTAGGTTCCCATTTGGGAATCAGTGCCTATACAGACACAACACTGTGCAACCTAGAGCAACTTTTACATGGTTTTCAGGATGCTTTTCAATCATTGAGTGTTAATTTAAGGGTGACAGTGCACTGGAGCAGGCTGCCCAGAGATGCCATGGAGTCTCCTTCTCTGGAGACATTCAAAACCCACATGGACATGTTCCTG
Organism: Phaethornis superciliosus; assembly: GCA_023637945.1. Taxonomy (NCBI): domain Eukaryota; kingdom Metazoa; phylum Chordata; class Aves; order Apodiformes; family Trochilidae; genus Phaethornis; species Phaethornis superciliosus. Next base: position 31,503,229 of record JAJQWJ010000003.1, read on the forward strand.
TGTGACCTACATTAGGTGGTCCTGCTCTGGCTGGGGGGGTTGGACTTGATGATCTCTCGAGGCCCCTTCTAACCCCAAATACCCTGTGATTTCTATGATTTAACAGCAATACAGAATACTAAAGAGAAACGCTTGAAGAGGGGTGAAAAAAACCCATAAATACAGTGATAAAGGAACATTTTTTGCATAGTTTCACTTTCAATAAAAATTATACCATGCATGACATAACACTTCAGTATTTTAATTCCCTGGGTATGGTTGTTCTCGTTGTGTTCCTTTTTTGTGTGTCATTTAGGACTAGGTGATTTGTATCAGTGTTTTCATCAGAGAGGGATATTAGTTGATATACAATAGCTGGGATTCAAACATGCCACGTACTCTGTCCTTTCTGGAGGTTATAGTATAAGAGTAATAATAACAATAATAGTAATAGTAACAATAATAATAGAAAGAAGAAAGATATATAAACGGATCTGGACCTTCCTTGTGCTTTGGTTGGAAATCTAGTACAAGGATCTAGATCTCTTTAGAGAGAGATCCAATCATGCTCTATAGCCAGTAACCCCATCACTTGCAGACAGGTAATGACTTGTGCAAGAGGAGCTGATGATCCTTGAACAATGTCCAGTGACAGATGATTCATTTCACAAAATCATCAGCAGTTGGTACAAACATGACAATAAGTTTGATCAAATTGCAAAAAACCATCATGGTAACCACTTGTGACAGTTTCACTGCTTTTTGTCTTGTTTATGACCATATTTAATTTCCTGTGCAAATGCAATCTTTTCATGAATGTGATTCCTGCACAGAAGTCTGCCCTAAATTGTGATCAACCAGGATAAACACTTGTCCTATAAAAATACTATTCAGAGCAAAGCCAGAACAAAACAAAACCACATTTAAGGCATACTTCAAAGATACATGATAAAATTGAAATAATATACTGAATACCATGGAATATTCCCCGAAGAAATTCACAGATACTTTAGATTTGTGTTTTCTCTTAATCTTTATTTACAAACTTCCAGTTAAGAAATAAGCCCAGAAATTCCCACCTCTTAGTCAGCAGCAAGCCAAAGAGAACTATGGAAATGTAAATTGATATCTCCATTAAAGAATGAGCATTTTCTTTCATATTCACAACAGTCACTTCCTTTGGGGATGGTACTACCTGAGAAGATAGCTTAGAGAAAATACAGACTCTAGAATTCCATTTCTCACTGGAGAGTACTTCTAGTGCTAAGTTCCCCAGCCTCTGTATGTTCGTATGAACAACTCCATCCTGTCATGTCCAGTGCTTGTCCCAGCCAGGGACAGGGAAAAGGGGACAATCCCCTTAAGGATTACTTACTATGTTTGACAAGAATGTCTGCTGTAGAAATATTTCATGGATTACTTGTAATTCACATTTAGTCTTTCCCTTACAGCAGCTATAACTTTACCTAAATCCAGCATCAAGATCCCCATCATTTCCACTTCCCCTTTCAGTTTTGCTGGACAGACTGAATCATAACAGGGAACAACTTTAACTGGAGGACAATTTTAATGGCTAGGGTTCACAGATGAAATTCAGAAGCTATACCTTGTATACCAAGGAGAAAAGCTTGCCCTAAATGACTGTAGAGACTTGAAGTATTCTGCAAATGAGGCGGTACTTCATAAACTCCCGAGATGTATTTCTCATGTCACTTTATATAGTCAATGGTGACAGGAGTCCAAACAAATTAAGTGTTGCCAATTATGTTAGCTTTCTGCCGTTTTTGTGCTGTCTCCTGAAAGTAGATCAGGCTAAATAGTCCTTCATATATCAGTAACTACTCTATATTTGTGGAAATAACTCTCTCTTTATCCTCTGCAATTTCAGTGTCCTTAATCTAACTTGTAGGGAACAAGTGAAAAATCATCTATACTAGCCAGAAAGCAAGCCCTTCACATTCTATATGGAAATAGAATACACTAAAAAAGAGGGTTGGGAAAGACCACTACGATCATCCAACCCAACCATCAGAACAGTTGGCACAATTGTAATTATCAGGAAACTACTCAAGCAAGTCTTGTTGTGCAAGAGAAGAGATACTGAACTTGCAAGAGAACCAAACAAGAGGTATGAGCCATGCACATTTATCTCAGAAACTAGATTTTGCTCAAATTTGGTAATCCTAACCACTCTGCTATTGCAAGATCACATCTTCAAAACACATTGAATGGAAGCTGAAAGGGGCAGTTTATTCTGTATGCAAAGTGATAATATGTTTAATTTCTGCTTGCATAAATCTTCATGTAATATGGGTAGAGATACAGCAGAGATTGTCTGGGGTAGGAGAAGCAGCTCTGAGATGGTAAAGGAGAAAGTCTGGGGAGCAGTACTGGCCTCTGACCTGCTGATGACAATTGGTGCAAGTTCAGTATTGTTTTTCTTCCTCAATATGCAACCCTCCAAGGGCTGGTGAACTACCTGTTATCATTCACCAGAAAAACAAAGAGATGAAGCAGTATTCATGATGCCAGGCTATGCAGAAACTGGGGACTGCAAATAGCACATCAGACTGCAGAAAGGACACCAGGGCATCCTTCATCCTTCAAGCTAGGTATATGCATGTAGAGTGTATAGCAACAGGTGGTATCTGGTTTTGGAAGGGAAACCTCCTTGTTTTAAATGCAGAAGAGACAACTGACTGTAATGATGACGAAGCAGCAAGCATGATCTAGACATGGAAGATAACTAAAGCAAACCACGTAACTGAGAAGCTGGAAGGCTGCTCACATCATGCTTTCCAACACAGCAACACACACCTGACTCCTGTTCCAGGAAAAAGCACATCATTTTAGAGATCTTCTTATTTTACAATAAGTTATGTCTGGAAACAGACTTTTAAAGAAACGTACCCAGGGTTGAGGAACTCTTCTGGATCCAAGTCCTCAGTGTAACTTAGTTCACTTACCCGTCACAGCAATAAACAGTATTTTGGGCAGAGACTGCCTTGTAACTTGAGCAAGGAGATCACGGAGCATATCAGTTCAACAGCAAGGACAGGCTCCTCAAGTTTTCCTAATCTGCAAGGTTGGCAGAGCATTTAAATTAGGGGGCTGGATACAGGAGAGGAAATGTGTAAAGTTCATGACTGCAAAACAGTCCTCTCTAAGAGCAAGTCCACAAATGAAACAATTTCCCACGACAGCATTTGTGATGCAACACGTATAAGAGTGGTAATATATCAACTTTTGCCTACCTTTACAGGAAACATTTTGTTTTCATGGTACATTTAGCTAATACTGAATTATAATTGAGCTCATGTGATACTACCTATTATGCAAATACCTTCATTATGATTTATGGTATTACAATAGGTAGTAAATGAATTGATGACACTTAAATAGGATAACACTTTGTAAAATCACAGCTAAGTGTTACTTTCTACAACACATTATGTTCCTATCCTACTCTTACAGCAGACTGCAAGAGCTCTGGCATAAGAGTGGCAATGCGGTATCTGCAACAAATTGACTGCAGTGTGCTTTCTCTTTATTAGCAAGGATATGCTACTATGTGTTTCAGATGCAATGAAGATATTTAATTGGAAAGATGCCTAATGTACTCTTGACATGTTATCATCCAGCTGTTGACCACAGGGAACCGCACAGGATACTTCAGTTAATGTGAACTAGATGACTTTTTGCCCCTCTGAGATTATAACTACATTCATGCAGAAAGCTCCATACAGCTTTCTATAGCACAGGCATTGTTCAAAACAGAATCAAATAAAAAGCAGAAGAAAATGAAGCTGTTCCTGTATTTCACAACAGGTTACAGATGTTAATTATTACTCTACCTATCTAAATGGTTGGAATTTGGAAACTAAAATGGTATTGGTGGAAGACTTGCTTTTAATCAAGAAATAACATACAACTGGATCTACAACTGTGCCAAACCCTTGAAAAATCATAAAATATGAGTAGGAAGAGAAAGATATGGCATCTATGTCACTGTCTAGGCCAGTAAAAAATTTTATTTAATTTCTTTTGAGGACCAAAATACAGAATGCAAAAATAAATGCAGCAAGCAAATCCATAGCTACAGGAGGAGGGTAGAGATACACTAAAGAAGATTTCAACAGTGCCAAGACATAGAGACAGCCTCTGCTGCACTTACTGGATGGATAAATAAATAATTTCATTTTCTAGATCAGTGAAGCTGGCTGCTTTTGCAAATATAGCCTATATATTTAATTTCAGAACATACTACAATTATCTGGACAAAACCAAAACCCATCATCTCCTCAACAAGTGAATTTCTTTGTCTCATTCCCCATGCCTGCTGCAAAGCACTTTGGTAAAATATGAAGAATTTTATATCATTGTGACTCCTACTGTTTGGAAAGAAAAAAAAAGTTCAACAAAACCATCTCATTCCCAACCTAAAAGGAGCAGACATAGCAAATAAGATCCTGACTTATTCAGTCACTCAATGAAAACAAATTCTGGTCACTTCCGGATAAATGAACATTTTTTTCCAACGTCTTTCGCACTAGTGAGTCTGTCACTTCACATGCAATAATATATAGCTTCCCAGATTTTTACACAAAGAAAACCCAAAAAACCCCAACAAAATATAGTAGCTTTGTGGAGCTTTCTATTCTGAGGTTAATTTACATACAGGACCTACAACAGTGCGAATCTTTCATCAAGCTTTCTGTTCATTTTGCGGCCCTTAGCAATTTGAACTGAATAGCCTGCTCTGGCAGTTTCATAAATTTTGTAATTGGGTTCAGATTCCTCTCCCAAAAATCTGTGTAGGTGAAGCACCTCACTTCTGGTACTTTAATAAAGATCATCACCGTTGATTTCCCATATGGCCATCTTAAATGGATGAAGAAAGACAACTAAACTGGCAATCAGAAAGCAATCAGTGGAGGTTAGTATAACATCTGTCTTTCCATCTTTTCTTTAGGCATAGTGTGGTGTTTAAAGAGACAACACCAGCCAAAACTTAGCAACAGTTAAATGTTATGTGAAAAAGTAAAAGAGCACTGTCAGAGCCAATACAAGATGCTTACAAATTTTTAAGTAATTACAAGGGAAAGCACATTTCAAAGTAAGGAAAAATTGCCTTGGGTTTGCCACTCTGGTGCTGCAGCAACTCACTGGTATGTAAAAAACTAACTATGAAACTTGCCCAGAAACTGTCTGAAAATGGAAGCATAATGGCTTGGCTCCTCTCACCAGCTAAAGGCAGATAGACGTCAAGCACAAGTCAGATTACAAGTAGAAGGGGTAAGTCATATTTTAAAATTTCTTCTTTAAGTAATTGAAGGAGTTAGAAATATAAGTCAGAATATTTTAACATACATTTCAATCCTCACATATTACGTCAAGACATGTTTTTTTACTGAAAACTCATCACTTCTCCCAGGATCACTGGCTTTGCAGGCACATCCTCCAGAAGAATTTAGTGTCCAGCTACATAAGCTAGAGAAAAGAGCACCAGTAAAAAGCTCTTGCTCTTTCTATAGTCACCAACCAAGAAATACTGACATGAAGTAAAAAAAGTAAGAAAAATATCCCTGTTCCATTCTAACTTGTAGACACTATTTGTCTCAAGCCTCAGAAAACCAAGGAGCAGCACTATAATCTCTGTATAAACTTTTTGTACAGTCTTGTAATAAATAGAATTACACAAAGGCATTCAACAGAAATGATTTAGAAATCCCTTGAAGAGGTCAAAGGTATTTGGTTTTTTTTGTAAATGCATATTCAATAACAGCTGGGAAATTTATACGGCTCTTTTCTGAATTCCTATGAACATCACAGCTATAAAAGCTTCAGTCAACAGGTTAATATAATGGCATCCTATTCTGCCTACAAGAGGTCAAAGAAGGAAAATGGACCAGAAATCTGGTAGGGCAAAATGTACAGTACAACCTAGATAGGAAGGCAAGGAGGGGAAAAAAGCAACAACACAAAAACTACACAAGCAGTTACAAGTTACACAAAAGCATAACAAGCAGAACAAAGAAAATAATCTATAAGTAAACATTGGTCTACATTATATCTGCTGATGCCAACTCCACTTACGATCAATATTTCTCTGTGCTGAATCCTATATATAACACACATTTTCCAAATACAAATCTATTTGAAGGAAAAACCACTTAAATTAACATACACTAGGACATTAAAGATCTATGTTGAAAGTCTACAATGAATGTGAGAGATTTGGACATCCAGATAGCATAGGGAGAGGTAAGAAAAGCCCCTTGCAAAGTATGAAAATGAGCCATAATCTCAATAAATATGAGAACTTCTCAGGAGATGGGAAGGTGGGCAAAGAGGCAGAGCTCAGTGCAGCTAGCTAGAAGGCAGAAGCTGTCTTCAAAACTAAAGTAAAAACCATTTCTGCTTTAGCGCACTCCCAAAGTAAGATCTGTAGTTCGTTTTAAAATATGTCTTTAAATAGAAAACTTTTGGTCAGTATCAGACAGTACCTCATATGTTAAGCAGATCAGTGATTTCTTCTCTTCATGTAAACTGACGAAACACCAGAGTAATGAAAAGTAATAAATGTTCTAGTAGGAAGTGTTTGGAGAACTTGAAGTAACCACGTGCAATTCTGTCCATGCCATTCCACCCAGAGACATGTTGAAAAAAAAGAAGCTTTGTGAGCATGAAACCTTCCTCCCATTCCTGAATATCTTTACACCATCAGAAAGGGTTGGTCCAGTGTAATCCCAGACAGGGATATGAAAATAGAGAGAAGTGATGTTTTGTGACATCTATAGCCTTATGAATGCTGCTTACAGCTTCTGAGATTTATATGCTAATCCAAAGACGTAATTAAAGAACAATTAAAATAAGCTTTATAGAAGGTGATGAAACTGGCAGTAAAGAAGCAAACTATGGCACTGCGAACAAAATAACATAAATCAACTCTTGGTGCATACTGCAACAAACCTTCTGCCACAGAGAGTGAATCAGAAAAATCCTGCACTAGCAGCTGTTTTGGAAACCCCAGGGCTAAATTCGGCACTCAAGCAAAGTTCTTGTATCACCATGATGCTGTGCAAAGGGGAATCCTAAGTGATTTTCACAGCCAGGAACAATAACCAGAGTTGGTGGCTGGTGAGCAGAAAAGCTCCACCAAAGGCACGAAGGTTGCCACAGTGGGAAGGCAAGGCAGGAGGAAATCTGCCTAAAGCAAGCTGCAATGAAAAACCCAAGAGCCAGGCAGGATTTGGCCATGTTGCTGGGACCAATGTTTAAGGCAAGAAAAAAGAATAGGAGCCTAAATGCAAAACACAGTGAGGAATCTGAAGATTGGAAAGGGGGTGCAGGGGGATTTCCTGCTACAGAAACCACAATTCTGGCTAGGGGAATTTTCAGAAAAACTAATTACCCTCATGAGATGTCTGGACAAGGTAGCATATCCTCTCCTTTAAGCTTGAGATAATTAATGGGAGATGGAGTCACTCTGGTGTGTTTATTAGGCTGTTGCTGGAGATGACTGCAATGCACAGAGGCTGACAGTGGTACTAGTGTGATCTGTGATCTTTGCTCATTTTTCTTTAAAGTTTTTATTCATTTTCCAAAAATCAGGATATAGTTTTACTGCAAGAAAACAACTACTAAGAGGTGAAGGAGTGCAAAATGAATGCATCTTGTAATATTAGTCATTTATCATTTATATGAAGTGTGTAATTGCTGAAAACTGATAACAGCTTGCAGGTCAAGAGGGTCAAAATGTGTGCTTCCCACACCACCAAGGAGATTGGCTCACTGTGTTTATGCGTAATATCCTAATTTGAAAACTCTGGGCAAGATGGAGCTGTCAATATAAAGTAGCATCTCCCTAGTCTCTTCAAAGGAGTGGTGCTGATTTACAACAGCTGCTACTTCTGGCCTTGTGTTTCACAGAATAAAATGCTCCTACTGAGATCCAAGTTTTGTCACCAGAGAAAACACCCCCTAAGCCATTCATTTCACAGTTCTACTTTTAAATGTTACAGGCAAAGGTATCCAGGCCCTGGCTTAAGGCTCCCAGAATGGCATCAGGGACCATATGCAGCTTCCAGTCCTCATAGGACAGTAGATTTCCCTGTCACAACAATTGGGAAAAGAGCTGTAAAATTTCCTCCTGTGACTTGGCAGGGGAAGGCATGGCTACAAGAGGTGTGCCAATTTGAGGACGTGTCATACCTTGCAGGGACTTGGAGCTGTCAGACGATGAGCAATCGCCCAGAGCTCAAGACCACAAGGGGATGCTTCAGCTAAACCTCTTGCAGGCGCTGCATATGAAGTGTTGTCTTGTCAGAGCAGATCTACACTGCAATTCAGGGTGATGGCAGCATGTTCAAGTACATCTGAGCCAGTGTGATACCAGCTATCAGTGGTGGTTTTATCACTAGAACCCATATCCACAATCCAAAATGGGCAGGTACCGTACAGTTTCATGGATAATACTTTCCCAGGTAGCTTAGCTCTGATCTTTCACTGGAGACCTGTGTTGAGACAAAGCACAGAATATTTGCATTTGGCTCTGACCTTAAAGCTATATAGCACTTTCTTTCATCTCCAGACTACTGAGTGTGTATAAACATAAACCTCCTTCATAAAAACAAATCAAAACAAACAAAAAAGGCATGATCCCTGTCTTCTGTTTTAAAAAACATCTAAAGGCTGCCTCCATTTTAAAGTGCTTGCAAACATCAACAAAGTGTACAGTTGATATATCCAATATATTTTATTTGAAAATAGAGGAAAAAAGACACATTTTAAAAATTGTTATTGTATCTTCTGTTAGACAAATACTAAAACCAGATACGCAAGTTCACGCAGATAAAATTAAAGATGTTCTTCTCTGCAGGACATTCAGCTGCCACTGTGCAGAGACAAATAAGAAAAAAAGGAAAGCAAGCCACAATGACAGACTGAGTATAACAGTGTAATCAGTCCTTGCATATTTTCACTGTCTCTCTGACACTCCCCACTGAAAACTTTACTATGCAGGCTAAAAATTTTTTCTATTACATTTTTAGGTTTGTTCATATTCATACTAACATTACTCACACAAAACTATACTTAAAAAAGGCAAATATTACAAAGACATAAGCAATGTGCTCAGTAGTTTTTGTTTGTCTTAATCCTCCCTGTTTTTGTCTCTGTGATCATTCCCAGAGTCCCAAAGCCCCCTTCAGAGCAATTATTTGTTTCACATTAGTGGCCTTTCCCTGTATTTAAAAATAAAAAATAATAATTAAAAAAAAAAATTAAAAAAAGAAGAAAAATGAGATGTAAGCCCAAGAAATACACCTGAAATTTATGTGTGCATTAATTAAGAGTGTGAATAACCACACAGGATCAGCAAGACTATGAGTCTTCCCATACTCTAAGAAAGCAGCAAAGAAATAGAGCATCAGAAAAGCCACAGAGCATTTTTCTGGTACTCCCCATGACAAATAAAGAGATTCCTTCAGGACAAACATCTTGATACTTTGGAGACCTAGTCTCCAGCCATCTGTGGCTACACTGAATAATCTTCCAGCTGCAGGGAGACACCACTACCATATTTTTGTTTCCTGCTCATCTGATTATTCACTCATTGCTATCTCCTTGCCCAAAACACTGTATCATGAGCTCACAGCAGTTGGGGCCATGTTTTATCAGTCACTCAATAATTAATGTGGTGGGGTTTTGATATTCCCCAACACCAGAGATTATAATATCAATCATTTTCCCTACTGTCGAGATGCGATGGTAATGGTTATGTTAGAAATATGAAAGTACTGTAGACAGAGACAGATAGACTGACCTTTAGTCTTCTCAAGGTCTTCACAAAAAGACATGTAGACATGGATCTGAGAATCTTTCAAAATTTCACCAGGCTAGAATTGGACCTCAGCAAAATCAGTGCATCTGGGATAGACTTGTTCCAGTTTCACTCTTTACTGATTTATGCTGAGGTGTTTCACCTTTAAAGTGATACTGTTCCACTTACTCCTGAATCTCATTTTTGTCTTATTTAGTGACCACCTCAAGCAGTTCCTTTTTGTATTTCTCACCTAATTCATACTTGAACTTTTCCAGATTTTGTTTCTTACAACAATAAGCACACTTCAAAAGGTTTAATAATTAAAGCAAATAAGCTATTAAGAGTTTTGCTGTGTTCCTAAATTTAGTTTCATTTACCCAAGCCCATTAAAGAGAGCATCCACTATCCCACAGACCTTCCATTCTTTGTAAATGGCCTTCTCCACCATAAAATTCAAGATCATAGGTTAAGAACCAACAAGTTTCTGCCTGCATGAGGTATCTAGAGCTTCCCCACACAGGTGCCCTCTCTCACTCCCTCTAACTTTCCATCCCTAAGAGGAAAGTCAAAACACAGTTTAGTATTGATAGTGTGCTTCTGGGCCTTACACCAAGACTTTCCCAAATACCTTTAGTAAGAAAATGTCCTGCGCATACTGGACAGATGAGATATGACACAATAATCACTGAAGCAAAGAATATTCACAGGTCATCAAATACAGTCCTTCAGTGCCCAGCATAGCTAAGTGTTGATATATCCAAAGTACTAGGATTCAGCAGTATCATGGGAAACTGTAGCAAGATTTCTGAGCCAAAATGATAATACCAGTGCTACACAAAACAGGGAACATGCTGCAAGGGGCAAGAATATACTGTGGCTTCAATGTAGTATTGACTCCTCTTCAGTAAGCCTATCACTGTTATGGAACAGATGCAAATAACTTCTGAAACAGAATAGCACCTCTGTGCTCACCATTGAGAAATGAGTAGGAATCAACCACTTTCAAGTATCAGAGTCTCATTTTGGTCATTATTGAAATTACTTAAGACCTTAGGTTCTTGTAAGGAATAGCTTACCCTCAAAAGTCATCTACAGCCTAGCAATGAAAACAACTGCATTAACCTGTCAATCATCTTTAACTCAAACACCTCAAAGAAAGTGCCTCTATTTCCTAGAATACAGGAATTTAGGCAGTAAACATCCTATATACCTGCAACTGTATATGAGCTATCACAAAAACACAACAGTCCATTAGCTGCAAGGTAGTGCCTTAGCCAAAGCCCTGCTTGTAGACAACGGATTAATCCTATTCCTCTCTTACTGCATAGATACTAATGAAGCCTAAAAATATTGCACACCATCATTTCTGCCTTCTAATCAGTTGCTGCCTTCCTTCAGTTATAGCAATAGAAATTAAAAGGCATTTTCTTACAATAAATCAGGCTCACTGCGTTAATTTTACAATGTTGTTGAAGACGGCAGCCAAACCTACTGACAGCCTGAGCAAGAAAAGATTGTTTGCCATAAAGTATATAGCAGATACTGAAAATCAGAAAAGGAATGAGGAAACCTGAATGTCAATTAGACAATAAAGGAAGGCTTTTGAAGAGTTAATGAATCTAAAGCAATGCAAAAGTCATCAAAGTAAGTACAGATGAATGCTGCACACCTCAGTGGAGCCCAACAGCTGGTGTTCTAGCCCACAGTCAGATATTCTATAAAATTATCCTCACATGAATAAGTGTGTGCAATGACTGTCTTTCACACAGAGAAAGCATTGTCTTGGGACTAGGCAATTAACCATAGTGGGAAGCCACAAAATCCTAAAATGCCACACTTACAAAATACAATCACAGAAGTTCGGGATCTTTGAGGACTGAATTTTCCTTGCCTTGCTGTTTGTGGACATCTTTACTGGGGCTCACTGTGGTCATCATTTCTTTAATAGTTTTCCCTTTCAGCGAGCAACAGATCTTTTTATGCTGTTCTGGGATGATACTGTGTTATGCTGAAGTCTGGGGAAATGGGGAAAATAAGAGTGGCCTGGGTTTAGGGCTTGATTCTGGCTGCACAATTTGGGATGCCTGGTGATGAATACAGGATAAATGTTTATCAGATAGTTTTGGACAAGTGTCGGGGATGTGACTGGATAATTCAAGCATTAGTACTTCACAGAGATCAGAAACTCCACCTCCTTAGCACACAGGCAGCATGTTAAAGCAAAAACAATTCTTGTCTTCTAAAAAGAGAGCTATTAGGGCATGAGTTTCCCTGAACTGGAAGTTTCACCTAGTACCAAGACATTAATCACATAAATAACTATTATGGTACTTGATAATTCTTAATTAAAAGCGCATTCCAAAAATCACTGGTTTTCCATTTCTAGACCTTCCCACCCCATACACGTGTCCAGCTCGCCCCACTCTTCTCTTACAGTTTTTCGTGGAATCATAGACTGGTTTTGTTTTTGAAGAGATCTTAAAGTTCATCTAGTTGCAGCCTCCCTGTCACAGGTAGAAGCACCTATCACTAAACCAGGTTGCTCAAAGCCCCATCCAATCTGGCCTTGAACACTTCCAGAGAGGTGACATCCACAGCTTCTCTGGGCAAACTGTTCCAGTGTCTAAACACCTTCATACTAAAGAACTTCTATGTAATATCTAAATCTATCCTCTTCATGTTTAAAGTCATTGCCCCTTGTCCTGTTGCTACATGTCATTGTAGAAAGTGCTTCTTCAGCTTTCCTGTAGGCCTCCTTCAAATGCTAGAAGGCTGCTATAAGGTCTCCCTGAAGTCTTCTCTTCTCCAGGCTGAAAAACTCCACCTTCTCTCAGCCTGTCTTCATAGGAAAGGTACTTCAGCCCTCTAATCATCTTTGTGACCCTCTTCTGGACTCACTTTAGCAGCTCCATGCTCCTCCTGTGTTGGGGGCTTTCAAATGGGACACAGTAGTCCAAGTGGGGCCTCATAAGAGCAGACTGGAGGGGGAGAATCACCTCCCTTGACCTTCTTGACACTTCTTTTGGTGCAGTCCAGGATATGGTTGGCTTTGTGGACTGCAAGTGCATATTGCTGGCTCATGTTGAGCCTCGCATCAACCAACACCCCCAAATCCTTTTCCTCAGACTTTTTTTTCATCCAGTCTCCACCCAGCCTGTAACTGTGTTTGGGACTGCCCCAACCAAGGTGCAGGACCTTGCACCTGGCCTGTTGAAAGTCATTCAAGTTGCATGAGCCCACCTCTAAAGCCTGTGAAGGTCCCTCTGGATGGCATCCCTTCCCTCCAGCCTGTCAATCTCCCCACACATCTTGGTGTTATCAGAAAACTTGCTCATGGTGCACTGAATTTCACTGTCCCTGTCTCCGGTAAAGATGGTAAACAGCACCTGTCCCAGTACCAACCCATGAGGAAGGTCAGTCATGGCTGGTGTCCATTTTGACATTGAGCCATTGACCACAACTCTTTGAGTGTGACCATCCAGCCAGTTCCTTATCCACCAAGTGGTCCATCCATCAAATCCGTATTGTTCCAGTTTGGATACCAGAATGTCATGAGGGGCAGCTTTGAACAAAGCCAGGTAGATAATGTCTGTTGCTCTCCCTTTGTCCACCAGTGAAGTAAACCCATCATAAAAGGCCATCAAATTTATCATGGAGGATTTGCCCTAAATGAAGCTATGCTGGTTTTCACCAATCAACTCTTTGTTTTCCATGTGCCGTAGCAGAGCCTTTAGGAGGATCTATTCCATGATCTTGCTGGGCACAGAGTTTAAGATTGACTGGCCTGCAGTTTCCCAGCTCTTTCTTTTTTTCCTATTTTGAAAATGGGGGTTGTTTCCCCTTTTCCAGTCAGTGAGAACTTCACCAGACTACCATGACTTCTCAAATAGGATGGAGAGTAACAAACATGATTGCTTTTGGCATAGTTGCTGTTTAGTTCAAAATAGTGTAGATTTTTTCATTCTTGGACATGTTCCTACAGTATATTTTGGGATTTAAAGCTACAGAATCTTCTCTTGATCTCAGTTCCCCATGTTGTAAAGCACTTCCATCTGCTGTAGTGAGCAGTGATCAGGGACTCCTAGGAGTCCCTACAGTAAGTCAGCATAAGGGGAGACAGGAGGAAATTTTAGGTGATACCCTGTGTTTTATGTGAGAGGTATTACATTAAGGTACTAAATTCTCAGAAAAGAAGTTACAAAATATGTTCAGTGTTTCTCAACTATGAACATCTAAGACTGCTTGTATCTTGTCTTAAGTCAGCTTCAAAATACTAGGAGCCAGCAAAAACAATGCCCCAGCATATTTAGACAATATGTCTAAAGTAAGTTACCTGTTTCCAGTAGGCTTCTGCACATCTTAATTAGCAACTTTCTCCTTTTTCCTCACCCAGTACTCCACCAACAAAAAACTAAAGCAGAGCTAGAGAAGAACAAACATGTACTGGCATTTCCTGTGTGAGGGGTGAAAGATAAAGATAGAAAAGGTCTCTAGGGATGTCCATGGCTCCCACAGGCATACCTTGCAGTATTGCAGAATTCTAATGAAAAGAAGGGTGGCATCAAAGCAAGCAGTGGTCTTTCACTCCACACTGACCAGTTTACAGAAAAAAAATTTTCTCCCACATAAAAATAGTCCACAAAAACAGTAAACACTTTCCTAATAGTACATTAGTACAAACACAGTAATATTTTCATGCTCAGAACTGGTTGGTCTGTATCAGCAAAACTGCATTGATAATGTTACTGCAGTAACTCCTGCAGTTTGAATGAAAACCTTACCCACTCTAAAGGAATTTTCAAGGAAACTTATAATCTAATGACTTGAATTTACCACCTCTTAATTACAATCAGCCTGAATTTATACAATACAGGTGACCAGACGCTGTGTTTGTAAAACATTCCTGAAGAGCAGTACTTCAAATAATATAAGACTGTTGAACTCTCTTTTATAGAAAGCAATTTTAATATTACAAAGTGTGAAGAAGCATAAGGAAAAGAAGAACAATATGAAATACAAGACCAGTGCCTTTTCAAAAACACTTTCTCTAGTTGGAGTGCAGTGATGGCTGGAATGTTTTTATGTTCGTGGAATACAACCCATGTAGAGAACACTGACACACAGAGCCTATCAAATGTACCCTAACGGCATAATTATAAATATTCAGTACCTAAATAGGAAAATAACTTCCAAAACTTTTTTAAACACCTTGTTTGTCTTTACTGGATTAACTAGAAAAATGGTCATTGATTTCTAGAGTAGGTAAGTTACCTACTTTTAAACAAGTCAGTTATGGCCTTCAGTGCCTGGAAATGGCTCTGTCCCACTTACCTCTACTGAAGCAAAGGTTGTGTTCAATACTACTTTTGCTTTTGCACCTGTCATCCAGTAAGACACCATAAGGAGCAAGGGAACAGCATGAGGGAAAAAACAGGAAGAATTGTTACTCTCATATGACTTAATAGTAGAAAGATGGTCACAGTCTTCCCTTCACATTGCAGACTTATCCAGTCAAAAGAAGAAAGTATGAAGAAGTTGCAGAGATCATCTCTTCAAGCACTAAATACTTTCAGATCATGATTTAATCTGGGAGACAGATGGTTGACTACTTCCTTCTTCTGTGAATATAAACTCTCCAAATGGATTGCTGGAGTAAAAACTGAACTGCAGCTTTTGCACATTTTACTTAAGTCACTTACAATAAGTCATTTAGCTTTAAAATGTCATACAAAGGAAATACTACATAAAGTAAACATTTCAGCTGCAGATATATACCCATGCATGAACCTTCTGTAAATGTAGTTTTAGACTATATATAAGGAATGCAAAAATTCAGTAGAGTCATGTATACAAAGAAGTCTTACAGCAACAGTTTTCCAGTGGATTTGAAGTCTGGCTCACAGAGAACCTGAATTCTGGGAGAAAATTCCTCATAGCCTGAGGAAGAACGGTTTCTTATCCATTTCAGAGGCTACAATATGAAGCACTCAGATTCAAGCCACAGTTTGTAACAAGAACACATCATTAATACCTCCTTCTCATCTATTCAAACGAACAACAACAAGCCTCAAAGCTTACACTTTCTCAGAGTATGGTTCAGCAACAAAATTGAGAAGTGGTGGCTAGATGACAGGCTCAAAAAATGAGGTCAGTAGAACTGCAAAGACATAATCAAAAGGGATTAGAGGAGCAAATAGTAACTAGAAGGTGTTAGAGAATCAGGTTTCATTCACACCCAACTAGGAATGAGATGTTACAAGGACAAGAGAGCTCTCAATCTAGTACTTGTTTTCAAGGAAAACACAGCATTTCAGTGGGGGCTCCAAAGGTAAAATGATCATATTATAGATGACTTAGAACATTATGCAAGATTCTTTCATGATTAAGTAACAAAGCAGGAAAAGAAAAACATCCTGAAGGCACAACATTGATTTTTCTTCTTGACATCACGGATCAGGATGGAATTCTGGGTGCAGTTTGCTCAGAGTTGTTGCAGATTAGCAGAGTTAGCTTCCAGTATCTTCCTTTCTAGCCTGGTTCTCAGTTCAGTTACTTAACCTATGCAAAAACAAATGACTGTATAGTGTGAATATACAACTTTAGATACTTGATATTTTACCTACATAAAAATATCTACCCTGTTTACTGTGCTAGTGATTTTCTGTAAGAGATTTTATTTCTGTAGAAGAGAATATTCTCATCTAGGAGAATGATTAGCATTTTCATTACATACAGATCTGGTGGCAGGTAAGGTCTCCATGCATTTACCTACTGAGTAAAGACTCACTAAGAAATGCTCCTGGGATGCTAAATCACTATCTGAATGCTGTCCCTCCAAACATAGTCCTGTTGATGGTTGTAAAATGTGTAGTACTGTAGAAAAATCAAGATCATCCCAAACAAAGCAATCACTGCTTTAAAAATGTAGCCCTTAAAAAAATGTGTCTAGTACAAGAAAATAGGGTGTTTCCTTAAAAAAAGGTTCACTTTCTTTGTATCTCCTTCTGGCTAGCTACATTCTACCCATACACTACATTCTGACTAGCTGTCAGCTACCTGAATTTCCTGCATTGCATTATTTCCAACTTTTGTGTACTAGGCATACCTCAGGGAAACAAAGAGGTGAGGAAAACTTTTCATTTCATCACAAGGCAAATGAGGAAAAGCCACAAGAGAAAGACGATTACAGAGATCACAGGTATGATGTGAAGCTATGTTAATATTTTTTAAAGTATATTTTTTCTTCAGTAAAACTGAAGTAACTTAATGCAGCTTAATTCCATCTGAAATCCAAATATTTCTGAAAACTTTTTATGGTATCTCTTTAACAGACCACCTGTGGTTTTGTTGTTTCTTCATTTACTCTTATCACCCTTTTCTACTGCCTGCTTCTTTAAGTCACTCTTAGAAAGCAAAATCCTACAGTATAATTTTCATATTGAATAATTTTAATACACACTATTTTTGTCCTTAAAAACCACCTTCTTTCATTTGTCTAGTACATTTTCCTTTCTCATTATGATTTTCTTTTTTGCCTTTCAGTTTCACCTCTGACCTTTCTTAGGATGGTTACAAACTAGCTCACAGATGATTTAACTAGGATATGAGAAAATACTTTTTTACTCTGAGGGTAACAGAACACTGGAACAAACTGGCTAGGGAGGTTGAGGAACCTCCATCCCTAGAGACATTAAAAGTCTGCCTGGACATGTTCTCTAGTGGATGATCCTACTCCACCAGGAGAGCTGGACTAGATGATCTCCAAAGATCCCTTCCAACCCCTAGCATTCTGTAATTCTGTTATTCTATGTCAGTTATTAGGGCATACATAAGTATGTCTACACATACACTTACATCTTCTTAAACATATATATCTTTTCACTCCATCATGGGAAGACAGGAGCAGACGCCTCTGAATTTGATTCTGGTCTTTTAGCCACTTCCCCCACTATTCATTTTCTCATTTTTTTCTTTTTCCTGTGACATTCTTTACAACCTCTGTCTTCATCAGAAATTTCTTCCTATTTTCATTTCCTCTCATTTATTTTCTCCACCGCTGAACTGCTCCATCAGCTACCATCAGTTTAAATAGACAAGAGGCTCCTCAAGGAGATGGTTGTTAGGGCAGCTTTAGTCTGCACAACTGTTCAGTGCTTGGCATTGTTTTTAAAGGGGTTTAGACCAGCTGTCTCAATACACAGCTCTAGTACTGGGGTTACAAGGGACAGCTGCTACGTTAGGCAAGGAACTGCTACTGTTAGGACACTGGAATTAATCAAGTTCTAAGTGAGCTTAAAAACATGGATTAACTCAGTTCAAACTCTCTCCATCTTGAATAATTGGTTAGATGTGTCTTGAGAGAAGAAGCCAAACACACTCTTTGCTTCACACTTCTACAGCACATTCAGTCAAGGACACAAGTCAGTCTCTGAAGGCCTCTTGCAGTCTCCTATAATGTAAACACTTGACATCTCAGTGTGGGACCACGAGATTTGTTGTTTTCTAGAGAGATTCCTGTGTGAGACACATCCAATAGCTTTTTCCTTGAACTGTGTTTTCCTAAACCCTCCTTACAATATCAGCAAAGAAGTCTAACAGTACCTTGGAAGCAACATGAAAAAACATTGTTTTTCTTCTCAAACAAGTCAACTGATTGCCTCAAGGAGAGATTATGAGATGAGGACATGAGAAAAATAATCTTCTTGGACCTCTTATTCTAAAGTAGCATTTTTTCCAACTGCCCCATCAAAATCAAAATAACTGCACCATTTAGATGGCAATTACTCTCATGAGTTCAAAAAAATAGCAAACAAGCCACCATTAATCTCATTACATCTCATTTGTTACTAAGGTAACACTAAAGTTCCTGGAATTGGCATATTATATCATAGTGTAGACTTGACATTTTTCCTATAAAAATCTTGAGTACACTAGCAATGCAATAGTGTTTATTTTTTTTTAACCAACTAGGCTGAACCTAAATAAAATTTGTAAATACTGTTCAGAGCCAGAAGCCTGTGAGAGGCTTAGCAAAAGGAACAAGTATTTATCTAGTATTCCTAAACTTTCAACAACTTGCCAGAAAAAGTGTTGGTCTTTATTACAATAATCTTTATAGCACGGAAAAACACATTATGTATGTTAGACATCTACATCTGTAATTAACTGATTTGTGTCTTCAGAGCTCTGTAGGAAAATGACTGGTATCAACACAGTTTGTGCTATCACACTGGATGAAGCGCAGGGAAATGTAATGAGAAACCTCACTAAATGTTTCTGTCTTGTATCCACTCTTTTTGTGTGTATGTTCCTTGAACAATGCTTCCTGCTTTGTTTAAAGAAAAAATAAGGCCACAGATAAGAAGCAGGCTTGAAATCCAGATGTTCAAGGGATTGTTCAGCACATCATCATCAAAAAAGTCTTGCTCAGCCTGATAGGCAAGGAATCAGGGACCTTCAAGAGGAAAAGGAGTAAGCGAATACCTAGACTTTCCTCATTACAAGGACTGAGCCCAGCAACTCTACACTTTTCAAGGCAGCAACCACTGACTGCCAAAGATCAATGGTCATTAGCTCAAGGCCACATTCAATCTGTTACTGGCAAGAAATAAGTGCCTTTAAAAGACAGGTAATGAGCTAAATACTGTAAATATGTATTTAATGAATTTATCACCTAAATATCCTTTAAATATGCACATATGTATATAAAATATTTTCACTAGCTTTTCAGAGCTCTTCTACAAATCATGAATATGCACAGAAAACTAGCAAACATTGCCAATACTGAGGTAATGTCAAACCTGGGGTCTATGAACACATTTTGAAGCTCTTTTGTATTACTGCCCTATATTAGCTGAACATCTGAAAAATGTTTTTTATCTTTTTACGTGAAATCTTTTCAGTGCCACTGGTCTGATCTGAGAATGGAAGCCCAGCTCTGTAACACCCCACTTTTATCAGATTCTTTATTTAACAGTTCATTGTTCCAAAAGCTTGCAGGTAATTGGCTTGCTAGCTTAGCAATTACCTTTTTGGGTATAAATGGGTATTCCTTCCTATGTAATTAAAACTGTGAGTTGAGGAAATTAATCTCAGCCATTATAAAATAATGTAAGATCAGAACCTCTTCAACTTTCATTTAACCTGGTTTTGTAGACTCCAAAATTTCCAATCAGATCTTAATTTCTCATTCTGTTTGGACTTTATCCTTAATCTAAAGTGTCAGTAGTTAAATACATTTCACTTGAAAAAGATGTATGAACAAAGCCTCTTTTACTTAATAGAGATACAAGAGGAATTTCTCTAAAATGCAGCTGTAAGGTGAGGAAAAGAGATTTCAAAACATGGCAGGTCTTCTCTCAGGAAGAAAACTACAGATGAAGACCTGGACGTATTGAAACAGCTCCTTTACTGATTTTCCACTGAGCTTATCATAAAAACATGATCTTGATTATAAAGAACTGTCTGTGCAAGAAACAATCAAGGGACTGAGCAAGAAGATTTTAAAATTTATGCTTGCATAATTAAATCCAGACTTGCATGCCTGTCGTCACTGCATCCGTTTGTCTAATGAAGTGAAACTCTGAAATCACAAGCAATGTGTGAAAATTGTGGCAATCAAGCAATTGCACATGAGGTGGGCATAGGATCCTTCTGATTAGCCATTTATTGCATGTTCCATAAGCCAAACCATTGACCACAGCAGGAAGATGTTTTAAGTGGACAAGTACAAGGGAGGGCCAAGTGCAACTTGAAAGTTCATTCGGAAAGTCTGTCTGAGTGTCTTCAGCCTATACAAGCAGAACTAGCTCTTCTGTCTTTTGTCTTCATTCCCTGGGAAATTCAGCTCCAAATCACTCACTCATGAATCATTTGATTTACCACGGCAGAGCCCGTCTGCTGGAGATCTACTGCACTCCTCAATGTGATCAAGAAAGGAACAACACAAAACAAAAGCTTCTGCCATACATTTTAATGACAGTGAAATTATTATTTGCAAAATTCCATCATTCAGGATAATGCATTAGATACCTCTTGTTTCCAAGAGCACTTAACAACAAAGTTTTCTGTAACAAGTTTATACAAGAAGGCTAATCTTTAACATTAAAAAACAACAGCAACTACACTGCCCTACTTTTTAAAGCCAGTTTGATATGCTCCTCTAACAAGAAAAACTGTAATATGAGGCTCAATCCTACTTTCAAAGCCTTGGATATGACCCAGTAATTCACTGTTAGCTGTCAGCACCAGCAGTGTCAGTGGATCTCTGCCAGTTTATATCAGCAAGGATTTATCCCACTCTCCGTGCTTTTTCTGGGTTAGGGGCTTTTTTTTTTTTCTACCTACGTGGTGTCTAATGGAGGTCATAGCTGAAAACATGCACAAAAGGATAAAAATTTAGAGACTAAAAGCAGCCCTATTTCATATTCCCTGTATTAGCTGTCCTTAGCCTCAGTGTCAAAAACATGGATGGAATTTCATCTTCCATTCACCTAAAGAGTTGTGTCACTCCAATAGCAGAAATGCATATTTCTTACTATTGACTGTTACTAGGCATTTTAGCATAGTCAAACACCACTAGCACTGATTTAGATCATACCAGCAAGGAAAAATCCTCTGCAACATGCAAAAGTCTAGGTGATAAAACAGTTCTGGATTACACTTTGTGGTCACATAGGGGGATTTGGATGACAATGTGGCTTGTTATAAAATAAGTAGAGAAACAGTGCTGTGCAATTGTAGTAATTCTTAGGTACTTTTAGGACAACAACTATGTTACCATGGATGAGAGACAGAAAATCCTCTTCTCCAGATGTGATGACAATTTGCCATGCCATTATTTAAAATGTCCTAAAACATGCCTCAATTGACTAAATCATTTCAATAATCCTGCTTATCCTAAAGTGTCACACACAAAGATACTCAGAGGCATCTTGAGGAGGTATTTCCTCTTTAGAAAAGACTACCTAAGCCCAAAATCCACTATAGAAATGGAGCAGCCAGTCAGCAAAACTTTTGCTTGGATAGGTCTATGAAGTAGCAAGTGAAATAATTTTTCCTCCCTTCTTCCCCAGCTTTACTATCTCTTTTGATATGTTACACCTCAGGGCAGGGAGTGGGCAAGGGAGCAGGTTCAGGTTAGCTCTTCACTTTTTTGTGATGACGACAAGAATTTTACGAAGTCCAAAAATTCTATAGGCAAATACATCCATCTTCCCTCCAGAAGTATATTTGTAGTAAGTCACATATGCAAATTCCTTAGTGTATATTGAAAAAACATGGGTTCTGTATGTGGTAGATAATAATTATTGGATTTTTTATTATTTGTTCATTAATAATATTTTTAATATCTAAAGAGCATCTCCTCAGAATTTTTTTGTCCACCATGGAAGCAGTAGTTTCTAAAGAAGATGCAAGCATGTAGCAATGACACCTCAGCATCCTGTAGCTGAGGTTTCCTGGCATCAGGACACGTTGCATGCAGAAGCCCCTCCTCTGACTTTGAATCTACGGCCATTTAATTCTTTATAGTTTCTACACTGGAAAGGGCACAAGCAACCACTATCCTTTTTCTCCGTAATAACATAGATTTTTAGAAAATTCAGTGACTTCGTCCTCAGTTCTCTCTTTCCCAAGCAACAGTCCTAACCTCCTTGCTTATTTCCTTGTTCAGTAACAATTCTGCAACTTTGATGTACCCAACTACCATTCTCAGAAACTCTTTAAAACCACAGCACCAATGTACTGTATCTGAAAGTGCCTCTAACTATCCCATCAGCTGATTCCTCTGGGTATTTCTCTCCAGTGTTCCAAAGGGACTGAAGGAAGACAAGTCTATCACTGAGCACTCTACAAGTTTGACAGAGCAATTTCTAGCTTTCTATAACTCCTAGATAATGCTACACACTATCAGCTTTCTGAAAACCTAATTGGTTTTCAAGTATAATTACAAAAAAAAAAAAAAAAAAAAAAAAAAAAAGGCAGGAAGAGCAATTAAGGTTAAAGCCAATCAGTCTAAATTGCTCCTTCTCATGAACTCTCAAGGAAAAAAAGCAGTTTGTGCACATTCTGATGATCTGGCTTTCTGATTTCCTACATGAGCATTCCTGGAATCAGCCAATTCAGAGTGTTACTCAGTTTTCAAGAAGTGTGTTAAGAAAATAAGGAACTGCATTTTCTGGAACGAGAAAGCTGTTTTGGGACATGCAATGTTCACATAACCAATTATTTTCACTTCTCTTCAGCTATCGAAAACAGATTACTGCTATACTTGCTTCATAAAAATGCAGAAAGCAAAAACTGCTTAAAGAAATCTATCTTTTCTAAAATGCTTGTTTTCAAATTCACATTGTAGTCAATCATGCATTACTTCAATCTTCAGTAGATTTGCTAGTAGAAATATCCTTTTCTCCACAATAAACTAGTGTCATAAACAATGATTCAGATTTTTCAAATGTGGAAAAGGAGCTATATTAGCTAAGGCCTGGAGTAACATCCAACAGACATTTTCATTGATCTGTACACTGTCTACTTTCTTTGCACTTTAGTTTACTGTCTAACTTACCAGGCTGCTGTGTTTTTTGTTGTCTTTTTTAATGTCCTACATTTTTAAGTTTTGTCTGTTGTTTTTGGAGGGGTTTTGTTTGTTGTAGAGGGTGGGGAATAAAAACGATAGGAAAAGCTTCAAACTGTAAATCTTTATCTATGTCTACTGACTATACTGTTTCAAATTTTTGCCAATTAGATATTGCTGCATTTTCCCTACTGAAAGACAATTGTATTAATATTCTTTCAGACCAACCTGTGGCTCTGTTTTTAAAACTATTTTTTTCTTTGTTTACTTCTATCACATTACTGAATTCCAAAGAAATATCCCTAGGGCATTTCATATTTCCTCTGAAAACAAAAATCACTCTTGTGATGTTTGACAAAAATGGCTTTGCATGACATTGTCAAATAAAATGCCATCTGAAGCTGAAAACCTCAGACAGCCACAGCTTCAGCACTGTCTTGGCACAGTAGGCTCATTTACTAGGGTTAGGGTCAAAATAGATTTTGTCACTCCCTAGCATACTGCATATAAGACACTGCTGTGCTTCAAAAGAAGTACCCCTTCCAAAGTTTCACACCACTCTTGTAGTCAATAGTTGTGCAATTAAAATCTCCAAACAGCTCAAAGCTTTTCTTGCAAGCTTTATCCATAAATTGATTTCCTGATCTATCTTCTGTTCTTGCTCTAGAGAACTATGAAAAGCACTGCTGAGTACATGCAGTTCTTGTCTTCATCATGCCTTTGCTGCATCAGCCGAACTATTTTAAATGCTTCTTGCTCGCTCAGTATCTCCTTTCTCTAAACACATTATTTCCCCTGCAGGAGACAGAATATTAATTTAATAAATTCTTCAGGTTTTTTCCTTTTTTTTTTATCCCAAAGGTCTAGGGATTGATTCAAAATAGGGTATTTTGGAGAACTAGTTTATCTTTAGTTTTATGTTAGCTTTATGTATCTTATATGCAAGTACATAAAGCATTAATTTTTAATCTCTTTCTTCTGTACTGTTAGACTTTGTATATATTTACTCCATGTCTGTACAGAAACTACTAAAGTAATTGTCTTCCTCTCGCTTATTTTTGGGTTGGTTTTTTTTTGCACTTCTTCAGTAAATTGGAACATTGCTTACTTTACAGATAATGTTCATTAACAGAAAACAAATCAGTAAATACCTTTAAAATTACAGAAGTAATTTATATTGCTATAAGGTGCTAAAAGCTTACCATTATATCCTCCCTCAGCTTCATAATAGATGAGTATTTTGGGGCAAATTCCAAAAAGCATTAAATACCTATTTTCTTTTTACAGGTTTACTTCCATAAACAGAATAAAACTACATTATCAAATGAGAAAAAGAACATAATATGTTTAATATGTGTTGTTTATTTTCTTTATTTTTATCTTTTTAAGACCTTGTAAAAACCTAAGTTTTCAGAATTTCATAGCAATCTTGAATTATAATCACTGACATGCACTAAGGATTAAGCCCTTAGCAAATACTAAGAAAATTTGCATTGATTAACTGTGAAAGAACTGAAGAATTCATGTGTAAATATTTTTGTTACATGATTGCCTATGTGTAGAAGCATCTACTATACACAGCCAAGTCCTTTCAGGAAACTTATCTGCTGGAGGCTTTGAAATATATTCTCAGTGAGTACTTACAATGGTGAAAAAATAGCTGACTAACCCCAGACATGACACAGAAGGATATTTTTCATACTTGGAAATGCTGCATGTGTACCCGTGTATAACAAAACCTTAATGAAGTAGAAGTTTTGGCAGGGTTTGCTATTTCTAAGCCATGGGATTTAGAGACATAAACTCTGATTATGTTGTATTTTTTTTTTAATTTATTCTTTAAACAATGTAAAAAGATATGTTTTTTTAAAATAATCTGGAACTATTTAATTAAATCGGTCATAGAATACATTTTCTGTTTTCACCTGTCCCCAGAGCAGGAAATCCACTTGTTCTGATTTCTTTGAATCAAAGAGAATATATTTTAGAATTAGTAGTAGTTTCATCCATTGTACTGCTGTAGAGCATTTCCATTGTATAAACATTAAAGCTTCCTACATCTAGAAAAAAAATTCTGAATTGGATGATAGTTTTTAAACAACAGAAATCATATTTGATGTGGGGAAGAAAATCCACTAATTTCTTTTTCTTCAAACCAGGTCTATTGAAAGGGGCAGATATGCACCAGCTAAGACTCCAATTTTTGGTTTCTAAACTAGTAAGGACTCATTTGCAGTAAAATTTATAATGGAATTCTAGTATATCTAACTTCCATGTTCTTTCACATTTATTCTGAAAAAAATATCTTTAAATGTTATGCTCTGGCCTTAAGGAATCAAAAGGCTGATGCCAGCATAAATGCTTTTAAGGATTTACCTCGACATGCCCTTTTAGTATGAAAAGAAATGCACATCTCCATAATATTTCTGGTTTCAAAGTACAGCTTATTCAGATGCTTTCATTATACTGACACCCTGTAAACAAGGCAGATTACATAGCACCTATATAAATATGCAAATTTCAAGTTCTTCAGAGCTAATGACACAGCTGCGGATGATGAGTGAACTGTATCCAAAAACATAACAAGTCCCAACATGTAGAAATCTAGATGGCATCATTTACTACTACATTACCTCAGGTTGCAGCAACTTGTTTAATGGCCATTGTTTGAGCTGGCAAATATGAAGAAAAAGAATAGGAGAAGTTTTCAGTGTTTTTAGCCCTTTTTACAGTTTGTGAATTACCCAAGAACTTTGACAAAACTTCTGCCCACTTCAAAGTCATTTGGATATGTTTTTCCATAGATATACTCCCCCATCTAAACCAAAAATACAAAAACAAGGCAATACCCACCTAATGCTTGATACACAGCTCAGTTCAGAATCTACCATCCATGCATGGTTAGAATATGGATCAATATTTTTAGTGGAAAGGCTTCTTATCTGCATGTTTCCCATCAGTCCTAGCTTTGGGGTTGGCATCTGATGATCTGTACGGATCTAAAAGATAGCATCCAGAGGAAGTGGGTCAGTTGTTCCCCAGAGAGATGACACAGTCTAAGAGTAGGGACTGGGCCAGACTAAAAGCCCTAATCTCCTGCCGTTCTTCTGTGAGTACCCAAGATTATTTCTCTTTTTCTTGAAAGTTTAGATCTTTACAGACATTAAGCAATACACTCCAGTCATAGAAGTGCTGGATTTTAATTCCATGCTTCTATTCCAGCACAGACGGCAATTCCAGTAGGGTACTTCTTCAGTGCCTTTGCTTTTATAATTTTAATCAAGAAGATGCTCAAAATCAGCTTTGCCTCTTAACTGTTATAAAGCAGCCTCTTCCTCAAAGCTAAGATCAAAGATAGCAGGTATTTCATGTAAGTCTCAGGTCATTGGACCAAGGATATTAGATTGTTACAAAGTGCATCGCTAGCCCAGATTTCATCTCAAGACAAAAACCCTCCTACAGTTCTGTACTTTCAGATAATTTCTGTCCTCACTTAAAAGTGACAAAGTTTGCCTCAACAAAATACTCCTACTTGAAATGCTATATTTCAAGAAAGAGGTCCAGGCCAGCAAAGGCATTGACCCATTCAGAGTCAAACCAAACTCTTTCAGACATTTGGAGCCACCACAGCCACAGATGGAGAAGTCAATGCCTCTGAAATGCAGCAAAATTAAGAAGCAATCCACAGCTAAAAATACTTCACTGACCTAACTCTGCAAGATTGCCTCCCCTCTAGTTAATAACAATGATCCATTACACAAGCTTAAATTCAGATGCAGATCAAAAAGGTAACTCCTGCAGGAAGCTGAAACACTTACTGCAATGAAACCACCTCCAAAATGAAGCTTGGAATTTTCCTCTTAACACAGAGATGCTGTCTGATTCACTGACCATTTCAGTGGGGTGAAATAAAGAAAAAAAAAAAAAACAACAAAACAAAACAAAACAAAAAAATAAAACCAAACCAAACCAAACCAAAAAAACACCTAATTTTTTTTTTTTTTTTTTAATTTGCAGGTTTGCTTTCAAGTTCAATGTCTTTCCCGAGTCTTTTAAAAACATTTCAGAGCTTTCCACCAACCTGTAAGGGTAAAGAGAAATAATTATTAAAAGTCCATCCAGACAGGCATTTAACACAGATCTGGTGGCACCAGCTTCACCTTTGGAAAAAAAACTATCTGGCCGATTCAAAAAAAGGTAAAGAGAAAATATATATTCTAGATGGTACAGAATTTAATTTGTATTATACTTCATTGTACACTATAGACCATACACAGAAGGAGTTACTGGTGTGAAAATAGAAGTGAAGATTTCTCAGGAAGAAACCTTCCAGGAGACTGAAACTAAAAAGTACCATTTGTTCATTTTCATTTAATAACTAATCTGTCATCAGCCCAGAGGAAAGACCAGAAGAAAAGAATATTCTATACTATTAAATGCAAAAGTGGGGAAAAGCACATGATATGTGTCTCGAGAGTCAGTACCACATCTGATGTCTATTATTTATTGGCTCATTATATGCATGCTTTGCTTTGAAACAATAAGTCTAATTTCACATTCAGCCTTATGAGGACATCCGGAAAATATAGCACATTTTCTGCTGCTCAGAGCAGTCTCTCAGGGAGCCTTAATGGCAATGTCTGTGTAGTCTTGTGCACAGACTGCATCTGGAAAACTTTAATAGCATGGAATCACTGTTTTGCTTGCTGCTGGTGCTGCTGCAAATGAGGAAAACAAATTTAATAGGATTAAATTACATATATTAGGCCCCAAAAGTTGGTGACTTATTTGCTGCAAACTATGTTTTCTGACAAAATTATGTTGCAAAATGTCCTAGTTATGACAACCTTCAGTCCAGAGTTGCCACACAATTATAGCTAAGTGTTCAGGATATTTTTTGACACAGCTTTACAGAAAAAAAATATTTATGCTTTTGCTCTGATCACATTCTCCCAGGGTTCCCTGGTTGCTGTCAGTGGAAGGAACTGAGCTTTGGAACTCTGTCTGGTTCACAGCTAAGCCAATGTGTGAAGTCTAAACACTGAGGTCTTAAGTAATGTGGCCCCTCTGCCCCACAGCATTTGCTTCCCCTATGCAAAAGTTTGAGAGAGATAATAAGAACAAATTAGGATTACAGTGAACCTGAAAAGTGAATCTGCCTCTGCCACATTTCTCAGCATTTGCACACTGGGAGTCATGTTCTGGTTTGGGGTTACAAGCCTACTCCCACGAAATTTTGGTCCCAGTTAGATGCTAGTCCAGAAGAGTTTGTATTTTGAAGAAGCTCTGGACAAGCCCCAGAGAGTCTCCAGTTGTAGATCACTGATGTTACCAGCCACAAGTACTTAGGCACCATGATCTAATCAGGGCTGAATCTGGGTACTGTCTGTCCCTCACCATCTCTAGCTGTGCAGTTCAATATAATTACTTTCAATCCATTTGGAATTAAACTGGAAAATTATAGGATTTCCACCTTTTGTCTTCCATCCATGGTTCCTGCCAGATGAAGAATTAGTACCTGCTTCCTGCACCTCAGTCTTAGAATCATAGAATCATAGAATGGGCTCGGTTGGAAGGGACCTCAGAGATCATCAGGTCCAACCCTTGACTCACTACCGCTGCAGTTACTAGACTGTGGCACTGAGTGCCACATCCAGTCTCTTCTTAAATATCTCCAGGGACGGAGAATCCACTACTTCCCTGGGCAGCCCATTCCAATGCCTGATCATCCTCTCCGTAAAGAAATTCTTTCTAATATCCAACCTAAACTTCCCCTGGCACAACTTAAGTCCATGCCCTCTTGTCTTGTTGAAAGTTGCCTGGGAAAAGAGATCAACCCCCCCCCGGCTACACCCTCCTTTCAGGGAGTTGTAGAGAGTGATGAGGTCTCCCCTGAGCCTCCTCTTCTCCAGGCTGAACACCCCCAGCTCCCTCAGCCTCTCCTCACAGGACTTGTGCTGGAGTCCCTTCACCAGCCTGGTTGCCCTCCTTTGGACCTGCTCCAGGACCTCAATCTCCTTCCTGAACTAAGGGGCCCAGAACTGGACACAGGACTTGAGGTGTGGCCTCACCAGGGCTGAGTACAGTGGCAGAATCACTTCCCTGGACCTGGTGGCCACGCTGTTCCTGATCCAGGCCAGGATGCCATTGGCCTTCTTGGCTACCTGGGAGTCTTAGGAGTATCCGAATTGTATTTCAACATTAAAGTATTTTATCCCTTGATCAGTACGACAATATCTTTACTAAAACCTTATCATATCAAAATAAAATACATTTTCCCTCTCCCCATTTGCAAGTACACTGTGTTGAAATGCACAAATATAGCAGGGTGTATTTGTGTCAGTTATATCCTCAACTGAATTCTCTCTATTGTGTATACACAGCAGCCAATAAGAGTAAGCCCAGGCTTACTCTAGCATAAGAAACATAATCTAAATATTCCTGCTTATACTTTCACCTCCTGCAAGAGGAATGACATTTTGAGGTTGTGATTTAAGGCATTAGTCTGGTGTGTTAGTATGCAGTATGATGGATGAGTCCTATCCATCATACTGATATGTCCTTTGCAGGAACAAACAATTCTGGTCACTGACTTCATTGGAAAGCATGAGTACAAAAATAATATTTATCATATCAAACATATGGGTTTGGCCTTCACTTCCAATTAACATTTCCAATCAGGAACATCTATGCTTTCCTCAAATGTAGGTGGCATCATTAGAATAAAGTTTTAAGGTCTGAACTGTGATTTAGTTGCTGAGCAGGTTGTTCTGGGTTGGCTGACAGCCTCTGCTACTTACACAGTAGTGGACACACTTACCTCTTTTCAGGAGCCCATCTCAGCAGTACAGGGCAGGAAGGTGCCCTGTACCCTCCTGCACCTTCATTCAGCAGTTCACAAATACCAGGAAGCACACATGACTGCTGATTGAAACCACTTGGGTGCTGGTAAACAAGTGCAGTGAGACCTGCTCAAAGCCTCTCATCTGGGTAAGGTGGATGCTGTCTGCTTAGCTGTTGCCTTCCTCCAAGCAATTTATGCATCAATACCTACTGTCTGCCTGGGAAATTCGTCTTGATAAAATACAGTCGGTGTCTCTTTTCAACAAAGACAGAGAAAGCCAGATGTTGTTCTCCACAGTGTAAGTAAATGTAGATTTTCCAGATTGTTGCCCAAAGAAATTTTGAACAACCTCCATATTCATCATGAACGTCAGCATACCCCATCACAGCAATTGGAGATGACAATTAAGAGCTAATTATATGAGGAAGCATCCACCTCTTTATTTACTACATAATTTGAGATGTTACAGCTAAGATCATCGTTATCTAGTTTTTAAACAAGAAGACTTGCGCAAGCTGACTGATTTTTTCCAAAAAACTACCCCGAGGCTTATCTTTGTCACTGCAGCCTGCACGAGATAGCTACAGTAGTTATCACCTGCCAACTACTATTATGTGAGAACATGGGGCAACAACTTTTGTAAGCCGACATTTGTGCTTTTAGCACTGTAAGAAGGACTCTCACCAGAACAGCTGCCCTAGATATTAAATAAAATGGGAGAGAAGTGGTTCAGTTCAGGACAAAAGAATATTATGTTTTAAGGGTAGATGTTTCACCAAGTAGTCATTCACAGCATTGCAAGGGACAGGGAAAGCCAGTAGGTTTGTATTCAGCATTCAGCATAGACAAGAGGTACATGGAATTCATACAAATAATCTATCTCTGATTTAAAAAAAAAAAAAAATTGCAAATATATGAAGGGAAGGTCTAAAACTTGAAATTTCATTGTCATTGCAAGGTGACAAACAAAACAACCAACCTGCATAAGATGATCATTCCCATGGATTAGAGAAACTTGTGCTCTCCACTGGCTTTCCACAACAGTGTGATGCACTATTCACAGCTTTCATTTATACTTTGGTCCAGAAACAGCCCCAGAAAGCAGATCCAGTCATTAAGGCTGACTTTCCAGTCTTGCTTTGAGAAAAGGGATAGAGTAAGAAAACCAGAAAAGCTGTTTTCATCTCTAGGTCAACTACTGCTGCCTTAAAGGTGTTTGTTCTAATTCTACCCCAATTTTAAAGGTCTCTGTGCCCTTAAGCCACAGTAAAGCTTCAACATACACTTGCACCCCACAAGAAATTCACCCCTCAAGACAGACAACCCCACCTTAGCTGCTCCTCCGGACCCCACTCGGGCTGGAGCTCTCTGAGACCTCACACTTGCATCAAGCAGGGCAGATTCTGTGTCTCCCTCCCCAGCAAACAAACTGACCCACTGCACTGATTTACCTGGTGAAGAGAGAGCAGACTCTGTTTAGCACTCACTTTTAGAAAAATGGTATCCTCGAATGCTGTTATATGAAAGAGCTCCTCTTTTATACCCATTTTTACCTTTTGTAAATAAATGACTATAACAACACCTGAAAGGCAGGAATTTGTATTTCTTAGTTCTCAGTAGTTCAAAGTCACTGACTTTTTGTGAAAGGGCCTTCTAGTCTGCCCATAGGAGCCAAAAGAGCCACAGGAAAACTGACATATGTGCAATTATCTCCATAAAACACTTCCTTTAATAATACAGCAATGATCCTAAATGTTTACCTCATGTAGTAATCAACTACTGTCATTGTTATTTCATGAACTGGAAAACAGAAAATGAATCCACTGATAAAATATGATTCCTCTAGTACAAGTACATACATTGAGAAGGAAGGGAGCAGAAGAATGAATGGTTCCAGCTGCTACTGTTGTATTCGATAGCAGATATTAATCTTTTCCAATATATATTAAGAAATGCTGCATTACCAAATCCTCAGAGGAAAAGAAATGTCACCTCTCCATTCAAGCAAGCTTCAAGGATAAGGCTTTGGTCTGATGCTTCAGAATAGCTAATACACCAATCCAAGGCAGTAGGACTTGAAAAACTGAATTTGAATAGAAATATAGTTGAGAAAATGAGGCTTATATAGAATAAGTTTAATTTGCTTCATTGAAAAAAATTTGCTGAGTTTAGAGTGAGTGTTTACTCTTCATACAGGCTTATGTCTTTAATGTCCAAAGTTCCTCCTGTGACCTGCCATGTGTCCTGCATCAGTCAGTCAGTGCTGATAAGATCCCATTAGATGCCCAGAGCTACACCTAATATAGCTCCGATGCAGAGGTACTGATGATACCTACATTTTCCCTGATTTAAGCAAGGGAGCATGTTTGTCATGAACATGTGAATTCCTATGCTACAATAGGATGCAAAACTCTCCTTTGCAAGTGAAATTTCTGAACTGCCTATGTTCATGAAACTGGTGCTTTACAGGTATACCATCAGAGAGGGGCAGAGGAAACAAGCTCATATTTCACTTATACATCTGGATCTCAGCAGTAGGTTTAAAATGCTCCTTAACAGCTAAGTCTAGATGGATTTTGACAACACACTAAGCTAAACATAAGAACACAGCATTTACTTCCATGACCTGTCCTCAAAGCAGCTATCCTCACAAAGCAGTTGTCCTAACAAAGTAGTACTGCTCAAGTAACCTGAATGCAAGTCGAATTGCCCCAGCTCTTATAGAAAAAATAGATCTATTTCCTCAGTAAATACTCATCATCAATTTAGTAGAGCCAGCTTCAAAATTGTCTTGTATTTCACATTTCAAATACCATGGCATTTAATCAACAATCATAGTGCTCACACAGAGAGCTTTTGTGTTAGCAGTGTCCTGTTAATAGTCCTCAAACTCCATTTTAGCATTTGATAGGGTACATTTAAGTGAAGCAAAAGGGAATTCTTTAAATAAATTCTAGTCAAAGTCAGCTTCCTTAGTTAGCTGCCATTTTCAAAATAAATTAGTCCCTGCAGGGATTACCAGCACAAGCACCAGGCATCAACCTACATGTCACATTCAGTTGTTATACTTTTAACTCTTTACTCTCTTCAGCTAGGTTAGAGGTTATTACATCCATTCTGGGAATAAAAGAAAACCTTAGATGACCTTTTAACCTATTTTAAAATCTATAACAAGGGTTTTAAAAATGCAACAGTTATTTCTTAACAATAGGGATAAGAAATTATTCTTGTGTTAAAATAACATTCAAACTAGACTTGACAATGTCTTTGAAAAGTTATTCATATAGCAGTGATAATATGTGCCAAACCTAAGGATTTGATACTGTTCAGATGATTAGATCCTTAAAAAATACCCTCAAAAAAGTGACAATGTGAACAAAAAAGTAAACCTGTGTATTGATTATAATGATTTTTGATTATTATAGTCTTAGAAAATCATATAATCTAATCTTGTGATTTGTTTAATATTATGTGATTCATTATAATTGTTACTGCTATTTCAAAACCCATTATTTAACACAAATTATGTGTTAAAGCACAACACTGAAATCCCTACACTTAAATCACTTAGCTGTAAACTGTTTACCAAATCTGGGACAACCACACCTAGAGTCCTCTCTAAGAAGGATTTTAGAAAGCAGGGAGGTCCACTTTGAACCTCGTGACAAAATGGAAGGGCCTTCTTCATTCTTTTTCCTGATCCCTGTGCAAATCACTCCAGTCCATTCCCAACTCAGTCTCCCCCATCCCTGTATAATTCCTTTCCCATGACCCCTGCGTAAGTCACTCCCATCCCTTTCCACCCCCAATGCATCACTTTCATGGCGTAAGTAATAGAGTGAACCTTGCCATAGAATCCTGCTAAGTAACATATTCATAAGTCTGTGATTAAAATCACTATTTCTTTATATCTTTGTCAGTGATTCTTTAAGTGACCATAACATCTTCCAAATGTGTCTGCAAAAACATATGTTAGACCCACATTCTATCTATTGACTCTAGTACCTACCCCTAGCCATTGCTGGAGAAAGTCAGACAACAGAAAAACGTAAGAATAAGAAACAGTAGAAAGAAATCTTTCCTTCCTAACAATCATTAAAGCATGAGGTTTCCACATGGCAGTTTAATTTCTTTACCAGCTTCTAGGTTGTTCAGTAATTTTATCCAGCTCATCACTTGATTCACCATTTTTTTTTCTTCCAGAGAAACTTAGACAATTTGTACCCCTGAAAAAGCTACAGTGTCATTTTCACAATACATCACATTCACTCCTTGTCTAATAATTTTATCCTTTGTGAACAGTTTGTTGACAGGTTACACACAGAAGCTGCACTGACCCAATCCTGCCTCCCTTGAGAGCCCTGCAGGCACTGCAGTTTAGACACCTCCTCAATACCTGGAGCTCCTTCATCAATTGAAGCCACAAATTATCCTCTGAAGTAATCTTCATGATGCTTGGAGATATAAAGCACTCTTTTTTTCCCCCGGGAAACTATGTGTGTCACACAGAACAGGCAGCCAGGCAGACCATTTTGGGTGGCCAGTGAGTTCAGGGTTATGGTAAAAACTGCCAGTAGGAAATGCAGGAACAATGCAAAAACTCCCTTGGGGATGGGTTTGATAAAAGAGGAAACACTACATGCAAAGGAAGGCTAACACAGAGAAATCTTTGTCAGTGTCTATTTTCTACCACTGGCCATGCAGCCTCACTTAAAACCTGTTCCTCATTGAATAAAAATCAGTTGCAGAAAGAGAGAAATCTGACAGCAGTTGTTTGATCTTCACAAAGGACCTTGACTATGAGAAAGAAAGCTGGACAGAAAAATAAAATGCTACAACAACACAAGAAAGGAAAACAAAATAAACAAAGAGCCCATGCAGTAAATTCACAAAATGGGATCCTTCCAAAACATAAACTAGCCCATTGTTTTTAGCTTTTGGCAGTGTGCTGGCATTAATGCCTTTTCTGCTCAGGTTTGAGAACTAAGTAATCTTCTTTGTTTGCAGGACCTGTCCTATATGGTGGAGCCAAACAATGTGCCGAATGCTCATTGCTCTCACAGTAAACAAAGCTTTGGTGGAGGTCAATAAAAATCTCAATGGGAAACAAATGTTCTGATGATGAGACAGCTGCTACAGAATCATCTCTTGCAGCCAGTGACAAAGAGAAAAAAGGTAGATGCTTTCCATCTCAATTCGCTTTTTCTCTGTCTATTATCTTCATCTACAGAGAAGTGTATGAAAAATGTATTTTGAAGCATGTCAAAGCAGGAAAAAATCAATTTCCCACTAATAGATGAATTAGCTCTGAAAAGTAAGCTTAACTAAGTCAAACTGCACATTACGAAATCAGCCCTCATCTGCTGTCATTTAGAACATGACTACAGAAATACAAGTAATAAGCTATCTCAATAGACTAAATTAGCTTGCTTGAAATTACATACCAACTTGAAATCATTCCATGCTTTTGTGCATAGCTGCATTCACAGGCTTATTGATACATACAAGCACTTAGAACCCGGCTGAGTTCCTCTCCATCAAACTTATCTATACACACCGAATTATTATCAGTTAAGGATATAAATTGTTCCAACAGTTGGTCTGATTCTGTGTAGTTCATCTGAGGTCAAAATAGTAAAATTGATTCTTACCGCTTGAAACCTTGGATTTCACAGTGCTTTACAGAGCCTACACAGTGAAGACCAAGGTAAGATCATCGGATCATCACCCGAGAGCTTTGCAGCAGCAAGAGGCATATTTGCCACAGCTGTGATTCATTATTGATACAGCTAAAAATTACTGTAATTAACCTTTGTTGTAGTCTCTACTTCCTCTTTGTCACCTCTATCACTCACAGATAACCAGCAAACTGTATATGCAACTCAGCTCCATTTGTGGATAGAATGCGATGTGGCTGTCATTTGACCAGTATCAGAGGCAGAAAAAGCGTTGTGTGATGACAACCAGCAACACAGTAAACTTCCAGACTTGACATTCAGAGTTACGTGGTCTGAACCCACAGTCTTAGTCATGATTAGGACTTGTGACTGCATGCTTAGCATTGGGATATAATGTCACCCAAATAAGAGATGCCTCTTTGTCTTGCCACATACACGATGACCTCTAGTATGAGTTCTACATTTCCAGCCCATCAAAAAGCCTAGAAGAAGTTGGGTAAGCAACACACTTAGGCTCTGCGACAGCTAGCTGCAGACAGTGAATACCAACAGTGACTCAGGATCCTCAGAGCCCTTTAAACACCAGCAGCAGCCAACAACCAGAGACAAGTGCCTGGGAAAGCAAACAGTTCATGCAGTTAACTCCCAGCCAATCTTTTCCTGGCCTCAAAAGTATGTCTGTGCAACCTTCTGTAGCCTCAGTTTTGTGTCTATATTTAATAGGTATTAGTGCTTATGTGCAGAAACACAAGCCCTCCAGTAATCCATACAGGTTATGAAAGCATGGGTACATGCACTGGTTTGTGGTAGGAAAGCTCAAAATATCTACCTCTATACATCAGCAGATTCCCTACCTTAATTCAGGTGTTCCCATCTAAGTCATTCTAACAAGACATGACATAAAATTTATCTTTACATAATCTCCTGTAAAATAGCAGCTAATTATTTTAACTGACTAATCAAGCTGAGTTACAATGGGTCAGATTCTTCCTTAATAATTTGATGGTGCTTTATTTAGTTGAGTGGACACAGAGTGTAGTGGAAGAACTGCATAAAGAAGGTGTCAGAATCAAATCCTGCATGTTTGCAATGAATTAAGATAATGTCTGCATAATATTTTATCTGATGCCTCCCAGATTTTTTTGGGTATGATAGCACCACAGATAGAAATGTTAGCAGAGCAGCAAGAAAAAGAAGCACTAGAAACATAATAAATGTGACAAAATGTGGTTAATCTTTACTTGCAGAAGGGCAAAGATGACAAAATCAGAAGGGAGAAGCAAAGCAGCAGCAGAAGCAGTGGGACTGTTTCTCCCTACACAAACATGAAGCACAGCAGCCCAAACCAAACAAGATGTGAAAAACACTGGCCTTCACAAATTATTACTGAAAAAGCTACACAATCAGACTCAAAGGGATCATACATTCTCCCAGGTTTAATGACAAATATCAGTAATTATCTGACTGAATATCAGCAGTGAAAGTAGTGGTGTTAATTTTCTCTGAAACTTCCATCATCCCTCTTCTTCAGGTAAACTGTGGCTAGATAATCAGAAAAAAGCCTACACTCTACCACGTTGCAAAGGGCAGTATGACATGAGCAAGTATAAATGTGCAGCATGTTACTCCTAAGCAGGGTTGCAGAAAAGATTCTCTCCTGGGAAACTGGCATTTTTTCAGCCAGTTACATGGTGATGCTACAATGACAGTTAGTCTAAATAGTAATGTTTGCCTATAAAATCCATTCAACTGACATATAAATTTGATTCATTATCCCATGGTTAAAACAGAAATTGTAGTTCAGTTTGAAGTTCTGTACTTCTGCAAAACTTTTAAATGGCAATGAATCTGAAATAAATTTTGTTTGCTTGAAAGTAAAAACAAAAATAAAAAAGAAAATACTACTTATTACTTCTGATTAAAATTATGAAAACTGCAAATTTTTATATAAGTAAATTTAGCAGCCTTTTCACATGTATTCTGGCGACAAGCTACAAATTAAATTTAAGTTTCTGAACTGTATTTGTTACATGAATAAATATGGATTAGTGGATTGAGTAAGGATAAACTTATTCTATTATAGCTGTAGGTTTCTGAGATTATTTACAGTGCTCTACTTTTCTCATTTCTCCAACAGATTTGTTTGTATTTTGGTTGTTTGTTTTGTTTGGTTTTTTTTTAATACTTCCTTATTCAGTTCAGGATGTTTTCAACTCAGTCAGAAGTGACTGTAGTTCCTTGCAGCTTGGTGAGTTTCTTTCCCCTTACTAGAATTTTTGTTTTTTTAAGGTTGCTGAAAATTATCTTAAATGTGGAGTTAAAACAGCCACAAAGTAATTTGTTCAGAGGAAAACTGAGAACTAAACAGTTGTCTAAAACCATGACAACTGCTTATTTTACTGCAACAGCTGAAAATTCACTTGCTTCGTTGAGCAGATGGCCATGTGATTGTCACACTTGCTTTGGGAACACCATCCATTTGTACTCACGTGTCCCTCCTACTGAGCAGCAAGCTGCAGATGCACCTACAGACCTTCCCACCAGCAACAGCTTTGCAGGTGAACAACACATTTTAGGATCAGCAGATACTTCGAGGTATGTGTTGATAACGACACCACCAACAGAAACATCTCCACCTCCCCTGCTGCCACAAACACACCAACATCTTGCTTTTCATTCTTTCACACAGTGCCTGGGGCAGAGGAGGTGAATATTGCCTTAGGGCAAAACATGTCATAGTGTGTAGGAGGATCAAATCTGTCTTTTTCCCTCCTCTTAAGTCTGTGTTAATGGAACACCTTATGCCAAGCAGTTCACAGATGGAGGGTTGAATGAACCAAAAGTGTCCCTGGAAGCAAAGGATTAAAAAAAACCCATGCTCTTTCCATTTTCTTTCTAGGCTCCATGACTGAAGTTACATTCCTGAGCCAGAACAGTGAATAATCACTTTGTAACACTCTCCAGAAAAAATTTTAAATCTTTTAGCAATAAAATTAAAGCAGGCCTCTAAGTTTATACTCTTCTGTGTTGTCTGTGAGGCTGGGAGACAGGCAAAAGGATCATTCTGTCAGGATATTTTTTTCATCCTTTCCTGTTCTTGTAACCTGGGATTATAAAATTTTCATTGAAGAAGCAGTGAGTGTCCTCTCTATGCCTGGAATGTTTCCAGAATACCACAGATGCTAAATGAAACTAAGAGACACCAGTCTTTTGGAAAAATTCTCTATGATGCAGTGTCTCCAACACTGTAAAGAGAAAGCATTTACTACTAAGTACATGTGATTTTAAAATAAAATAGTAATGCATACACATTATTTCTTCTGTTTTTTCATTTTTATTTGGATTACGTGATACTAATTAAAACTGAAGTTTTCTCTTTAAGGAAAGAGATGTTGATAATTCAGCTAGCATAAGATGTTTATAAAGTTATTCTAAGCCTGGTCAACAATTTTCTACATCATTTCTTGTTAATTATCACAACAGCAAGTCTTACAGCTGCTGCACTTTCAGAAGTCCACAATAGGCAGCTATAAAAAAATACAGAGCTCCCATGTCTAAATAAATAAATCTCAGAAAAGCCAACTGAGATCATTCATTTTCTAGTTAGTCAAAGTTTTAGTGAAGCCAAGGTGATGATAAAAATACTATTTCTTCATTTAGTATGATCTGCTGGACAGTGCTGTTGAAAATTTAGATAAATTCTTGTATATCCAAATAGGAGTCAGTGAAAGATTGTGCAAGTGTAAGTCAGCTGCTTATTGTTACTGATGCTATAACATCAAGCTACTGTCAAGCAATCAGAATTTCTAAATTTAAAAAGATTATTAGATGTGTAATCTTGTCCATTCATCTTGATTCTTTCACCAAGGTATGAATAAGTACCATCCTTGGCATGTTTTGCAATAAAAGTGTGGTAGTAGTGATCTAGCTCAACTAGTCTGGCTTTGCACTGAGACGATTCAATGCAGTGGCAGAAACAGCAAACCTGGAAGCTCTGCTGTTGCTATTCCTCCATGCACCAGCAGACTTACCTCTAAGTTAATCCCCACAATCTTTTGCACGCATCTACACAAAAATATTAGCCATTCACAACTTTTGGTCTACTAATTATTGTCCATCCTTCCTTTCTTGTTCTATGTCTTCAGCCTGATGTAAGGAGCCCATTCTTTTTGCTATAATGTGTCACTACAGGCTTTCTCTATAATGTGTTGCCACTTTTTTTGCTTTCATGCATGAGCACCCCAACACACAAGAGACCAACTCACCTGAGAAGTCTCCTGAGAGTTCCCTAAAATGGAGGAGGAAGGGGTGTTTTTTTCCCCTTATCATTGACTGAGAATCCAAGCTGTGACTTTAACAGGCACATCTCAGAAAATAAAAAAAAAATTTAGCATTGGCTAAGAATTGTGAGTGATTAACAATGGTTATAACATAAAAAAAAAAAAACAAAACCTGCACACCTGAAGCTGGAAATGCACCAATTAAGGCATATATATTTCAAAAGGTCTTGAGAAGAAGTGAAGAAAACAATTTAAACCCTAGCAAATAACAACCCATGTTTCAGTGCCCAGTCACAGGAATTAAAGGCAGGTAAAGAGAGTTGTAAAGCTTTTTATCTGACACCGAAGAGCAACAGATCCTGTAAGACTTTTATACACACTTCTTGTAAGACCTGTTCCAAAACAGAAACTGGAGGGACGTAGTTATAATACTCCCCCAGGACACAACAGCCTTAGCAGCTAAGAGGAATCTTCTTAAATATAATCTTAATATTTTTTATTGTCGTCTTTTTGTATAGCTGTAGTACTGCAAATCTGTGCTTCTATGTAACCAAATGATGTGCCATTTCCATGGTAGTAGCAGTCCCCAGAATGCAGCACACCTACTCTAGACAGTGCTCTAAAACATACTGCTTGGGGAATGCCATGGTGAGAGAGTCTGTACTTAGCACATCCTGCCTACCTGGTAACATGGGAGAACAAGAGGTAGAGCCCTGTGCTGCTGGGCATGTGACAGGGTAGCAATGGCAGCCCTGGAGGGGACAGTTCCCCTGTGGAAGACATCTAGAAAAAGTTGAAGTCAGCTGGTGTATCAGCTTCAGAAAGAAGCTTTCCTTGAGCTGTGTCTCTCGTAGCTACAGCTTGAAAGCAACTGTCCTCATACCTTTCTCACCTAAAAAGTGCAATAAAATAAACTTTGAGTTTAAACTAAAAGCTGTTTTACAATTCCAAAGCATTCCTTTAAACTATTTTAAAGTCATCACATCCTTTCATTAGGATATGTTAACAGATTTGAGCAGAGTTTCTTCAGTGATGCTATTTTTGAGTAAGAAGCCATTTCACAGATTTAATATAAGTTCCTCTTATATTATCTGAACTGAGCTGAATCACTACTGGGAAGTTATACATGTTGCAGAGGATGCTTTGCAGAGCAAAAGAGCAGTGAAAAAAAAAAAACAAATCACACAAACCTGTTTTGTTGAGAAGATACATTTTACTTCATAGGCAGAAGCTTATTAAAGTATGTAGAGGATGTAAAAGTAACTGTTGAGATTTCATTAAGGATAGTTTCAATTTGAGATTAAGAACCCAATTTCCTAAACCTCTTCTCAGATGAAAAAAAAAAAAAATACACACCTGAAGGGCACAAAGATTTTTTCAGCCAACAACCTGCCTACAGAAATGCTCTCAGATCACCATAATACACTCCAGTGACAAACCTCCTAGAAATGCTGAGCAAAATCTTAGAATGTTTGGATAATATATATATATATTTATGCATATATTTTTATTCAAGCCATGGAACAATACTAGAGTACATGACTTAGGAGTCTGATCAATCATTTTCTAAAGGGACATAACAAAGACCTCTACTCACCAAACTGTCTTATTTAGTTATTCTCATGGTAGAATCAGTAGCCCTGAACTCCTAGCATCATGCAAGCCCTCTTCGAACATTACTATGTCTTCAAACTCTCAAATATTTAAAAAAACACACAGACAACTCCCTTATTTATCTTCCCAGTAACATCATGAATTACACTTCCATACAGAACAGCAACATCTAAATCCAGCTTCGGTTTTACAGATTTCAGAGCATCTGGTGTCTAAAGAGGAAAATTTTTAGTTAAAGAGCCTTCATACATGACTTCATTAGTAAACCTACTGAAATACAGAACAGACTTCACTCAGATTTTCATAGTTAGAGTATGCTCTAAGATGACACATATAACACACCAATTTATGACTGTTTATGTTGAGTATGGTTCCTGCTCTGCTCTAAATGGAGGCTCTGAGCAAAGGGTTCAGTCCCCACCTCCCTGTGAAGGAGGGACTGAACAGGGACAAAGTTTTTGAACAGTGCAGCTCAAGTGCACATGCCCAGCTTTGCACCCAAGTTTAGCATAAACTTGGATAGTAAAACACATTTGTGTTTAGGGCATTAGACTGCTCAAATTCACACCCTATCACACATTATTTTATATGT
This sequence comes from Phaethornis superciliosus, assembly GCA_023637945.1. Lineage (NCBI taxonomy): Eukaryota > Metazoa > Chordata > Aves > Apodiformes > Trochilidae > Phaethornis > Phaethornis superciliosus. The sequence continues at coordinate 31,545,615 of JAJQWJ010000003.1, forward strand.
ATGATAACCTTGCTGAAGTTTTCAAATAGAAGGCAAATGAAGGGAAGACACTGTCATCTTCTCTTAAGAAAAAAAATATTAGAAACTGTTACAAAGAGTTTGTCACTGTTTACTGTAAAGGCTGTGGGTCTTTAACTTGATCTTTTAATAGGCTTCTTTGCACATGCATATAATCAGATGTTTACAGAGATAAAACACACACACACAAAGGACTTCCGAATTCCCTGAACCATGAAATTCTATTTCTGAATGGCAGTATTACTATCTTGTCTTCTGACAGTCAGGACCAATGCAGGATGTTAGTGGTTATATGACAAATTTCCTTAGCCTGCAACTATTTTGCAGCTGCAGTTCATTTGGAGGACTTTTCCTCAAGGATGCTGTCTCCCAGCATCACAGTTTAACAAGGCATTTCGATTAGGTATGTTCAGCAAGTTTCAGAAGTAGAGTTGTCATAGAACACAATGCCTGCTATCTAGTGTTAAAAAATCCATTAAGACAACTTAGACCTAAGCTGCAGAGTATCAGCTTTACAAAGGCATTGAACTAATTTCTTTTTTTTTTTTTTTTTTTTTTTCCCCACTGTGGAAAGTGCCTGTCTCTCACAGCCACATGACAGTTAAAAGAAAGTCTTTTCAGCAATTTATTGAAACTGGTGTGAAAAGAAGCAAGGCAGGGCAGGGAAAGAAGAGCAGCCATGGAAATTCCAATATCTAACATGCTAGTCCAAATGTTTGGCTATTAGCCAGCATCACCACACACATCTGTAATTTTTTGTAGAGAGCTAGCAAGTTTCTGATATCTTAATTGCCATTAATTGTCAAAAATCCTGTTGCACTCTTAGTGTCTGTGCATCTTGATCTGCTTATCTTTCAGTAGCTTCACTATACTGTTCAGTTTGTGTTCCTCACAACTTCCCAACAGCTGTATCAGGAATTTCTAGCACAGACTCTTCAAAACACCTCCGGAAGAAGTTAATATTTGCCTATAATACCAAAGAAAAGCTTCCTATCAAGTGAAGTCTTTGACCCTCCCAAGCAACTACCAACTTATACAACAAGCTTTCAAGTTCCATTTACTTATGAGAATTTCTGCCACAAATAGAAGATAATAAAAAATTACAAAATGCCCATCAGCCTTCTCATCACTTTTCCCAGGATGCTTACTGTATGGATCTTCGTCTTATGGCAGTAGAAGATCCATAATTAGGCCAACAGCAAGAGCTAGGTAACGCTGGACAGTAGGGGTCAATAGCTTTGTATTTCTATTGGCATCAGTGAAAATTTATGTTTAATAAACAAGGGTCCTGTCTGTCAGCAACATTTTTTTCCAGTAATTGCTGGTTTAGAAAAAGAAAAAAATATTATTAGACCTGTGCATTTAACATACCTTTCCTAATTAAAAACTATGCAACTACATACCTTGTAACAACATTAATTCTAATATTCTTATAATTCCTGACTGACTAGAGCTGAGAAGATATATGTGAAAGGAACTTTTTATCTCTTTTTCTGAAATAAAGCCAGTGACAAGTCATTAAGTGAATACATATTAATTACTTCTGAAGCACCCATATTCCATACTGTTTCTCGGGCTTAATGAAAATCTGTAAGTGAATGATATTAAAACATTGGTTGCAATAGTTTATGCCATATTGCAAAGGTGTTTCTCTTGAAACAAGATTAGAAGCCACTTTGTGTCCATCTTACAGAAACAGAGGCTTTTGCTGATTTATAAGCTTTTCCAGAAGCAAGCAGCTAATGTCAGTCATTGGAGCACCTCAGTTACAGGGTTATAGTGAAACAATGGACTACACTAGAAAAAAAATCCCACAAAAGCTACATTCAGTGAGAATGCATACCTGAAGAAACCATACTGGAAATATTTGAGCAGGAAATTTTTTCCTATTAGGAGCTGGATGCATCTTTTATTCACTGATAACGTTATTTCACATTGCTAGGATAGATCTTTATAAAAAGCAGAGTTTCTCTTCTGAAAGAACCAGATTTTCCTAATGATTTGCTTTCATTAGGATAGAAAGGGATGAAGGAAACTATCTGTGAGTCTTCCTAGTTCCTGGTAAGGAGTAATCCATAAAGTAAACAAGGAAGGAATTGAACATAGTGCTCTAACTACACAGCAGATGTCGTCTTCTAAAATACAACTTCTTCTGGCTTTCTTGAATTCCTTTATACTGTTAGCAGTAGTGCTGTCTGTACAGTAATGCAGTGATATACAAATAGCCTCCCTAAGGAGACTTTGGCTACATTTCACTAATATTGTGCTGCAGCTCAAAACAGAGACTGCCAAATGAATACACTGGCACAGAATATATGACAGATCGTGTGTAGAACTTGAGAGCAGGATAAATTAGAAAACACGTGTTTCATCCCAAATTCAAAAAGCTGTACCTTCAGGATTAACACTGAACCATCAGACTGCTAAACATGAGACAAAGCTTCCTTTGTCATGCCATAAATCTCCCCAAATGTGCCCATGCTATTATTTCCACAGTGTAAGAGTCAGCTGTGAATTCTGCAATGCATACAAAGCACACTTTGTAAAAAGCAAAACTCTGAATCTTATATTGCACATACAACCTCAGCTGCTAAACCTGCATACCATCAACTCCCAGCTATTAGGCACAACAGGATTCTAGTGTGGATGCAACATAATTTGCATCAGGGGCACATGTAAGTCCTCCAAATTATATGGCTGATAATGCATAAAACGCATCCTACAAGAAATCAACAGCTCTCCTGAAGGACAAAATAGTTACATTCAGCAGGGAAAAACAGATAATTGGAGATGTCAGTTCCTTTCCTCATTCCTCCTTTAATCCAGGGGTGAAATCTTCTTCTGATCTGTACCTTGTCCCATCCTTGGAGAAAGTATAGTAGTCTGTCTGCATTTCTGTGGCAAGCAATATAGAGAACTAAACTCAGTACGTGCAGATGTCTGTCTGCTTTAGATAGAGACCTCTCATTCCACCTCTAAGCAGTACAAATAATTTGTAGCAAATAGTTCCATTAACAAAAATCAGGCACACCTTGAACACTTGTTTTGTTATAAATTGGCACTTTTTTCATTCTGCTTGCAGATACTGTTATAACATTCACAGTAAATTTGAACTGGCAATAGCAGTTTCAAAATACCATTTCTGTTATGATAACAGCATATATTTCCATTTCTTTGTAGCATCAATATTTACTGTATGCACCTGAAATTTCCAAACATTTGTGAACATTGTACCTTTTACCTGTCCTGATATTGGTACAGTCTGATAGATTTTAACTGGAAAAAAAAAAAAAATTGTTCCAGCTGCCTTTGCGAGCAGAGCATTTTTCATTTGCAGGAGACAGGTTTGTTAAATAACCTCACTTACAGAGTTACACAGAAAATCTGTAGCAAAGCCCAGAGACCCAAATTCCTGGTTTTAAACTGAAAATCTTTGAGCACTTGATACTGAGCATACTTACTTGATTCTCTGATTGCTCAGATATGCTTTCTAGAACATACCATTCTAATGCATGAGGGTAGGAATGTGGGTTGGGGAAAAACCATAGAGATATAACTGTATTACTGCTTTGACTTTCCAGTTATCCACATGGAAAAATATTTCTCTGTTAGATTATCACAGAAAATACAGAGCTGCAGCTGTTGAGATACCATGTTAACATTTATCTTTACATCAGCCATTCATGTTCTGCTCCACACTTGTAAAGACAGTGGGCAAAACATTGTGGGACTTAAAGCAACCACAATAAAGCTCTGGGAAAGCTTCAGGAAAACATGAATCAAATCACCCGGAGTGCATCCTGCCTTTTCTGCAGGACACATCCAAAGCAAATCCTGAGAATCAAGAGTCCTCAAAAGCAATCCTGAGCCCTCTTGATTTTATATTCTGTATCTTCCTCACTACCAGAATATCAGCAAAATATAACCTGTGAAAAGCCATGAGGTCTGCTGTGTTTATCTGCTTGACAAGAAAGCAGAGAGAGGCATGGTGCACAAGAGGCGACGCTAATGTTAAAAATAAATAAATAAGTGAATCCCTCTAGGTTTTTAAATAAATGTTCAAGTGCTAAAAAGCACATGTAATGTGATGTGATGAGATAGGCGGTAGGCACTATTTATTGTGCTTTCCCTGTTTTCTGTGTAACTGCTACAACTACCATACTCTGCTAGAAAGGGCACACCCAGATACCAGCAAGATCCTTCCAGTGATGGGGCGCAGGCTGTAACCCTGCAGTAGCTGAGCACATTGAAGAACAGCATGCTTATGGACTGTAACCCATGCCAGGTAGGAAAGACACTGCCTAGCACAGAGCTTACAGTGTAAATATGGATTTCTACATCTCTGAGAAGAGCAAGGTATGTGATTAGATGAGTATAGCCATGGGAGGTCCAAAAGAGATGAAGATATGGAGAGATGCCTACAGCTCCAGAGGGCAATGTGGAAGGTCAAAGCCACGGACACCAGCTTTTCTCAGCAGCTGTAGTCAAAAGCCAAGTCAGAAGAAAGGGTTAACCTTTCAAGGAGATGGAGAAGGATTTGTTTCCAGAACTTTTTATTTGCCTGACCCAAGAGATCTGCATATTCTTGCTAAAAATATTTCTCTTGTTTATTAGTTTCTGTTTGTTATAATAAAACAAGGACTGGAGAGACTGGGAGCCACTGAGCACTTTGGCACATCTGCCATGCAGAGAAACTGAGGCCGTTCTGCCTCAAGGCCCTGGCTAACTCTGGGACCTGTACAAATGCCTTTTTAAACAACCATTTTCTCTTGCAACACATAAAAATTGGAGGATCTAAATCAATAGCTGGAGCTTACAATGGATGCAGAGCAGCTGTGATTTTTAACAGTGCATGCAGCCGCTTGGGCTCCAAAATGAGCAGCTGCAGGGGGAGAAACAGCAGGGAAGGGGAAACCCTGCCAAGGCAACCATTAGGTCGCAGTGAGCATGTGAGGGGAAGGTAGCATTTTAAGCAATTTTTTTTTCCTCGAGATTTATTTTGTCAGTAGCAGGAAGGAGTCATCGCATTTAATCTTAAAGTAATCCCCTTTCAGCCTAAGGTTTTTGTGTCTCTGCAAGAACAGCATCCTGGCAATGTTGTAAGGGACCAGAGAGAACCGAGCAGCAATGTGAAGAGTTTTCAGCAGAGATCTCATCACACAGGTATCAATGTCCACTTTTTGTCAGTTGTCCATTACAGGGCCCCTAAGTACTGTATTTAGCACAATCAGCTAGAGGCTAGAGGAGGTACCACCTGAGACGTATGTTTGTGGACATTTTAGTACATTACAAAAAAGTACTAAACTATTGGTTTAACATTGGAGACTAGAAGGCAAAGCACTGTGCATTCAGTAGTGCCTTCTCTGCAGAGCCCCAGAAAAAGCAAGTCAAACAGAAAGAGGGGGAAAAGAAAACCAGACAGATTTTACCAGCACTTTTCATACCAACAGGCAAAGGAGCAGATCTTCACACAGCTCTTCCAGTCGTGCACCTGTGTCCTAGTTTGGGCCCAAACCCAGGACAACCTGCACACAAAAAATGTCTTACAAGTGCCGCCTCAGCATGCGGAAGTATTTTCTACTGCCCCCACTTGCTCAAGAAAGGTCAAGGCTGTATGATGTGAACTCCAGCTGTCCCCTGCCAAGGAGCAGAGACAATCATGTTATCTTAAATTAGGAATGAAGCAGCTGAAAATAACCCAGTCCAATATGTATGTATTTCCCAGTGCTGCAGGAAGCATAAAAGAAATCACAGGAGATTTGCTATCATACATGACAGCAGGTGAGTTGCAATAATCTTTTGCTCCCTTTGGTCTAAAAGCAAACACTACAATTCTGGGTACTCTTCTTCTTCCCCACCAGTATTTCTTAGATCCAGATTTTTAAGGCAATATACCCAATACTTTTCTCTACAGCATCTCTGCGCTCTGCCAACCCATTATTGTTACTGCCAATAAACATACCAATTTAGACAGGGGCTGATTATATAGTTATATGTAGGACAGTATAATAATATATCTCAACAACCATAATCATAGTTATCTACACTTGACAAGTGCAACATCCAAACTTCAAAATGAAGTAGCCTCTTAAAAAGGATAAATCTTTTGTCAACAAAAGACTTGCTCCCAGAACTTAAATACCAGTTAGAAAGATGGCAGACCACCTGCTTAGACATTAAATATTATGTCTTAGCAGGTGCTCTGCCTAACGTCATCTTCCATTAATACCTGGTCCAAGGTCTACTGATGTCAACAGGAGTTTTATAATTTATTTCAGTGGGGATTGGAATATGCCCTTATATTGTGCACACTAGCTGTCTCTTGTGCACACTACACAATAAATACTTCTGTTTGCTTCTGAAGACTTATTTATAAAAGGTATTCTAATATATAAAAAAAAAAATCAATGTAACTTTTTGTTTACAGAATGCAAAATTTCAAATACAATTTGCAGGTATCAAACAGGAGACTGAGATTTGAACATCACCCTTGAGAAGAAAGAAGCTTAGCCCTATGAACAGCTGCCTACAGTGGCAAAAATGCCACCTGGGAAATGCCCGAGTAACCAAGGCACACAAACTGTCCCTGTAGCTGCAGTTCTGGCACCTGCCATAGGCTGAGGCATAGCACAGTGGTGTACAGGAGTATGCTGTGTCATCCCCTTCCCTAGGAGCTGCTCTCTTCCTCTTGTTTGGATGTACCTCTGTGCCAAATAGAATACATATAACTGTCTTTGAAGGGCAGCCTTACCACTCACAACTACACCATATAGCACTGTGATGTTCTCTTCAGGAGAACAAGTTTTAAGTCTATATTTCTCTTAAATATATTAATCTAGTTCTGTGTAAACATAGTTATGGATGTCTATAGTTCCTATTAGGTTTACAGATGATGCAGGTCATTAAACTCTTGCATGGGCTTTTCATGTTGCAGGCATTTGCACTTAACCAAGGATGTGCTAAATCTTGGCACAAGCACATTTGCTCTTCTGTCATCCTGTACTGAAGTGAGCTCGTTATATCCAACCTGACACAGCAGTATCTTAAGTGAGGTGGGCTTAGGAGGAAGGAATACCAATGACATGTTTGTTTATAGCAATGTTTATTAGACGTATGTTTCTTAATCACACAAACCCTAAGTAGATTATGCAGACAGTACTGACAATCACAAGCATCTCAGGGCTGCTCCTCATTGTGAGCAATGGCTGCAGAAAATCAGAGAATCATGGAATGGTCTGGGTTGGAAGGGACCTTAAAGACCATCTTGTTGCAACCCCCTGACATGGGCAGGGACATCTACCACTAGATCAGGGTGCTCAAAGCCCCATCCAACCTGTCCTTGAACACTTCCAGGGAGAAGGCATCCACAAATTCCTGTGCAATCTTTTCCAGTGCATTATCACCCTCATAGTACAGAATTTCCTCCTAATATCTAACCTAAATCTTCCCTGTTCGAGCTTTAAACCGTTTCCCTTTGTCCTCTCACTATACACCCATTCAAAAAGCCCTACCCCAGCTTTCTTGTAGGCACTCTTCTGGTATTGTAAGGTTTCTATAAGTCACCTCAGAGCCCCCTCCTTTCCAGGCTGAACAACTCCAACTTTCTCAGCCTGTCTTCATAGGGGAGGTGCCATGATGCAATAACAAACTCTGAGCACCCTCAAGAACACTCCCCCATTCCACCTGCTCCCAGTTACACCCATTCATCCTGGCAAGCCAACAGATTTCTAAATCTGGCCAGCTGAGGACTGCTGGCCCAAGATGGGTGAGCTACACTTGTCTTCTCAGTGGTACAATCGAAAATCAGGTCCCATTTCCGTATTACGTACTCATAGAAAGTGAAAATAAACTAGAAAAACAATACAAGTGTGCATTTCATAATTAATTAGGTTTAGGTTTTGAAAAACTGATACTCTTTTGCTGTTTCAGCTGTGATTAATGACTATGGAATTTTATCAGTCCAGTCTATTTTGAGCAACATTAAACATCAAAATACCTAATATTTTGAAAAACAGAACCTCAGTCTTTTAATACTCCTTGCTTAAACTTCTGCTCTTCGTTCATCTATGTCTTTCTCATTTTCTCTCCACTCTATTCTGACTTTTTGTAGTAAGCTGATGTGTAACCACTTTTATTGTTAAATCAGAAATTACACTGAGTACCTTTTAACCAGACTTCCAAATAAATAGTGTATCTTACAAAATACTTAATCCCAGGGAATTTCTGTTTCTAACACTCTTGGTGAGAAAAGTAGCTTAAACACCTGCAGGCATAATACTAACTTCAACACTAACTACAAAAAAGACTAGGAGTTCGTCTAACATAAAAGAAAAAGGTGTGGGGGAAATAAAGGAAAATTCAAAACGTTATATTTTCACCACTGACCAGTTTCTGGGAAAAGAGCCTGGAGGTGTTGCTTGACACCCAGCTGAATAAGAGCCAGCAATGTGCCTACATGGCCAAGAAGGCTAACAGCATCCTGGCTTGTATCAGGAATAGTGTGGACAGCAGGAGAAGGGAAGTGAGTGTCCACAACTGGTGAGGCTGCACCTCAAGTACTGTGTTCAGTTCTGAGCCTCTCACTACAAGGAAGACATCATTGAGCTGCTGGAGTGAGTGCAGAGAAGGGAAACCAATCTGGTAAACAGTTTGAAGAACAATCCCTGTGAGGAGAGGTTGAGGGAATTGGGAAGGTTTAATTTGGAGAAAAGGAGGCTCAGGTGAGACATTACTGCTCCCTACAACTACCTGAAAGTAGGTTGTAGCAAGGTGGATTTGGCCTTTTCTCTCGGGTATATAATGATAGAACTAGAGAAAACAACCTGAAGGTGCTCCAGAGGAAGTTTAGGCTGTGTATGAGGAAGAACTTTTTTACTGAGAGAGCAGTCAGGTTCTGGAATGGGCTGTCCAGGGAGGTGGTGGAATCACCATCCCTGGAGGTATTTAAAAAACATATAGATGAGGCACTTCACTGGACATGCTATAGTGGGCATGGTGATTTTGTTGTTATTTCATTACATGGGGGTAGGCGGGAGGGTGTGTTGTTGATGGCTGGATGTGGTGATCTTAGAAGTCTTATTCAACCATGACAATTCTGTTACTTTGGCAATCACAGAGACAGAGCTGCAGAAGGTTTTCTGTAGGTTAGGCATTTGACACACAATGGCCTCTAGGCATGCTGAAAGATTGTTCCAAGGGGCCTATTAATATTATTATTCCCACATCTAACACGATCAGCATTAACTATGCTGGAATAAACTCCCTAATGATCAGATAAAACAAAAATGAAAGGCTACGTGGCCCTTCCCTCAAAGATTTTATTGCTTCATTTCCTTCCAGAACTTTCTGACAAACAAGGTCCAAGAAATGTGCGAAAACTCTGCAATTGAGTCTATTCAGGTTATTGCTGCTAGTAGGCATCAATTTGAAAAGACTATCGATACTTTAACTGAAAGTAGTATTTTGTATCACTAAGATTAAGCTTTATGACAATATGAAAATAATCAAAAATCCTAAAACACATACCCATTTCAGAAGACCCTAACAAGGTATTATTTGGCTCATAAAAGAGTACACATGTAATGCTACAGCTCAGCAAAACACCCAGGAAGAACCCTAGGATGAAATATATTGCTGGTTGGCCATTCAACAATCAACTAAACTCCCAATTGGTATAAATTCCAGCTGCTCTTTTAGCACTGCCAGTCTTAGGTAATGACCTTATTCTTCTTGTCAAGCACAGAGTTAAAGAATGACAGCAATCTTCCCACTTGGATTGGGATGTAGGTCTGCAGGTTTAACCTCTGCAAGCAGAGCCTGAATAAAGAAAGGTTTCTCTAAAGCTGATGATGACACCCATTTGTAATTATTTGTTTCAAATATTGCAGGTGGCCTTCAGACTGACTGCCAGATTCCCTTTCATTGCCAAGAACAAGGCTTTGTAGCCCTGCAGATCAACAACCAACTGCATTTTTTCCACCTAAGCAGAAATTACAAGGAATAGTCTTCTGTATTTAAATCTTGTCTTCATTTGCAAGAACAACTTAGAGGTGGATTCAGAGCTTGGAATAATAAATCAATCCAATTCTAGCACAAGACCAAACAGGATTTTCACTGGCTGGAACAGAAAGCTTAAAATTCACTTGCATGGCCCAAACCAATCTATTCTCCATCACTGAAACTATTTTATGATTCCATCCTAGGGTTCAAATATTCTTTTAAGAATAGGATTTTAACTTAAGCACAGGATAATATTAATACTCACATAATGTCCTTCCACGAGGCACAATGAGCTTCAGTAAACCTCAGAACATAACTCTGAACTATCAACAGAGAAGGATATGGAAAATGAGGATGAGACCACTTAGCAAGTTAAGAGTTTTATGAATCACACCTTTATGCTGAATGTTGGCTTTCCCACCATAAATTTGTGAAGATAGTTTCCTCTGCATTTTCAACAAAGTCGCAGTATGACCTCAGTAACATAAAATGCTAATAAACTTCATGCCTTAAAGACTAAAGGAAAACATTAGTTTTCCTCAGTGTTGTCTTGCAGTGAGAGATGGAGGGAGGTGGAAGGAAGAAGTAGAAAGGAAAAGAAAAAGAATATGTTTCCTTAGCCCAGATTACATCGCCATTGCAATAAAGCACAAAAACATGAAATCCAACCAAACCCAGTTCATACTTTCTACTCTACTTTGCCCTTATGAATTTGTAATTTAAAGAAACCTAAAAACAAATAGCTAGTTTTCTTATAAAAGGTACATATCAAGCATATTTATACATACCTTTTGGAAAGTAACCTTCAAATACCATCTGACCTCCTTTTTAGTTTGAATTATATATGTGTTATATATGTGTATATGGAGTTATAAATTTTTATACTTATACACACAATGTATGCATTATATATAATGTACACACATAAATGTAAAAAAAACACTTGAAAAACCCTGAAGACTCATACATCCAAGCTCCTAGACCAATTTTTCAGACAAGCTGAAAGTCTCCTGCTGTAGACTAAGTTCCATCCCCTTTTCTGGGATGGAGTCAAGCGAAACATTATCCACTTTGTTCTAGTATTTGCACATTTAAAAGGAAACATCTTCGGGAGGGTTCTTCTAAGACTCTGAAACAGATCCCTAGTAATGATAAAACTTTGCACCTCCTTATCATAATGAAACTGTCCCATCATCAACACACTTCTGCCTTCTTTTTTTCTTCATATGTTCATCATAGGTGGCATTGTTTAAGATGAAGTACACAAGTGCTTGGAGTATACAATGGCCTAGTGAAAGGTATGGGCAATTCAAGAGACATCTGCACCTTCTGTAAGCACCCACAGTACAGTTTACATGTGAAAATTGTACCTTAGAGTTCCCAGCATCATTTATTCAGCAAAAAATAGCCCTCTTGGCTACAGTTGTGAAGCAGTTGCCCTGTACCTGTGAATGACCAGCAGGTCTTTCTTGACGACTTTGAAAGCCACTGATGTATTGTATCAAAAACACTGATGTATTTTATCAAACTCACCATGGTGAGAGAGTCCGCTGAGAGCCTAGAAACTTTACAGTCAAAATTAAAACAAATTTCAGCCAATAGCTCACAAAGCAAATCTCTCAAGAATTCTGGGAATTCTTATCAATAACTCCTCATTGATGCTGCCAACAGGGTGAATTAATTCATGCATCTGAGCTCTTGCAGTCTTGCATTTGTTAACTGCTGAAAAATTTTTTATACTTAGTCCTATTGAACACTGTTCCCTAGGGTCTTAAGAAATTGCTTTGGCGAAGAAAAGCATGTAAACCTTGGTTAAGTGCATTTCCTTTTCCATAAAGACTCGTTTCTTCCAAGTTGTCTCTGAAGTGAAAATCCTCCTGTGAACAGGTTCCAGGGAAGGACTAAACTCAACAAAAGCAACCGTGTAAGTAACATTAAAATCTTCTTGTAAGCATAGCTCAAAATGACCAACACAAACTAACATAAATCACACTGAACAAAGTGAATAAAAGCTTATGAGAAAAATGCACTGAGCATTTTCTTCAGTATTACTAACCTTTGTGAATTAAAGAAGAAAAAAAGCTGGCAGGATTTACCATTTCCCTGCTTATATTTAAACTCTTTGCTTATCCTTATTTCTGAGCAAGATATAAAGGGAGGCACATGGGGAAAAAAACCCTCAACATGCAATGCTGCTTTTCTAGTATGATTTTATTAGATTCATAGTGCATGACTGAAAGGAGCTCTTCGTAAACAGCTGATTGGGTTTTAAAGCAGTGGATAATCACTTGGGTAAATTACCATTTCTTGTCTTTAGGACTTACATACTCTGGGAACACAAGCCCACCAGCAACTGCCTGAGGTTTTATATTCCTGCTTAGCTGCTTCAGCAATGAGACTCTCCCTAGTGTTGTATGGGGCAGAGCTATGGACCTTGAAGAAAGCAAATGAGTATCAGCTTGCAGTGGTAGAGATGACATGTCTCAGGAGGATCCCTGATCTTAGCAGAAGGAAGAAACTGAGAAGAAATGACAAAACAAGATCTTTCTCTGTAAAACCTCTCGAGCAGGGCACAATAAAAACATATCCATACAGTATTTAAAAAAATGCATCAAATATGACTTCAACATATCTAGGCTTGTGACGATTCAGAAGCCTTTGTCATATATCAAAGCAACAGATGGGAAGATGGTACAGAAAGGCATGTACTGCTTTCATTAACAACTCATCTTTTCGGGAATTTCAGAAGTATCATTGTATTCCAGATCATTGTAGCCTCTTCTAAAACTAGAATGGAAACCCCTATATTCACACAAATATTTTAACTGTTTACAACAATAATTTTCAAGTGCTTCTAGGCTTCTCTATGGTTTTGGATTTTTTTCCTCCTGTTCATGATATAACATTTGGCTAGGTTGCAATGACACTTGTGATTTGATCTCTGGCTTGGTGCTAATCCTCTGCTGCTGCCATCTGAACACAGGTTGAATAAAATCAATGTGTAAATATGAGTAAAAAAATCTTTATACTAATTTTTTGTTTGTTTTAGAGATCAAAACCTTCTGCTGGATGTTACAGCAGAGCTGAGGGGAGAGAAATTACAATAGGTGCAAATACAGTACAGAAATACAATTGACCATCTACAAATTGTAGAAATAAAGACTCAATTGGGAGTTTTTAGGTCACTATTTTGCATTATCTACTGAACAGAATATAATATTAAACACTACAGTCTTCTGCAAGAAGTAGTAATACTATAGTAATACTATGATATTTAGTTTTCTCTTTTTTTTTTACTATTCTTTTTTCAATATACAGAATCAAAATACAAAAACAAAAGGGAAAAAAAAAGACTTGTTTATATTATTTTCCTCTTCTCTTTTATAAGGAAAGTGAAACAAAACAGCAACAGTAGTTACTTAACATCTGAATTATGTCCAGGTTATTTTGTTATGCTACATGAAGAGTCAGGTAATTTTTTTTTCCTTCTCTGGCTTACTTTTTTTACATTTATGGTATTTATAAGCACAAATAAAAATAAAATGGTTCCAGATATATTTATTTGTCCTTTAATTCTATTATGCCAATAAAGAGCAAACATAATGTGTAATTTTAAAGGAAACCTTTTGAAATTGTAAGACTGAAGCTATAAGGATGCTGAAAGAAATTAAGGACACAGTACGTTAAACATCTAAAACATCATACAACATGATGTAAAAAGAAGAATGTCTGAACAATCTGTATCAATCTAACTCAAATTCATTCTATGATTAAGGGCAACAGAAAATTGAAGAGAGAGTTGCACTATTGGGTGTAATGCATTTTTTATAAACAAAAGAAATCACATTACCTAACAAATCTAGGGAAAACCAATATAGCTAATTTTTTCACCTTTTATCACTTATGGATCATTAACTATTTTGCACAGGAGGAATGAACACCCTGTAAATTTTACATTTATAAAATTACTCATTTACATCGCCTGTCATAAACTCTTTAAGAGCAATTGACCTTGTCTGTCCTAGGGATGCAAGACACATGTTTGATGACATTAGATAGATTGATTAGATTGATGACATTAGAGTTGTCTTTACAGCCACTAGCACAAGTCTGAGTATCAAAAATTTCATGTCAAATCAAGGGGTTATTCCTTAAACAAAGGAATGTGTTCTAGGCTTGCTCCTGTTCAAAATTTCATTATTATCCTGGATGGCAAATGAAAGAGACTTTGTGCACGTCACCAAGATATCTTTGCAAGCACCTGGACCACTGGTTCAGAATTCTAAGAGATCTTGGTAGAGAAATAACCTGTAATCAATAAAATACAATTTGATTTTAAAAAGCCATACACCCAAGAGGATGGGGAGAAAATTGAATAATAATAATGAAATGAGGAATAACAACTTAGTCAGCCGTATCACCTAAAAAAAGAACATATTATTTAGAGTGGGTGGCAAACTGAATAAAAGCCCACAACATGATACTGTTCCAAAAGAAGGACTTTTTAAAAAGTCATCCTGAAATAACACTAAAAGGAGAATCACTATTGTGTCCACTTCTGTTTTTCCATTCCACTTCAATACAGTTTAAAAATATGCCCTTCTTCTATTTTCTAGCAGCTTTTACAGAGCAAAGAACAACTCTTCCTTCTGTAGAACTTGGCTCACAGTTTGTGGCATAGACTTTGTGTAAAAATTAGTCATTTTCATCAGCTAATTCAAGTGAATTCTGCATCAACTCTGTTTCATTTTCACAGTGCTTTTTAACCACGTCATCATTCGTAATTTTTCTTTTCCCACTTCTGACTTTGGAAGCCAGATCTGCAGGAACCATCAAGGGTAAAAAGTTCATGCTGTGACAAAACCTTTTCATTATGCCAGTCTACATCATCCTGAGTCAACACTACACATCAGTCAGAAGCTGTAGGTGAGCTTTCATTACTGGTGCTAATGAAATCACTGTTTTAATGAAAACAAGCTTACTCTATGATTACTTCTCAGGTACCTTTTCCTAGTTACACTGTTGGGTTTACGAGCAGATTAGTGATAACATTCCCAGCCAAGCTGACATTATGAAAAAATAAGCCATGGAAGAAATAAAATAATTAATAACTCTATGATTCTTCAAACATGATGCATGTATGTTTTCTTTAGAAAACAATAGAAAAGAAGACTGACTTTTTGCTAGCATTTGGTTTAAATTAGATGAACTGTGTATAAGGGCACAGGCTGACTTTCATGAACAGAACTATTTCTCCAGAATTTTATTATGTCTTCTCAGGTCTATACCGCAACTTACAGTTGTAGCTGCTGGGAGAAAGAGAAATGAGAGATGCAATAAGAATGGTTGAGGCCTCTCTCTCTTCCTTCTGCCCCTTCTTTTTCATGCAATGGTGTTTAATGGACCATCAGATTAGAAATACTTCCTATCTGTACCTTTTTATACTTGCCCAGGCTCTCACCATTAAAAAAAATGGACTTCAATGCTATTGTTAAACCCTGCATAAAATCTCAGATGTAAATAATTCATGCTGTAAATTTATGTCATTATCAGATCTGCTGTATATATATATGTGACCTACCAATGTCATAGAAGAAGCAGACCTGTCATCTTTCCACAACCATGATAAAGATTTCCTGCATGATTCAGCAAGACTGATTGAGAAATACGTGACAGCTACAAGACTAGTTTCTGCACTTCACTGTGAAAATAAAGTCAATTCAACTTCTACCACCAAAGAACCACCCTTTATTTGAATTATGGTATATATTCATAAACTTATTTTCACTAGGTCACCTGCCATATCCTTGCTTATCCTTGCATTTATCTTGATCAGAACTTTACTGTACTGTTATCCAAAAAGCTTTAAAATGGTGGTTTGTTTTAATTACAGAAAATGTTTTATAAATACTATCTTTCATAATGATAATGATGAGGTAACATATCTGGTGTATTTGTCACTTCTTTGATGTTGATGATGAGATAATTGAACTTGAACAAATTAGAGGACATAATCAAGAGGCTGGCAAGATATCACCACAATCACAGTGTCTGATGGTATATACACCACATATTGTCCAAAATGCAATCCATGTTAAACCAAAATCTACAGAAGTGCAATTGTGAGTGCCAAGATATAAAAGACCGCTATGTTTACAACCCAATGGGTTCAAAGAGTCCACCTAAGGATTTAACTCTTGTTAAACCAAAGCAAAATAGCATTGTATAAAGTGTACAACAACTAAGGTCTTGTTGACATATTTCAGTCATTAACAAAAAAATTACCAAAACCCACCTGAAAATCTCTGCAATCTATATGAGAGCTTGTAATGCTATGTATAATTTTGCTATCAACTGTGTATTGTCAAGCAAAAACGTATATTTCTTTGCATTAGGTCATAACTATGACATTAGAAAAAGAAAAAAACTTTCTCTGAGAAATAGAAGGTTCCCTTTCCTTTTCTGCAGCTCTATTTAAATATGTGTTTAGTTTATGGAAAAGTAATTTTCTTCTGGTGGCAAAAGTTCAAGAGGCATTTTAATTTTATTTTTTCCACAACAAACATTGATGCTGCTTAATTTATTAGGCAGAGAATTTCTAGAGATTATACATGCTTTGAGAACACAGAGAAAGATAATCTAGTCATTCATTCTGATAAACATCCATATATTTATCCTTCCTGCATAAAACAAAACAGTCCTAACCCCCAGAAATCCACTTTGTAATCTCCATTTCCATTTTATATTAGCACTTGTTTTCTTAACAAGTACCTTCAAAGGGGTTCCTGTTTGGCTGCTGTGCCCCACTGCAGTGATGCTCCTGTCCTATTCCCCTGGAGCAGCAGGTAAGGTTGGGAAAGACAGAATTTCTAGCAAAGGATAACTAAGTCCTCTATGATAGGGGTGAGTGAGTCTTTACAAGTGGATAGTCCAGCCACTCTACATGTAGAAGTCTACTAACTTTAACAGGAAGACATCACTGCCTCTTTCTGGAAGGAGGACCAGAGATTGCCTTTGTTGAGAAAAGTCATGTTACAAGCCTCTATAAGCCTCGTGTTCAGAACAAAACAAAGTATGCTATCTCATGAACCAAAATATGGAAAAATGCTGATACTCCCCTTCTCACTCCTGCGTATTTTATGGAATCCACTTTAACCCTTTGGTGAGCCAATAGCACAAAGGAATATCAGCCACTTCCAATTCTGCTGTTATCAATATACCCCAGGATTACAGTCAGCAAATGTTAATATGGCTGAGATCAAAGCAGCATAAGTGAAGCTGAATACAAATTGTTCTCAGTTTATTTATCCATTTAAAAACACAGACTTTTTTTCATAACAGTGCACATTTGAAATATTTCACTTTGTCTGAGCAGACAACTATTTTTTCAGAGGACTGCAATAAGCACAATTGTATTCAATGAGAGCAAATACACGCTTAGATCAATGCTACCAAAAGTGAATGCAAAGGGAACTCTATGAGGATAGGGCAAACATTGAAACTTACCCCGAAATAGTCTTCTGAGTCCACCAGTGATAGCTTATTTAATATCCTTCAACAGCCTTTTCTTCTTCTATTTACTTGTGCAATGGGATTTTTGTTTGTTTGCTTTTGGTGTTTTGTTTACTTAGCTTTTTATCACCTGAAAAAAATCCCATAGTAAGGAGTTCCACAATCCAATTGCATATTGTGGAAAGAACCAACCAGCCATTAAAGGATGAACATTGTTTCTTGTATAGGAGACAACTAAATAATTTTTTGCTATTTACCCCCTCTGACATCCTCATAACTCCATTAAGTTTTCATTGCATCGCACTTGCCTCTACACTCTCCTCCCACTTTATTTTTATTCCTATGTATGCCCTTTTTCCTCATCTGATCATTACTGCACTGTTTTTAATCCTTTTATGATTCTAGAATATCCAATTTGACATGGAAGAGTCATGGTATTCAAAATGCAGCTGAACCATGGATTTATAAAGTACCCTAAAAATAATCCCTGTTTTGCCCTCTATTCCTTTTCTAGTCATTCCAAACCTAAATTCACTTTTTTTGTAGTAGTAAGTCAACGATGTTATTTAGGACAACACCAGTTTTTCTTGCACAGTAACAGTCTTTTCAAAAAACATCATTTTATTTAAGATATTTTTGCCTCCAGAGTTCATAATCTAGAGTAAATTTCATCTGCCATTTGATCTCCCAGTTACTCTAGATCAATTTGCCTCTGCCAGAAATGCTGAAGTAGCCCTTATTTCATCATAGACTGTCCCCACTGGCAAGAATATGTTCACTGTCTGAAACCAAACTTACCTCCCTAACTAAAACACCAAGTCATATGATAGGAGGGACAGCAAACCATGGGAGATAATACTAGCCTGAAGATCTGCCCATAGAGGTGAATGGCAACATGGCATCTGATCCATTAAAACTATCAATTGCTCCTACTTGAAGCAACATGTTTCCTAACCCATGGAAAGCTTAAAAGCAAGTCCTGAAATACTGTCAAATACATTCTGGAGGATGTAGCTCTTCAGCAGTTGTACTGATGTATAACCAAGTTTACATACACATAACCACAACGATGTGACTGCCACAGGTCAGAGGGGTGGCCATGATTTGGGACTGGGGGAACGGGATGTTTTTAAAAGATGTGATCAGCAGTTTACAGTTTACTGTCTTTTCCAGACTGTTGAACTTCTAATTTTCTTTACTCCAGTGAAAATCTAATCCTGAAAGTAATGGTTACTTCATATTAGCACTACTGTATCAAGATACAATAATGAAAGCAGTTCACTGATTTTCTCACAACGGTTCTATTCTCACACTTATTTTTACCCTACTCTAGCAATATCAGTCAAGCATGTCAATTGCAGGCAGAGCACTTCAAAAAAATTAAATTAATATAGTTTCTTGATTCTTCTGATCAGCAGCCTTGAGGAAAATTATTGCAACAGCTTTGTATAAAGTCTTCAATAGGAAATTTTTATTTTATTTTCCAGATACTGTATGATTTATTCAGTGCAGAGGCCCTTGATCAGAAAGAACTTTATAAATATAAGAACTTTAATTTTACATCGATTTCACTCTCGCAAAACTCTATTGTAATTGGTGGAGTTGAACCGCTGTAAAGGCAGATCAGAGTTTCTCCTGGAACATTTTTTTATTATTTAGAAAAAGCTTGTAAAAATAAGTCTCAATGTATCAGCCATCAAAGATTTTAAAAGCTCCTCCTGCTCCAAAAAGTACACATTCATGAACAATACAAGATAGTGTTTACTATGAATGTAATTAACTGAGGGGAATACCAAGATAATGCTTGGGCTCTATTTCTGTGAGGTTGCCTATTTCAGTTTTCAATCCTAACGTCCTTGTTCATTGTGAACAAGTCATTTGTAATTACATTTATCTTATTATAACACACACACTCCCAAGGAAAGCATTACTTGGGAAGAAGCATTGTACCACTTGAGTACCTAGGAGAGGAGGCTGGGGAGCTTATCGTTGCTCCTGTCCACAGTTCAAACCCAACAGAAAAGCTCTCAACTACTACAGAGAAATTCTTATGCAGGAAATTCTCTGAAACAGTGAAGATATGCAACCTGAGAAACTGGTTCAAATCCTCAAATCCAACCCCTCCTGCCTATGCAGTGCACCCTTAAATATGCAAACTGTCACTGTAAATTCAGACACACAATGAACATCTACATTTAGTTGCTCCTTGAGAAAGAATTGTTTTCCTTAGATTAATTAGTATGTGTATCCTTCATACATATGCTTAGCTCAGGTGATAATGAAATTCCAACTGTCAGGAATTAGTGATTCAAATGTATTTCCAAATACTGGGAATTTTTAAAAAACTTCACTTAACCATAGCTGTTGACAGTACAAGTCACCTTCTAGCTCTCCTATGCAGTGCATAAACAGTGGGAGAGGAAAACCATTTTCCTCAGTGCATTGTGCTGAGCTAATTTTGTCCCTAATACCCACAATAATTCAGGGACTTTAAAAGGCAGCTGGGGTCATAGCCAGGCAGAGTGCCTTTTACTTTAAAAGCTAGAAGATGACCATGTAGTTTTCCCTTTACAGTTCAACTCACAACCTCATTCCTGCATTTGCCACTTCTTCTTCTGAAGTCAGAAATGCGTTCATATCTCACAGCTTCCAGGAGAATTTGTCCTCAGTGCAACAGCCTGCAAAACTAACACCTAGTAACCTGAGGTTTGTTTGGCATGCTGTTTAAAATTGAGACAAGAGAAAACCTTGAGGAAAATGAACATTAATCAGAACATATGTTGAACTGCTCACCATAAATAATGTAGCTAGCAAGGCTGCTAATTTTGTTACCAGGAAACAGAAGACATTAGATTCATTCCTCACAAAATTGGAAATGTCCATGTCACACCTCGCCTCTCTCACCCTGCAAAAACTTGTATTTCAAAACTCAGTAAACCCATGCCCAAATCTCTCTGAAAAATCCACAAGCAAGAGCAATTTATATTTTCATTTTGTGGCCCAATGCTGGCCTTGGCACACACTTTCAGGGATGATTCCACACTGTCCTACAAGTCTATTTTCAAATTGTGCTGCTACAGCTCTGCACAACCTTTCTAAGGTCCATTTCAGATACCAAAGCAACTAGACTTGCTTTACCTTTCATCACATTCTTAAGGTCCTATCTTTCTCATTTTTCATATGTTCTATTAACAGGTGAGGTTTTTGTGCTTCATGGACTTGGAAGGATACTTCTCCTTTTTTATATGTTTAAAAGAACACAAAATTATCATCCCTAGATTCAGCATTCATTAGAGTGGCATTCAATTTTTCACCCAAGCCATAAAGTGCCTTTTCTGATTTTCAACTGAACAGTGACAACCACTGAAAAAATAAGGTGAATAACTAATAGCAAAACATAAACAGAAAATGCTCCAAGATGTGTGAATGCAGATATCCACATGCTGTTGCTAATTCTGGTCAGCATATGAAAAAACAAACCACATTCAAACCAATAGCTGCAGACAGAAAGAAAATGGAATAAGGTTAAAGGCACTAAATAACAATCCCAAATGCAAATGAATATCCAAAGATATGTATTTTGCCCTCTCAAGACTTTACATCTATGGTGGGGGAAAACTTGGTTGAAAGTTCAGTCTATTTGTAACTAGTCTAGTTAATTCATGGAGAAGCATGCTACTTGATAGAGAGTTTAGAATGCAGAATTTAATATTTTCATTAGGTCTACCATATTTTATACAAAGGCACTTAATCTAACATGCATATACTTTGGCAAATGCATGGAATTTCAGAGTACAAGTATTCAGCTTACTAATTTTTTTCATAATTTTTAAGTGGACTTCAGACCTTATTCTGATGCACTGAAAAGTAAATTATTCATATATGTATGACCCTGATCACAAATTCATCTTCTCTGCTGATACTCACTGTTTCAGATCAAAAGTGTAAATGAACAGCTCTTTCCCTAGAGCTTGATTCCAAGTTGGTTTTTTTCCAGTTCATCTTTATCTGGCTAAAGTCTAGTTAACCCTGATGAATTAAGCAATCTTTATAAAATCAAGTTCAGTACCCAGTAAGCAAAATGAATTGTCTACAAAGTTATGAGACTTGTCAACATAACTATTACAGAGAAATAAAAGTGTATACATTTATGCTCCTATGGATATTGTTTCAGCTGGTTGATGAATGGAGGTCATTTCTCACAGGGAAAATTCAAAGGGTAGTAAAGAAAAGCTCTGGGCTAAACCCTGAACATCTTTTCTCATATTTACGCGATAAACAGTCTCAACAATACAGCAGAACTATTTGAACAAATAATAAATTGATGCTAGCTTTTTCAAGGCAAGCCTGTACATTCACATTCAGGGATGGTACTCTTGCAGACACAGGGATCTAAGAACATGTCATGTGCTAAGTGACAGACCATATGCTTTGCCTAGAATAGGAACTTTGGCTTGCACAAAGGACTTGAATTAATGCATCAAGTAGGTGACAAGATTTTAAACTGATGTTCACATCAAGCTTCTTATATCCGAGCTGTCATCCTCAATTATGTTTCGTAAAAAGTCCCCCAGATAAACATAACATTGCTTATTAAGCCCAGCATATTTGCCACAGCCTGCTGCAGAAGCTGGCTTCTCTTTTGTGAATTTCCATAAAACATACAGGATAGTAATTTGGATCAGTGTTACTGGCAATATCTGTTAAAACCTTGAGATAAATAGTACATATTTATGAGATAAACAGTACATATGAAACTTTGCAGGACAGCTTCCCTAGCACCAGACTTGAAGTAAACTGTTTACTGATTGCGAGATCATTTTTATGAGGTAGGAAAATCACAGAATATCATAAAATCATAGATTCATGGAATGTTAGAGGTTGGAAGGGACCTCAAAAGATCATCAAGTCCAACCCCCCTCCCAAGGCAGGGTCACCTGTAGCAGGTTACACAGGAACGTATCCAGGTGGGTTTTGAATGTCTCCAGGAAAGGAGACTCCACAACCTCCCTGGGCAGCCTCTGCCAGTGCCCTGTCACCCTCACACTGAAAAAAATTCTTCCTGATATTTATACAGAACAGCCTATGGTCCAGTTTATAACAGTTGCCCCTTGTCCTATTGTTAGTTACCCCTGAGAAAAGCTTTACTCCATCCTCCTGGCACTTGCCCCTTACATATTTATAAACATTAATGAGGTCACCCCTCAATCTCCTCCTCTCCAAGATGAAGAAACCCAGCTCCCTCAGCCTTTCCTCATAAGGGAAATATTCCACTCCCTTAATCATTTTGGTCCACAAGTTCAGTGCTCTGCATTGGACTCTTTCAGGCAGTTTCTGGTGCTTCTGGAACTGAGGGGCCCAGGACTGGACACAATATTCCAGATGCAGCCTCACCAGGGCAGAGTAGAGGGGGAGGAGAACCTCTCTTGACCTACTAACCACTCCCCTTCTAATGCACCCCAGGATGCCATTGGCCTTCTTGGCCACAAGGGCACATTGTTGGCTCATGGCCATCCTTCCATCCACCAGCACCCCCAGGTCCCTTTCCCCTGTACTGCTCTCTGACACCTCAGTCCCCAGCCCATACTGGTACCTGGGGTTGTTCTTTGTAAGACTTCACATTTGGCCTTGTTGTAATTCATTATTTCTCCCTGCCCAACTCTCCAGTCTGCCCAGGTCCCTCTGAATGTCAGCCACTCCACCCAGTTTTCTGTCATCAGCAAACTTGCTGATAGTACGTTCTATTCCCTCATCCAGGCCATCAATAAATATATTGAATAGTACTGGTCCCAGTACTGACCTCTGAGGGACTTCACTAGAAACAGACTTCCAAATGGACTCCATCCCATTGCCTACAACTCTCACGCTTCTATCCTTCAAGAAGCTCCCAATCCACCTCACTACTCAATCATCCAGGCCATACTTCTTCAGTTTAGCTCTAAGGGTGCTGTGGGAGATGGTGTCAAATACCTTACTGAAATCAAGATAAACTATGTCAACTGCTCTGCCATCGTCCATCCACCTGGTTACATCCTCATAGAAGTTTATCAGGTTGGTCAGACATGATTTCCCCTTAGTAAAGTCATGTTGACTGCTCCTGATAAGCCTCTTGTCCTTGATGTGCCTGGGGACAGCATCAAGAATGAGTTATTCCATTACCTTTCCAGGGATGGAGGTGAGGGTGACCAGTCTGTAGCTGGGTCCTCTTTCATACTTTTCTTGAAGATTGGAGTGACATTTGCTTTCCTCCAGTCCTCAGGCACTTCTTCTGTTCCCAGTGACTTACTAAAGGTGATGGTAAGCAGCCTAGCAATGACATCCTCCAGTTCCCTCAGCATCCTTGGGTGCATCCCATCAGGACCCATGCATTTATGGATGTCCAGACTCATTAACTGATCCTTAACCCAGTCCTCATCAGCCAAGGCAAATTCATGCTTTAGCCTGACTTTCTCAGCAGCCTTAGGGGCCTGGGGCTCATGAGGACATCCTCCAGATGTATACACAAAGGCAAAGAATATGTATAGCAATTCTACCCTCTTTGTATCCTCTGTCACCAGGGCACCCACCTCATTCAGCAGTTGACTTATATTGCCTCTGGTGTTAGTTTTATCTGCTATGTATTTGAAGAAGCCCTTCCTGTTGTCCTTGGACTCTTATGCAAGGTTTAATTCCAAGGAGGCTTCAGCTTTCCTGGTTGCCTCTCTGCATTCTGGGGCAACATTCTTATATTTCCTTGCAAGTGGCCACCCCTTCCTTCCACAATCTATAGGTTCTCTCCTTCCACTTTAGTTTACCTAATAGTTCCCTCTTCAACCATACTGGTCTCCTAGTTCCCTTTCTTGATTTCCTTCCCCTTGGTATGCATCAGTCCCGAGCTTGGAAGAAGTTGTCCTTGAAATAAGTGTTTACATTCTTCAAGATGCAGCAAAATGGAAGCTGAACACACTCGGAAAAGCTACATGAAAGAGAACAAATGATACAATAAGGTACACCAGGCAGAGCTAACAAATTTGTGGAAGGACCTGTTTTTCCAGAGGTAGCACATGCCCACTGAGAAGACCCTTGGTAGTAATGGGGAAAGAGGAGGGAGGAAAATGGGGAAAATGACAACATTCTGGGGAAACAAAAATATGGGAGAAACAAAAGGAAATGGCAAGGGAAATGGTGGGGGAAGCAGTGAAGGAAACAAGGAGGGCATGAGGAAACTACGATGGACATGAATTATTTAGAAATGCATTTACTATTCAGAGCATAAACATGTCACTGAATGACAGCCACCACCTCATGGCATCATCCATAACGAGTACAGCCAAGATCCTGGCACTAGTCAGAAAAAAAGAGAGTTAAGTGCAAGAAAAACAGGAGGACTTTTAGAGTACTGTCCAGCTAATAAAAAACAATGTTGAAAGCACTGGTTTTTTAGCTCAGCCAGATTTGCTGTCTCTTAGTAAAAAAGATTACTATTGTGGGCTGGACAAAGCAGTGCTGGGTATTTTTTCTGTTCTAATTCATACATAGAAAGCAATCTTTCAATCAGAAGGAAAGTGTGATAAGAAGGGGCCTTTATGTTACAGAGCACTCCCATTTTCAAGGTGAAGACTTGCACACTGATGATGTGCAGGTGCGACTTGTCAACCTTGCTTTTGAATTTCTGCACTGCAAGGAAGTGCAATTGTTGACTTTCTCTAGTTACACACCTCTTGGGCAGAAACAGATGTGCAGGATACATATCTTCAGAGCATCCCAAGAACTGAAGGCAGATCATTAAAAGTTAGACTATTTGCAGATAGTTTTTTCCCACGTTTATTTTAGTAAAAAAAATTCCTCTTTCATGAAAAAAAAAACAAACCAAAAAACAAAACAAAACAAAACAAACTGAATTTAATTAAACCCTTCCAAGAGCTCAATTAGCTGTTTTTAATAAGACCGTGCTAAACTATTAGATTGTATGTGAGAATTCACTGTTCTTTACTTACTGAACAGGGTAAGAAAAAAAATAAAATGTCCTCGTTGTCTGTCTGAACATACAGTCCAAGGTCATTTGTTGAAGTACATCACTAGAACACCTTTTTTTCGTTCCTGCAAAAATAGGAGGTTGATCAACAGACACAATAAACGGCTGTCAGCTTTCATATGGTATTAACATAGATTTTGTCTTAGTTTTTTTTAAGGAGCTTAGCAATTAGGCTCCACTAGCATTATGATTAGAGCTTTGAATTGTTATAATGGCTTATATATATATTTGTCTGTACAAATCACATGTTAATAGAAATGACAATTTACAGCTATTTTTGCCAGCTGAATGAAATACTACAAACCACCATATAAGAGAGACAAGTGTTAGAAGCTCCAACAATGAGATTCTTCTGCATCAAAAGTGGAGTTTCCTAATCCATCTACAACATCCGGTGTCCTCAGCTTTAACATATGAACAGGCATTATCAACCCTAATCCTCCTCAAACACAAATCAGCCAGAGCTGCTTCTTTAGAAAACTGGGATGAGATGAATGCAACCCTTCTGCATGCCACCAGGGCTGTGGCACTTACTGCCTTGATCCATCTTCTGGGGTGTGCCCCAGGTGTGCCCCTGCTTTCATGCTTATATCTACCAAAGTGACAGACCATGCAGTCTGAATTATGAATATAAAGATGAACTGGGACAACTTGGGTCCCATCATGGAGCAACACAATTTGCCATGTAAGCAACAACTCTGAAGTACCTTAAGGTAGTTCTATATGCTCATCAGATCATCCATGCTGGGGGGTGCAGTTATGTGTGAAAATATCAGTTTTCTATAGAAACAGTGCTATTGTTTTGGCACATTAAGAGTCATATTTATAGTGAGCCCAAAACATTAAGTTAGTTTTATATAACTAACATACATTCCTCTAACTGATTTAATCTTGACCCAACTCCTTTCTGACAAATAGATGGCCTTCTAGTTCCCAAGTACCTCCACAGCCTCTCTACTGGCCTTGTAAACATGCCTGCCCTCCATGCACACCCTCTTAGTGCTGTGCT
This sequence comes from Phaethornis superciliosus, assembly GCA_023637945.1. Classification (NCBI taxonomy): domain Eukaryota; kingdom Metazoa; phylum Chordata; class Aves; order Apodiformes; family Trochilidae; genus Phaethornis; species Phaethornis superciliosus. The sequence goes on from JAJQWJ010000003.1 coordinate 31,572,167, forward strand.
GCATGTACCAGTGCAGGTTCAGGGGTGAGGAAGCATGAAGAGGGAGTAAAGTCTAGCAAGGTTTATTGGCAGAACATTCCTGACATAAACCAATAAGATCAGCTGTGCATCTCACCTGTTCTGTAGCATCTGAGCAGCTTCACATGACCAAAAACCATTTTAGCCACCTCAAGTAGATTTCTTTTACAGTTTGAGATCTGCTGGCACAATGCCAACGCTGGATCTCTGGTCAATGCATTTATTTGCTCAGCATCACTGAGCTCAATAATCCATCAGTTATTCTCATGGTTTGGAGTAAGTCAGTTGCCGACACCACATTAGATGAGAGTGCTGGTTATGTCAGACAAATAGCAAGGCACCAAAGCCAGTTTAGACTTCTGCAGCACAAAGATGTCCATGAGACAAGAATAGAAAAGCATCATCTTTATGTCCTCTTCAGCCATGTGAAGATCATATCATCATCTTTGTATTCCCTATTTGGAGGAGATCAGGACCCTATACAGTGCCATCCAACTGCCACAAGCAAGCTATATGGTCCCTACATCTATTTTTAGTGGTGGAAAATGGTCACATCAAGGGGAAAGGGAAAATATCCCATACCTGATGAGGACTCACTTATAGATGGAGAATATTTTTTCACCTCTCACCCTGCTTCTTACTTACAAAAAAAAGTAACAAACACAAACCTGACACTCATCTCAATTCTAAACAGGCTGTTATCACACAAAATGAGATGTGCAACTTCTTCCCTTTTAAAAAAAAAAAAAAAAAGCCCTTTATTTGAAAGCCCCTTAATAAGTTTAAATATTTTAAAACCCCAATCACACCAATACACACAAAATCATGGTCAACCTCAGAACATTTATTTTCTTAATTATCAGCCATTCAGAGAATGAGGAAAGCTTATCGTCATTCTAAGCAGGAATAGTGGTTTGTCTTTTTGCCAACCGAATGAAAAACAACAAATGAGGTGATTTTTTTTCACTCAGTTCTACCTTCACTGCTGTTAATGAAGTGTCTTGAAATCCTGAAAGCTTTCTTTGTTACTAAATATCCACATTGTCTATGAAATGAAAGAACATATTATCAGAAATAATAGATAAGGTGCATACCAGCTGTGGATGAATCAGAAATTAGTTTGATTTGCAATGCCTGGTAATAAATATCCCCTCTTCTGTTTACCAATAAAAAAAATAAATCACTAATTCACAGAAAATGCGTTGCAAACACTCAGATTTTCATGTACCTTCTGCAGAGTGTATTTTCACTGAACTCAGGACAATCAGATTTATAGTCTGAGGCCAAATTCACCTCTTTCAGCCCCTCTCATTATTTTCATCACGTTTAAATCATGCTTCCTGAGAAAACAATCTAATCCAAATCTAATCTTTATGTGGACAGAGACTCACAGTATTTGCTTGTTTGTCTAAAACCTCTCCTCAAACATTTCCTTCCCTCTAGTCCCCTCCAGTCCAGAAGCTTCTTGTTTTCCCCCTCCCCTCAGCCACAAGAACATGCTGGACTTCTTAAGGATAAAATGAAACAGGGCTTTCAATCCCCAAGTCATTATGAGATTGCTTACTGAATTTGTTAAATGAGATGAGAACATAATGTCAATACAATAAAAATAGCTAGATTAAAAATCTTGGAGGAAAATGCATGATTAGAAAGACTGGACATACTTCAAAATAATTTGTTTAGAAACAGAATGCAACATTCACACTGCTAGTGTAAATTCTAAATAGAATCTAAAAATGAAGCACTTAAGTAAGGAAAAGCATGATTAGCTAACGACATTAAACCTGTACTTAAGTATCTTTTTTTCCCTCTAGTTGAGTTTAATATAGTTATAGTTATAGTTTTCTTATTAAAATCTCTAACTGGAAAAATCCTCAATGAACCTTCAACATCCAGTTTTGCAATATTTTTTTAAATAGATAACAGATGGGAGGGTAATCTGATGACAGGACACAACAGACAGACATTTCTCCAGACAAGAAGAGTAGAAGAAAAGAAAAAAAAAAAGTAAGTAAAGCCAGAGGAGAGACTATCTGTAAAAGAAATACAACAGAAAAAAAATACCTTTTTTTTTTTTAGCAGCACTGAACTGTTACATAGAATTGAAGTATGGATAATATATTTTCATGGGTTTATGAGAAACAAGAGTTCTAGATGAATGAAATCAAGAAGTCATTCTCACATAGAGGCCAAGACAGACTTTATTTCTTTTTTTTTTTTATTTCACATTCAAGAGAGAGAAAAGATACTAATGCCATGCAGTCTTGTAAACAACCTTTCTTTATTCCCCAGTTCTCCAGCTTCTGGAAGACTCCAGAAATGAACCACCAGCAACATCAGTGAGACACCTCGGCTGCAACCAATTGAGCTGCCACAGCACAAACTGGATTGCCAGAGCTGAGGTCCCCAGACCAGAACCTCTGCTGAGTGCAGCGTAGCTCCCAGCAAGGAGAGAGGCACAGTCACAAGTAGACACCCTTTGGATACAGAGTTTGGGACATGGGGCAGAATCGAGTCATTCTATATAGCAGCTTCTGTTTCAAGATTTTTTACTGGTTTAATTATCCTTATACAGCTTGGACTCAGTTTAGTGGGGGACAATTCCAAGATGATAGCACTGCACTCTTCACTCTTTGGGGCTGCATCATTTACCCAAACTAAGACCTTCTAGCTCTATATGGATTCAAAGGGATCTGCTTTTGCTATTGTCCAGCTTCACCCAACACACATGTGCAAGAGGGCAAAAATAAGCCAACTGCACACAAAGCACTACTTTCCCTCATATTCTGTTCTGCTGTTGTGTCCTACTTAACTATTCCCCTGAGTCTGGAACATAAATACCTTTCTCCTGAGTCTAGGTCCATATGTGGGCCTGGAGCCACAAATAATAGCTACTGGAGACAGCAGTTTTTCAATACAGATTGACTTTCCAGATCTATTTAAGATTCAACTGAGAAACATACAATGTAAGAAAAATGTATTTACCTTGTACTGTTAATTAGAGGTTTATAATTAAACTGGACAAAGCCATAGAAAATGCACAATAAGCAGAGAGTCTGCTATTGCAAAAGATGCCTTAAACACTCCTTTCCAGCCTGTGGCTGGTAATTAAACTGTGATATTTGAACATGAGCACCAGTTTAGTTTTTTTAATTATTCCTACTCATGAGTCCCACTGAGAACAGCATTTACTGCATGCAAACTTAATCTATTTTTCCCCACAAATACGCCAGCAGGAAAAGAAACAAACAAAACTTCCATAAAATATTACCAGATTTAGACAGAAACAAAAAACATGGGAAATTCACACTTTACAAATATGGAACAAAAAAAGCTCTCAGAAGGGTGTGGAGGGAGGTGAGTGCAGGCAAAGAATCTTTTCAATAAACTTAGAATTTTACTCCATAATACCCTGAACAAAACATTTCTTTTTCTGGGGAAGCTGACAGAAGAAATGATCAGACTAAGTAGTATCAAAATTGATGAACCGTGAATGGACAGATAAATGCTAAGCAAATAGGACTATTATAACATTCTGGGAGGCTTGGTCCATCCCAGTTCTGCTATATGCCCTTTCCCCCCTTGCTGCATCATGACTGGCCCTGAAGAAAATAAGTCATCAATGCAGTGAAACCACCTCAAATCTGACATCAAAAAATAAATGCTAACCCCTGTGTAGATAAGGCATTGCAAGTATTTTTCCCCTGTGTTCCTTGCTCTTACATTTCCCTGCACCAAGAGAGACCTTTTTTATAGTCCAGTTTGCACACGAGATTTTTTTAAGAAAACAATTTGTAAATTGTACTTTGTTAATAACACTTAACTACAAGCAGCAGTCAAATTTTGACAGGTTAGCAGAAGCATCTCCACATTGTTTCCAATGCAAGCACACTTTATGCAAAAACACAGCAAAGCTAAGACAGATTTAAAAGAGTGAGAAGTCACAGAAACTATCCAAGGAAATAAAATATTAAGAATACTCTTGGGGGAAAAAAATACTACAGCAGCATTTTATACAGTCACATATTTTCTGAACTTTGCTCATATAACCATGTGTGTATATACTCCTGGGCTGACTAATTTGTACTACGGGTAACATATGCAATGCTTTCACCTGTATCCAGGATAGCTACTACTGCCATCACTCCTTCAGCTCCTGAGCATTTCTTTATTCTCTAAAGACTGTTTTGTCAGTCCTTATAAAACATAAATGTATCAGTATCAATATATAATGTCCAAATATTACTGCAACAGAATATTGCCTTGGCAGGTTTAAGTACTCAAATTATGCAATTCCAGAATTAAGATTACCTATGTATTTTTGTTTGCCATCCTTATGCATGTTTTCTGGGTAGTAAATTATCCCTCCACCAAAGCAGCCCACAGTCAGATAGAGTCAGATAAACAAACAAAAAATCATATTTCATCATCCTTTTTCACTCAGACTGGACTTGCACATACAGTCTGCAGATACCACTGTCACATGACAGGAACTTACTTTTCTGGCCATGGTACAGATACTGAGCCTTTCTCTAAGCCTGTAATTGGATGTTACAGATAGGGTCATGCCCTTCTAAATGGGATAGCTTCATGGAATTCACAGGGGAAGTATGTGCCTGCTGTGAGCAGGAGAGAGCATACATAGTGCCCACAGGAAAGAAAGGGACAGGGACAAAGGTTTAAGGGACCCACTTGCCTACTTCCAAAACCCACTCTGCCATTAACCTCAGAGGCCACTAGAGGAGAAAAACTGCTGTACAGACCAGCAGATTTATTTCAGAGGCTGCATCTGTCTCACAGTTGGATACCTATGCGGTTTGATACCATCTTCAAGGGTGTAATTTGTCCTCCTATAGGTATACTAAGCCCTTGCCCATCCTATTTTGTGGTAATGAGTGAATAGAAAAGGTAAAGGTGATCTGGAGGCAGAAGCCTCTGGAGAAAGTAAAGAAATTTTTAAATCATCTGCAGCATCACCAATGGGTAGAACATAATAAGAATATCACAAGATGGTGGCAAACAAAATAGTTTAAAATAATTTGTTTCCAGTCCACTTATCACTATACTGCTCAAGGTTGCTAAGTATATTAAGTAGAAAAGACATACACACAGATTTGGATTTTTGTAAGAGGCTTTGAAATTATTCCTGGAACAGATGAAATAAAAAAATCTTCTACACCTGCTCTTTTGGAAAGTTGTGACATGAAGTGAAAAGACCCCTCAAGGGGCAAAGAAGAGAAAGAAGGGGGGAAGAAGAGAAAGAAGCAGGTGTATTTCAGCTTTAAAAATCCAGTGCATTACCTCAATATCAGTATCTCAGGAGAACTTTATGAAATCTACATCCTATATTTCAGCCAAATTTCTTTGCTTACTTTTGTTTACTGTACAGATTATGGATGCACATTAAGCCTCTGGTATGAGCTAGTTTATGTTGAACATCTTTGTCCTAATTTTAGTTCAGTTAAATACTCCCACTAGAAACACTGCATAATTAGAGCATCCATTATAAGTTCATAATGGTAAGTTAATGAAAAAAAATCTACACTAGAACTCAATTAAATTATTTGTGTTAATAGTTTTTAAAGAAATTATTAAATACAGACTTTAAAACTTCATTCTAGGTCATTGCCTCATAAACAATACACATGAATTAGAGGTTTAGCCTGAATTCTGTGGAGAGATACAGGAACTTCAAGTACCTGCTATATAGTGCAATCTGCTGTGAACTTTGACATGCAATTATCAAGTAACCTAGTCTGGTTTTACCAACAAATAGAAGCCCTTCTGCTGCAAATGCAGAACAGCTAGCTTAACCATTTGTTACAGCATCCTACATTTTGTCACCCCACACTGATTGATTATCATTGCCCTGTCTCAGTCAAGAGGCAGCAATAAACTTCATTTATTAAATCTATTTATAGTCCTGTCAATTCATGGGTTGACAAAATTAAAGTGGGTGGAGAGTGAACTGTAGGTCTTGAAAATCATTCACAAGCTGGAAGAATGATTTTTCCAAGCAAAGCAAGGCATTAAGTCATTCAAAAACACGAAATAGTACCTAATCTGTCAGAGCAACACCCACATATTCAGAGAGACATCTGTAACTGAAAGGAAATAGTTTAGGATATGCAACCTTTTGGGGAGACAATGTGAATATGGACAGTCACAGAGGACTCTAAAGAAAAGCAACTAAAGGAGAGCTAAGATGCACAGCTTGAAATAACATAACTGGAAACTAAGCATGCAGGCAGACCAAACCTGCTGCCCAGGTATACATGCATATGATTGCAAATTTTAGCTTTTATACTTGACCTTGATGTGACCAGGTGGTGTTTTGTTTTCCCCTTACTTGTGTTCTGTAAGTATCACAGAATGTCTTTGGTTGGAAGAGACCTCCAAGATCATCCACTTCAACCTTTGACCAACACTGTAAGCTCACCAGTAAACCAGGCCCACATGCTGTTTAAATACCTCCTGGGTCGGTGTCTCCACCGCCACCCTGGGCAGACTATTCCAATGTCTGGAAAACCTGTCAGAGAAAAAAGTGTTTCCAGCCTATAATCAGTAACAACACTGATTATTGCTGATACAGCAACAATTGTGCTTTTATTGGGACTTTACTGAATCAAGGAGCACCAAGTCATGCTTCCACATCCAAAAGCATAACTGTTCACACCAATGCAACTCTGTACTACTTATCTCACCAGGAAACCCCATAGGGGAGAGATGACATATGTGATGTTCATGGTGTCTGGAAAGCTGGTGTTAAGGGGTCACAAGCACTATGTTTCTCCACTAATGTGCAATATCAAACACCATACCAAAAACATTGTGGACTGTGCACTGTATTCATGGAATCATAGAATTTTAGGGGTTGGGACCTCTAGAGATCATCTAGTCCAATTCCATGCACAACTGCCTGATGCACAGATAACACTCCAAAGTATTAGACTACACAAGAACAATCCATAAGTACTCTTCCCCCAAGGTTTATACAAAGCTGTTTTGGGGTTTTTTTTTTACTATTTCTTTCTTTCCTTACTGATGTACTTCCCTACAGACACAATGGAGGCATCATATAGTTCTGCAAGAACAAGATAAATTTCCACCCAGCCCCTGCATCACTTGCTGGTTTAACACATTTTAACAAGGAAATCCTATTCTTGTAGTCTACAGTCCATGAAGAATCGATCTCAGTCATGTGATTCACTGTTCATTTACTATAGTAAATGGGGGGAGGATCTATAAAGTTAGCAAAATTAATGCACAAGTTAAGAAAACAAAATACTAACTTGGTTATATATAATGTTTTACCTTGTGATTTTTTGCTGCCTGTGGTATGTTAGATTGTGCTATTGACGCATTTCTGTTAGAGCTTCCTGTAGGTCTACAAAAAACAAGAAAATTCCTTTATTGTATGCACTCTAGATGAAAGTATTAGAATTTATCAGGACCAGGATTTTTCTGTTGACTTACAAAAGATTTTTTCCTTACATGAGAATTGTTTCTAATTTAAAGGTCAGAACTTATACTGAGGCGTACATTGGATACTTCATACAGACAACAGTAAGATTCCAATCCTTGTTTGATACAGCCACAGCAAATATAATTACTGAAACACATACATGCATGCGTGTATACATACATGAAATATAATTTCTGCTTTCAGTGCAACACTAGGTAGCCTTTAACATATTTTTAATCCAAGGATGCACCACAGTAAGTTCTAATCATTTGAGTCAAGGGCATTGCTATTTATTTTATTTCCATTTCTTTTACCCCAGAATTGCCATCTGTTTTCTTTGGTGGGGGGGAGTGAATGTGGCATTTATTTCATATACTTGTATTCTACCTGCATACTTGTAAGTGGCACCACAGTTTTTGCCATTTGATGCCTGGTTTGGAGACTGAGATAAATACATATCTTAAAAATTAACAAAGATTTTTAAAGCATAATTAGCCTTTTAAAACAGTTTTGAAAAATAACATTTGTAAGTTTTATTCTGTGACTCTCATTTAGTCACACTAATAATACAATAAACATGTAAACTCAGAAGAAAGGGGGTGTAGTCAAATTAGGAAAAACAAACAGATTTCTCTTCAAGAAAAGAAAAAAAAAAAAAAAAAAGAAAAGAAACAAAGAAAAGCCACGGTATAGATATCAGTTATTGCTACTGAAGTCGCCTCCATGACTTACACCAGAAAAATACAAAACAGGGCATTTCATGTATCTCTGGGAGCTGAGTCAGGCCTTCTGAGGTCAATTGTTGCTATAGCAACGTATGAATCAGAGAGAGGATTACATGTCTGAATACAGAAAATTAATTTACCTAAGATCATCCAATTGCTCTTTGGATGTATATGCTTACTTGGAAGGGAAAAACCATCACATTTTAATTATTATGCATCACTTTCAATAATGCTGAAAAAAAAAAGTATAAAACAGTTGAGCCTAAAATAAATATTACCCATTGCACATTCTCCTTGCACTTAGGGTGGTTTGATTTTTATTTCACCACCTTCCAATAACAGAGCAGTGAAGAGAGTTACATCTTTTTACATATTCTCTTTCTCTGCTGTCAAGATACAAAATAAGATCAGTATGTTAGAAATTTAAATAAGTCTACAGCATGGCACACTCCAATAAAGCTAATTACAGTGCAATAGTTTAGAAGCTTAACCGTGACTGTTAAAGAAAAAACGTTCAGATGCAAGAAATCCTTATTTCCATGCATTTTTAATTCAAAATAAAAATTGATTTGCCTTGAAATCAAAGATATTGGATAATACTTGTTAAAAACACTTTAAAAAGATAGAAAATGAAGAAAAAGGAAAGCAAGAGTTCATATATTTGGTTACTTTTTTTTTTCAAAATCTGTTTAAGATTAAACAGTACTGCCCCAAGCAGCAATATGTTTGGCATGTGATATATACACATAAGTGAGGATACAGTCCAGAATTACCATCCTAATTATCCAACAGTTTTGAAAACACCTTTCTTCTGCTGAAGGAGGTGCTTACAAGTTTCCAGCCCCCGCCTACACAGTGCAAAAATACTGCCTCAGACATCATACACTCCATCCATTTGCATTCTGGTAGCTGGGTCAGCACAGCCTGCGATGTCACCTGAATAAGACCTTCACTGACCTCATGCAAGAAGAAAGCATGCGGGAGAAACAAAACCCATGCTCATTAGTGAGAAGAGCTAAGCCATGAAATGAGATGCAGCTCAAAACAAACAAGTCTTGTCTGTTAGGAGATTAACCAGAGCAGGAAGAAAAAAAATCAGGTGCAGGACTGCTGCACAAAAGACAGCAAAAGCATCAGCAAACTACATTTGGAAGTCCAAAGAGTGTAAACCCCCATTTATGTCAGCTGCCATAAACAAGACTGAGTTGTTGGTGAAATTAATACCACAGGAAAAGTGTGAACTACAATAGGTGGCCAAATAGACTTCATAATTTTCATAAGGCTCCTTAAGAAAAGGCTTAAATAAATCTCAAAATTGTTAAAAATAAATGAGCAATTGGTAAGTGAAAATCGGCTTCTATCTTGTAAAAGCAGAGAAGCGGAGAAGTGGGAGTTGCAGATCAACCACTGTAATATTGTGGAAAAGCAAACACAAGAAAAAGTGGAAGCAGCTACTGCAGAAGTTGCTTCTAAGCACTGGGCAGGAAGCTGCAAGGACAGGTACCAGGTATGACCCTCTCATGGGAATCATCAACTGTGCAGGTGTTTTTTTCTTTAGAAAAGGATGTGTGACTTGTGATTTGCCACAAACTGAGAAGGATGTTACGTGCAAAAGCGGCACATGATACACCAAGAGACAGAATGAAGAATACAGTGGGAAATGGATGTCTGCTCCCACATGGAGAGACTAGATAAATTCATCCCCAGAATGAGTCTCCCCATTAATTTCCTTTTATGCCCCTTTCTTCTTATTCTCCCACCATGCTGCAGAGAGCCTGGATGTATCTCTCAGTCCTCTCCCACAAACTGCTGGGGCTGCTGTTCCCCACAAAGCCAACCCCTCCCCAGGCTGAACAAGAGTCAGCCTTACAGCCTCTCCTCCTGGGCAGCCACCTTCCTGAGCTCCTTGGTGGCCTTGGTGCAATTGACTGGGTTCCTCCTGGGATGGCCAAACTGCATGCTAACCAACGGAGTAGAAGAGGGATAATCGCAGAATGTTTAAATTGGAAAAGACCTCCAAGATCATCCAGTCCAACCTTTGACCAACACCATAAGCTAACCACTAAACCATATCTTTAAGGACTAGGAGTCTACCACTGCCCTGGGCAGGCTGTCCCAATGCCTAACAACACTCTCAGTGAAAAATGTTTCCTAACATCCAGCCTAAACCTCCCCTGGCACAGCTTCCATCCATTCCCTCTCGGAGCAGAGGCTGTTTCCCTTCTCACTCCAACCTCCCTTGAGGTAGCTGGAGACCAATAAGCTCTCCTCCCAGCCTCCTTTTCTCCAGACTAAACAGCCCCAGGTCTCTCAGCTGCTCCTCACAGGACTTGTGCTCCAGGCCCCTGATGAGCTTCATTGTCCTTCTGTAACTTACCATGGGGTTGTCATGACCCAGGTGCAAGACCTGGCACTTGGCCTTAGAATCATAGAATCATAGAATCATAGAATTAGCCGGGTTGGAAGGGACCTCAGAGATCATCAAGTCCAACCCTTGACCCACCGGAGCAGTTGTTAGACCATGGCACTGAGTGCCACATCCAGTCTTTTTTTAAATGTCTCCAGGGACGGAGAATCTACCACCTCACCGGGCAGACCATTCCATTGCCTGATCACCCTCTCCGTGAAGAAATTCTTTCTAATATCTAACCTAAATCTCCCCTGACACAACTTAAGACTGTGTCCTCTTGTCTTGTTGAAAGTCGTCTGGGAAAAGAGTCCAACTCCCACCTCGCTACAGCCTCCTTTCAGGTAGTTGTAGAGAGCAATGAGGTCTCCCCTGAGCCTCCTCTTCTTCAGGCTGAACAGCCCCAGCTCTCTCAGTCTCTCTTCATAGGGCCTGTGCTCGAGTCCCTTCACCAGTCTGGTTGCCCTCCTTTGGACCTGTTCCAGGACCTCAATCTCCTTCCTGAACTGAGGGGCCCAGAACTGGACACAGGACTCGAGCTGTGGCCTCACCAGGGCTGAGTACAGGGGCACAATCACCTCCCTGGACCTGCTGGCGACGCTGTTTCTGATATAGGCCAGGATGCCATTGGCCTTCTTGGCCACCTGGGCACACTGCTGGCTCCTGTTCAGCTTCTTGTCAATCCAGACTCCCAGGTCCCTCTCTGCCTGGCTGCTCTCAGCCACTCTGTGCCCAGCCTGGAGCTCCCCATGGGGTTGTTGTGGCCAAAGTGCAGGACCCGGCACTTGGCCGTGTTGAACCTCATCCCGTTGGAATCCGCCCAGCTCTCCAGCCTGTCCAGGTCCCTCTGCAGAGCCCTCCTGCCTTCCAGTTGGTCCACACATCCCCCCAGCTTGGTGTCATCTGCGAATTTGCTGATGATGGACTCAATCCCTTCATCTAAGTCGTCGATAAAGATATTGAACAGAACTGGAACCGATCCCTGGGGGACACCACTGGTGACCAGCTGCCAACTGGATCAGCACCGTTCACCACCACTCTCTGGGCCCGGCCTTCCAGCCAGTTCCTAACCCAGCACAGGGTGCTCCTGTCCAAGCTGTGGGCTGACAGCTTTTTCAGGAGAATGTTGTGGGGGACGGTGTCAAAGGCCTTGCTGAAGTCCAGGTAGATCACATCCACAGCCTTCCCCTCATCTACCAGACGGGTAGATGAGCCTTGTTAAACCTCACGCAATTAACCTTAGCCCATTAGTCTAAACTCTCTAGGTCCCACTGTAAGGCTTTCCTATCCCCCAGCAGATCAACACAGATACTAAGTTTGGAGTTATCTGCAAATTTACTGAGGGTACACACAATCCCCTCATCTAGATCAAACCCTGGAGGACACCACTCGTGACCAGTCACCAGACAGATTTAGTTCCATTTACTACTATTTCAGCACAACCATTCAGCCAATGTTTTATCCAATGCAGGGTATATTTACCCAAGCCAAGTGTCATAAGTTTCTGAAGAAGAATGCTGTGAGAGACAGTGAGAAAAGCTTTACTAAAGTCCAGATAGACAATGTCCACAGCTCTTCCCTCATCCCCTATGCAAGTCATCTTGTTTTAGGAGGAGATCAGGTTAGTCAGACAGGACTTACCATTCATAAGCCCATCCTGACTGGGCCTGAACACTTGGTTGTGTTTTATGTACTGTGTGACGGTACTCACACATAATGACTCCCCTTGGTCTGGCTACTTTCCTAATAACTCCATCTCAAAACTGGGAGAGAAGAAGCAAAGGGCAGGAAGAAGAGCAGAAAATATACTTTCACAAGCAAACCTGAATGCCCGTCTCCCTAGGGATGCAGAAATCATTGGCTGTGGCTAACTCAGGAATCCATTTTCACCTTCACAAAGTAAAACAGCAATTGAAACACCAACACCATCCAACAAAGAGACCACACACCCGAATGAAACTGAACCCTTCTCTGCCAACACACCCTCCAACTGGTGTTCAGTGCCTTGGACTCTTGGACTCTGCTGTAGTACCTCTCAGACCCTCAGCAAGGCAAATTTCTGGGGACAGCACAGATAGCAGAGCAAGCAAGGAATTAACAGAATCCTTCCATAGCCACAGGCCACACACAAAAAAGCTGCAGCTGCCTGATGCAAGCAGTTAATGAACCTGCCAGCAGTGATACTGAGGATACATACTCTTGTATTTGGGGAGGGAGGTGAGGGGAAGAGATTAGTTAGAATTCAGTATGATTTGGTGCTGTGCTTCGCAGATAGATGCATCTCTTCATGTGGAAAATTAGCACAGTGCCTGACACAAAGATAGATTTAATAGCTTTGTCCCTGTGGTCAGCCAGAGAGAATCACTGACACAGACACGCAATGCAAACCTAGGTGAGAATAGGAGGTGCTTCAGGGTTCCCTGGGTTAAATAACTGCAGAGCAAGATAATGAAAGCACAGAAGGCAGAGAAGCCACAGTGGCTAGCAGGGAAGGAATACTTCCTATTTTGTCACCATTTAGGAGAGCTTGAGGGATGCTGTGGAAAATATTTTGCACCAAAAAGAAACCTATTGCAGCAATGCCATAATATCATTGTGACCAATCAAAAATAAAAATAAACCACAGGCTAATATGCCAATACATTGAATCAATACCCTTTTCACAAATGTGGGGTTTTTTTCCCTTCTCTGTGAACATTCCAGAGATCATGTGCTATTGCCTGCCTGTAACAGCCAGACAGAACAAAAAATGCAAGTCAGCAATGTCATGACCAAATTCTGTGTGTCAAAAAAAAGGACAAACCTATAAAGTGAAAAAATGTTCAAATACTATAAAACTTATGTCTATATATGGCCCCATTGCATAGGAAGTAAAAGAAGAGTGTGAATGGCCTTCTTTTCAAAATATGTGCTGGGCAAGAGAAACCACGACTACATAAAATGGCCTGTGTCCCACAGGTTTATTGCAAGGAAAAAAATAGCTTGATAGTGATTGTCACCACCACACAGGAGAGTTCAGGTTCAGGATAAATATAAATCCAATAAAAAATAAGCCATCATTTCCCCCTGCCAGTCAGAAATAGAAGCAGTAGATGTTAGTGTTTACATGACATTCTGAAGCATCATCAAGATACCCGTGTGAAATACAAAGATATCTCTACAGCACTATTAAACTTCTGAAATTACTGAAGAATTAGAGAAAACTAATTTCTTTGAGCTGTAAGGTGTACAGTTCAATGGAAGAGCCCTTTCAATTATCAAAATCTTGTTACAGGGTAAAGGTTTGTTATTTTCTTTCACCAGAAAAAGGAATAAATTCCTTCCAGGCTAAGACTAAAGCTGTATGAGTTTCAGATGCCAAGATTACTTCTGGTAGTTTATAAAAGCCTTTTTTTTTTTTATTTCATACTGTGATCTCTCTTTGCTGATATAAGCAGTTGTGAAAGGCATTTCCAATCTACAAAGTTTCATACCAAAAATCTTTTGCTGTTTGTCTCTGACTTTGCTCCAGGTCAAACTCACTAGGAATCCAAGTAGGAAGCCAACAACCTCTAGCTTAGATTAGAGAACACTTGTCAAATTTGAGGCCTTTTAATAAAATGTTTCCGGCTCAAAAAAAAACATTAATTGCTGAATATTTTCTTCAGTGGATATTTCTAGCTTACTCCATTATAGAAAGGTACCACTTTGGAGGGGTAGGTGGTTAGATTTCAAGCATGCTAAAGATCAATAGTCAGCAACCACACAAACCTGATAAGTCACCTCTGAGCAGATAAGACTGTTCCGGGTGGCCTGCACCCAGTGCCATGGGGACACAGATAACATGCCACCAAGGATCAAGATGCAATATGCATATTATGCTATATTGTATTCCATAACATCCAAATAAAAGCTGCTTCAGCTGTGCCTACCAGATTGCTTCAGGGTGATGTGGTGATGCTAGCTCAGACGCCAGACAGGTCTTAGCTGGCTGACACAGCTGCATATCAGAATTCAAATCAGCCAAACCTGGCTTCACCATTTATTAGAATTTCAGGCCCATCTATGTTGTGGAAAAAAAAAGAAAAAGTAACATGTTATAGACTGGACAACTTTTAACAAAAAAAGATTACTACAGTTACCAGAAAGACCAAAGCATTTCACAGGTACCTTGCTGTAGAACATGAATGGACACAGGGAACTGCAAATTCTGCAAATGCAAAACTGGTCTCCACCTTTCAGTCTTACTGTTCTGTCAGTAGTCAATCCACAGCACCTGAAATTCATTTGTTAGTTATACCCTGAGGATTTGGTTAATGAGCTAGATTTAACACTAAGTTAAACCATTTATACAACTCACTCTCTCCATGTCAAGAATCTTTTTATTTGTTTAGTACAACAGCTTTGTACTAAAAGGCAGGACATTAATCTGTTCCCCCTACTCCACAGTTTTACTCCAAAGCAGTCAGAATTTGCTCTTCAGAAAGTGGAAAGTTTCCTTCCTTTTTTTCCCATCATGTGGGAAAAGCAAACACTAATATTTATTAAACATCATTATTCCTACATCCTTTACTGCCTAAGGTTTAGTTAGTTAGACAATAGTCAAGGACAAAACGTAGAATATCTGGAGTGTGTGTATATAAAAAAAATAATGCGTCTTCACTGGTCTACACAGGACTTCAGATAAGCAGATGCCATGAGAAAATGTTCTGCATCCTCAATATCCTATATCAAAGAAATGTGTAGTTTAGATTAAGGCTTCAAGCAATTCTACCCTCATTTATATCTGTCAGATAACTGTAATAAAATCAGTATGGAGGTAGAAACTTAATGTCTCTACAGCACTATGTATGGTGCATAGATTTTAAAAAAGGAAAAATGGTTCAACAGTAAGACAGATTATCTACCTGCATCTTTTGTAAAACTCACTCATAACAAATAACAATCATTTTCTGTAAGAAATTACATATGACCTGAGGCATAGAATGCAAATACATTAACAACATATCGACCAAAGTGTTATTTCTACAACTTTTCTCTGAAGTGTAAGCAAAGAGGAGTTATTAACAACAGTAGTTTAGTATTTTTCCCTTAATATGCCACTACAGTTTAAGAGTGCCAGTTTCTAAGGTCAAAAGAAAATACTCAGCTGCATCCATTTACAAATCTGAATAGGAGCTTCACCAACTCTTGTGTTAGACCCTCTTTGTTTAGATACCTCTATGTTACATCTTGCAATTTAGGAGACTAAATTCTTTATGTAAAGAATGGTGAGAAGTCAATGGAACAATTCAGAGCATCTGTGTTAGATACACGAGTCTGATGATGTAAAGACCTCAGCACAGTTCTGAAATTTGAATAATTTATTCAAACAGCCAACACACTAACAAACAGATTATTTCTATTCAGACATCAAATCCCAGAGAAATAAAGAGTTGTTTGAATCAGATTTTAAAAGGATCAAACCCACAGTATTACATGGTGCATCTCTCTGTACTTCAGTGATTTTGCTCGCTGGTTTTTGATAGTAACCGAAGGCAGGTCTTCCCAGTCTTACATTACATCCTCTACTAAGAAAGCCATTAATAATGAGTAATTGGGCTATCCAGTTAAAGCCAGTGAAATACAGACATGTCTTGGACGGAGTCAGTTATTCCACAGAAACAATGAAGAGGATGAAGTACAGGGGAGGAAGGATTTTGAGCATGGGAGGAGCTGCCCAGGACAGAGCTTTTGTAGGTTTCTTCTCCAAGGCTCAGAGAAAAAAACCTCACAGAAACCTCACAGTACTCAACATTTCTGCCTCACAGCAGATGGGGTATTGCATCAACAGCAATGCAACAGGGGAACAACAACACTGTTTTCCAGTCAATTCAGTTAAGGCATGTAACATTACAGTAGAGAGTAAGAACAGAAGTACTGAGAATTCTTTCAACTTGAAAAGAAAATTAGACAGTTCTCCAGTACTAAGGAGCTATTATATTGAGAATAAAACAAGTAAGTTTCTACCAGAAGACAACTCACACAGATGCAGGTTTGGTGAACGGTATACAGCTTCCTTTACAGAAAAACCTTTACACCTTTGTTCCACTGGAGATATTCGCTATATAAAAAAAATGTCAGTTTTCATATATCAACGTAGTAGTTACACAGCAAAAATCAGAGGTTTGCCACATCCTTAGCAGTGCAGTCTAAATAGGAGGTGTAACTTCAGTGGAAATAAAGTGTTAGTGGAACCTTTCTGTTTCATTCCACATGGAATAATTACAGTAGCTGGAAGTATTTCTTTTAAACTTATCATCCACACCACTACAGAGATGATATATTAGAAAATTCATGTAAACTGTCACTGGCTATGTCTGTCCAAAGTGGATATATCTAAAGCCAACCTCTTCAATGCTGCTTTTCACAAGTGAGCAACAGGCAGCAGCCCCTTCTCTAATATCAGACTTTGGTTTTGCTGCTGAATTTTTCTAGCTGTGAGTGCATTCCTGATTGTTAACTTCAACACTATATGCCTGGAAACCCTTGCATATAGGGTTCTCTCTTTAATGAAATGCAAAGTCTAGTATCTCCTACTTCAGCTACATATATCCCCTTGACCCTTTTACACCCATACACAGGGCTGTCACCAGCACCCCTTGCAGTGAAACACATGGCAAGACATTCAAGCATTAGCGTAATGCAAGACACAGGCACAGACCTGCAGTGGCCCCAAGTCCAATCACCACACTCAGACACACTGCATAGACTAGTTTGGCATCCAGAACAAAATTTTCTAGTTAGATTTTCTCTTTGGTTTACTAAAATTAGCACCGAGCTCTGCTGTTATTGCAATTGTTCTAGGAGGCATCAACCAGAGGAATACTACTGCTGTCTACAGCCTGCCTTACCTTCTCATAAATGTCCCCTTCCTCAGGAGAAAAAGAGTACACTTCCAGCTAAAAAGCTGCACTGGTCACAATACTTCTAACATCTGACAGTAGCCATGTTATTCACTACATCTAATAGGAGTCAAAAATTTAATAACCCAAAAGAAGACAGCAAATAGTTGGCAATACTTATTAAAATCCATGGCAAGTAGTTATATTGCACTTTATTGTAAAGGGCAAGTCATAAGATGTATCTGTAATTTAAGTCTTCAAATTAAAGATTAAATGCTGTGATTTATGGCACTAGCAGTTTTATTGCAAGAAAACCATCAACATCAGAGCTCAAGTAAGCCTGGTCCCCAAATACTTATCCAACAGTAAAAATCAGTGACAGGACAACAAATCTAATGGAAGAAAAAGATAAACCACAACCACAGAAAACACAGGCTAGGAAGATAACAAATCTATTTGTTTCATTCAACTAGAATGGCAAGGACTTCTTTCCTTCCTGCAAAATAAAAAGGCCCTAATGCTAGTATTGCCTGTATTTCACAAGGCTTCTACCACTGGGCTAGTTGTAGGTCACATATATCTCCACCTGTGCACACTCATCTCCTTGCAGCTGTTTGTTCACAATACTTCAGATGGAGCTACAAAAAAGCCTTTCTTGAGAAATATTTTCTTTGCATGGAGTAACCTGCAGAAAAATATGCCCACACAATTTCTGCTCACTCCCTTCACAAAGCAGTAATCACAGATATTTTAAAATATCCAAGACAGATTGCTAACATACTGTCAGCAGAGGGAGGAGATCAAGAACTTTTTATATGTAAAAGATCAGGGTGCATTGAAGAGTTTTTTTCAGGACTTCAGATTCTCCTGGAATACAGGTAGCCTGCAATGTCTGACTTCTACAAGGAAAGATCAAGTTATTACAAAGCATTAGTATGCAGTGCATATATACACTTTGTCCCAACTAGTTGGGCTCTGTCTACCCATTTACTTTTGAGCTAGAAATAAAATCAGAAGAATAAGGTGTCACTGTTCTGTTTTTCCTTATCTGTGAAAAGTTTCCACACCTACAAGTTTAAACGCCATGCCTTGAGATGCCACGGGTTATATCTCCTAAAGAATATGGAGCAACATGGACAACGGGCTAGCCACCAACCAGGGGAGCTTTCCCTTTTCACTCTATAAGGTATCTCATCAGCAAGCAAGTGGTGCTTAACATCTCCAAGTCCATAGCTACTCAAGGGACAAAAATATCCATTAAGGGAAAAGCGTATGGAGAGAGGTGGAAACAGATAAACACAGGTGTCTGTGACCCAGCAGTGGTGGCAGCTGTAACCAGGAACCATGCAGGCACATACAACTGTTCAGAACAATTTAAAATCCACTATCTTGACAATTTCCCAACTTCCATAATTTTTCAAGCATTTCCTTTATTCTCCTCATCAGCCTACTAGTTATGTTTTCACTTGCCCACATTTTCACCTGCAAGAGATGGAACATGCTTGTGTTGGAACAATGAATATAATCAATGATAGCACTGGTCTATAATCTCAATCTATATTTATGGATTGAAGTATGTATCAAGCAAACTACAGAACCAGTTACATCCCCAATGCCATTATCACAGTGACAGCATAACATAAAACACCATAAAAGGCTGCCATCAATCAGCTAAACAGACATGTTTCTAGCTATTTGGTTACTATAAACAAACAACAATGCAGCCAAACCCTTAAATCTTTTCTTTGTTATTAATTCTTTATTAATGTATGTCTGCAATTTTACAGATTAAATTAATACTTCAATCTTGTTCTAAAGAACTGAATTGTACTCTTTATAGCTGTTAACTTACAAAATTACGAGCATCTATCTTAACACTGAGATATCAGTTGGTCACCGGCATTTCTATCTCCATCTCCAGCAGTATATGCAGAGATATTAAGAGAGCATCCAGAGATGCTATTATTGGGAATACTTTTAATTCTTTTTCCACCAGGACATGAGGCAAAACAAAAAGTCACAACACTCAATCATCTTTCAGCCCTGGTTATAATTCGATAGGCAGCTGTGAATGCCTGTTTTTCTAAAAATGCTACCTAAAAAAAAAAAAAAAAAAATAAAAAAAAAAAAAGAAAGAAAAAGAGAGAAAACACTAATCGCTGTAAATTGAGGGAGGAATTGAATTTTCTCCCATTGCAAATAACAAGAAGAGCACATTATTTAATCACAATTTGCAAAATTAATCACAATCACAGTCCAGACTCAATTTCTACCCCAATTTACAAACACACATTCAGAGAAAGAGCAGTTGCCCCCGCCAGCACCACACATTCATTCATCTGACGACAGCCTTAATTTTTATATATTGGTTTGTTTGTTTTTTTTATAGATAGATCTTTCACTTCACTCAAGGATATTTTCAAAGACAGACCAAAGACATTTTAGGATATAACTAGCTCTTTTTGTTGTCACTTCCTTTTCTCGTTGTAACTTTGGGTTAACCACCTGATAAAAGCTGGATTGCAACAGTAACTGGTTCTCTACAAAAGATCAGATGCTTTCACAAAACTGGTAGTTAGCATTTTGTCTTCATGTGAACAAAGGAAAACAAAGAGGGGAGGAAATCAAAGCAAGGACTAAAGAAACATTTCACTGATAGACTTATGGTCAGCGTTATTAACCAGAGAAAAGACCATAGATACCTATTCCACATCTGCTCCAAACACAGGAGTATCATAAAGAACTGAGATAGACAAAAAAGTTCTACAGCCCAAAACACTAATGTAACACTTTTTTCATGGTTTTAATGGCTTTTAAAATGACAAGACCCTGTGCCCTCATGTGTTGTAACACGGGGACACTGCTTTTGGCTAAATGAAACACTTTCTGCTGAAGAGATCCACCCACAGTACAAACGGGATGCAGGAGTTTGATGTGACTGCTTCAGGGGAAATTGGCTGAGCTTCTAGCCTTCTGTTGCTTAGCAAAATCCACTGCATCGGTAAGTCACAACCTCTTTTGAAAAAGAGGCAAGCAATGTTCTCTGCTTTACTGGTAGACTACAAGTTAAATCAAGTATAAAGGCTAAAAATGAAAAATTAAATTACTTTTTTACCAAAAAAAAAAAAAATCATTACCGTTTCATCCCTGCTTGTCTCTTAGAGGCCTGCAGCCACCGCCCTTGTACAGCCAAGGAGAAGTGGCACTTAGGACACCATTTGAGGTGGCTGACACACAGGTGCACACAATGGTGACAGGGTACTGACACAGAGCCATCGGTCACCACCACCTCCCTGGGCCAATTGTTTACAATAAACTCTTATTAAACCAGAATAGAGAATCCATTACACGATTCTCAAATAGCCCACCAAGTTGTTACAAAGATGAGGAGTTTCCTGAACACCTGGGAGGTCTGCAGCTCCATAAGCCTTACAATTTGTATAATTTAAACACTACTTTGCAGGTCAACAACATACCCAACTACAATTTAGAAGTATTCAGCATCTTGCAACACATTTAGGAACACTTTCCCTTGTACTGTATCATACCGGTGCAAGGGAAAAAAAACAAAGCTGTCACAAATGGCCTTGCAGAAGATGCATTTTTTAAAAACAAAGCAAAACAGAAATGTTTGGAGAAAACACTAAAAAGGCAGGAGGGTAGAAGAAGGAGGCAGGGAGGAAACAGGGGCAGACATATATTTTTGTGGACATTCTTTTTAAATCATCTGTTCCCTACCAATAAGTAAAGGTCAAGCCCCTTAATATTCTTACTGGTTCTGCTTGACAGAGCACAGCTATCTTGCAGTGCTCCACACAGCAGCCTAGCAAGGCTATGTGAGATCAAGATTAATTTCTTGCCAACCACCACAGCCACATCAGGCTGTATCTGGCAGTACAGCAGACTGAGATCAGCTGTATGGCAAGGCAAGATGCTGCACTGCTGCTGGACATCCTCTCAGCTGCAGCAAGAATACTTGGCCTGCCCTTTATTTCAGATGGTATATCCTTTAGAGCTCACTTATTCTTAGATCAGTTGAGGATGTAATATAGCAGGAGCCAAGTGGGTAGAGATGTGCAACATTCAGAATTGTGTATCCATTCTGAGTTTCACTTAGTGAGCAACATCATGTAAACTCCAGGAAAATACATGGTTCAGAGCAGACTATGAGATTTCTGTCATCTAGCTGATTTCTCCCCTGTGCTTTTCAGGGCTTTCTTCAGGGTAAAAGGCATGGAAAATAAAAAAACAACAATATACAAGTATTGTGTTAAGTTAGCTGTCTTAAAGGTTTTCTTTGTTTTCTGATGCTGTAAAGGGAAAATGTCTATGAGAGGAGGAGTCAAAATGCAGTCATCTTAAGCCCTATATATTTGGAAAACTTATTTTTCAGTATATACTCACCTCAACAGCTCCTAAAACACACACAAATTGTGTAGTAATTGCTTAAGCCTCAACGATTAAACTATGGTTACACAACTTGTTAAACTATTCCAGGATGAATTTCTAATATCTGTACTGGTTTTGTGATCTCACTGTCACAGCCTGAAAAAGCTATGGAAAATGAACTTGGGTACCTCCAACAGGCAGCAGGTTTAATTGAACATTATTAGGACTCCTCTTATTACAAAAAGTACAGCCACACTACCTCTCACTTGTTTTGGATACTTACTAGAAATTCTTACTCTGAAAAGCACATCAATTTCTACTCGATTTGTTCAAAAAACCACCAACAACTGTTTGTAGAGAATGTTTAGAAATAGTGTCATGGACCCACTATAGTGTTCTGAGATAATACCAGTCTTCAATATATGCATGGGAATAGCATGCAGTTCCAATTCATCAGGTCTTATAGCCTCTTCAAAAAGGTTGCCTCATTCTCTCTTAGGACAAGGTTTCACAACTTTATGATAGAGTCATTACCAAAAAAAATGTTCTGCTGTGTTCTGAGGCTAAGACAATGTCTCCTCCTTTCTCTGACAGGGAGTAAGCCTACACAATCAAGTACACAAAGGAACAATTCTTTCCTAGTTCACATTCACTCAGAAAGAGGACCTACCTGAAGCACACATCATGATTCTGCCACAAATATCTTCTGCATAAATACATATAAAAATATCTACACATAAATACACCTTCTGAAGAAGGTTTACAGAACAATAGTAAAAATAGCTTCAAATGTGTCAAAAACAATCTCTTGATAAATATCAGCAATGCATTTTTTCCACACACACACATATCATCAAGTAAGGCTGATGTTAGTATTTAACTCCAGAATCAATTAATTGCATTGAGGAGTTATGCTGACCCTGAGCAATAACATCATTAATATAATAATGAATGAAATAGTGAATGTAAAATATTTGGAAACAGCAAACTAGACACTAGACATCACAGATCTTGGCATTTCATCTTCCACATTTTCTCCATCATGAGGAACATCACATATACACAGTAAGGTCCTGGATAAGCACCATCCAAAATGACCAGAAATTGCTAAATGAACGCTTCCACAATATTTAGTATTTTTCATTATGTGCCAGGTCCTGAGATCATATGGCTTCATCTGAAATCTCATCTTCCACCATGGCACTATCTGTTACCAGGATCTGCAGAGGAGAGCTTGAGATGATAAGTTATATTGTCTCATACTACAGAAGAAGAGGAAAAACCTCAGTCTGTCCTAAAGGTATATCCTAAAAGTGTGTGTATATATATATATACACAGACACACACATATATTCGTTTAGCATCAGTGTAGCACAAGTCATTCCCATCCACACCACCTAGTTCATCACATGCTCTGTAATAATAAAGGTGTTTTTGTGATGCAATCTTCAGTACCCTACCTATTGCAATAAGAAAGTATTTTCGTTCAGAATTGTATGACACAATATGCAAAAAAACTAGGTTTGCACATTTGTATTCAACATCACTTGAACAAACTCTTACTTACTATAGCAGCTTGACCAATGAATAACTAAATAAAGTCATGATGTGCTGTGCTTACTTAAAAATAAAATCAGGTACTGTTCTATTATTAACAGCTACAGTATCTTCTAGAGAATTTCCAAACTAAAGCAAACACTGCTTCTACTACCACACCACCCAGTAGAGGAATTCCCCAGGTGAGACTTCAGCTTCATTTCTGTCTTAATACCTCATAATTATACTTGCTAAACCAAGGACCTGTTTCAGGCAATGAAAAAATAACCATGCTGGCCAGTGATAAAGGACAGGGAGAACAAAAGAAGTTGTTAGTATGCTAGAAGCCAGGATAGAAGTCTGCCAGACCCCACATGCAACTCAGGGGAACAAGGCTGTTAGGAGAGGCAGGCTGAAGTACATTTTTTCAAGAGTGAGATTATCAACAGGGCAAAGGCAAGGTTTTCCTGCAAAATGAGACAAGATGCACTGACCTGTTCTAACTGAAAATCTTGCCCCTGGCTTTTACGGAGTTCTGAGGTAGAGATTTACCTGTAGCAGTTTTAAATGCTAGCAAGGACAAAAGAACAGGGAAAAAGGTTATTTAACCCATCCAGATGAATTATTTAAAACACTTCAAAGCTGATACAGTTAGAATATTCTTTCAGAGCACATGATTTGTGTTTCTTGAGCACAACATCCACATACCATACAGTTTAAAAATAAATAAAATAAACACACTCATATAACTGTCACTTGCTAGAAAACAAATACATACCAAGACCTATTTCCAGTGATATAAAATAATATCAGTTCCCAGGTTATACTATAGATAAGACATTCAGGTGAAAAAACGTTAAATAAACTTAAGTTCAGTGTAGAAGGCTCTTATAATCTCCTCTTCCCTTGACTAATGCACCAGAACCTGTGAAGTTTATGCATCTAGTACAGATACATGTGGAGCTCTACCCCCTTTGCTTAAACAGACTTAAAAATAAGTATTTGTTAAATATATATACTTATATATAGGGTATATATATGATAAAAAATGGGTATGTATGATAAAAATCATCTATATCTTGTCAAAAGTATTTGATTACAGGGAAAGTGCCTATTTAAAGAAACTGTGGGATAAAAAAAAATAAGAAAAGTACTGGGAAGCAGTGTCCACTGGCAGGATCAAGCAAATGACAACTATTTTCAGTCAACCACTTTATTTGTGTGTTAGAAAAATAAAAGATACCATTCCAGTGGGCACCTGTTAAGTCTGTTACCATGGCTCTTTGCTACATTTGAGCTTACACTTACTATGGGATTCTTTGATTGACAGATCAGCACATTTAGAGAAGTCAAGGAAGGTTAAAAATATTTCAAATGCCAAAGTTTGTTTTCATAAGAAGGAACATAGTCATTGTAAGATGTATCCCTGCAATTTGGCACAACTAATGACAATCCCATTCTCAATTTTCCATATACTGCTCACATTCTCTCCCTCATTGCACACATAAACATGTAAGTAAAGTATTGTGAGTCTTTCAAGGTCAAAGACCCATGCTGAGCTGTGCTTTTCTTTGGTGCTACACTTATGTCTTTATAATTTCCTCATCATTTACCAATGAAGTTGTAACTGTGTAACACCAATGTAATGCAGAATTGACTGGATGAAATATGGAGATAAGTACAGAAAGCTGCTTTCCCATAAGAGAACCTCAGAGCAGCCTTCACAAACTTCAGCCAAGTTCCTAGACTTCTGCAGAGAATTCAAACTACATGTAACTTATCAAGCTTGGAGAAGCTTTATTGCATCTGCTCCAAGAATTTTAACAGATGGAAAGCTAACAGCATGCAGCATAATCCGAGACAACATCTAATATTCTGAATTCATAGGGGAACTAATTCTGAAGACTATTTAATTCCTTGTTCAAGAAAAATTCTTACTGAAGTCAATGAGACTGTGTGGGGTGAATTTAGCAACTGTATATTAAAACAGTACAATAGCATTTAGTCCCCAAGATAAAAGAACTTTACTTGTGTACAGTTGCTCTTACAACAAAGAGCTGAAATTATCAAAAACCTCACCTGGGTTCATATTTCACTTTAATTAGAAATAAATCAGGTTTCAAAACAGTTCTTCAGATACATCCATCTTTGAAGTACTCCTAGGCTTATTTCCACAAATGGCTCCCAAAGCCAGTGTATAGGTTTGCACAAAAATAATTTAGGTAAAATTAATGTTTTGAACAAGCTTCACCTTTTTTTTTTTTTTTTTTTTTTTTTTTTTTTTTTTTTTAGGAGTGATCAAAAGAAACAGAACAAGGATCATAAGAGTTGCTATCATCATAAGAGTTGCATCATTATACCTAGATGAGCATTCCAGAGGCAAAGTTGGATGTTTCAGAAGAGTGAAGGCAGTGGACTGTTCATTGACATTTGGAATGACAGATTCTGCTTCATTTAATGACCAAGCTGTAACTAGTTAGGGCATAAACCCTCCATGTCATGTAACAGAAAATTTATCTTCAGAAACTTTGCAAAAGACAATTGGGAATAGCTTGGTCAAGGGATAGTTCATCTAAAAACCCAACACTTCAGCAGTTGGCTTTTTTGTGGAGCATGAAAATGTTTACTCTTATAGCAATCCCTCCTATATTGTAGTGTTTAATTACAGGATGACTGTTAGCATTACCACATTAAAAGCCATATGAGAAGCATTTTTTGGAGCTTATTCCTTGGTTATTTGGGAAGTTATTGGAAGTGGCATCTTATGAACTGTTAATGAAATCTGACTATTAAGTATTACTTTTCTATAAAAAACACTCTTTCACATATATATCATCTATTTTCCTCAGATTCTGTTATTGAACTTTCCTGCCTTTTCATGAGTTTTCTCCTCCATGCCATTCCACATTCTTGAGGCCACCAGAGTATTGCATTCCAAAGGATGTTCTGGAAGATGCAATACAACTTTACTGGGGAATTTCCTCGATTTACTATTGTGTTCTTAATCTATACTCATCCTTCATCTACTTTATCTCAAGTCTGATTACTAAAAAAAATATAAAAACAAACAAACAAACAAAAAAATACCTCACCCATAATCATTTAAAAATATAGTAATTTAAAAAAAACATAAATCATTATCCTCTCCTTTACTCTCCTGACCTTTCTTAATTTGACTTGATATTGTATTGTATCTTCATCTAGTTTGGATTCATACTGTAATTAAACAGCCTGTCCTTGGTTTTAAGTTACCATTTCTGCATTATCGTGCAGGTTTTCAATATTATTTGTACTTCGGAAAAGAAAAGATCAAGAGTAAAGCTACATTAACAAACAGCTTAGCTGATAAACAATACTGAAGTTAGATGAGCTGTTTACATATTCTGCATTTGTGAGGTTTTAAACAGTATTGAATCTGTAACCATACTTTGTTCCTTTCATTAGGACAGTTGGCATCAGTAACATTTGGCTGAAGGAAAGTGTGGGGTACATACACACACATACATACACAAACACCTGCAGGGTTCTCAATGCAACAGCAGACACAACCTGAAGTATGAAGTGATCACAGCATTCTGTGATGGTCTGCCAGGGGAAATACAAATTTGAAATCCTCCAGAGTGACTTCAGTTTTACCAGTGATCTTCTGCATTCACAAAACAGTGCTTAGGACTTCAAGCACCAGCATAAGCAGAGCAATAGAAATCTGCACCAAAACCAGTAAGGTTGGCAGAGTATTCTTAATGTAGCTGCACACTGGTTCTCCACTTCAACAGTGAATTGGTCCACCAGCTCAGGCATTTCTGAGTCTATGGCACCATAAAACATTCCTTCCCAATGCCAAATGCTAAACACCTGACTCACCTGAGGCATGAGCACTCTTCCTGCTCCACATCATTCTTCCACTCATTGAGTTTTCCCTGGAAGAACATATAAGCCTCTTCTGTTTATTACAACAGGCTCTTTGATGTACTAAGGAGCATGACTCAAGCCAACCTTCTTAACACCCAAACAACAGAAATTTCTGTAGAACAACAACTTTCTTGTGGAAGAAGAAAATAAGGATGACACTTTAAAGAATGTATTTCAGTAGCCTAGGGTGAGATCATCATGCTTCCTGCACATACTTGTGCCTTTGGAAGCCAGCAGAGCTGCACTGGTTGGCCCTCTGGGGAACATCCTACCCTGATTTTTGCTGGTTTCACAGATAGAATCTTGTCACAACCTTATTCCCCAGTCACATTTTGTCACATCATCTGTGCTCCTCTTCATACAAAAGAAACATTAGTTATTTTGCTCAATCTCAAACAAGTTACAGTAAAAGCCTGGGGCAAAACATTTTGCCCCATTACCCTGTTAATCAGTGTAAATAATTACTACTGAATCTTCAATGACATAGCATATCTCTATTCCATTACTGGGAAACTAAAATATCAGTGTCACTTAATTTTCAGCCTCAAACATTTTCTGGAATGACAGCTCCTCTATACATAAGTATTTTAATTGCATGAATACCAGCTATGCTACTTCAAAAAACATTAATTTCAGCAAAAGACAATAATTAAAACTAGGAAAAGCTAGGCTGAAATTTTTGTGCAGAGCATAGCAAAGCTAAATATATTCCTAAGAATCCAGATCTTGTGGTATGCATGAACTGTAGTGACTGATCAGCCCTAAAAAGATAATTGGTATAGGAAACAAAGGAGTTTTTCAGTTCAGATGTATGACAGCATAAAAGAGCTAAAGCTGGAACTTCTGAGAAACTATTATGAATCTGAGAAACGTCACAACTTCTTTACAATTTGTGAAAAAGTCCATTCCTTTTGCTTCAGAGGCAACATTATGCTTCATCAAGCATCAAAAACTTGAAAGTAATGGAACTGGATGAACATCACAGTTCTTGCAGGAAGCTTTGCTTTTTGCCTCTGAGAAATTAATCTTTTTTATTAAACACTACTTTAAATAGCCAACCCTTTCACTGAAACTCAAGACAACCCATTTAGCGGTACAAGAAGCACATCCACCTCAGTCAAAAATATCTGGTTTTGAAAGGGAGGGAAGTGGAAGGCCACATCCATCTCACCTATTGTTTAATCCTCCAAATGTTATAGGAGATCTTTGGCATCTGAATACACATTTTCAGCAGAGGGGTATTTTTTCTAATTCAAGCTATTAAAGAGCCACCAAGTTATTTCACTGATGTTTTGCTTAGGTACTAGATTTACTTTAAGAGAGCTCACTATATAGTAGACATTTGCAACGAGTAGACATCTAAACAGATCTGAAATGTGTAACACAAGCACCATTGAGACCAGAGTTAAGGCTTCAGC
This sequence comes from Phaethornis superciliosus, assembly GCA_023637945.1. NCBI lineage: Eukaryota > Metazoa > Chordata > Aves > Apodiformes > Trochilidae > Phaethornis > Phaethornis superciliosus. The sequence goes on from JAJQWJ010000003.1 coordinate 31,600,900, forward strand.
AAGTGATGACATTTCAAATATTGCAGCCAGCAGAAGATACTGCTTAGTTACCTGTAAAACATGTCCACCCCAGAACGGTGCATAAGATACATAATTAATATATTCTGGTCTAAAAATCTGTGCTATTAATCAGGCTTTCCAGTGATTCCACCAGGTAGCTAGACTGCAGTGTCTACCTTACATGAACTCAAAAGATTTTTAATTCCCAGAATAGACATACCAGTACATGCTGTTTGTGATTATTTGATTTTGCTATAACATATCTCAAGGAAACATCTATCAGGAAACTAATAAACTTCTGAAAGTTGCAAGCTAACCACAATTTTTATAAAGACATTAACTCCAAATATTAGGGGGAAAATAAAACCAACCTCACCGCTAACCACCAGACTTCTCAAGTTCTCATCAACTGATGAAGATTAAGAGTAAAGAAAAGCAAACTCACCTGCTTCTGGAACAGTATCTTCAAAACAGCAAGGAACAAGACTGAAAAAGAAACAGATCCTGTATGAATCAGCAGGAGGGGAATTTACACTGGGAAGTTTCAGAAACTCTCTCACTTTACAACAGCCTTTCTTCCATTTGTTTCCTAATGCTTGAGATGGTCTGCAAGTTTTATGTCATAAAGCTTTTTTTTATAACAAAAAAAAAGAAAAAGAAATTTGTAGAAGGTTTCTCCTTGCAGAGTTTTAGCACTTGCTTCTTCCAGATCAGTTGATTAGACTGTTTTTGTCAAGGTGATCTCTAAAAGGCTAGAGTGACAGACCAATCTATCAAGCCAGTGCTGACTTTTCTTTTACATTTTTCCACAATCAAGAAGGTCCAGAACCTCCAGGCTTTTCCAAGCCCAAAGGTCAGTCCTGTCTCAAGTATTTGTAGAGCTCTTGATAATAACCATATTAAAGAAAAAGGATGAAAGGATAAACTCTCTGTACTACTGTTTCACAATTAAAAGGATAATATGGTTGACTCAAAACCCTCTCCTGGGACTCTGAGGTTAGTAGTTTCCTTCTCAGAAATCCAAAAGCTGAGTGTTTCTTTCTGCAAATTCTGCCCTTTTGATCAAAGCAGCAGGTGAGCTATGAAGGGAGAAATGGGGTGTTTATTCAATAGTTGTTTTATGGGTGCTTTTCCACCTTTTCATCCTCTGAGCAGAATCCAGAAGTATTGCAGATTCTGCAAATAATGTCATATATGAAAGGTGCATTTGCCTGTGGGGAAAAAAAAAAAAAGTCTGATGTCATAAAACACTTTCATAATTCCTGCAAGATTATCCAGCCCAAGTTTGTCTTGTCAGTGATAGCAGTTACCAGCCAAATTACCCCAGGAAAGATGCAACGGTAAGGAATCAGTGACCCACATAGGAGTTTGGATTACAAATAAAAATCCTCCCTTTCACTGCCTACTTTGAGGCAGGACAGACAGAGATCATAAAACTGAATGTCACACAAGAGACAATAATTCAGAGCACATGGGCTGAGTCATGCAGCTTCTCCTGTCAAGTAATTAAGACTCTTATAAATAGGAATTAAACAACTAAGAAACCCTTCTACATTCTTTTTGGCTTAGAGATCCTTTGTATTTATTTTCTTGCTAAGTCATCCATCCCTGGATAGATTCAAAAAGTGTTGAACCTCTTACCTCAGAGTTTTGTCATTTTAATAGGTCAGATTTTTAATGGCAGATATCTCGGCCTAAGTGACACACTGAAACAATAAGTCTCTTGAATATTTTATTTCAAATTCTATGGAGTCAGTGCTTCTTTTGATACCCTTACTGTTTGCAGTCAAAGAATATTACAATGTTAATAAGAAAATAAATATATATTTAAATACTGATTTCCAAAAATAGAATTGTTTTTGATTGAATTAAAAATTAAAGATGATGGAGACAGAGTTGAGTCCATATATATGTATTATGTGGAACAGTATTTTGAGGTGTTACTGTAGACCTCATGCATATCAGCAATCAAATTAATATGGCTGCCCATGAATTGCTTTATGCAATTGAGCACATACACCTACTTCAAACTTACACTGAAAAGGTCTAGTAATAAATCGCCCTTCTCACCATTTCAATTTATGTAATGGCTTTTACTCCATAAATTCAGAGTTCTTCAGCCACAGATAGTCACAGCTGAACTGTCAAATTATTATATTCATGTAACAGTACCCAGTATTTATATGAAATTACATACAGTTGCAATTATTTGCTCAAAATCAGACAAGAATTCATGGTAGAACTAGCACACTTGAAGTGCTGGATCCCACATAACCTTGCTTCACATCAGAAAAGATTACCCTTTCTCTTGTTTTGCAGTACCTATGTTTATAAAGCACTCTAAGAGAATAGCTCAAGAAGTTATCTACAGCCCTCCACAGACAGTTTGTACAGAGCAATAAGATGATGTTTCATTTATTCTCCCAGTGAGATGTTTTCATTCTAAATACCAGGCACAGATCCACTGTGCATGGGAGACTCAAATGTGGAAGTGATAAATACACATGCATTTCCCAGACTTCCAGATATGTTCAAAAAAGAGCCTTGAAAACAGGATGTGCATTCCTGAACATCTTACAGGATGGTAGAAATACCATCAAGAATATCAAACTGAAAGAGAATGCATTTCCCTGGTTAACTGTTATGTATATGCCATGTTACACAGCTATGGCTGAAAAGACAGTAAGTGCTTGAAATTCCTTTGGAAATTATGCTAGAAGTGAAAAAATTCCTTTCATTGTCAGAGCTTCCCTATAGACTTCAATCAAATTGTTCCATCAATAAAGTACTACACATGAAACATTGCTCTGTCACTTCTCAGCTAAGTCTGAACAAATATTTATGTAGTCATTTATATATTTAGCTGTTAAAAAAAAATATCCACAAATATACCACATGGAAAGCTACTCAGCATTTAAAACACAAAATTTACATTTTATGTAAGAAACTGTCTCCACTCTTTAATAAGTACAGCTGCCATAAAATTTGTTTCTATTAAGTTGAAATTTTCTGTATGAAGAGAATATTGTGCACACATAAATTACCCTTGAAGCACTCTGGGTGTCTCTGCAAATAACAGCAAGCCAAATAAAGGGAATTATTTTAAAAGTATGTGTAGAAATTAATTTTAGTGGAGAATAGCCTGCATTCTTAGTCATAAATCAAATATGTTACTATTGACCAGTGTTTAAAATGCCAAGTGTTAAAGCACTGTAAATATTTAAACTATGAGATCAAAGCATACACTTCATCATTAGTACCTGACCCATCAATATTTTACAATATTCTGAATATTCTCGAGTGTACATCTATCTCCTGGGTCAGACTACACACACCACTGCAAGCCATGATAACAAAAAAGCTAAAGTTCAAATAGTAAATGTTAGTAAATCCCACCAACAGTGTGTAAAGCAAAACAGCTTCTTACTACTACTAAGTCTATTGTATTAATATGCAGAGTCAGAATCTTCTCTACACTTAAGTCAGTTTGAGTTCTACTCCATCTGCTGACATACCTATGAAACAGAAAACACAGCATGCCCCATTGAGATTAATCCGGATATTGCTAAGCTACAAAACACCCAATAGCATCAGCATGAGTAACAAACATAGGTGAGTGCTGAGATTTCCTTCATCAATGCAAAAAGGTATCACTTAATGTCATTTAGATCATACAGGCTATCTACTGGAATTATATAAAAGTTGGTGGTTCAGTAGAATTCAGGATCCTTTAAAAGTTCTGCTTGTTTCCAAACCAAGAACTGAGATGCTGGCATTTAAAACTATTCAATAGGTACAGAGAAGCAACTCATTCCCCAGTTAGGACACTGGGGACACAAGAAAAAGCACTAGGTTCAGACAAACTGGAAAATAACAACACTGGTGTTGGCTTTGGACAGTATTTGTGGGCTAGTTACCTGACACATGCAGCTTTCGGAACAAACACGGTATTACTAATAGGGAGTCCTCTGTGGCTGCAGAAACAAACCATCCATCTCCCTGCTCCCCCACCCTTTCTGCCCCCAGGGCAAAGCCTGTCCCTTCATGCAGACAAGTGACATCTCTGTCTCTGAAGTGGCATGGTGGCATGGGCCCACAACACATGATGTGTGGAAAGATTACTGGATCCTGCAGTGCTCTCCATGCTCAAGCTCCTAAACAAAACGAGTGCTTTGAGCAAGGCTGAATGGGGCCAGTGTATTCCTATTTGTTCTTCTCTATAAGTTTTTCCTCATCTCATACATATACTAAGCAGTCACTGAAGATTCTTGAATATTAAGCTGCAGTAAAAGTGCATTTCTACTAAATGGAAATGGTTTAATTTCCTCTGACATTTTATTTTTCATAACATTCTATTTCAAATATCCCTAGGACTGGAACACAGATATATTAAAATGCCATTTCACTTTGGTAGCCCTTTCTTATACCATGTTTATCTTGAATACATTCTTTCTCCCTATTATTCTATAAAGAGGAAGTTAAAAAAAGAATTAAGAAACCAAATTCTTTCAGCCCTTTTCAGAGGACAGAAATCAAGTTGTAATACAGTGCTTGTCAGGTGATTTTAATTACATATGTTTATATAAGCACAATATTGCATCTGACATTACTACCTCTGAGTTCAGTTCTCAGCTTGTGAGTAGGTTCCAGCAGACTCACCCTGTGTGAAATCATGACTCACCTAGAGATCAGGAATCAGATTTTTTTTCTTCACCTAACACCTCCCAAGCCAACAGGAACTCCTGAAAGGAATTATTTTGACTACATTCAGAAGATTAAGAAAGCTGTTTGAGCTTGGGAGACACTAAAAGTTACCATTTAGTTCTGTCAAAATCTCTTGGCATCACTAATGAAAATTCACACTGAAAGAATGAATACCACACTGAGGCAAACTTGAATTAAGAGAAAATTAAAACAAAAAGCAATTTACTGTGACCAGATTCCTTAATCCCTGATTTTTTTTTTGTAATTAAGAAAAGTTTTATGAACAACAACTTGTCTCTCCTAGAATAGCTTTTTCTTTGACCTTTACTCTGGAATGAAATTAGGATATGGAGTTTAGGAGTCCTCTCATACTGCCAAAGCCACCTGTAATCTCCAATTTTGATCACAATGACTTCCCAACAGAGCACAGAAAGGAGAGCAGAAAGAAATGTGGAGTTTTTTCATACAGAAACTTGTCATTTTGATAATTAGTACAATCAAGTTATTTAACAACTGCCAAGGACACAAGACTATATTTAAATACAATAAATAGCGCACAGGGGACCTGTTTATCTGGATTCTTACTACCTGATCCTCCTACCATGTAAAATTGGGTCATCTCCCCCAAACTGTACCATTTGCACCAAAAATACCTTGATGCTGAAACTTGATTTCATTGAGTATATTTCATACTCCTAACTCCACTTAGGTAGACAAGTGGTTCTACACATTGGCGTTTGGGTTTTCATGTTACCCACTTACAGAATATTACAGAACAATATTCTCAAAATTGACTGCATAAAACATATCCATATTTCCATTTGTCTTCACAGAATGTTAGGGGTTGGAAGGGACCTTGAGAGATTGAGTCCAGCCCCTTGCCAGAGCAGGATCACCTGTAGCAGGTCACACTGGAACGTGTCCAGGTGGGTTTTGAATGTCTTCAGGAAAGGAGACTCCACAACCTCCCTGGGCAGCCTCTCCCAGTGCCCTGTCACCCTCACACTGAAAAAAAACATCTTCCTGATGTTTATACAGAACCGTCTATGATCCAGTTTATAACCATTGCCCCTTGTCCTATTGTTAGTCACCCCTGAGAAAAGCTTTACTCTATCCTCCTGGCACTCACCCCTTACATATTTATAAACATTAATGAGGTCACCCCTCATTCTCCTCCTCTCCAAGATGAAGAAACCCAGCTCCCTCAGCCTTTCCTCATAAGGGAAATATTCCACTCCCTTAATCATTTTGGTCCACAAGTTCAGTGCTCTGCACTGGACTCTTTCAGGCAGTTTCTGGTGCTTCTGGAACTGAGGGGCCCAGGACTGGACACAATATTCCGGATGCAGCCTCACCAGGGCAGAGTAGAGGGGGAGGAGAACCTCTCTTGACCTACTAACCACTCCCCTTCTAATGCACCCCAGGATGCCATTGGCCTTCTTAGCCACAAGGGCACATTGCTGGTTCATGGCCATCCTTCCATCCACCAGCACCCCCAGGTCCCTTTCCCCTGTGCTGCTCTCCAGCAGCTCAGTCCCCAACCCATACTGGTACCTGGGGTTGTTCTTTCCCAGATGCAAGACTTTACACTTCCCCTTGTTGTAACTCATTAAATTTCTCCCTTCCAACTCGCCAGTCTCTCTAGGTCCCTCTGGATGGCAGCACAGCCTCTGGGGGTGTCAGCCACCTCTCATAGTTTTCTGTCACCATCAAACTTGCTGACAGTGTGCTCTGGTCCCAGTACCAACCCCTGAGGGACACCACTAGATACAGGCCTCTAACTAGACTCTGTCCCATTGACCGCAGCTCTCTGACTTCTTCCCTTTAACCAGTTGACTATCCACCTAACTACTTGACTATCCAGACCACACTTCCTCAGTTTAGCTCTGAGAATAGTGGGGGAAACAGTGCCAAATGCTTTACTGAAACCTAGATAAATGACATCCACTGCCCTATCATCATCTAGCCACCTGGTTGTGTCCTCATAAAACATGACTTCTCCTTGGTAAAACCATGCCGACTGCTCCTAATTACCCTGTTGTCCTTGGTATGCCTAGAGACTGTGCTGAGGATAAGTTGTTCCATCACCTTACCTGGGATGGAGGGGAGACTGATTGGTCCATAGGTACCCAGGTCCTCCTTCTTACCCTTTTGGAAGACTAGAGTGAGATTTCCTTTCCTCTAGTCCTCAGGCACCTCTCCTGCTCCCCATGCTCCAAGGTCATAGTCCTACTTGTTCTGTTGCTACTGCACAAGATACTGAACTCTACTATCTCGTGGTCACTCCACCCAAGGCTGCCCATAACCTTCACTGCTTCAACCAGACCCTCCATGGTGGTGAGCGTAAGATCCAGCAAGGCTCGTCTCCTAGTTGGCTCCTCCACCATTTACATCAAGAAGTTATCACCAATGCACTGAAGGAACCTTCTGGACTGTGAATAGTGGGTTGAACAGGCCTTCCAGCAAATATCGGTTTTTTAAAATCTCCCATGAGAACCAGGGCCTGCAACTGTAAGGCAGCTTTCAGCTGCCTGTGGAAGGCCTATCTATCTTTTTATCTTGATCAGGTGTCCTGTAATAGACACCCATGACAGTATCACCTATGCCAGCCTGCCCCTTAATTCGCACCCACAAACTCTCAACTCACTCCTCATCCACCCCTGGCCAGAACTCAATAGCTTCTTGTTGCTCGCTCACGTAAAGACTAACTCCACCACCTCATCTTGTTGACCTTCCCTTAAAAAGACATAGCCATCCATGATCACATTCCCATCATATCCCACCATGTCTCTGTAATTCACACCAGATCATAACCCGCTGACCACACACAGATTTCCAGCTTCTCCTGTTTATTAACCATGCTGTGTGCATTGGTGTACAGGCATTTCAGGAAGCCAAGCTGAGCATGCCGATTCCATCCTCGGGGGGTGGAAGGAGAACATTGCCCCACTGGTGCAAACCCAGTTGTAGCCCCATCCCCCTTCAACTCTAGTTTAAAGTTCTATGGGTTAGCCCTGCTAGCTTTTGTCCTAGAACCCTTTTTCCTCCTTCAGCTCAGCCACCACGCTGAGCTGACCATTCACCTGCTCACACCTAACACAGGTGATGCCTCTGACACATTCCTTTTACAAGTGCCAGGCTCAGGCACTCTCTGCAGCCAGGGGCCTTGGACACCTACATGGTTGCGTGGGACCTCTGTCTGGGTCCCCACAGTTCCTTGGACAACAGCCTTTGGCCAGGTTGAGACCATAGCTGGCCCCGCAAGTGACAACCCCACACCGCCAGGACACGCCTGGGTGACTCACCAGGAGCCCTGCGGAGCACCCAGCGCTGCGCGTCCTCCCCTCAGGTCCTCCGCGCTTAAATTTCCGCACTAAAATTTCCGTCGGTTCCCCAGCACAACCCCACCCGCATCAGCCTATCGGCTCTCTCGCAATACTTGCCGATTCCCGACCCTTTCCAGGTTGCAGTCGCCTTCCCGGGCTCCAGGAACCCCATCTCCGTCTCAGCCTAGGTCAATATAAAGGCAGAGCACTCACCGCTGCCGCCATCTCCCTCCACGTGGCCTGAGTGAGAGAAGCTCCCGGTATCGCCAGGTTTAAATTTCCCGCTGTTGCCCGGGCACTCCCTCCCCCGCATCCTCCACCCACCCTGCGCGCCCCTTCTTGCCCACATGTCAAACTCAGACATAAACTGAGACACCTGAGGCTCAAATGCTTTTGAACAGCTTTTAAAAAATCTCTTTGGAAATAATAAATGGAGAAAGAATAGCAGCTCTGCACTGCCACCTCATCTGCAGGCTGGGTGATACTGAGAAAAGGGACAAATCTTTTATTGTGGAATTATGGCCAACCTCCAAATGTCCTGCACTTGAGCTAACAGCCACAGTATGCCCAAATGTAAATTGTGAAAGCAGTTAATAGCTCCTGAAGATTTAATAGCACAGCTAAGGCTTATTACAGAATAATATTTAAAAATGTGATGAAAAAGAACTTTTTATTTCTGTCACATTCAAGATAATAAAAACACTAAGCAATAGACACAGAAGTTAGTCCTGTGCTTATAGACATTTAGGAATCTATGACTTGGACAGAGTTTTAAGGTTATTTTTCATTTCCCACTCACAAATACTATACCATTTGATATGTAAGGTAATAAAGTCATAATTTTCAATTGATATCAGTTCATCATGGTGCAAATATAACATGAGGTACATTTTATTTAAGGAGCCACTTCCAAGGGTGAAATACTCATTTTTAATCAAGAAGAAAGTCACTGGCTTTTTCCTATAAACTCTTGAAACCTTGGAGAACTTAACAAGCTAAACTGCTGACAGTGTAACCACTAAACTTGAACTAAAATAATCAAATCACAAAATGGTTTTGGCTGGAAGGGCCAAGATATATAGTTCCAACCTTCCTGCCATAGAGACTTTTTACAAGGGATTGTCATAATAGGAAAAGGTGTACTGTGTCTAAACTGGAGGAAGGCAGGTTTAAATCTGATATTAAGAAGAAAATCTTCACCATGAGGGTTGTGAAACTGAAACAGGATTCCCAGGGAAGTTATGGATGTCCTCCTACTGGGTATGTTCAGGGCCAGGCTGGAGGGGGCTTTGAGTATCCTGCCTGGTGGAAGGTGTCTCTGCAAATGGTAGGGATGTTTGAACTAGATGAGTTCAAACTAGATGAGTTTGAACTAGATAAGGTCTCTTACTAACAAAACTGTTCTATGATTCTATGATTCTATTTATACATCAGCATAGAAGTCAGTCTCTATTATTCTCAAGAGTTAGGAGTTAATCTGAAGAAACTGCTCTACAATCAGTTGGCAAGGATGATTGCCCCAGGGGAGAGGAAGCTGCAGGTCATGGTGGCTGCCTAGGGACCCATTACCCTTCCTGGCCACTGTGTCTGATTATGTGCTGCCCTTGCTTTAAGCTAATGGCACAGCTCCCAGCATACATCAGGACTCAGCATGTGCTGTGTGTTAGCCAAAATGTGAGCAGGAGCTGAGTGAACTCCTCCAGAGGTTCCATCTGGCCTCCACTGTCATGTGGGACTATGCTGCAGTTTGAGCCTTAGAGCACCTGAACTCAGCCCTGATGCCCACTGGCAAGGATTCTGGGACAATGGATGAACCCAAACTCTTCCCTGAGGATTCATCCCAGAAAAACAGCTCCTCCATTAAGAATATTGTATGGCAGAAGTATTCAGTCCCTCCTCGTACCTCCACATCTGTCAGCAGGCACTGGTGGCTCCTCAGATGCCTCCTTCCCAAAGATGTCATCACACTTTTCAATTGAAAACTCAACCAGCACCTTCATCTGCAGACATCAAAGTCTTGATTTCAAGCCAGCTACTTGACCACAGACCAGGCAGCCACCCCACCAGCTTTGCTTTGTTCAAGGCAGGAGCCATCCAGAGAGCTCTGAGCAGCCAAACTCTGAGGGACTGGGAAAGCTGCAACTGGCTGCTCAAGACAGCCTACTTTCCCTGTGACCTCCAGCATGGACTCCAATGGCAGCAGCTCCTCGTTGGGTGTGCTCAGCAGGTTTGGCCCAATGCAGATGGCCAGGTTGCTGTAGGTCATTCTCCTGGTGGCTGTGTTGTGGTCAATGTGCTGGAGCAGGGACAGCAGCCACTTCAGGAGGAGAAGACTGACCAAAGGCAACTTCTCAGCCACACTGAAGGAACAAGAACATGAGGTGAATAAAGCAGACACTGCCCAAAGCCACCTCCCAGGCTCTCCCAGGCTTGCTCAAGGCAGTGGCTGTGTTGAACAGCTTTCCAGCTGCTCTCAGCCAGCAGGCAGGGCTCCTGCTCAGCAGGCAAGCTGCAGCCCACACACTTTCAGCTCTGCCACCTTCTCCTTGCTGCCCTTCTGCATTGCTGCCACCCACTCCTCATAGAGGTGGGTAACAAGGATCTTGGTGGGGAAGTTCAGAGGAAATCCTGCAATGCCAAGAGCTCCAGCTGAGCCTTGGAACACTTCAGAGCAGGCAGGAGCTCCTACAGCTACAGGACAGAGGTGCTCACTTTCAAGATGCTGGCCAGGAGCAGCACAGGCTGGCTGCAGAGGTCCAGGGCCTCCCTCAGCCCCCACAGTCCCACCAGCAGCTCTTCAGCATATTCCATCCACATTGGGCCTTGCTCATGCAGAACATCCAGCAGCTCCTGAAAGAGAATCAGGATGACAGTGACTTGGCTGAGAAGCCAAGGATTTGCCTGCCTGTGCAGTGGGTGGGCTCCAATGCAAAGGAAAGGGTCAGGGCAGCCCCATCCTTCTCCTCCTCCTTCTGCTGCAAAGGAAGACTTTTCAGACCCTGGCAGTGGGGATCACCAGGCCTGTGTTCCCAGAGCCTGCCCTGCCCAACCCTGCCTGTGGCACGGTGCTGAGCAGTGCATCAGGATGTGCAGGGCACCAGTGGCTGGAGCCATGGTGCCAGCTCAGAGGTTCCTGAGAGCCAGAGTGTTGGTGGGACAGCATGGCCCAGCCATCACCCTTTGCCCCTCTAGGTTGTGGGAAGCAGCAGAGGCTCCGTGTCCCTGCAGAAACGCATCCAGCGGCTCCTTCGAGGTGCCACTCCTAGCTCCGCTCCAGACACCTTTATTCACTAAACCTGTCTTTTGAGGCAAAGACTAGAACCTCACAGGTACCAGTCCTTCCAACCTTATTCACTTTAAAAAGTCTTTTGAAGCATAGAGTATCCCAGTCAGTGGAATCTCACAAGTGGAATCTCACACCCATCCTTCCTGGAACAGGGGGGCCCCGATTGGGCACCAAGGATGTGGTGCAGCTATCGACAGAGAGGATAGGAGGTGTAGGCTGGTGCTAGTGGTGCTGCTCTGCCAGCCCCTGCCTCCTCCCATGTCTGCTCAGTGCCAGCACAGCTCCCTCCTGCTGGCTCTGGATGCTGTTGGCTCCGACTGACCAACGCTGCCCCCCGCGAGGAAAGTGGACAGGACACTTGGGAGGGGACAGGACTGGGACAGGTGACCCCCCTGATGAGAGGGATATCCCAAAGCATCTGATGTCATGCTCAGCAACAGGGGGATGGAGGTGGGGTGTATCCTTGCTCATGGCCTGGTTGGGCATCAGTGAGGTGGTGGTGTGTAATTGCTTTCCTTTGCATCCCTTGTTTGCCTTGAGCTTTAGCTTCCTCTCTGTTTCTTAGTTGGATTATTTACTTTTTTTTTTTTTTAATTTGCATTTTTAAAAAGAAATTATTAAATTGTCTTTATCTCAACCTATGGGTTTATTCATTTTGACTCTCCTAATTCTCCCTACCATTCCCCTGGGGGGGAAGAGAGGAAGGAGGTCAGTGAGCGGCTGTGTGGTGCTCAGCTGCTGGCCAGGCTTAAAGCCCAAAAATCTGTGAGCAAAATAACTACCTACATACAGAAGAGCCCATCCTCCCTCTTCCGTCAGGGTGCAGGTGTTCCCTATATGCATGAAAGCCTCAGCAGTCCAGCTGCTGTTGGAGCCATTCCAGAAGCTTCTTGGGTGAGCTGACACCACAGCCTTTCAATGGTGACAGATGGTAATAGTGGGGAGAGCTGTGTGAGGTGTAAGCTGTGTTATGAGAAAGATCTTCTCAGCCTGGTGGCAGAGCTCCCAGGGAAATTAGAAAGGTAAAGGGGCATCAGGGAGACTGAGAAAGATAAGCTGGTGAAGCTAGAGGTCTGCTCTCCCTGAGACAGAACAGCCACAAAAAAAAACCCACAAACAAGAGGAGCCTCTATCTTCTCTGCACTGGGAAGACAACAGCAGCTTAAAGAAAAGGAATTACGGTAAGTCCATGCTCAGAGCCACAGGTGAATACCCTCCTTGCTCACCTTGCCTTCCCAGGTGCCTTTGCACAACAGGTATGAGGCTCTGGATGTGGAATGCCAGTCAATGGATGATGAGGATGAAGTCCCATCTACACAAGAGGTGTCACCAAGTTCAAAAAGGCCTACCCCCTGTATCACAACTACCTCCACCTGGAAATAAAGATGTGTTATATTTCCAGGTGACTCCTGGATAGACCCTTCTCTTAGGGAATTCTGCTGCCTCCCTGTGTTAAGGACATAACTAGGAAACTTCCTAGCCTGGTACAGCTATCAACCCCTTTACTGCTGTTCCATGAGGGTGGTGGTGAAGCTAAAATGTGTAGTTCAAGGAATAGCAAAAGAGACTTCAGGATCTTGGGACACTTGGTGAGGGAAGATGGGGCATAGGTTATTTTTTTTCTCCCAGTTACAGGAAGTGACACTGGAAGGAACAGAGGGACACAGACTATTAATACATGGCACTGTGGCTGGTGTCACCATCACATTTTTTTATATATATAATGGGATGGCCTACATGGCACTAGGCTTGATGGCATTTCAGGGGATTAACCTTTTTCAAAGGGGCAATAGGGTCTTTGCTCAGGAGCTTGTGAGGCTCACTAGTAGAGCTTGAAGCTAGATTTGGTTAGTTAACACTAGGGGTTCCAACAATCTGGCTGGTCTTGCTCAGTCAGATCTTCTACACACAGTAGGTGGGGACAAAGTACCTGTGGTACATGAAAGGAAGCTGCTAGGGAAAACTGTCTGGGTTTTTCCTGCCTTGGACAAACCCATTCATGGGGTTGCTTTTGCTTAAGGGCCTGGACACACTTGGTGGGTGATGACAGAGGATGAAGAAGTACAATGTGTACCTCATGGGAATCTAACACTGGGTAAGAATATGTATCTTTTCTTGACTAATTCAATTGGTAGCGCATGGAATTTTGGAGGTCATGGATTTGTGCCCCACACTAATTGCTATCATGTGAATTGCTGCATAAACTAACAGCATTCTGTGAGTGTTTATCAGGATAATGTCATGGTGATGAAACCAGAACTAGGTTCATTGACTGGCACCCAGTAACTTCCTCGAAGTTAACATGTTACCTGCAACCTGTAGAAGACCATGGGCATGAACTGTGACAATCATTCTTTGCCTTAAGAGTCTGCTACAACAGATTAACACCTGCAATCATAGAAGAAATTAACTTAGTGGATTTCAGTATAGAGAGATAGTAATTGTCATTTTGCTTTCAGCTAAGTCTCTCATAAGTAACTGTACTTGCTGAAATTAAATGCAAGTTTCTCAGTTAGTGTCTGCTTCTAGGACTGATAATGGTCGATATTTATAATTACAGGTACAGAATGTTATGCAGAACCAAGGCCACTGCTCATATCTAAGGAACATCTTATGCTTCAGGAAGATAATGGGAGTAAAGAGGTCACACCTTCAATCCTCTTTTAGGGAGGTACAGACAAATGATCAAAATTGACCAAACAGAATATTCCATCCCATACACATCATACGCAGTATAAATCTGTGGGATCCCGAAGGTCAAACCCTGTCCCTTCATCCTCAACCTTTGCTATTCCCTTCAGCCTTTCCTCACCTCTTCCTTTTCACTTTGGCATCCTGAGAGGATTCTGTCAGTCTGCCTGTGGTCCCAACCCATACCAGCCTGAATCTGTGTGTTCCTGCTTCCAGCTCTGACTGCTGCTGACCCCAGGAGTTCAGCTTGGACTTGCCCAGGGCTGCCCCGCAGCCTGGGTGGTGACGTGACCTGGGACTGATTTTTACAAGGGAATGTAATGATAGGACAAGTGGCAAGAGTTTTAAGTGGAAAGAGTGTAGATTTAGATTAAATATCACAGAAGAAATTCTTTAGTGTGAGGGTAGTGAGGCACTGGAACTGGTTACCCAGGGAAGCTGTGGATGCCCCCTCCCTGGAGGTGTTCAAGGCCAGGTTGGATGTGGCTTTAAGCAACCTGGTCTAATGGAAGGTCTCCCTGCTCACGGCAGAGGGGTGGAACTAAATGGTCTGTCAGGCTGATTCCAACCTGAATCACTCTATGATTCCATGCTTATGCAGAGATAAAGTATATTGGTGTGCAGGCAGAGACAATCTAGAGGAGGGGGACAAGTTCAGAAATTTTAACCCCAGCTGTTGTACAATACTCATATTTGCTGAAAATAAGGATAACAGCCCCTAGGCAAAGTTCTCAGAGCATTTTTCATTAATTATGGACTGATTTCTTAAAATTATTCAGACCAGCCTGTACAAGCCTTGATGGATTTCAAAGGCCAGCCTATGTCTATGTAGTAAATAGCCCACATTTATTAAAATCAAGCTTTCAGCTATGCATAGTGCACATTGCCACTACAATAATTCTATATAAATTGAGGGACTTGCAAATGGAGATTAATTAAGGCAATGAAAGAGCAGCTAGAGTAAAGAAATTAGATATTCCCTTTCATAGTTTCATCTCTTGAAGTTTCAGATTTCACAGCAGTGGGCAATTCCCTGACATAAAGCAGCATGGGAATATAAGCTCAAACAGCATTTATTAAACCTGCGGTAGAACTGGTAAATGGCCGCATATAGACTTAGCTTTTTGTCACGTCATTTTGAAGCCACCAAATAAGCACATGGTTGATAATTGTGGTTAAGCACATTGCTTGTGACAACAAGAAAGAAGCAAGCATAATCTGGCTTGTCATCTCCGTTTGCTGGTAAACCACAGATGATTTTGGACAACTGTGTGCATTTCCTAAAACAACTTGCTTTTTAGTTTTAACAAAAGTAGCAAGCAAACAAACATATCCAAACAAAAAACCCAAACAAAACAAACCAAAAAAAAAATCCCAAAACCCAAACAACCAAATACACCACACAACAAAAAGCCAAAACCCCTCATAAAACCAAGCAAAAATATACTCAACAAAGCCTATGGGCTGTTTAATCTCCTGAGCAGATTTTTATGCTTTAAACATATACATAGCATTTCACAGATGATTTCTCAGTTGGTTTAGGGTGGCTCCAAACAGTGCAAGCAGCTTCTGAATGGCTTCTGTGATGTGACAGTAAAGCAGTATTCACCAGCAGAGACACTAAAAACATGAGCCCTCAGTTTGGGATGCTGAATTATGTTATTTGGCAAACATATCTACACTGCTGCAAGTAAATCTGACACTTAATAAATTGTCAGAAGGTTGCAGCCTATGAGAACAGCACGGGTTTGGAGCCACTGTTGGGCCCCCAAACTGTACAGGGTCTAAAATGACTAGGGAGCCCCTTCTGCATTTGGAAAAGCTACATTAAGCATTCCCTGTTCTCCTCCCCGGCTACCAGCAATCTGGCCATGAGATACCCTCCACTTAGAGACATCCCATCTCATTCTTATTTTACATCCTGCCTATGGGTGTACTGAGTCTGGGCTCAAGTGTGTGGAAAGCACAACAGGAGGTGACTAGAATGCAAATGTTTCAGTTGAACACATCTTGTACCCTGCATCACAAAGCCAGCCCCATTTTCTGCACACAGGCCTATATGGGTACCTAACAGTGACTGCTTTAGCAGCAAGGCAGCAGGAAGACACCCACAGGGCTCCTGTGTCTCTGCAAAGCCAGACATCCACTTCCCAAAGCATAGAAGAACTTTTTCCATATGCTTCTCTTCTCCTTCTGCAAAACAAGGTAGATGACACCACTTATCATTCAGAAAGCACACAGCCCAGATAGCTGCACTAGCCCAGCTACAGAATTAAGAGAATCAATAATAATAACAGAAAACAATAATGATGAAGCAGCTGTGGTTAGTGTTTGCATTTCAAACACGATGAAACCACCCAGCTCCAAATTAATTTTTTAAAGTAAGCACTAGCAAATAGAGGTGATGTTTTTTTCCACCATAATTCCCACTGCTAACCCTTTCAGCTGTCTTAACAGAGTCTTTAAACTGCATATATTACTATTTTAAACTACTTTGATTTTTGTTGAACAAAACAGTCATAATTTTTGGAGGAGGTAACTTTACTCTTGAGTCTGGCTTGTATCCTATTAGCATTTACATTTGTGCTGTATTTTATGGAAGTTCTTTAGAATGGACTAACAACACTGAAAATACATACAAATATACAAAAGTCATGGGGAGTTTCATACTGCAGGGAGCAGAAAGAACAGGGCAGCTCCAAAAGAGATGAGCTGAAGGCAGCCACAACACAGGCTAAATCAACCACCTCACCAACAGGGCTCAGCCCCACAGCACCAGAGTCAGGAGGACACAAACAGCAATAGCAAGACATCCCATGGACAGTTCAGGCAAAAGCTAAACAACAGTTTGGCAAATCCAAAGAACAATTCAGAACCAGAAACAAATATACCTACAGCATTGTTCAAACCCAGAGCAAAACCAGAGTAGCAAGCAGGGGGAGGTGAGGGCAAGTTCCAGGTGGGTCCCAGGTGAGGCTGGTCAGGGGGATTAAGGTTTATTGGTGACTTCGAGGCCCTGACATAGTGTTTTACTTGAATAAAATTTAATGAGCAAGATGTCCTAGTGACCACACTGTATCAAATAAATGTTGTGCTGCAACATATACCAACTGCTTGCTTGTGCCCAATACAGCCATGGAAATCTGTCCAATGCTACAGTAAATTCTGCACCCATTTACATAGGAAGCTAGTGGCAAACACCAGTCTACAATTAATAAACCGTTCCAAATTGCATACTTTGATGTCACCGCCTTTTGGGCTGCTTTCATGACATTTTCAGCTCTTCTGCCAGGATACTCTGTCATCAGAAATCACATCCAAACCCAAATTTGCTAGAAGAAATAACACAGAAATGGGGTCATTTCAAGAGAACACTTTTAATTGTGAGAACACTGGTAGTCAAGGAGGTACTTAATCAGCAGTTCTAATTTGTGTCTTCTCTGCTGGCAGGGTGTGTGCTCATGCCTGTGGGCCTTTCTGAACATTCACACATACATATAGATCCTCCCTAAAGTCTGTACTGTCTCTCAAGACCTTCAGTGCTGCTCTGCAAATATGGACCTTTGGTTTTCCCAAGCCAAGGATTATATTCTTCCAAGCTTATACTGTCTATGCTTGGAATTTGGAGAGCAAGTCTTCAAAACATGTAACCATCAGAAAAAAACTAACTTAAAATAAATAAAAGTTAAAGGACCATGAATTTCTCTTTCACTTCCAACAATCCATCTAAGATCCTGATTGCTTGTTTACTCTTTCCACATTTGTGTGGGTTTTTTTCCCCTTTTCCCCTGTTGTTTTCATCTGCCAGGAACACCCGCTGAGGGCAGCCAACTAGCAAGTGGTTTTGGCAGAGGAAAGCTACTAAAAAACCCTCAAAGCTTACATTTATCAAGAGTTCTACTCAGCTGCCGTAAAATTTGATGGGTGAAAACACTATTTCCACATCCATACTTCTGCTGACAATTTCAGACATCTTTTTCTGAGCTGCTTGTGCAATGAAACACCACAGCATTTCCAGCTCCTTCCAGCTCTAAATCAACTAACAGCCAAGAAATAAACAAAACTGTAATGACATTGTGGTGGTAACAGTGTCTTACTTACTTTGGGTTTTTTATCAGTTACATTTTCCTTGCTAACACTGGATAACTGCCATGCTGTAAACTTTAATGAGACTCAAGTCATATTTGTTTTCAAAAAACTGTCACACATTTGCACATTTGCTATTCTCCAATACATTAGAAGGGGTAAAACCAGGAATATATGAGCTCCTTCCAGCTACTGCACAATGGCTTGCATGCTTTTATAGGAAAGAAAGGCTTGTGCACTGACTAAATCTGTCAGTCTACATCTTTTGAGCAGGATCACCTAAATTTGACAGAAAGGCTGTATTAGAGTTCTCAGAGCTAAATGGTCTGGGCAAGGTGCACCCACATTGCCTTTATGATAGAGAGCTTAGGCTTTTCTCCCACCTGGCTCTTTACTTGTCTGCCTCACTTCAGACTTGGTGCTGCCAGATGAAGAATCACATGGGCAATGCATATTCTCAAAAAAAAAAAACCAAAAAACCAACAAAACAAAACAAAGCAAAACACCACAACAAACAAACAAACAAAGAAAAACCCTAAAAAACACCAACAAACAAACAAAAAACCCGCACTACTATTGAGTTAAGGCTCTAAGTCCAGCTTGACCAGCTTTGCAGGTAGAATCAGTACTACACTGCCAGATGTTTGAAGACTGGGGCTAGATAGGTGACAGACACTGTGGAATCCTCACCCAGGAATGGGCCACAAAGTAAGTTGTAACCAAGCACCATACAGCAGAGAAGCCACAGAAACATTCTAACAGGAAAAAACACTTTTATAAACTGTGTCCTGTCAAAACATTGGATACAAATTCATAAAACATCAAACTTCACTTGCTTCAGTGTTATTCACGTAATACTATTTCCTAATGTGACTTTCATTCTCACATTATTTGATAATTTAGCCAATGTGTTCTTTGCATTGATAATTTTATGACACAATTCAAATGGTAAGCAGCAAACATGACTTCAGACAGTGGTGCTAAATCATGTTTGATAGATGGTTGTTTCGAATGACTGGGTGTCCTGCTACCGTGTGTTAATTGGCCTTCTCTCTTACCCATACACACACAAACTTTTTTTTCTTAATAATAGCTTCCTGTGTGTTTTGGAAAGTGTAAGCCTGACAGCAACAACGTAAGTTTAGCCATCAGCACTCTGCTCTTGCTGTTTCCCCGCTCTCTTTGAACAGTGACAATTAATCATGTCAAATGGTGCAAGATACCAAAGCAGTATATATATAATAATAAATACTCAGAGAATAAATACTCAGAGAATGCTTGCTTCATAAGAAGAAAGAGATTCATTTCAACTGGTGATCTAGGCAGGGTTCAGACCTTGAGGTAAAAGGCTGTTTGACTAATTTACCGCACGTCCACCATTTCTACATACCTGGGCATATGAGGTCACATTTTAGGAAAGAGAATTAATATATTTCACTGATTTTAACACATGCTGGTGTCATCCTGTCATCTTCGTAAGTAGGAACAATTCACTGGCTTTCATTAAAGAACACATGTACCACAGTTTCAAGAAAGTGTATCTGCTGTCAAAAAACAGAAGGAAACTTTCTAATTTTTGTATTGCTGTTGTACATTCCAGTATTTATTTAAATAAAATTTCTTTCTCATACTGAACTGTAGATGCTGGTCAACAGCCCTGGTTAATTCCCATAACAAGACATTTTAATTTTTTTTTTTCTTCTTCTTCATCTTCACAAAAGACCGTTTAATTCCAGCTGAGACTGAATGAAGTAATGCTGATTTCCGCAGATGGTTCTGCTTTCTTAGAGAGAACCCCGATGGAATGATAATTACAAGTGAGGAGATAGGCAAAATTTTAACTAAATGATAGAAAAAAAAATAACTACATTTCACCAGCATGCAATAGCTAACTGAAGTGCACATATGATTTGTTACTGGCCTCATGCATGATGCTGCCAGGTTGGAGCATGTTTTTCATTCCTTGTTAGATTTCACTGGTCTATTCTACACCTCTTTTCTAGGATACCACAGTGTTTGACAAATTCCTAAAATCAGAAAAATACTCATCTTTCATGCTTCTTCCATGTGAGAAATGAGTATCAGCAGGGAAAAAACATTTTATTGGATTATCATAGATTTTACTTCTTGTTATTTCATCCAGGAACATGTGAAATTCTTTTTAATTTGGAAGCAGTTTTGCTGCGCTACAGATGGGAGCACCATGCATGAAGCAAAAACCAAAGCCTAGAAGTTAAAACCAAAACAAAATACACAGCCTGCTGACATGTGGGCAGAGTCTGGCTGTCTCAATACCACTGACAACACAGAATAAGCGTCTATAATATCTGTCTGATTTAAGTAACACTCAGAACACCTTATACATACTCTGTAACCAAGAGAAATGCTGCCCACAGTCCCTATCAGTGGACATCAAGTAAAACAGAATGTTTCGGTGGAAGAGAGTTGGGGAAATGGCTTTCTATGCTCATTTCTCCTTAGTCTCAAAGGTTTTTGTTCCTTGTGAAGTTGCTGCCTCAACACATAATTTGTAACAGATCTTTCCTACTTGCAAATGTCCCAGGAGCGTCTCTGATTACACCCTCTTTTATTAAAAGATTTGCTATGAGGCATCCGTTAGCAGCATGGATCACAGAAATGAGAGTGCATGCTTGCTTTCTTCCCACATCTTGATAATGGAGCACAAAACCAGCTTAACATGGAGTGCTCACTGCAGCCAAGATGCCTGTTAAACAGGCATGCCAGCAGTAACCCAGCTTTGCAGACACTAGTACCTTGCAAAATCTGTGATTACAAACATCACCTTTTAAAAAATGAACTGAGATAACCCACAGTGTTAACCTTGGTTTTGGGTCATGCTTGAGACCTGCAGTTCCCATTGCATTGGGAATTGCAGAAGCTTTAGCAGTCAGAGAGGAGAATTGCTAGCAGAACAGGGGGAATGGCAAGCCTATTAGGAGAGCAGACTAAAAAAGTCTGGTTTCCTTAGTGTAATAAAACAAAGGCTGAGAAGCAGTAAGATTGCTAACCACAGACCGAAAAAGCAAGGCAACAGAACAGATAAGCACTGCAGAGCCAAATGAGCTAAATGTGAGCTAAAGGACAAAAGTAAATAGTTCCAGACTGGCCATGGCTAGAAAGTACTTGACAGAACAGCACAGCTTCAGATCAAACCCATCAGTATGAGAAATATCAGCACGGTTTGGTCCACTTCTGTAAAGAGTTCTCTAATTGAAGACCTGGGATAGGAAATCACCAATTGGGATAGCTTGGGTATATAAGCAAACTCTCCAACCCTTTGCTCCTCCTATTCTACTCCACCTACCCCAAACCTCAAAATTGCTCACAGACAAGTGCCAACTGGCATGATTGTGCTGTGCTTCTCATATTGCTCAGAAATCCAGAGTCTTTCAATAAGAAAATGATCAGTGGTCAAGTGAGGTTGTGTGAATTAGTGTTACATACTGTACACTTACCTTTGACAGAGGAAACAGTTTTCAGATTCTTAGTTCAGACAGAGCTCAAGATAGCAATCTTAATACTAATGGGTCCTATGGTGTGGTTTTCTTCCTCTCAGGAAGAAAATATATTTCAGCATTCCATGATCCAAATAAAGACAAGAGGAAGACACAAAATGTGGGATGCAAATACACAAGCTTGCTGGGATATTATAATGTGTCTCCATGAAAAGCATTTTCCATGCTCTTTTTTTTTTTTTTTTGTAAGATAAAATTAACAACTCTAAAAAAAATAATTTGCTCACCTTGGAAATTTTGTTCCGCACAGGGAATTTTGAAGACTGAGAACAGCCATGTGCAGGTAAAAGTACAAAGTAAAGCATAGGTAGGATAACAGATTAAAAGCTCGCTGGAAGAATTTGGAAAAAACTTTCTATGAACAAAATTAAAAACAGATGATTAATGAGGTGACAAACATGTGGAAGATCTGTAGATAATGTTTACAGGCAATAGATTGTGAAAGACAGGTGGAGTGGGTACTTCCTGAAGCAAGAGAGAAATGACAGAAGTTGATAATGGGTGAAACAAGGAGTGGAAACTGGAAAGTGTTATGACTAAGAAAGGCTCTGCACAAACAGAGAGGTAATATGAGAAAGAAGCTGAGACAAGCTGAAGAGAGGGAGGAAAGAATAAGAGTTGAAACAGGAGAATGTACCCATGCTATGCACATCTCTGAGGAACCAGATGTCTGGGAACATGCAGAACCAGCCAGAAAACCTGCTATCATCTTTTCCACCTAACATACAAATCAAATCTTGTAGCAAGAAAACCAAAAGGAAGAAATTTAATTTAAGCATTTTAAAATTGGCAGTTCAACTCTTCCCTTACATGCAGCCACAGAACTGCAAGTCACTGCCGTGAATACTAGCAGGAAGAAAAGGACCAAGCAAGGATTTTACTTCAGGAATGAACACTGAGACAGAAAATTTCAAATTTATGTCCTAATTCCATGACCAGCTGAGTGTTTTCTGTTTATGAGCTTTATGTCCAGAAGTTCAGCACACAAACTATACTAGTACACGGACAGTATGTCCTTGGCTTTTCCACTCAGAAAAGGAAAAGCATCACCAGCATGCTTTGCTGGTTTGCCCTCCAGTGATAATGTACCCCTTTCCCACAGCATCTGACCAGATGCAAATCCAGTAAAATCATTAATTTCCAGGCACATTATTGGAACTTGGCAGTGGACTCATGTAATATCTCTATGCATGCATCTGCAGTTGGATGTATTGCACCATGAATCTTCTCTATTGCCTCCCATCTAACAAAACCAAATAGAAACGCTGTCTTGTTCCTTTTGTTTGTTTACATTTCTAGTCCTTTGCTGAATACCAACAAACTCTTCCAAATCACAGCCGCTTATATCTACCTGTACTTCACTGAGAATTTTTGAGTTTGGTCTTCTTCAGTCTTTACTAGAAAAACCCAAAAGCTCATTGATTCTAAAATCCCAAAACATTAAATATTTGTGGAAAGTGTTCTGTATAATCCTGGAGGAGAGAGGAAGGAAAACAGGGTGACTAAAACACAGCATGACTTTTTTTCTCTCTTAGAGAAAGAGATTGCCTCTTTCTTCTTCTAGTTAAACTGCACAGGGGTTCAGAAGAACAAAGGCCTTGTTGAGTGACAGAAGAGTCAGAAGAGACTTGCCAGCCCTTCTCTGCATGTCTCTAAAGGGAGAAGTTGCCCACCTGCAAATGTGGATGTGCAGAGCAGAAGATAAGACCATCAATCCTATCTGAAGAACATCAGGCCACAGATTCAGGCAAACTGAAAAAGCATTCAAATTCCGGCACTGCTGTACTGTCTCCAACTATTGACATTTCTTTACAGAAAAAGGTATTTTGCAGTTCAGCAGATCTATGTGTGAAATGGTTGACAGTGGAGTATTCCTGCAGCAGTGGTAGCATATGTATCCTAAGAACCAGTATGATTTTGGCTACTGTAATAAGGAACAGCTACAAAGCCCACTGGATTACCACTTAGCTCATCTGTCACTCCCTCTGCATTCACCAAATACACTTTTATTTCCAACACTTTTGTCTGTGACTCTGTTTTAAACCACAGTCCTTGTCAGCTGTCTTATGTTCTGGAATGAATTTCTCCTTCTTTCCACAGACATCAAAAGATAGGAATGTGACATCTAAATCTATTATTGCAAGAATAAATATGGTGTCAGAGGAGCCTGTAACAGGTCAAAGAGTAAACAGAGTGAGGAAAGAAACTCCAGAAAGGTGTCCTATAAATGAATCTACCAAAGTGTGTAAATCTCAAGCCCTAAGGCCTCAAAAAATACACGCAAAAAATGCACGCAAAGATAAAATATGATGGGTTTCACCCAAGGTAACTGCCAGACAACAAGTACTTAACACGTTTCAGTTATCTCCATGGTTAAAGGAACTTTTTGGGTAGCAGGAGCATCTCTCTGGGTATATGAAAAAAAGACCTTAAACCCCACTGCACCTACAGCACACACAGTGGCTTTAACAATATATCTACCAGCCATTTGAGTGAGTGAAGTATAGGACAGACAGGGCCCACACTGCAGGGTAGCAGCAACAGTCAAGAAAACAGGAATTCTCATCACTATATACTATTATTTCATTAATATATTAATTACTACAATGTGTTGTATTACCACTGTGTTGTACTTAAATCACTTCTCACCACCCATTCCAAGCCTCTCCATTGATGCTTTTCCTCCAGTCACAGTCAAGTCAATGCAAAAAGCTAAAGACCATACTGGGAACTCGTTACCAGGGCTGAGTGAAGAACAGCACCTCTGTTCTTCAAAATGGTCACGGGCTCCATGTCAGAGGGTCTCATGAGACAAAACTGAACTCTTTCCAGCCACTCTGCAAAGCAGGAGGGTGACAAATGAATTATTAGTGAGACTCCAGAATATTCTGGCAATGACAGAACTGCTATAGGATATGTGGGGAATAGCTCAAATCTTCATTCTGCCTTGAGTTTATTATCCCAGACAACAGTCAGAAATCTGAGGGATCTTCTATGCTAGTTCCACACTCTGGAATGCACTAGTTTTCTCCTGGGAAGACAGAAGAACAAAGTCTCTTATCTGTGAAATGATCTAATTGCCTCTCAGACAATTTCTGTAACTTAGTTCATATGTATTTCTGCTAAGCCTTCATGGTTTCTTAGAGCATCAACTTGTTAAAATTCCCTTATTAAAGTTTCCTTTTATCTCAAGAACCTCCTTCTGCCTGGTCGGGAGAGAAAATGACAAAATCAGTATATTCTAGCAATTCAATGAGTGGAGTCATCTGCAGATCAACTGACAATATTTTAGTAAATCACATTCACAATTAAAACACTATTGACATAGCTGCTATAAAAGATTTAAAGGTTTACTGACATCAATAGCTATTATGAGATCAGCTTTATAGACATTTCAGTAAAAAGAACTCAATTTCATAAAGCCCTGAATAATTACCAGTCTCTTGTCAAAAAGAGGGAGATATGTATTTACAACAAATAGAAGAATATGACAAGCCAAAACCAGCCACTTACAGACAACATAATTTAAGAGAAGCTGAGTGTTAATTAGAAGACAGCTCTCTCCAGGAGTTGCTTAGGCCATTGAACAGACATTGTTATTGGTGTCATTCATTATTTAAACTATATCTCAAAAGCAAAAGAAGGCTTGTCCACTTTTCACGGCAATTATGTTTGTAACTTGTGAATTGTACACTGAAAGTTAAAAAAATTAGGTTAGATACTGTAATGTGTCTGTATTTTGCTGTGAGTTGGTATAGGTCACTCGTGATGAGATTATTCATTGTTAAGAACACTGAGCAATCATACACCCTAAACACAGGATGCCATAAAATTCCAGCTTTTTCTCTTTACATTTCATGTTCCTTTTTACACTGAATATAGTAAAAAGTCAGAATACCATCCAGCTTATTTTATATTTTTGTGTGTGTTTTTACTATAATTACATCCATTCCAGTTACTACAAAATGTACAGAGATTATCAGCTTGCTTTCCTTTTTGTGTTATAAAAATGGCTGAACATGCAAATCTCTGCTTTATGCAGCCACAAATAGTAGACATGTACAGAGGTTATCAACTCACAGACTCTCAAGTGTTAGGCTTCCATCCAAATCATTTGAAAATAAGGCATCCATTCCTATTATTCTCTAAAAGGACAGAGGCTCCAGCAATGGCCTTTTCTACTAGCTTAGAATGCAGGCTTCTTGAAATTTCCTACATACTCCTGTTTGCTTTTGCTCCAGAAATATTTAGTAAGTGGCCTTTAAAACAAACTCCGACTCATTTGTTTCAATTTTTTCATATTTTTTTTAATGCTTCCGCAATTCTACTATCCTTACTATAAAGATACAATACTGAAAAGTTTCTGAAAAAGTAGATAATAGTCTGAAACTTCTTATTCAAGTAATGGTATATATGCAAACAATTCTGCTTGATTAGTCTTGTAGTAAATAAGTAAGAAACTCTTACAAACTGCAATATTATATTAATATTACATTAAGGTACCACAATCAGTTGTAAACCAACCAACAAAGATCTAGTAAACTTTTTTAATTCAACAATAGATACAATGTTTACACTTCTTGTGTAAAGATGACCAAAAAAGCATCAAAAAAGATTCATGCAAAAGAAAGAAGAAATATCTTTGTGACACCAAAACCCAGGTCATTTTGTAACAGGGGAAGGGAAAATGCATTTTACTGGTACACATACAGTTATAGTTTTATTATTTCCTTCAGATCTTATACTACTTTTTTTGAAGAGGGTTCCCCAGAGGGACCTAGGAATCTAAATGTTGCATCAATGCATCAATATGCAGTTTTTCCTCATTGGGTGTGTTTCTTATTGGTAACATTTGCACCTATGAAGCTGAAATGCTCTTCCTGCTGCTGTTTGTCAGACACTAATCCTTTTCGTACTCCAAAATCAGCACACAGGATGCTCAAGTGCTCTCCTGTATGCCGTGAGTGACTCATAATTTCAATTTAAACTCTTCAGGAAAATAAGAGCCTCTCCATTGAGGCTAACATGCCCATCCTTTCAATGAGCTCCTGAAAGACAGAAGTCTTTCTCTTCTCAAAAAAGTTGGGGTTTTTTTGGAATATAAACCAAGATTCTTAGGTTTTTCAATCAGAGGAGTCTGAAACTGTTGTAATTGATATATATATGAGTTTCTGGGTTCAGTTCTGAGTTCTCTGAGTTCAATGAGCCAGTCACTTCTGTCATGGATTTTTATGGACATGGACTAATTCTCAGGAAACTGGCACTTATCAGTGCCATCTGAAACCTAATCCAGTCACACCACTTCTATATCTCAGATTTAAAAGGTAGATTTCCTAACTACTCATTGTACTCCCATCTCAGAAAAGTTATTGTTTCATTCTGATATTTGAACCAGCTGTTTTCAATTAGTATTTTTCCCAAATTACAAAGTACTCTACTTGTAAATTATGTGAAATATATTCAACTACTCGAAGTAATGGTAAACTCAAGTTAAAAATTCATGTCCTTAAATTTCCTTTCTGATTTTAAGGTTCTACTGGGCAGTAGAGTTTTATTCATCCTTCAGTGTGGAAAGATGAAATAGATTAAGTATTCTTAAAGCCTTAACTTTAAAACTAAAACCAAGAAGGGAGGAAATCCCCTGCTGCCCAGTGATTCAAAAAGGGCACAAGTCTGTCCATTGCTAAGAATAGGTTTGGTTCTGCAGAAGATGCCTTTGTATGATAAAGGTGGAAAACACTGATACCCTAAATGGACACTGCTATGCTCAGTCACTAAAGCTCTACAATAACAATCTTTCAGGCTTCCACTGAGATAAACCCATTTATTATTTCTGCCCTTGGAGTCAACATCAGCCCTTACAAATACAAGAGAATGTTGCAGCTGAATTTTCACAAGCAGCTGGCTAGGATGTCAACATTTTTCCAGTTTCAAGGGTTGGTTTTGTTCCACAATTTTAATTTTTTAATGACCTTGATTGTTTCTAAAAATACTCATGTATACCTTTTCTCCAGTATGTGTTTGTAATGTAAATAAAAATGCGAGGGTAAGAAAAAAAGGGGAAAATAAAACACAGCAGGAAAGGAACATAATGTTCCCAAGTTACAAATTTATATCTTGGGTATACATGTCTTAATGGCTCTTCTGCAATGTCTGTATGGGAAATATTTGCTCCTTTTTAATACTTCAACATGTTATTCAAGTTCATTTGACGGATTTTCAAACATACTTAACATAAACTATGCCTTTGAGAACTGTTCAGGGGGAATTAACTCCTTTTAACTATTTAAAAGTAATCTGTAGCAGAATTTAACCATTCAAAATGTCAGGATATTTTTTTCTACAGTATCTACCTGAGGAGGGTAAGAAAGAAGGCCAGGCATAAACAATGGATCATAGAGAACATTCTTGTTGTACTGTTTTGGGTAGAAGATTTATGAGCCTCTTCTCCTACGAAGAAAGGTGTACATGGTGATATTGTCAGAGAAATTGAAAGCAAAGATCTAGATGAATAAGCACACTTAATGCTAAAGACTGTTATTATATAAGAATAGTGTTGTATGATTAGTGCTTATACCTATTTCTGTTACATGAATAATATACACATGCAACAATGCAAAATTATCTCACAGTGCTTATCAGTAAGACATTACCATCATTACATAATATTGCATAAGACCTCCAATGACCTTTTCATCCTTTGTTTTCACATCTTCATCTTTCTTGAGATCTTAATTTACTTCTGTTGGATCATACTACTGTTATTCTGTTTTGCTTTATTCTAATGACTTCCATCAGATTGCAGGACAATTCCAATATTATTTGCAGAAAATTACCATGCCCCTATCCAAGAGTTTGATTGCAAATCATGGCACTGTCATGACATAGTGCTGCAAGAGTCACAACCAGTCAGTTTTACTCTGAAAGAGCTAATAATCAAGCTACATGAACAGGCTGCATAAAGGAGAAGAAACGTATATACTGGCATTATAGTTTTTCTCCTACAGCTCTTGGCTCTCAAGCCTCTGCTGCATATTAGCAGCTAGCTAGTTGACTCAAACACTTCTCAATTACAATTTAATTATAGGACTATAAACATGACATCATTTACCATTTTTGACAGTTAAATTAGCCAAATCCATTACTTAACTGATCAACTTACGTAAAAGACAAATTATACTTATCCCAGGTATTCCTTACAGAGCCTGTTTTGTGTCTATAGTGTTTCACAAAGCACCAATTACAAATTCTGAAACTCCTTCTACAGTGTCCCCAGTTCTCCTTAACCATTCAGGATGAGATTTTCTCCTTTTCAGGGGAAGCATTCTCAATTAATCCTGCCCAATTTTAAAACTGATGGATTTCAACACCAGCTCCTTGTATTATAAGCTGTGTTATCACTAACACACTATGGGGATGTATGAGAGAGCAGGAAGGAGCTATCCATAATGCAGAAGTTAAACTGCTGAAGACGGTCTATGCCTGATTCCAAATATTGGTGAAAAAATAGAACACAAACTTCAGAGCTGGGACTGTGAATCGTTAGCAAAAAGGAATAAGGAAAAAAAGATGTGGAAAGATGGCCCCGCTGGGAGGTGGGCATTACTCTTCTGACCTTTATACATTTTATCCTGGTTTCATGCTAATAGTATGGCTTCTATTTATTAATCAATCAATAGTGATTCCAAATCAATAATGATTGAAGTTTGCTACTAAAATCAGAGTGAATTCCATGTGTGGATACAAAAATAAACAGGAACTTACAACTTAGGAGGACAAAATGAAGACAGATCTTGTAAAGATGCAGGACATGAGCAATTCAGCTGAAGGCTGTGTTTAGTTAGGTCCACTTCTTTATCTTTAATTTTCAGCAATAATGAGAATAAAGTTGAGAAACAGAGTGATAATGTGTGTTGTATGTCATAGAAATGTCTGGCTTGTTATAACTGTTTCTCAGGGCTTGGTTTCAACTTCATCTGAATGGGCTTTGGGGTGGTCTTCCTTCCCTTCTGATTAATTTATTTTTGTTTAGGGAATGGTACATTTGCCATATTTTTTCCTGGTCATTGCTCAAAATGCCTTCCTCAACCTCTTATTGCTCTCTACTTCAGCCATCTAGGCCATGATGAAAAAGTATTTTGGCTGATAATGTGCTATCAATAGTCTTGTATAGTTCCATTCCAATTCCTATTTAATCTCCATTGTAGTTAACACTATTACTTCCCCTCTGTAATCACTTCAGGAAACACTAGTACATTTTTTTTCCTTTATTTCCCTCATCCAAAGACCAGATTCTCAGGCAACATCATCAGGCTGCATGAGTCTGACATCACTGATTTGCAATTGTCTCAAAGGAGCAATTTTAAAATGAATAGCCCTGGCTAGGGTAGAGAACTTGGAAGAAGATAAGAACTGATGACTGGGTGGAGACTACTCCCCTTTCCTGAGGGCCAACCTTCAACCTCATGCCTGGAGGCATGATTATGTGCCTGGCTAAAGTGGCTGGAACAGAGGAGGAATGGCACTTGGAAGAAGAGAAGAATTGGGGGGGGAGGGGACTACACCCTTCTGCTCCCCTCCAGGCAGCCTGTCTTCCAAGGAACCTGGCTGTCTGACAGCTGCCCCTTCGGAACAAAAGGAACTCAGGGGTATATATGGCTGTCCATATATATATATGTGGCTCTTTTGTTGTCTCTTGGCCCGCCGCCATTTCTGCATTGGACCCGGTCCAGAATCAGCATCATCCTGAAGAAACTCGCTGGAGAGCTGGACCCCAGGTGGTGACTTTCTCTCTCATTCTTCACGCTTTCTTACCCTTTTTCTACACTTTTCTATCTCATTCTTTCTTACCACTTTCTTACAATTTTTCTTCTCTCTCTCTTATATCATTTTCCTCTCTAGCTCTTTTGCTTTGCTTCATATCTTTGCCTGTGTCAATTGTCAAATAAAATTTGCGTGCACTCGACCTTTCTATGGTTGGACTTTGTTTCGCGTATCCAAAACAAAATACATTTTAATGTTACACTGGACCTTAACACAGGCTATCTCCATTTGCTTTCTGTCTTAAAGCAAAGAATGCAACCTAAATCTATTTTTCTGCTTTTACCAGATCTTGTGTCATGTTCTATTCATTCTATTCAGTGGCAATAAGCAGTTCGTTCCTTAAACATTTGCAGTGACTTTGTATTTGGCTGCTTGTTATCCCACATATGGCTGCGACCAGCAGAAATTGAATGAGTGCATCATCAGTGATTATACTGGACACATTAATCTCCTTCAGATAATAGCATTTAGGTACGTCTAATGTAAAGTAGAAATATGCAAGTTCTTATATTCCAAATGAAACCCTGACACCCTGCCTCAGAGCCCTTCACACCATTAGGATCAATGCTTTTCTCAGCTAGAGAATAAAAGGAATTTGCTTTATGTTGAGTCAGAAGCTCCAAAAGCTCTCTCCAAAAGAAACCTCAAGAAACAGGATTCAGGACTCAACAGTGCAATGTTAGTTTGATGCACAAATTTTCTACGATTCTAACAGTATCTGTTTAAAACCTGATGAATACAAACACTGGGCATTTTAAACAATATGTCAATAGCTTTCCCCCTTTCTGCTCCTGAGAACAAACTGTAGTGTTCCAGTCACAGTACCTATTGTTTTAAAGAATATGGGAGTGTCACAGGCCTGTTTCTCTAGAATCTGTCTTGCTGTTTCTTGCCACGTAGCTATAGCCAGAACTTACAGCAAATATGTTCTCATCTTTTTCATCTACAAAGGTCTGAAACCCATAATCCAAAACAACACAGGTGAAGAACTACAAGTTTGGGAAGTAGTAAGTTAACCATGTCATAGTAGGTTGTGGTCATAAAGTCAGTGCTCTATGAAAGGTAACAAAGAAAATAAAAGCATCATAAAGCATGGAAGGCTACAGTTTGATAATTAAGTTGTATGTTTTTGATGATCAGATCACGAGACAGAGACATGAGAATCTTTTCCTTTATTTGTGTTCTATGACAGGGAATAGGTCTCCTAACTTTCAGATGTTTCTGACCAGGATGCATAGACATATAGCATCATAAAACCTTGAGTAGCAGGTCAAAAGCAGGCAAAACTCAAGCCTGCCAACCAGTGCTGATGGACACACAGGACACACAGTAGACCACAGATTAATTACAAACTCCTTTTACATCAGCAAAACTTCAAAACTGGCATAGGTTGAGGGTATATTATAAACTTAATTGCTATTATTCACACACAAATAGAATGAGTTGTCTCACTTTTTCTACTGAAACCCATTTACGCTCATTTACCACACATGGTTTGGTAAGGATTACTTTTATTGCAAGATCATAATGTAATTTCTGGAAAACAATAATTTTGGCATAGCAGTCTGTAAGACTGCACCATATGGCACTTGCATGTAAAAGGGGATATAACTCTTTCAATGGATAACAAATATTATTTCATTGCTAAATATTATACTGAGAAATTTCCTAATTTTTCTAATTGAGTGTCTGATATACCTAATTAAGTGCACTTCCAGAGTACAGTTTGAAGCTTCTTTTCATTACCTGTTCAATGGTACATCCCCTAGCTAATCAATAGACTTGTCAGAAAGTGCTTTACTTTCCAGAAGTAGACAAGAGTAGAGATATTTCTGTCAATGCGCTAAAGGAAAACAAAACAACAAAAAAACATGCACCATTTCTATTTCCTGAGAGTAGGGCATTAACTAGGAACAGAACTGAACTCAAAGCATTCTAGACAAGGCTCCACCAAACCCTGTGATAAGACCACTACTTAATACACCAGCTGATTTACCTTCTTTCAGACTCCCTTATTAAAAGCTTTTTAATCCATAGCT
Organism: Phaethornis superciliosus; assembly: GCA_023637945.1. NCBI lineage: Eukaryota > Metazoa > Chordata > Aves > Apodiformes > Trochilidae > Phaethornis > Phaethornis superciliosus. The sequence goes on from JAJQWJ010000003.1 coordinate 31,633,391, forward strand.
GGAAAGCCAAAGGCACCTGCATTCAACAAATGTGACAATGTTATCCACGTCCCATTATTATTTCATCCCCTGATGGTCAGGAAATATATGTAGCTTGCATTTAATGTGATCTCCTTTTAGATTTTTTTCTTTTAATACCCTGTGAACTTCTGCTGACTCACTGTATTTCTTTACAGGAGATGGCAAACAGTGTTTCTTTATCATTAGTGTCCTTTGATCCAGCTTTCTGTATTGCCTGTCATCTCCCTAGTTTGTTCAGTACATCCTGTAAGTGTTCTTTGATCTCATGCCACTCTTGCCTCCCTCCTTCACTCTTGCAATATAAAAGAAACTGCCTAGTCCAAATTTACAGGTGGACCTCTCCTTTCTGAATAACCTCTGCATTTGATCTAACTTTCAATGGTTTGATGCTATTTTTTTTTTTTTTTGTCTCTAAGTTTTAGATTTTAGAGACAAGTTGCATAACTTCTCATATTTTTTGTCACTTGTAGGACTGTTTCTTATGTGTAGGCCAGTTTCATCTTCCTTTGTAGAGCTCTAGAAAGACTGCTAACATGTCATTGTACTCTGCGTACTAATTCAGAAACTACTTGGAGTGTTCCTTTATTGCCGTTCAGCAAAATCAACGAAACCTAAAACTTAATAACAACGGCAAAAATATTAGAAACTTGAAAGACCTAGAAGAAGTGTAACTCTGAAACTTAGGATAGTTTCCAGTTGTTTGGAGAGTTTCGTTTGGAACATGGCATTTCTCATCTGGATCACGGTTGCTGCATATGCATATCACACTTAAATACCAGCTGAAGAACATACAGGAATGACAGGCATCTGAGTTAATCAACTGCTTTTACTTTGAGTGGGCATGCACTTTCCTCTTGAAATGCTACTTCAGGAGTGGCATTTAGTATTACTTGCTAAATAATTCTTATATTACCACTGTGAGACTACCAGTTTGTAGATAGCATCCAGCTCTGCTTCAGAAAAGGGAATTAATCCTTTCATGTGCCACCAAAATTCCTGACTTCATTTTACTTTATTTCCAGAGAGAGCAGAAGAGATAGGACACCTCTTTCTCCAGGAATCCCTGAAGGGAAAGTATGCCTTCTGTGCATGCACCCAGAACCTTAAAGTTTCAGCCTCACAGCTCCACTAGTCACTAATCCCACAAAGTCACAGAAAACTCTTAAATGCAGGAGGAAAATGAGGAAGGACCAACGATTTTCTGTGATTTTTCACACATGAACTCTGGTACTGTAAAAAGTGACAGCTGCACTGTCTGGAGCCTGTTTCAAGCTCCAAGACAGACATCTGATATCAAGAGGTGTCAGCACTGCAACTGCTTGCTCCCACAGCTCTTGGAGATCAAGAGCCTCCCACACTGCTTCCTCTTGGATGAAATACCATTTCCCTCCCATGTTTCTTAAAGAATTTTGTTTGTAATACCTCAGCTTTGTAATGCATACAGCCAGAGTAATTGACTTGCTGAAGTCCTGATCAATCAATGCAAACCACCTGGCTCCAAACACTCCAGCACCTGAGAGCTCAGCTGTCCCTCCCAGTGATAATCACATCCCAATAACATGCTCCAGCTCCTCTGTGGATTGTGGTGGACAGTCCTACAAAGGAGGCCACTGAACTTCCACAAATCATGCTAAAACAGTATTTTCTTGTAAGAGTTCTTCAGTGCACCTGCTAGTTCAAAGGTGACCAAGTAACTTCTAATGTGCCCAGCTAGCATCAGATCAAGGCCTTGTAGCTACAGAAGATGGATGAGGAACCTGCCTTGCACTGAGGAACTACTTTTACAGCAGGAGGAGGCATCAGGGGGAAAAGCAGTGGGATGGAGACCCAGCCAGCAAGAGATGTGCAGAAAGGGGACACCAGATGGCACCCCACTTGCAAGATAGTTGCTACTCCAAAGCCTTGCTGTGACAGGGGCCAGTACCTGGCTAAGCAACAAGATCACAAATGTTTTGCCACCTCTGTTCACATTCTGCCTGTTTTTTCTACATCAAGGGGTAGGCTCTGAGCATAAGAAAGTCTCCTAAACCAGAATCCGAACCAGAAAAGAAATTCCGAGTACAGAAAGTCCCACAGCTATGCCTGGCCAAACACGGGCACCCACAATTCCTTCCACTGATTTTAAGATGTTGCCCTTTGCTTTTATATATTTCATATAGATTGCTCAAGCTCCACTTCAAAATTCAGGCTCTCCAGGCACTTCCTTGTTTCTTCTAAGTTAATTTTCACCTGTTTGCCTTTAGTATGTGTAGATGCTTAGTGTAGGCAGGTAGAAAACCCTGGGGTACTGCAGATCTCGAAAAATATACAACTTCCTTGACTCCAGTGCTACCCTGACCCAGGCAAAGACAACGTGGTTTCTTTTCTGGTCAGGGGCTGGTGGGGATGGTTTTTTTAATAATGTGTTGTATATTAAGGGGACGCTACAATTCAAGCCTTTACAAAACCAAGCATCTCATTTTCTACACCACTCTTTTTTTTATTATTATTTTCAAACAACTGTGTTCTTTTGTCCATTCTATATCCCTTTTGCAGATTTTTCAAGTAAGCTGAAACTGTTAAATTCTATTTTTTCAATGCCGGTAAGCATGAAATCTTCAATTGAGTCATTCAAAAGGCCTTTTTACACAGCAATATGAGGAGATGGCTTTCAAACTTTTGCGTACCACTCACTTACTGTAATGTTTGACAGAGAAAAATGTGTGTTGGCAACACTGCTTAATCCACATTGAAGAAAGAAAATTGAAGCCATACTTCTAGCAAGATTAGTTAATGATCAATAGCGACAGGTAGCTATAAACACAGTAATGGAGATTCTCTCATATTCTTTCTCATCTTCTGGTGCAGCCCTCCCATAACTACATCTCAGGAAAATGAATTTGTTCCAACTCCCACTCTGGGCAAGTTACCACAAAAACAAAAACAAACAAACAAACAAACAAAAAACAAAACACCACAACAAAAAGAAAAAAACAAAAAAAACCAAACAAACAAGAAAAACACATGACCCAGAAGAAAAAGAAATTTCCCATAAAGAGACATATCAACAGCTGCACTGCTAGACAAAAACAACCTAACCGATCTGTAAAGAAAAAAGGGGGAAAAAGACAGTGGGGGATGTGGTGGGTGGTGTCTGAAGTCCAGGGATTAAAAAGAAAAAACTGCTCCTGATGGAGACTTCTCTGTTGGAAATAAGTAATCATAGAATAAAAGGTCTTTGGAGACTGGAATATGAGTGAAAGGAGACAAAAGAAAGTTTATATATGGACTGGAAAGCACTTTTTTTTTTTTCTGGCAAATACCCGCAGGTTTGTCCATTAAGAAGAGTCAACGATTCTGCTTTCTCTTGACCCTATTTCTCACATAGTAATGCTGTGTTCCCAAAAGCATTCTTAAGCAAAGCAGAATCGCATTTTCCACCTTAAAATTTCCCATTTCTTGACTTGAAAAAAACCTTTTCTGAAGAAGAGGTTAAATTTCAAGCTATTCCATACAAAGGAAAGCACTGAATAACTCAGTTATATCCTAAATGACAGCAGTCTGAAACTGCAGGTCTTGAAACTGCTGGGTCCAGAACTGACAGAAGTCCAGAATGACAGAAAAAGGAACGCAGCAGCGCAGCTTGAAGAAGTTTGTTATCCAGAGCCAGAAGCCTGTCAGCTTCCTGCTGTAACACAGTCTTTTTTTTCTTTTTGTTGCAAATGGGAAAGACCTCATCCAACTGTTAATATTCAATAAAATATAAATAAATAAAAAATGTCAATACCCTTATCACCCACTAGAGCATGTCCTGAAGTACCTCCAAGGATGGCGACTCTACCACCTCCCTGAGCAGCCCAAACCAATGCCTAACTACTCTCTCCGTAAAGAATTTATCCTCGTATCTAGTCTAAACCTTCCCCGATGCAATTTCAGGCCATTTCCTCTAGTCTTATCGTTATTCACTTGAGAGTGAATGAATACTTGAATTAGTAAAGTTGCTTGAAAGATTCTGTTCTCTTATTGGGATGTTCTAGTGGAAATTCTAGCCTTAGCCAAGGGATGCAGGAGAGTATTTCACCATCCCACTTCTGCTGTCCAGCTTAGAATCTGCTTCTCCTGGGCTCACCATATAGCTGATGAAGAGAGATGAGTTCTCCCAAACAAGAATTCCACACCACTTGCATTTAGTTCCCATTCTCCCTTGCTGCCTGTAGGATAGGCTTTCCACTGAATGCACAGTCTGTGTGCTTAAAACAAGAAAGTGAGACTTAACATCCAAAGGAGGCTTGCAAGGAGTGATGCTCCACTTAAGCCTGGACACAATGTAACAACCACACAGGGCACATGCTCAGTGGTGACCATCAGCTAAAAGTTGTTTACACAGCTCCCCTGCTTGTGAGTGTGGTATCAGGAGTGTTGACTATCCCATATTCTTAAACTACAACAGGCAGCTTTCTTATTCAATGTATTAGTCTAACACATGATTCCATTTAGCATTAGCAAGTCAGTTCTACTTCAGTGAAAGTCTCATTAATTCAGGATAATTTATATAGGACTTCAAATGCTTTTAAGCAGTTTCTGTCTATAAGAGTGATTTCTAAGTTTCCTAGAGCTATTATCTGATTATTATCACTTTGTGAATGCTTTGGCAATTCCTTCAAAAAACCAACATTTAAAAGTGTGAATTTTAAATTCAGGTTTATTAAGCACTTAACACACAGGTAGCTGCATAGCCAGGACCGCTGTGCAAATATCAACTGTATCTTTGAGGATAGATTCAGAGCTGCTACTCTGTGCACTCACAGCCACAACTTAAAATATGAAAGAGTGTGCCAGAAAGCAAACCGGCATTTACAGTTCACTTTCTTTCCCTGTAAAGGACTGTATCTGTAAGGTTTTTTTCTGTAAGCTTTTTTTCATCTGCATGTCTTAAATGAGCTACAGAACATTGAATCAAAATGTAATAATTAAAGAGAAACATTACTAGCCATTATTTCATGGACAGAATATGAGAGTTAGCATAACAATGAAGATAAATAATGAACCATATATGTCTATATATAAATGTTTGAGTCTTGGTAGAACTCAGGAAGCAGCACTATCAATTCAAAACATTACATTTCCATAGTCAGTTTAGAACAGATACAGCCCAATTCTATATTTCTTAGGACTTAAAAATTATATTTAAATTAACATGTAAAGGGAGACAGAAGCAACATCAGTCTCTAGAGTATTTACTTTTGTATAAAAAGGACGACAATACCTAGGAAAACTACAACATTTCTCCTCTGTGGCATTACACTCAAAATAGGTTGAGGCTGTCCTTTATGCCACAGAACTCCAGAAGAAAGCTGAAGTAGGTTTCCTTAGACAGCCCTTATAAGTCAAAACCTTCACTCATATAGACAAATGCTGTACCCAATTGAGAAGTCCATCAGTCAAGACTTCTTCTGATTTTTCTGGTTGCCAGGCATCCAGAAAAATACAGAATAAATAATGGCTATGCAGTTGTAGTTCTACCTTACAGGTGCAGTAAACACATTTGGCTTACTCTGACAGTCATTTTTCTCCCGGACTTGTCCTGCTTTTCAGCCTTTAAAATCCGATAACCCTACCATAGAGGAACCATGCTACTACAGCATTTCATTAACAACGAATGTTCTGGCTTTAGTCTTTGACAAAGACACTTCCTTTATTCATATTAAATAATCCACTTTTAAAGAGATGCTACCACACTGAAAATTCTTTGCTACAGTTAAATAGCCCAGAGCTGCACTACTTTTGCTGTGCAGTCTCTGCTTCAACCTGTATCCTGTGTTTCCATGGAGATCTGCAAAGAGAGAACTATGCCTGCTATGTCAAATCTGGAGATCACAACATTTTCTTTCCAGTATTTTAGCAAACAAATCCAAAAGGAACATCTTGCCCTTAAGGTCCATACCTTGATTCACAGTTCCAGCCTCTTTTCTGATCTTGGAAAAAGTTAGCATCCTTGAGCTTCAGTTTCCTGTAAATTAGTTATAACACTTCTTCCCTTCTGCAACACTTTGCCTGTCTTGTATACTTCAAACATATGATCTTCAAAATAAAATCACTTACTAAAAACCTTGCATGTCACTGAAAGAGGAAAAAAACCAAAAAACAAAAAAAATTTTACTAGTTTGAGAGGTTTGTAAATTAAGCATATACTATTGTTTACACCAGGGTGATATTTTTCTACAATCCTGATAAAAACTCCCTCTTCCAAGCTTTAAGCTTCTCTAACATATTCATCCATTTCTTTCACCAGATGCAACTAGTGCTTATAACTATCAGTGGCTATACCTGGGCAACTCAGCTGATATGTATCAAGTTCAGCACAGAACTAGCTTAATTATAGTGGTATGTTTGCAAGTTTAATCAGATACTGCTAAATAAATTATTTAAACCATTAACTGCGTTTTGAAAGACACTGAATGCACACAGAGCAACACTAAATTCCTTGCAAACATTGAAAGTGATTTGGTTTCTTATTAGAATATTTTGGAGAATGCTGTACACACTGACAATAAACTGATCTAGGACTTATGGCTAATAACACATGTAAACTTTAAACAGCAGTGACTGAATTAAAGAAAAAGGGATCCTCTAAAGAAAAGTATGTGGCAATCATTGTTATCCAGGGAATGTAACTCCTTCTTCTTCCTTACATTCTTTCTACAGTTTTGTCAACATCTTATATTTTACACTTTACATCAAAGAGTAAATTGCTTTCTTTAAGATTGAAATAAAATTTCTGTAAGGTTGAGTATCAGCACATTTTTATCATTTGATCTTTTTTTTTTTTTACATAACTTCATCAAAGTAGGAGTCAATAAACTGAGCCTAAAAAGCAGTTCAAGATGAAATGCTGCAGAAAACTAATATTCTGTTTTTCCCGTAACATTGCAATATATATATTAAAGCTGAATTGGCAGAAAAAAGTAATTTTACTTCCCATGCCAAGCCTTATACCCATGCTTAGCCTTCATGGGTAATACTCCTGATGATGTTTTAAATTTAAAATAATGGGGACCAGAGGTGGAAGGGCAGTTTAAAAAGTCGGCTTCACAATTTTATAATATTCTAATTCTATCTAGCAGCCTTTCATGATGTAAAGGTCTTGAAGTTTACCAGCCAAAAATGACACATCCATATATTGTCCTTCCTATTAAAAAAAAAAAAAAAAAAAGTTCCTTAGAAATACAGTTTACATACTTTCTTTTCTGCTATCTCCTTGACTTTATCTTTCTTCCCTACCAACTTCATTAGTGTGTTTTCTTACTGTTATGCTTTCAAGTATATATGGTTGACAGCGAAAGTCCTGCAAGGGAAACACCAGCATTTTGGAAGACCCAAAACAATAGAGATTCTTTGAGCAGTGTTTTTCACAAAGCTTTACTAGTAAACTGATCACTGTAGGGCTCTGCAACTTCCAAAACGAAAGATAAATGAGAATGGTAAAACAGCTCAGTGTATATTTTTAACCGTAGCACAGTACATTTATTTTGGCATTTAAATCCCTCATTTCCCCAAGGACAAGCTGCACATCTCAAGTAATCCTGCCCAGATGGCTCTATGAATATGGCATAGCAGTCAAGTTTTTTCCTGGTGTAAACTGGCAGTTTCACTGATCTCTCATGCTTTGCTGAAAACTCACAAGCTTTTTCATCTACAGGATAGGACATCAACTTCAGTATGTCCAACAATCTGCTTAAGAACCAGTTTTATGGAAATAATATTCACTGTTTTATTGCAATAATATTTACCATTTTAATCTTGAAATTTGCTTTCCAGAAATGTGCAGTGTTTATTCAGAATACATTGCTTTGCAACCATTCGTGCCATCAAGATCTTGCTAGTGAAATAAAGTCTCTAAGAAGTGTGAACAGTGCCAAAGCAAATGTGCTTACTAAGTCAAATAACTATTTGCAGATTTCTTTTTAGCACTCACCAAGCTTTAGTGTCAACATATTTGCAATCACTGCAATTAGCAGTAAGTGAGACTTCAAGACTGTGCTGTAGAGAAATATCCTTAAAGAAGGAAGGGACCTTACTTGCTAAAATGATTAGAAAAGACTGAAAGTGAACAAGCAGCACATAGTGTTTCCAAAGAGTTATACAAGTTTAGCAGAAAGAGCTGCTCCATTATTTCAGTTAATAGAACATCCTGTCCAGCTTCCCATGTTTCTCTGTTGCTGTACAGAAGAAAAGAGGAACATATTATGTCCTCTGAAATATAATCAAAGCCTAGCAAAGAAGAATATATAAAATAATTAAATTGTTATGAGACTGGATTTGTTGCCAGAATTGCTAGGACTCTTCCTCTATTTTAGACACAGCTGCTCTATCGATTTAATTCCAAAATCAGTGTATATATATCCAAATATACGACAATTTATATGGAAACTGCAAACTTCACAACTTCTACAGTAGGCAAAGACGTCTAGTCTTTATTTCATCTATCTGTAAGCATCATTGAAAGTCTACAGGCAGATGAAATTCATGTGCTTATATGGTCACCATATAATTAAAAGATGAAGATACCACCTCTTTTCTTTGTATTACAGTGTCTGAGCCATTAGCAGCCCAAATATATCTATCTTAATGACATAATAAAAAGGAAGAAGGACAGAGGGGGGAAAGGAAGAGTAATTGAAAAAATCGTTATTTGCAACAAAGCTTAAAAAGGCAAACTTTACCTTGAATTAAGAAGCAATATATTAAACCAAATAATTTCATTTTCTCACAGGAAAATCAAAATTATTCAGAGAATACAAACTACTGGAATCATTGGAGTTGCTATATCTCCTGTGATTTAAAGCTGAATAGCTCATGAGTTTTCAAATGAAAAAGTTTTTTTTTCTCATTTGAAAAGTGAATGGGTAGAGCACATCAGGGTGAGATTATCTTCCCTTTTATTTTCCTGTTATTAGTTTTCTCAAAGGAAAATTACAATGGAAGGGTCATCACACTGGAGAAAGTAGCTCATGGTTTTTAACCCAAACAAAACACACAACGTCACCATTTACTGTTAAAATCTAGAGGATTTTAAACGGTCATCCATCTAAAAGATATTTTTAATACTGCTGCCACTATAGCTGCTGATTTCCTTTTTATTGTTCTTGGATTTCCATTTTGATTAGTTAATGAAAGGATGATAAATTATTGACCTCCATCTCACAGGCTGTCACATCTGGCATTTGATAATGTCCTGTGATAGGACACTATGCCCATGGGGTCTCCATGTATTGCATATTAACCTTCTAAATTGAACCCTTTTGAAGAATGTAAATTATGCAGGTTCTCTCGCTGTATTTTACCTTTTGATAATTTGCCACTGATGACATTTCTGAGACTTATAAAGAGCCAGAAGATTTCTCCTTTGCATATAGAGCATTTTTTAATGCTTTCTGATATGCTACAACTTGCTTTTCTTACTAGGAGGTTAACAAAGGTGTGTTTGATCCCAATTCTGTTGTTGTATGAGTCAATACAAAAGTACAATGATTATTTTCTTTATATTTTTACTGTGAGTTGTGAGCCCAGATCATGATGCCAGGAGGGATTGCTGAGGTCTATGCCTGCCTTCATGCATAACGTAAGACATGGCAGAAACGTTCCTGCTTGGAGCAGCATGTGCACTCTCACAAGGAATCCCATTCTTCACTTTTAAAGTCCCTGAAGGTGGACAGATAACCACCATGCTTGTCATGAGAATGGAAAAATTAAACATTCTCCCTGTTCATATGTTTTATTTCACTTCTGAATTAGTCACTTCAATTCTCAGCCTCCTGGCTGTTACTCTCCTAGTTGCCTGACTAAACAGCCATAAAGCCTGTGGACTCTTTAATGGTATATCATTCATTGTATTGTGCATCAATACCTCCAGACCTTCTAATGGAAATATGGTGGCATAACCAAATGCAGCAAATAAGCCAAGCAGCTTTGTCACGGTTTAACACTGGCCCGACAATTAAACCAAATAACAGATGCTCTCTATTAATGACCCCCCTCCTCCATGATAAAGATAGGAGAATAAGGGAGAGAGACTTATGGGTTGGAAACTAAACTACACAACTTTAATGAAACAGTAATGATAAATAGGAAAAATTACTAAATATGTACAAATATAAAAATATACAGGAAAATTGATACCACGTTCCTCCCTCCTTTCCCCCAGTAACTCTCACGTCACCATCGAGGCTGCAGGGCAGCCCTAGGAAAGTCCAGGCTGGACTCCTGGAGTCAGCAGCAGTCGGGAGCTGGGGGCAGGAACACACAGATTCAGGCTGGCACGGATCAGGACCACAGGCAGAGGGATGGACGGAATCCTCTCAGGATGCCAAATCAAAACAAGGAACAGGCGAGGAAGGAAAGCAGGAAGGGCAGGAAGAGCAGGAAGGGGTTTTACCCTTGTGATCCCTCAAATTTATACTGAGTATGACGTGTATGGGATGGAATACTCTGTTTGGTCAATTCCAGCATCTATCTTGTCTGGTCCTCCCCAAAGGAGGGTTTCAGGTGGGACCTCTTTACTCCTTCTGGAAGGCAAAATGTTCCTCAGAGCTGAGCGGTGTCCTTGGCTCTGCATCCCAGTCTCTGTCAGTAACTATAAACATCGAGTGTTATCAATCCTAGAAGCAGACACTGTCTGAGAAACTTGCTGTTAATTTCAGCAAGTGCAACTGTTTACAAGAGACTTAGGTGAAAGCAAAATTACAAACCAGAAAATCACCTTTATCCTGGCCCAAACCAGGACAAGCTTTCAGATCTGCACTTGGGTGAGTCAGTATTCATGTACGCACTAGTCCATTAGTGACTATAGGTCCCAAATCAACAAAATGAGGTACCTTCTGTACCTCAAATGTTCAACAGTTCCTCATGTATACAGAAAAAGTCTTATGGTCACAACGTAACAGTCATTTCACACCTGGGTGATAATCCACAGGAGTTTCAAGACTTTTCCAAGTCACTTGCCAGAAAAGAATTCTCTATCTTTACTGCCATTACCTCCACATGAAAAATTTCACACTAAGAGATTGTTTTCTTTGCCCTTTTCAGTACACCAAACCAACTCAGGCCATTCTGCATCAGCTGTGTTCCCTCTTCCAGCAACTGCCATATTCCAGCAGCTTTCATCACTTTAAACTTCACCAGTGCTACCCATCTTTTTAATTCAGTTCCAGAAATAAAGAAATAGGAAAGACTTCAGACAGCTGTTTCTTCCTGTTTACAGTTCATTTTTGAGACACACCACTTAGCTACTTTTAATCAATATACTGTATAACAATTTGATTTTGTGTCATTTTTATTCCTAATGAAAAAGTTGTGTAGAATTAATACAGTTAACTAAGGGAAGTATAGATGGGTTTAAAATGCCTAATCATCTAATCATAGAATGTCAGGTTGGAAGGAACCTCAAGGATGATCTGGTCCAACCCTTCTAATATTATTGTTTATATGATACGTACCAGCACCTCATCAAGCTGATACTTAAAACTTTCTGGGAGGGGGGGGGGGGGGGAGGAAATCCACCACTTCCCTTGGGAGACCACTCCAATGTCTGACTGTCCTCAGAGTGAAAAATTTTCCTCTTGTGTTTAAGCAGAATTTCCCCGGAAGCAGCTTTAGCCCAGTGCCCCTTGTCTTGTCTATGTGACTCCTTGTAATTAAGGAGCTTCCAACTTCTTTGTAGCTCCCCTTTAGGTACTGGAACATTGTAATAAGGTATCCCCTAAACTCCTCTATTATCTGTCCACTGGCAAGGGGAACAAGATATATGCTGCCTCTCACTTACTGTCTAGCCAGGTCATTTTTCTTTAAAACAAGCATTTCTCATGCTCAGTATTTTTATCATGGATTAGATCATTGATTTGTAGACATTTACTGAAATACTCCAAACTACTTCCTAATTATCATACCTATTTTTCAGCTCCAATTCAGTTTGCATGGCTAATAACAGTTTCAGCTTTGAGAAACTGGCAAGTGCTGAGCTTGATTTGTCTGTCCTGTTTGGCAACAGGATATGCCATTTTTAGTGCAATTTAACACTTCCTCTCCAATTTTCCACACTCAATACTTCCTGATTATCATTTTTATAAAACCTCACCCTCAGGTGTCATTAATAGAAACTCAATCAAATTAATGTCTATGAATAAGCAATCACTATTTTGTTACCCATGAAGCTAGCACTACAAAATATGAAAAAAAAAAAAAAAGTTAAGTTCACTTGATTTTTTTCTATAAAAGCATGTGTCTGTTCTGGATTTTTACTCTACTGTCTCTACTATCCACCTTCCATTTTCTGTTGTTTAACATCATTTTGGCTTTGTTTGTAGCACACCTCAAGTAACAAGCAAGCCTCCTTGACACAGTTTCACCAGCTATCCATGTTTTGAATGGGGTTAGCATTCTAATCAACATTCACTGAGGGCTTTAGCTGTTTAAACCCTGTTACTAGAAAACCTGAAGAATGGTGGCATAAGATTTTCAGAATGAAATAATGTACTTTTATTCAGCAAATTCAATGAGTTTTTTTGGCTTCAGAACAGTCTTTGGGACCCTGGAGATTCAGCAAACAGCATTTGTTCTTCCACTCATGATAGGCATGAAGTTAGTCAAGTAATCAATGCTGTCACAGGTAAATCCTTCTACAGCCATATAGCATGCAACAGCTGTATTGTTCACTTCATTGTGATGGATTGTGATGCAAGACTTATCAGTATTGTCACAAAGGCAATCACAAACAGTGTTTTAAAAAACACCCTGCTTTACTGAGAATTTTGGATAGGGCAGTGATTATGTGGGAAATCAAATCTGAGCAGGAAAGGTCAGTTGTTCTCCAACCAACAATGAGCGTTTCTCACAAATGTCCATCCAACAGACTCCAGATGAATTGGAGGAAACTTCCTGAACTTCTCTTCAGCTGACTATATCCATCTGGCCTGGTCATACCTGACTGTTCCAACCCATGCATGATGCACCCCTATGTACCATCCTACTCTATGCCCAAATCTTCTGCTATCTAACTTATCTATGTACAGGGAGACTGTCCTACATGACCATTTCTGCATTTTCAGGAACAGTTTCTACTATTTACAAGTATCTAATCTATGTCCAGTTTGGCTGGTTCTCCATTAGAAACTACCTAGACTCTCTTGTATGGCCAGGTTCATCAGTCAGCTCTGATGGTGATTAACATAAGCATACTGTGACACATAAACTAATACAGATACATAAGAGCTGCTTGGGAGGACTTCCTGAAAATTCCTGCCTGAAAAGCTGTTACAAAAAATAATCAAATATTTTTTGAAAAGGTGGCTATGATTCAGAAGCCAGATTGACTCAAGTCAGTGTGTTGTCTCAAACCAGTTCATTGTCACACCTAAGCAGATGCATCTGTGAAATCCTGGACCACCCAATGAATTAATAATTTAAGAAAAAGAAAATAAAAGAAATAATTAAAATATAAAATAATTATATATATGTATATATTAATAATTTTATAATATAAAAAAAATAATTGTCTCAAAAAAGCTGAACTGACAAAATGGACATTGCACTTGGGTGGAGACTTCATTCTATAAGCCACCTGGACTCTCTTCTCACAAGGAGAGACACTCATTTGGGTAACCACTCTGATTAACAGGGCCCTGGTCTTGGCCCTTTATCTCTCTCTCTTTCTCTCTCTGTTTCTAACCTTACCTTGGCACATAAGGTAATGTGGTTTCTAACTTTTTTAAGTTTCGAAACCCACTACTTTGTTAAGTTTTTCAACTCCTTGCTTTTTTAAGTTTTGTTAGTTATAATCTGTTGTTTGGACAATATCCTTAAGTTTTGCTAAATTGAAATCCATTGTTTTGAAAGTACCATCATTTCTAATTCTGCTAGTTGTAATCTGTTGATTTGAGAGTAATATTGTAGTGTGGTTTTGACATGCTTTATAACCTTACTTTTAAGTGAAGGTTGTGTTTTTATATAAACCTCCTGGGTAATAATCTTACTCCTATAGTACCACACAGAGTATTCCTGAACTTAATCTCACAGAATGGTTTGTTAAAAGAGGTTAATTAATACAGGAGAGTTGGATCCAGCCTCACCTAGGCTGCTTTCTGAAGGAGTTTAAAATGCAAGGGGGTCCAGTCCAAATCTCCCTGGGCCAACCCCTATCTCTGGGGAACTCTACCCACTCTGAGGGATGTGATATTTGGTTTGGGCCCCCACCTCTGGGAAGCCATGCTCACCTTGTGAGATGTGACAGTGCTGCACCTACCTTGTGGGTCAGGACACCCACCTACAGCACAATTACAGCTATAGGACAAACCTGAGTTCCACTCTTGTATCTCCCTTGTGACTTAAAATTGATAGGTTTTGCCACAGTATATTCCTACCTTTTTTTTTTTTTTTTTTTTTTTTTGTCTTATCTATTTTACTAGTAATTAGATACATTAATCTCAGTTCTAGCCTCATCACTTTTAATCATGTGCTCATAGCTCAAACTGGATTTATACCACTCCTTTCTTACACTCAGTGGAAACAGTTTAAACATTTACTTGGGTGCATTGTCTTCAAAATTTAGTAGGCATCTTTTTTTTCAGTTAACAGTAAGACTTGTCATACAGTAGAAGCTACTCTTCATTGCTAATGTCCACAAAATGAATAATGAGATTTCTAGTATTTATTTTGGCTTTCCTATGAATAGCTAAAGGAAAAGACTAGTAAATGCCTAAGTGTTGAAATCAAAACCAGAATACCTAAGTTTACAGTGTGAAAACCTCTGCATTTTTTCATATGTTTAGAGCAATAATTTATTGTTACAGAACAACAAAAAGCTGTACTCATTACCGATCTTTACTTTTCCATGGTTCTTCCAGCTACCTCGGAGCAGAGTAAAAAGAGAGTTAGCATTTCAAAGTAAAACAGTAATTAAAAGTAATGTCATCATGAAGTGAATCAAGCCATGTTTTTTTCAGGGGAACTGTATGTTCTAGCTGGGCACATCTAAAATCCTTTCTAAAGCAAGTTTCAAATATGCACACAGTAAAGAGCTGCAAAGAAAAAGGAAGCATATAAGGGTATTTTTACTACTCACAGGGTTTAGAAATTTAGTATGTGTTTTCATATAAATCAATGCAAACTGCATGATTAAACATTTCCTTAACATAGGCATTTTGCAATGTACAAATTCTCCCAGTAGGCAACTTTTCTAAGTCTGCTCACCTAAAGGAAAAAAAAAAAAAGATCACCATTGCCATCTTCCCCCTTGTACAAGCATCAACTCCCTTCCTATTTCTTTGTGGTCTGTAAGATAACTTGCAGCTAATCAGAAATGTCTTCAAAATAAAAAAACTTTAATGGTTCTAAGGATCTCACAATTAAAGTTCTCTGATGAGGCAATATCCTAAGTAGCTCAAAATATATAAGGATCATTTACATACATAGCAAGAAGTGTTAACTAACATACAAAAGAAGTACATTTTAAGCATATATTGCTAATTACAGCAATCTTCAAGAAGCATTTGGTTCACTCAACTTTGCATATCTCTTTCAGTATACATGGTTACTGTTGTACACTGTATATAGCAATTTAAAGAAACACAAAAGCTGCATAAAATTCAGCATGACATCCAGTACATCCACCTGTGCTTTGGCCAAGATTGGCAAAATAACACTGCCTGTGTCCATAGTGCAAGTTACAATATAATGTAGAAACACCTGAGCTGAACTGGAGAGTGGCAACAGGCTGAGGTAGCACTTAATCTAACACAATCCAGCTTTCCCTCGTATCTCTCTCCACTACACAAGAATCATTTAAAATAGCCCTAGTGTGAACAGCACTCTAGTTCTAAGATACTACAGTTCTAAGTTACTACAATTTAAGTGCCTAACAGTGGCAGAAAAATGGTCTCTTTGCTTTGCTTACTTGACCAACTGATTACTCATAACAAAGTAGAAAGAAGACTGCTCCTAAAAACCATTTGAAAAATCTTGAATGCTATTGTTTTGTTTTGCAGCAAAATTAAACTCCACCAAAATGTCTTTTTAATGTTCTGGCTGGTTCAGAACACACTGTCCTTCTTGTTTCAAAACAAGGATGCTTAACTGCAGATACACAAAGCAATTATCAACATTGAAAATAGAATACTGCAGAAATAATAATGTAAAATATTGTAATATCATAGTAATCTTCATCTTTCTATCTTGCTTTTGGTGCTGTAATGCAGGGAGGAGACTACTGCTATGTTTTTATATGACTACTGAAGATCAGTTTGTTCAGCAGGAAATGTTAGTTAAGTCTGCAGGGAAATGCTGAGAAGAACCACTACAAAGTCAGAGCTGCTAAGGAGTGATAATTAAGAATCTTCTCTAGAGAGTAGGTGCTTAGAAGCACTCTTAGCTTACTTGTTGTAAAGTTAGGTTGCTCTTTATCCCATTGCCCATTTTCTCATGTGTCTTAATTAGTCCTTCCTTCAAACTTTGTTCTAAGCTATGCATGCAGCAGAGGTGAGATTAATGGCCTTTCCTTTCCCGCTTCACTTTTTCTGCCTCTTCTTAGGTATTCTTAGCAAAGGTACTGTATTTGCTATTCTGTAGTCATATCCACTTTTCCCTTGAGATTTATACAAAATATTCACCAGCAGTCCTGTTATTTCATATGCCAGCTCTTTTAGCATTGTGGGATGGAATTGAGTTCGTCTTCTGACTTGAAAGGATTAAAGCTCTCCGGGGTCTCATCTAGAAAGTGACGATTTCTATTTCCATAATCTCACTGCTGCTGGCCATCTCTTTCTCATGGTCAGCATCCTGGGTCTGCTAAATCCCAGCACAAACCATTCAGTTCAACTCTAGGTTGTGCTTGGATTATGTTCCACTCTAGCTCATTGTACAGTAAACCATTCTTCAGTCATTGCTATTTTTTTGTTTTTAAGGCTGAAGAATCTTTTGCCACGTCCTATTAGTATATGTTCCAGGGTCTCTCAGTCTGGCTTGTGGCAATTGTCATTTTATTTCTACATCTCTTGAATTCCTGTCTAATCTGGCTTTTGTGACAAATTTTCTCCCTTTTTCTGTTCAGGGACTGTCCTCAAATCTGTGCTTTCATTCTATGGAGTGTAAATCCTGAGGTTCTTGGGCATTATAACCAAGCATTAAGAAATAATCAGGTAATGCACAAAAAACTAATGAAGCCTACACATTTACAGTGTGACACCAGAAAACCTGCTTGTTGCATGACACCAAAGGTTACATAAAGCAACTTTTGCCAGCTGAAAAGAAGCAGCTATGAAGATTGACAGATGTAAAAATGCAAAAGAAATCCCAAGGCTCTCAGGTATATAATATGTTTTCTGCACATGACGCTTCCCTCATTCAGACATTCAGATCAGTAAAAGCTCCACTGAAGTCAAAGGAATTAGTTTCCATTAACTATGGAGTAATACAGATGGGAGTTAGGACCAATGAAAGGAAGCAAATAACTTTAAGATTTCCTTCTGTGTTTGATCTTAAGCAATTCTTATTCCCTTATATTATGCTCTTCTGCAGAAAACCAGAAAGCAAATCCCGAAGCCTGCATACAGTCAAACCAAAGTCAGGAATCTGAATTTGCCAGCACTGGGATCGCAGACTTCCTATAATACTTTTTGTATAGCACAGGTGTGAGCCTTGCAAAAGCAATGTGAAGGGCTCAAACACATTTAAAGCTCTTTGCACAAAGCCAAGGAAGCCCAATGCTCCCAACAGACGCTACACAAACCACTCAACATCACCTGCATCAGCTGCTGCTGCCACCCAATAAACAGATGAAAATCAGAAGCAGACAGTGCTGCTGTCAAGGATGGAGGTTTGAGACTTGCAAGTGCTCTTGCACATCACACTACATTCTGATAGTTTGGTTGGGTAAGGAAGGTGGCAGGTATACATTGAGAAGCATAGAAGTGGTTACATACATGAGCCCCTCAGTACTTGCACTCCTCTTCCTCTGAGAAAACTAAGGTTTAGAACTTATGTATTAGTCGTTCTCATTTTTTCATGGTTTCTCCATGTCCCTGGCAAGAAAGAGAAAATAACCTGGAGTGTCTCTTACTACTGGGATTTATTTGCAAAACAACATGGTTAGTGATTTTATTCTACTTGAATATTTTACACACTCTCCTTCTTACTCCCCACAGAACACTGGATATTCTCTACACACACAGAGACACACACAAAATAATATCTTTCACCCCCAGTGCTCCCCAGACCAAGCGAGTTTCTATTGTCTTCTTCCCTGCTTATATGTCCTCCAGATCTGAATACTGCAAAACTGAGAACCCAGTAAGTGATATGTAAACGAGAAGCTTAAATTACCAACATTACCTTCTTCTCTCATGTCTTTTTAACTGTTAAAAGTATTTAGACACAGTCTCCATACAACAAAATGAAGTTGTCACTTTGGCTTCTACAGTATATTCACATACTTTTTAAAAATGCCAGATAGTTTTCATCTAGTTTGTGTGGCTGAGATATTTTAACCCTTACATTTGTTTTGCAGTCCACAAAGGTAGACATGCTATTATGGTGGTTGGTACTGAATCAAGAATATCAGATCAATATAAAATGAGCACACAACCAGTGTAACTAGACACATCATGACTTCAGTTCATTAAAAGCGTGTAGATCACTCTCAATTGATCTGAGGTAGCCCAATGTATTGAATATAACTCAAGGAAAGCTTAGAGATATACGATTTATCACTTTACCAAGTTATACATCCCAAACTCTGGGGAAAAATCACTGTGTAAATCTCAAGAGTGTATTTAAGAATCCCAAGTTATTTACATCCAGTTAAGCCTTTCCTGTAGCCCTTTGGATCCAAAGGCAGTTTTCAGGTCTCTATTTCTGCCTGGTCCTGGAGTCAGACCAGAAGTAATCAAAGCTGACCATCTGAATTCAAGGAGAGACTAAATAACAGACACTATTAGGCTGAAGAGGTGCTCATATTTATTGACAGGAATGACAGAAGATATTACAGAAGACCAGAGCAGAAGAGCTGAGAGTGGACATTTCCCTGGGTGTGCGTTCCTACAGCTCTCTGAAAGTGCTACTAAATGCCAAAGTCAACCCAGGTGTGTTCATTCACACTAAGAATAATAACAGAAAAGGTATGGACAACAGACCTAAGCATTGAAAAAGAAAAAAAAAAATAAATCAATCTCTAAATGTTCATTTCACTCTTAGTAAGCAATAAATCCATCTGACCTCGTATCTTGGAGGTGTGTATAACTGTAGCAGCAGGAAGCTACAAAGGAGTATTAAAATATAGTGTTCTAACTGCATGCTGGGCTGGGTAGAGGTGGATCAATCTGGTTTATTGAACCTGCTGTTCAAAATAGACTGCTGTAATTTGAATCCAAGATGCTATTTCCTAAAGAAGTCTCTCTCCTCTCTAGACACATGGTATCCCAACACAATTTTTCAGGTGGCTCTTTATGAGGTCCTCTTTTTAGCATTAAGACAAACACATAACCACTCGGGAGAGGTTATATGTGGTGCTTTATTTGAGGCCCCAGGAACCAGGGGTACGCACCCAAATCTGATTCCCAGAAACCATACAATGCGGCCGCAATTTATCCCTGAAAATTTCGCAATCTAATTACATATTCAACAGGTTACAACATTTCTTAATACATATTCATGTGTAGATTACTTCATTGATGGATTACAACATCAGTCCCTTTGCGCTTGCGTTGTTGCCTCTGGTGGTCGTTAGGTGGTCGTCAGGATGAAGTAAATAGTCTTCCTCTGATGAAGTAAATAGTCTTCCTTACTGTGCCCTTTTCACCTCTTTCTCTTGGATAATGTCCATCTGGTGTTGGGCAACTTCCAATGTGATTAACGTGAATTTTACTGCCAACTTTCTCTTATCTCTACTTAGCTCACTCTGGTATGCACAGTCCCATCCTTATCTTGCTACCTAACGAGGTACCAATAAATCTTGAATACATGGTTTTCTATACCATTCTTTACAAGGTAAAACTTTTACATGTTTCCACACTTCTATTTCTACCTCTAATTGTAAAATAATCAATCCTAAAATACTCAGATTTGGAATATATTTCTTTTACTTTCTTTCTATCCCAACACTCTTAGTCTCTCAAATTGGATGGCCTGCTCTTTGTTAGCTGCTGGCTATTCTTTCAGGTCTCTTGACACTGATAATGCTCAAGAACTTGATGCCTGTGTAAGCTGAAGAGGGCCATGCTTTGGTCTAACTTTGTTTCCAAATTCAATTTTACTACTGCTGGCATCCATCCCACCAGCTACTTGCCCTCCCTGATGAGATAGATGCAGATGACAGGAAAGAAGGCTGGTGTGGAGAAGAATAACAACAAGAAAACATGGCTGCAGGCTGGTGATGTTTGTAGTAACACAGTTAGAGCAGACAGTAAACACTTTACAGGCAATTTCAGCTTTACCTAAAACTCCTTTTCTTACCTGAATAAGCAGCAAGGTTCCTATGAAGCAACTCTTCCTTACAAAGCCATCTGCTCTCACCTCAGATCACATACATATACCACAGCAGCCCTGTCTGACTTCTCTGCCATCGTCTGCTGCTTAAACACCTTCCTCTTCCTTTTCCTCTCTTGAGCAGTACACACTTTCTCCCTGACCCATCATACTGCTGCTCCCTGCACACACCTCTCCCAGCAATTCCTGGTGCCGCCAGCACTTGTGAACCACACAACCCACAGCAGGACACTGTCTCATCTCACTGGTTCAGTCCTTCCACTCCAGGAATCACAGCATGTCAAGACACACTATTCTTGCTGCCTCTAATCTCTCTTTTACAGCAGTGATTCCCCACTACAGTATCTCTGTCTACCCCTCCCTTAGGCTCTCTCACCCACGATAGCACCAATCTGCAAGCTCTAGTGGCAGAAATTTCTCCAACCTAATGACTTTCCTCTTTATCTCTTATTGATACTGGCCTATCGCTTCCCTCCACCTCTCCTTCACCCACTAACCTGGCAATCCCGGATCATTTGCATGATCCTCTCCTGCTTCCTCAATATTTCTGGAGAAAAAATAAGATCAACATCTACTATAGATTTGTCCTCTTAGCATTTATTTCATTAAGCAAATTTCTCCTTTCATTTAAACTAAATCCCACGTAGTCATGGGTGAAGACTGCTTTGCTGTCATTCTGTGTAAATATTTTTGTTTAATCAGAGTACAAATGGACCAGGTGGACTTTCTGGGAGCAAGTGTGCAGTCTGAGGGGACAAAAGCATCCAGCCTGCTTGGGTGGAGTAGGCTGAGAGATGCCACATGGGAGTGTGAGAGGTCAGCTTGAAAATCCCACAGCCACAGAAGCCAGCAGAGACTGACATGACCTGAAACAGTCACAGAGCCATACCTCAGACGTTACAGGAAGAAAAAGACACCAAGTGACCTGCAGAGAGCTCTCCAAGGAAGGCCTCTGAGATGCTAAGAAGCAAGCATAAAAGAAAGCTACAAGAGCAGAGCAGAAAGGGGCAGTTTTGTTTACAAACCCTTTTTATCTGTCTCAAATGAAGTTTTTTTCTATTTTCAAAGATTTCCTTCCACTTAATGTTCTAATAAAACTTGCCTATTGAATTTACAAGCCATTTTGGTCTCTTTTAACATGTTCTCTATAAGGAGAAGGTCACTTTGGGATCCTATCGCAGATTTCTATAATTCTTGCAAACTTATCACCACTTCTAACTCCTCAGACTGACTCACCTTCCCATTTCAACTCCTGTTTCTGCACGGAAGCCGAGTGAGTGACTTCAAGAGAGCACTGCCAATACATTACCATCTTTCCCTTCCTTGTTTGCTTCCTTTTCTCTTTTCCTCTCCTTCCTCCAATGGATGTAAATTTTATAGTTTCCTTCTCTAACCCCTTCACATGTTCTACTGACCCGGCCTTCTTGCTCTTCTATGTAACCTCTCTCACTGTTGGCTTTCCCCCTCAAATTGCAGGCATATTTGTTGCTTCCATACCCAAGACCTCATTGCTTCATTCCTTTTGCCACATTCCACTTCAGTGGTTCACTGCTGAGCTCCTTCAATACACAGGATACCCTTTTTTACAGTTCAGCCTTGACCCCTACTTACCTAGAAACTGCTTTTCTTGTAGACTTGCTCTGTTCAGCACATACCAGTCTCTAATGCCTTCTTAATTTTGATTATACAACCAGACCTCAATTTTCATGTGTTTTGACTTGCCCTTCCTGGTATCAGCTTTCTCAGTTTCTGTGATTTTATTTTTCTTTTAATTTTACTCTCATATTATCCCTGAGTACATCTGTCTCGCTACTCTTATTTTTTCAAGGAGTCAGTTCTCCTTCTATGGCATATCCCAGGGTAAGATTAGAAATTAGAAAGCAGAGATTAGAACTGCAAGAATCTTCATCTTGCCATCACCTCATGGACCTGTGTATACTGCATATTCATCTCCTAGAAAATTCATATTTTGGCCAGCTTCTCAGTGATTCTTAGCCATGAGCCTAAAAAGAGTTCCAGGCCCTTTCTCTATTTTTTTTTATCATTAAAATTCACCATCTTGCTTTGCAATTCTTTGTTCAGAATGATAAAATTCTGTCTCCAATGCTGAGTACACATCCAAATTCTATAGAGCTATCTTGTGCATCATTTTTAAATTATATTTCCCGTTTAGCTACTGCCATGCTACTAGAATTCTAGTATCACTTTTATCACTATCACTTTTATCTTATTTTTTGTAATCATTTATTCTGGCTTTGAAAAATAAAGCCTGTACCTGTTCATAGCCATCCCAAACACCTGCAGAGAGGATCATATTCTTAGCCAAACACTTCAATTACATCAGCTTTTTCACTTTGTATCCCCTTTGTGGATGCACAGAAGTCACAAAGCTAATTTTCTCCCTTCGCTTTCAAGGTATTTCATTACTTCTTCAAAAAAATCTTTCATTACCTATTGAAAGACTACTTCCAGTCCCCAGTGGGCTTACAGCCTCTTCTGACATCATTTCTTTGTTGTGGTATTTTGAATCAGTATTTTTCAACTTTTCTTCTACACTGTTCTTTATGCCATCTTTCCTCTAAATTGTATATTCTCCTCAGCAGCAGTATAATAAAAAAAAGTCATACACTAGGATGACAAAATACATTTTCCTGTTTCCTCACAGTATGCTCACTTGTAGCTTCTGGTGTAGATTGAGTAAAAAATTTCTTAAAGCAAGACATGGGTTTTTTGTGTTTCTATAGCTCCAAACACAATGAGCAGTGATGAAGGCTCCTAACTGGTGCAATGATACAAATAAATGGTAGGAGAAAAATCATTACAGTAAGAGGTCATTGAAGTCTATTCTTTGTCACTTGCTTTTGCAAACATCTGGGTGAAAAAACACCAGCAGAGATCAGCAGCATTAGGCCCAGTATGAAAGCGTATATACAATCATTTGTGCCAGAAGACAGATTTGTATTGCATGCCTGAAAATATCTGATAATACACTAAATTCACAGGAACTGAAGCGGAATGATTCCACTGTACCTTATCTCAATCTCCTCTTGTTACAAGTCTGCTAACTTTGTATTAGTCTAATGTGATCTACCCATGTGTCATTTTCACTTATCCTGTGGTAGCACATTCTTTCTGCACATGGAACAGTACCACAAAGCCACAGAGATGTTCTCATACAGAACCAGACAGGGAGGACATTCTTAGCTATGTAGGGGTCAGGGGTCTATCCTGAGCAACATTACAAGCTATGGTTTTAAAATTGACTCCTGAAAATAGTCTGTCAAAAAAAAAAAAAACAAAAAACAAAAAACAAAAAAAAAAAAACCCAGAGAAATTAATAATAATAGTAAAAAAACTCTTAAAAAAATTCTTTACTAACTGCAGATCATTTTGCATACCATCTGCAGAGCGCTAATTATACACACTGTTGTTATTTCTCAGTATAATGTATTTCAGAATGATATCTGTAAGCCATCTGCCATCTATCTTACTCACATACTTTAGATCATCAGCAAGAAATCTTACATGTTTTTTCTTTAGGTAACAATCTGTGATACGTAAAAGCATTTAAATGGGAATGACTTTCTAAAAATGGCTTCTTAACATATAACTGAAGTCAAGTGAACTCCAAAGGAATTATTAGGAACTGCTTTAAAATGTCACATTTTAAGTCATTTTTTTCATACTGCATTTGGGTCTTAAACATGAATTTCCATAGGTGCTTTACACTGGGTTTTTTCTATGTCTTTTATGTGAAAAGTATAAAGTAGAAAAAGCAAGGAATTAACATGTTAAAATAAAGTAACATTATCAATTAAATTATGCAAACAATTTGTTTCATGTCTCCCTGACCCCACTCTGTATGTTCTATTTGCTTAAAATGGAAAAGTTCTGTTGGAGGTTTTTTGGTCGGTCGGTTGATTTGGGTTTTTTTTTAATGTAGCTGCACATTATTCCTTCTTGGACAAACAGTTGTTTTGGAAAATTTTTTCTCTCTTTCTTTCTTAATAACTCAACTGTTCTGGAATGTATAATCTTATTGCACAACTGGTTACATTTTTAGGGCAGGAAATAAACAGTGAAAGGAGAGGATTAAGAAGGGTAACTCCCAAATAAATAGACAGCAGCACCTGAAAAAGTAAACCACATTCAATTCAATGGCTGTCACATAACTTTCCAACATGTCTACAATGACATGGTACATATGATCAAAAGAGAATCTCATAAACAAACAAAAACATCTTGTATTCCAACTGATACATAAGACTTGACTTAAGACTTGAAGACTTGAAGAGCTGCACTCAAGTTTCTGAATGTCTAACAGGGTTTCTGGCATACCCTTGTGCACATGTTTTCTTGGGGAGAAGAATTATAAAGAAATCCCACCTTAAATCCACAAAAATTGTTCTACATCTCCACCTTTATTTTTTTGTTTGCCTGCTAAGAAAACACACTGTAAGAATCTCTATCACATCTTACTTTAGATGTACACAGTGCTTGTGCTATCCATGTCTTGTTTTTAGCCTGAGTCACTTCTACTACTGTGAAATACAGAGGGAATGAGGCAATCTTAACCATACCCGTAATGCTGCTGTTAAATTTGCTAAGCATCATGAGATCTATGATAATAGTTGCTAATTGCTGCTGAATTTAAAGCCTGAGCTCCAAAAACCAGTGAGTTGTTCATGACTGAGAAATAATGATTTATCACATGCAATATGGGTTCAGTCAAATGGACTTGTGTGTCTGTTTAGTAAGCTGAAACATATTTAAAATAACTGTCAGTCTCCTTACAACTCACTTTTTTTTTTTTTTTTTAATAAGGACTACTGCCACAGTATGTTATGGTCTTAATCAGAGGTCAGCAGGTTGCCCTAGTAGGTATTTTACAAATGTAAAACAAACAAAAATTATTTTTCCACCAAGACGATAAAATTTTATGTAGGAACCTTAAACATATACAAACACAGAGGAGATGTTTTTAGACACTTTTCAGGAGATAAGAAAGATAACAGGCAAATGTCTACAAACAAATTCTTGGCATGTAACTTCTCCAGAATCACAAATCAGATCGTCCTGGTAGGCTCAGTTAGCATTTCATAATAGAATATATCCAGAAACATAAATCAAAAGAAAACCTCCATTAAATCAGAATCAGCTCAAGGGAGGAAAGAAAAAGAAAAAAGACAAAGAAAAAAACAAACAAAACCAAACAACTCACCCTTCAACACACAATCAAATGAGATACTTTCTACTCCCTTCTTAAGAAAACAAGCTTCTACCTTAACCACCCTCACTCCATCTGATGAAGTTCTTCTACTGTCAGTACCCAGAGTTTATATTTTCATTGCCAGACAAAAGTTGGCTATTTGACAGCAAGACCACTAACTGCTTTAGCTAGAATATATAGTAAGAAAACCATCTATACAGTTTTCATCTTAACATAGTTAGGGTGAGGTCAACTGTAACTGAGAGGATAATATATTCATTTCACCTAACCACATCAAGGAAAGGACCACTTGAGTACAGTTAGGGTTTTGCCAGAAAGCAGCTATCTGGAAATAATTATCACACTATAAAAGCCCACTGTTGTGGAGAAATTAGTACATATCATCACTTCACAGACTAGAGAGAGTACATACAGACCTATACTGAGAGAAATCATATCCCACTTGTGCAGAAAATATTCCTCACACATGGAGGAATTGCAAACAATGACGAGCTGGGTATACTCTCATGCATCTCGTCAAATGGCCAAGAAACTACAGGTGACAGAAGAGGATGTCCTCTTCAGGAGTAGAAATGCTGGACTAATATCTGGTTCTGTGGGGGAAAAAAGAAGGGGGAAAAAAGGGAATAAGCTGCAAGTTTCCTCTGTTTCGCTCACCATCCAGACATGAGGTCAAGCAGAAATTAACATGTATTTATTAAGTTACATGGAAGTGAATCATGGCTTAACAAAATGAAAATCTATCAGCAGATCTCAACAGACTGATACCACTTTTCTGCATTAATGCATCCAGAGTTTCAGAAGTACCCTCTTACCGCTGCGTACTTCTCAGCCCATTGTCACATAGCCTCTAATCTGTACTAAATTGCACCAACATCACAAACATCCACAGCTGGATTATGATATTGTTTTGTTTCTGTTTCAGAATATTTTCATTTGTCCTCAAGGCATCCTGTAACCATCTCTGAATTTTCACTAAGTCTTAGCCTCATCTCAGGCTGCCTCTAATTTCTATCCCTTGAATATAATGAAAACAGAGGTGAATCCAGCACATTCAAAAACAGAGTTGTTTGGGAGTGGGGATATTAAATAAAATGGCTAATGCAAAAGCATCATCCAGGTAAGCAAGTCCTTTCTAACACAGAAAGCCATCATATGGTTATTGTTTAAATGGTATTATACAAATTCAGGGCTCCCCAAGAATCTCTCTATTGTACCAGTTACACAATACTCTCAGCTGCTTTCTTTTCCACTTCATTTCTTTTGCTTTAAAATAAAAACTCTTATGCTTAGTACACAAAACTCTTATTTGCCTGTTATGGTATGATTTTTATCTGTCACAAGCATTGCCTCAAAAACCTCACTGACAGCTTTTCAAAGGGATGTATATAGCTAGTGTGTGTGAAAAAGCAAAAGCAGGACAAAATTGAACAAGATTGTTTGGCTTCTGCTGTCAAGCAAGGACATGGAGGTTCAGAGAGAAATGAGGCTTTCATTTGTAAAGTATCATCTCTTGCTGGCTGTAGGGAAGTGATTAAGTGTCACAAAGAAATATCAGTGACAAAAGCACAATGGTTTTTAAGCTCAACCTAAAAAGATAGTCTCTAAACAGAGACAATACAGAAAAAGGCACAGACTAATTTGTGGATGAATGGGAAAAAACTGAATAAAGATAGTATTAGAAGTGATCAGGATGGAGATGTAGGAAAACATGAACCTACACAAGCCTTAAGGAAATGGACAAGATCTGAAATTCTGCAGCATGGTCATAGAAGGGGAAAAAAAGCCTACACTTCCACATTGTCAGTGGACTTCTATAGCTCAGACAAAGGTATCAAGAAAGCCAAAAGATGTGGACATGCAGCAATTTGAAGGGGCTGGAGGGTTATCTGGGCTCCAGTTACCAGATGAAAGAGACAGTTTCTTCAACAGACAGCAAAAGAAAAGCCAACAAGATTGGAGCCTGACACAGATGGGAAGAAAAAATGAAGTATTAGCAATACCACATTACCAGTCTGGGTGATAGAAGTAGCTGCATTTTGTATTGTGGGAGGGAAAGATGTAGTAGTGAAACAGCTACCCTGCCCTAGATGTGTCTTGGGAAGAGACAGTTTCAGGCCTGAGGTATCATAGAGAGCCCTTATATTGACATCCACATGTGTTGGCGCAATAATACTCATGAAAGCCCAGACAAATTCAATCCTTTGTGAGATACTAAATAAATAGCACAAGGTACACTTTTACCACTCATAACACTGCCTTGATGTCTTTATCTCATCACTGCATGTTTATCACTATGCAGACTCCAGCTTTGATTGAATTTGAAAAGAAAAACACGCCCCACTTAAATTGTCTGTCCCTTATAAAGAGAAAATGAAGAAGATAATGACTGAAGAAACCTTTAAAAGTTTGAAAATGCATGCACCACCATAAATCCTTTACTGCTTTTTGTCTTGCCTTATTTCTTCATTTGTAAAGGTCAGATCTTTTAGAAGCTATGACACTGAAACAAAGGTAATAGCTGTCTTCAACAGAACATGCACTTTGTAAATCCCACTTTGATTTTGGGTCTTCTGCACACTACAGAGTTGAAAGCTTTTTAAGAAATTCTCAATGCCAAAAGAGCAATCTCTGAGAAATCTGTTTCTGTCTCCTCAGGGGACATGAATGTCTCAGTGCTCTGAGCTAATCCACTGAAACACTTCTATAAACTTTAATTTTCATATTGTATAAAAGCTGAATAAATAATCTAGAGAGACAATTTAGATCTTTTTCTTCCTCACTGTCTAAAGCTATCTGACTGCTCCTCATGTAGTACTGGGATTGTGCTTTGATTGCTTTCCCAAAGCCTGATGGCATTAGCAATCCTCGCAAATTGTTTAATTGATTTCCTTTAAGTAATCAAACTCTGCTGTGGCTTTGGTGCTTCGTTACCTTTATCATACATTACTGTTACCTTACATGCTAGCCTTGTACTCTAATTTTATGGCTTAACTGTTACCACGTACTGCTGTAATTTATCCATTTATAATCTGGCAGTCCCCTTGCTCTCTCCCAGACATCTCTCCTCTCCATCTTGGCTCACACAGGCTTAGTCATGTTGATTCAAGACCAATTGTATATCCTAGGAATCTTTACCACACTGTTCACAAGGCATTTCACTGGTTCTTAGGCCTCCAGCACATCAGGTTCAAAAGATTATTCTTCCAGTTTCTGTCTGTAACCAATATGAATCTAGATTATGAAGCTGAGGTTTGTCAGAATAAGAACCTCAAGGAACAATTTAGCTCTCAGGTATATCCACATTAAGTTGATTAAATTCAGGCGCTAGATCACAACTTATCTACTGATGAAAAATTTGTGCAGAACCTTTTCAAGAAATTATTTTCTCTTAGAAAAGCTGAGCTTTAAAAGAGTGAGGATGCTTTAACTTGTGGCAATTTTTGAGCTTTTCAAGTCCTCGTGCTGCGGTTTTCTTAGCCCCCCAGAACACTGTAATTCTACCATAACAAAGGGGCAACCATAAAAACATTTACTCTCCAAGCCACAAAAAAAAAAATCCCAAACTGAAGAAATAAGCCAATTGAAATCAGTATTATAGTCAGCATATACAAATCAGTTTATAATTGGAATAAATGAATTAAGCTTTTTCCAGCTGTTACTGTTCTTCCTGACTTAAAAAGCACAGCTTATTTGATTCTCTTTCCAATCCACAACAACTCAGCATCACAGAGCTCTTTCCTAGTCAAGTGAAGGGGGGTGGGGGTGGGAAAGGAGTTTTGCATGGATTTCCCCACCATCTTTCATGCATGCAAATAACTATCAGATGAGCGTTTATATTTAGGATTAAAGTTTTGCATAGACAAACAGCAGATAAATGTCTGCCCTTGGTATCTAGGTTACATCCTTTAGGAATTATTTTCTTTCTACTGAAAAAAGAAAGATTCAAAGAAGCAATATGAAGATGAGAAATGAGCTTACTTTGAAATATGTCAATAACAATACACAAATACTTACCAGAAGCACATTAATTACATTCTTGAAAAAGTTGGAAGTTCAAGAAATGTATAAAAAAAGGAGAGGAGAGGAGAGGAAGAAGAGAGGAGAGGAGAAGAGAGGAGAGGAGAGGAGAGGAGAGGAGAGGAAAGAAATTTATAAAGATTTTATGAAAGAATAATCTATTATTTGAAATTCATTAATGTTTTTTGCAGATTTTAAATTTTTAGCAGCCTAATAAGGGTGATTAATTATGCATCCTAGGCCTATTTCAAGAGAAAAATTCTCATTTCGTTTCACCATGTTGTTTTCACTTCACTGTGAAAAGGAGGACCTCAAAGAATACCACGCATTTTGCAAACCTCAGACTTTGGCAAATAAGTATGAATGAATCCTCTTGCAGTTCTCAAACAATTTATAAAGATCTGCATTAAGTGAAATAAATAATTCAGGTTGCATTACTCCAAGTAGAAACTACTTTAGGAACCCTGGTAAAGATAGACAGAGAGCACATGGGCAGATGCTGTTAGCAGACAAAACCTGGGCTAGGGTGAACTGACCTTCCCTCTGACTCTCAAACACTGCCACACTATTGACTGTGGGAAGTATTTTATAGGCATCCACTCCTCATACTCTCCCTGAGGTTTGAGCCTCAGCTTATCTATGTAGCTGAGGTCATATTCAGAACAGTGACATAGAGAAGAGATGCCATCTTATGCTACTTGACTTCAGCAGCTCCACGGGGTCCCACCATCACGGCCTGACAGCCCCCATGGGCTCAATGGCTGAGGAGCACAATTCTTGTTCTTCTGCTTGAAGCCCTGCATGAACCAAAATGAGCTCATGAAATAAAGCTCAAGGGAGCCAGACCAGAACCTGAACTGTGTTTTCAGTAGCTTTAATGCTCTCTACTTTTTACTAGGAGCTTTCACAGATCATAAGGAATGGTGCAGCCTTCAGCATGACAGGGATCACAATGGTTTGGTAGGAAACTGAGACCGTGTCTTTCTTTTTACAGATGCATCTCACTAGCTGCCTAGAGTCCCTAGACATCAGTCAGTTAAGGGCTTGGGCACAGAGAAGGCAGTGCTACCCACATCCCCACTGGCTTAAGAGAGACCAAACTCAATAGGGTTCCTATGAATCACTGCCAAAGGATGAGGATGAACAGAGTTGCTTCTACTGCTTCAAGGCAGTAACTCTGAATGCTGTTATTTACAGATGTGATGACTTGGATCTACATACTCTGTGACTTTCTGTTATAAATACAGAAAGTAAAATGATACAAAAGAACATATTCACAACTATTTATTTGGATATTTTAAGTTCTTTTTTTCAGCCCTTCTTGATGCCTTTGTGTTGGTTCTGTCAAAATGGCTGAGTCACCTTGTTTTTCTAACTGAAGGCTTTGGAGAGATTTTAAAAACCCACAAAAGCATGTTCCTGGCAAACCCACCACTCACCTCAGCTTCACCCACACAATTATTTGTGCTAGAGTCCTTGCATGTTTGTCTAGTCAAGGAAAAAAAAACAAACCCATATAAAATGTTTCTGATCAATAGTCTGTAGGCACAGGACTCAAACACTGAATATTCACTGTCAATCAATAGAGTAAATATTCAAAAACATTTGCTGAAAAAACTCAAAAACCTGAGTAAACCACAGTCTTTTGACAAATATACTGCTAATGCTAAAAGGAATATTCCTCTAAATGCTATTCAATGCAAACTATTAATTCCTTTCCAATTATATTTACAAGTTGCATAAAGGTTACTGTAAATTATATAAATGTTATGGATTTAATATTTATTTTCATATCATGAAAGAGAACCAGCTACACAATGATAACAAAAATATAGATCTAAAAAAGGTGGGCAAATGATAACAAAAATATAGATCTAAAAAAGGTGGGCACTTGGAAAAACTTCGGCATTTGGACTGTCACTTTTTTTAAACCAACCACGTATGGCAGGAATTAACTGATCTGTGGTATTCACACAAGCAAAGCAATGGACATGACAAGGAACTATATACAACTATATTTGTGTATTTTCTTATTCAAGCAAGATGCTTTCTCATAATTTTAACCCAGAGGGTGGAAATCTACTTTGCAAAATGTATGTTAAGCAAAATTTATTTTACTGAAAAAACATGTGAGAAGTCGTGTTTGGATAATATAACACCACGTTTCAAATGGAAAACATAATGTGGGAGACCTTCAAAGAGACAGTTATCTTGCAAGTGACATATTTATTCAGTTTTTCCAATGTATTTCAAAGGGGAAAAAAACAAGTCTACCCTTCAGCACTACAATCTCTAGAGACATAAAGATGATTTAGCAATACCTGGGTAGTGTTCAGCTGTATATATTACTCTGTGCTGCTTTACTCTGCTGAGCCAGAGACTGTGATGCACTGTTTACAGTTTGTGATGTTGTAACTCCATTCAGATTGCAATTTCAAAGTATTTTTGAAACATGAATGAATTAATCCTCACCAAATGAAGCAACAAGATGCTCAATGACTTCCTTAAGGACACAAAACCCAGAGTCCAGGCTGCAATCTATCAAACTACTAGAATCCAAAAGTTCACTGCACATTTTCAACAACATTCCTCTTTACAGCCGTGATCTTGCTAAGGTGGTGCAAATAAATGAAAGATTTCTAAAGAAATTTCTAAATTTCTAGCTGGAGAAATTAACAGTTTCATAAACCATACAACTGGTCTGGGAGCCAGATCTCATTATTTGTCCTAGCTATCACACCAGATCTTCTGATGTATTCTGAAATTAGTTAGGGCACCAGAAAGATCTGGCATCCCAAACTAAATAGCACAGATAAAAATGAACAGCAAGAATTTCCATACTGTCACATCATCACAAAACCAAAAATAAATTGAGAAGGAAGAGCTAATAGCTTTGCAGTAGGAACAGAAAATGCTCAGATAGAAACTTAAGCCATCAGTTCTTCTTTTAACCAAATTGGACTGCTAGAAAACCTAAGGGTTAAAACCACTAGTGCAGATCTAAATTCAGAACAGATGAGACTACCTTTCTGAGAAAGCATATTCCTTTCTCATCTTCTCTCCAAAGAATTTTTTAATGCATTTTAAGGACAGAGGCATTGAAAACCAAATCAAAAACAAGGCAGAACTTTATTGGCCCATGTACTTTTTGAATTCTCACTTTGAGAGGCTCATGCAAAAGGGAGGAAAATCATTATGCAATGAAATACAGTACCAGCTGTCCAGACAGTAACTTATAGGGTTATTGCAGGAGTAGAGGAACTATCACTTCACAGATGCTTTCACTTATTAGCTTGTTTTCTGCCATTTGTTGCAAAGGCATACTATTCAAACAAAATTTTGGAAACTACTTTTAAAGACATGCAGGTAGAAGGTAAGATTAACTAAAGAATATTAACTGTTATCAAGTATCCATTGCTTCAGTACATGGTTCGTTCTTTAGAGCTGCACTGCAGCAAAAATAAAGCAATTCACTTTATATCTCTGAGATCTGTACTCACCCTATTTTTATTTTTTTCTAAGAAAAGATTAATTCATTATTAAGGAATACCAATTTCCCCCAACCTGCAGGGATTATAAGGACTGTTGGAATGCACAGTTCATCTTGAAAGATTCTCTCTTCAGCACAGATGATAGAGAAGAGCATCAAAGTTTCTGATTTACCTATTAGCTGAAGTTATTTTCAGTGTTATGTTTAAAACTTTTAATCTTCAAGGCTTGATCAAGCATTAACACATTGCTAAGGAAGGAGCCCCAGTGTTTGAAAACAAACACTGTATTGAAAAATGTGGTGTTACAAATCATGCTGGAGATATTAACAGAAACTGAAATATATATCTCATTACATTTTGATATCATCTCTTGCCACTTACGTTGCTTTTTATCTATTTCCATATATGCAGCATGCTTATGAGACAATGTGAGATACATTCCCAGGTCAGAAAACAGACATAAACATTAACTTGAATGCAACTGGATAATATACTCAAACTGAGGATTTGACCTCTATTTTCAGTGAAGTGATACAAGCCTTTTCAAATGAAAGAACGCACAGTCTGGAAGGATAGTTTGCTTAGCAGCAGGAGGCCAATTACAACAGATTCAAAAGGTCAAATTATCCAGCTATTTTTGATAAGACACTGAAATCAGCAGAGTTATTTACATAGATAGACAGGGAGGTCTGCAGAGATGTATTGAAACCCATTCTCTTTCTAAGGTATAATTCCAATTCTTCCCTAGTTGTGTGTTTATTACATTACTAGAAACCTATTTTAAATCAGCCACATTCATTTTAATAAGTTAATTAAAGGTTTTTATTAATTTAATGCTGATGTAATTCAGAATCCTGTAGACAATGAGCTCAGATTTTTAAATTGTGTGAGGAGAAAACAAAAGCACAGTTGAAATATTTCTTTTTAAGGTAGGTGCTGCTACAGATGCTTAAAAATACAGAGCAATACTGAACACTGCAGAGAAGCAGGAGTCCATCACTTAAAGCAAACTGTACTGCACCCTTAGTCCTCTACAAAAAAGGTTCCACAAAATCTAAAAGCATTAGGATTTCAGGCCTGAGATGGCCACTTGCTATGTTAGCTCAGACAGCCGGTATTTACATGGGACACAAACTAACACCTCACTAATACACTGGCCACAATTCAGTGGGAATCCTAGAAGAGCTTTTTGCTGACCTCTGCCAGGTCAGCAGTATTTCCTTTTTAAGTTGTTCAGCACTGTTTCTCTCCATAATGAGAATATCGTTTCAATAACTTACTGTTGGTTTAAAACATCTCCACTGTGACCAATGAAGCTGATTCATATTTAACATGATCAGGATTCAGTCTCCACCTACTCTTGGTGTGTGTTCATACAACACACCTGTGGTGTCTTATAAGATGACACTGTCATGACAGATCCTCATGTCACCAAAGAGCAAGAGCACCAAAAAGGCTTGCTAGAACATTCAATAAGTGTGTTTTAAGCTGTAAAGCAAAAACTGGCCTTTTAGACTGTTTTTCTGAACACATATATGCCAGACTCATTCTGAACCTCAGTTATGGCACCTTAGCATTATGTTCCTCCATCTGTATGGAAGGTTCAGAATTAAAGACACAAATATTTGTGCAAGTCAAAGGGAGACAGAGGAACAAAGAGAGGCATAACAGACACTCTTAAAGTGCTATCTTGTGCCAGACCCATTGCGCCAGATACCAGGATCAAGTTTTCTATAATATTGCCAAGTGTTTTCACCATTATTTTCAGGATTCTCAGAGACAGTGTGTTAAGGCCAAAGGAAAAGAAAAGCAGATCCTGTACTAACTGGGATATCTGACATTCTTGAGGACGGCAATCGCCTCTTGCTGTAAAGAGCAGAACACATGCTAATGCGTCCCTGTGCATTGCAGCCAGGAGAAAAGGTCAGCCTTAACAGAGGGTACTGAACATTTATTTAATCACCACAATGAGGCCAAGAGCATTATCCACGGGTAATCATATTATTTCTCAAATACACTTTGACGTGTTAAAATAATTTCACCAGAATGAGAAGCTATTTGTGCCACTGTGGGATGCTTTGAAACCCCAACCATCAATTTCTTGGATTTCTGTCAAATGTGCACTACGTTAAAATATATGAGTGATACCCCCTTAGAGTTTTCCCATTAAATGAACCCTTGTGACAAAGTACTTCAGCAAAGACATGCTGAAAATATTTTGGCAAAGATTTCACATAAGTGTGCTAAAGATTTCATGTTAATGATGTAACTGAAAAAAAATGCTAGGCAAAGCAGAACAGAATTATTTTATCCAGTATTTCTTTGCTATTGATTCACCGGACAAAAACCTGTAACGCATCAGGTCAAGGAGCAGCTACATCACACTATTACAATGAAAAAAAATCTTTAACACATTCTCAACCTTTTTTTCCTTTTACTGGGCTTAGGGTTTGTAGGTACCTATGTTTATCCTATGCTTAAATATGGGGGTAATTTGATTAGTAGCAGAGACTAGCATTCACAGACATTTTTATAATGAGATGTGGTAAGGATATTTAGTCAAATAAACTGACTTAATAAATACAATAAGAGGACATCAACATAATTGTGAGTAACTTCTAACATGTTTGTCCTTAAAAGTACAAATATGCCAAAAATACTTGTCAAAAAGGCAGACATTAATTCTCACCCTGGTCAGCACTACAGCCACAGTCAAATGAGTGGACTGAAAGCAAATGTTTTTCAATGTATACTACTGTCATAAAAGTTCAGAAGCTGGGAAGAATCTGCTGCTGATGGAGCCAAGTAAGTATAACTGAGATAATCAGATAGTATTCCACATTTCAGAACACTGTTTCCTCCACTGCCTCCTCCTT
The DNA here is from genome assembly GCA_023637945.1 of Phaethornis superciliosus. Taxonomy (NCBI): domain Eukaryota; kingdom Metazoa; phylum Chordata; class Aves; order Apodiformes; family Trochilidae; genus Phaethornis; species Phaethornis superciliosus. Next base: position 31,669,537 of record JAJQWJ010000003.1, read on the forward strand.
TTTCCTTACAATCTGCTGTATTCATTATGAAGTTAAAACTCTTCCTTCTCTTCATCCCTGAGCGCTGCCCCATTTTGCACTCAGTTTCCAATTAGAATTTTGCTGCAGACAACAGATCAGCTGGAGACAGCCAGGAAAGGTAGGGGTCTTGCTGGAAACACTCGCCTCTGCAGATGAGCTCTCAAAGCTTCAGCATCATGTTTCCATGCCAACAGAGAGCACAGGAAGAGGTACTGAAGAAACAGTCATTGTGAAGAAAAAGTACTATTCATTTTACCTCACCACCCTTCTGGAAAGATCATTACATGGACAATGAACATTCACATACAAGCAAAAAGGATTCAGAAAGCAAAAAGGATTCAGAAAGCAAAAAGGAACTTTTCACCTTACTCTTCACAACATCTGTGTACATCTCCCAGTCTCATTTTCTAGATCGCTTAAGAGAATTAGGGACTCAAGGGACACCTGCTTCAACACCAGGTAGTTCAGTGTTTGCTATGCCCAGATCAGGACCTAGCCTTTTCTGTGGTTAACAGCTCAAGTCCACCTTTGACTTTTGGTTTTTTTGACCCTGGACTTGGACAGCATGATGGCATTGTGTTCTGTACCCTCAGAGTGGGCTGACAGCAGTTAAACTTTTTTCCTACCTCTTAATTTGGGGGTTATCATATGCTGCTGTTGTGAGTGTCTTCTGCTCCCTTGACAAGTGAATTTGGCTCTGAAAACATTAAAGGATCAGAAATAGCAGACTGAAATGTAATGTACAGGTACAGCTACATTGGTAAGCAGGTATCTACTTCACAGCTCCAAAGTGGGTCTTCTTCAGCATCCAGGACAGGATGGAGCACAAACCCCTTGATGTGCCAGCTAAAATTTGCCAAGCAGCCTGGTCTCCTGCATCAGCATTTTCTAAAGCTTCATGATCCCTCCAACTTCACAAATATTTCTGCTTGCTGGGCTGGCTCTTAGCCCTAGTGTCTAAGATCCTGAGTCCTTTTACATCAATGAAGGGCCCTGACTATCCCATATCCCTGGAGCCTGCCTGCTTGAGTTGACTTCTGGTCTGAGGTTGAGCTGCATTTACATGCATAGGCAAAAAAAACAAAGCAAAACTTTTAAAGTCTTAAAATGTGCCTTGAAAGGAATGTGGAGTTACACATTCAAAAGCAGGATTCACAAAAACTCTCATAACTTGGGTAGCAGCACTAGAAGATCAGTGAGCTATCCAAGGGCATGCCTGCATTACACAGGACAGGGAAAATATCCTTGATGTCTGTACAGCAACATCCTTCACCAAAAGTCAAAAGTGCTCAAGCCACTTCCACTATTGTCAAACCAATATTAAGACGTTGTGCCTCAAACTAGGTTATCTGTCAGCAGGTTTGCTCATCCCTTTTATTCAGTTACTCATCCACATATCTGCAGTTAATCGCTTCCATACCCAGGACACTCATCTCCCCCATGTTCCTCTGGGTGCTGCTCACATCAGAAACAGTGAGGATGCTGCCACTGCTTTGTCCATGACAACACAAAAAAGATGGAGTGGGAAGGAGAAGTAGCAGCAGCTGGCAAGACTCAAAAGCTGTCCGCCTCTTTCCCACAGTCATGTCCAGAGCACATCGCTCTGTTTTACAGTAGCTGTGCTCTTTAAATTACAAAGACAGCCAAGAAAAAGGGCACCTGCCACCTTCCTGACTGAGCTATAGACATCTAATCCCTTTGGCTTCCTGCTACCTGGCTCCACTAACATGTGCCTCAGCTGCCCTGCAACTCCATCTTAGCAGGAGAAATTGTGAGGAAGAAATTAAACTCCTTAGCTTTGTCCTATACATGCATCCAAACTGATTTTCAATGCTATTTCCACATCTCATAGACTTTTATACAGTAATAAATTGGGCATGGTGGTAATGTGTCCCCCAAGTTTGTATCTCCTATCTACTGACTTCATTAATGATCTCGGCTCTGCCTATTTAAGCCTCTGTTTAATGACACCATTCCCTGTATTGGTCATCAATGCCTTTACAGTTTAATGCAGCATAACAAATGCACATAGTGCATTTCATAGAGTTGCAACTACAGTAATGTCTCATTTTGTGTTCCTATCAAATGGAACTAGAACAAGCAGACAAAATGTGATAGAAATGCAGAAAAGGCTTAAGGAAAATATTTACTGTTTACAACCTGCATGCTGCTTCAAGTGTTTCACATTTCTGCACATAGTTGAGCTGAGTTTTCATAGCAGTTTATGTCACAATTGAATTAGTTCCACAAAAAAGTTTTCAGATTTTGCTGATTGCTTGCTTTCAATTCAGTACTACTGCAGAGCTACTTCAAACCAGGCACCTGTATACACATTTCTTAAAGGTTACAAAGTCTGGAAGCTGTTTTGCATGTAAGTTCGTTATACTGAAGAGCCTAGATTTTTTTGTGTGTGTGTGTTTTCTCAAACGTGTTTCCCATTGTGCTATTACTTACAAATGAATGCAAGGAAAACATGTTATTAATAAATGGAAGAATCACTCAATTTTTTTTCTTATACTAGCCTCAGCCCGTTTCTGTACTTGTTTCTGACTGCCCTGTCCTTTTTTTCACTGATGACTTCCTCTGCTATTAATGTGTCGTTTCTTTTTATCTTTTCTAGTATCTAATGATTATTCATCCTTTCTTTGCCTTCATGTGAATCAGGGCTTAAGGTTTTGTTTAAAATGTTCTTACTTTTTTTAATAAAGTAAAACCTCATCTTCTTGCATAAGTCCACCTAGCCTCTCCCTGAGAATGATTCTTCAAGCCACACTCTGTTTAACTCATCTCCCTTCAGACTTTTAACTTCATTACTCTACTCAACTCCAAGGCAGGAGCATCATCTTGGAGTGACCACATCAGCAGACAAAGGAAGAGCTACAGATGTCATCTATCTAGACTTCTGTAAGTTCCTTGATGCAAGCCCCACAACATCATTCTCTCTAAATGGATATGGATTTGATGGATGGACTATTCAGTGGACAAAGAACTGGCTGGATGGTCACATCCAGAGAGCAGTGGTTGATGCCCCAATGTCTAGATGGAGATAAGAGACAAGTGGTGGTCCTCAGGGGTCTGTACTGGGACCAGTACTGTTTAATATCTTCATCAATGACATGGTGGGATTGAGTGCACTCTCAGCAAATTTGCAGATGATGGCAATCTGAGTGGTGCAGGATAAGCTGGACCGGGACAATCCTCAGTATCAGTGCAGGCTGAGAGATGAAAGGAATGAAAGCAGCCCTGTAGAGAATGACCTTGGGGGAACTGATGGATTTAAACCTGGATATGAGCCTGCAGTGTGCACTCACAGCCCAGGTGGCCAAATGCATCCTGGGCTACATCAAAAGAAATGTGGCCAGCAAGTTGAGAGAGGTAATTCTGTCTCTCTACTTCACACTCTTAAAATAAAAGAGGTCAAATTCAGACTAGATATAAGGAAGAAATGTTTTACAATTGTTGGTGATGAAACACTGAAAACAGATTGTCTGAGAAAATTGGTAGATGCACCCTGGAAACATCCAGGGTCAGGCTGGACAGGGCCTTGAGCAGCTTGATCTAGTTCAAGATGTCCTTGCTCACTGCAGGAGCATTGGACTAAATGACCTTTAAGGGTCCCTTCCAACCCAGACTATTCTATGATCTTTTTCACCTCTTCTGCATCAAATCTACAAGTTCATTAATGCTCTAGCTTCATCTTTTCAGTGCTACTAAAATAAATATTTTTTGTCTAGCTCAGAAGTGCACTGAATGTTCCTCAGCTTCCTTGTCACAGTATCCCACTATCTATTTCTCTCTCATATAGCCCTCTGATGTGTTTCCAGAGTATCACTTCCAGAATTATTTTCCCAAGATATTAACCCTCAGTTACATTCTTTCCCAACAAAAATAATTCTCAATAAAACTCAGGATAAACTTAGTGGAGGCAGCTGTTCTGTCATTCACTGACTAGGAATGAACTTCATTATGATGTGAACAAATTGTTAGACAACTGAGTGATAGAAATTATAGAAAGATTACTTTAAAAAAATTAGCTGAAGGTGTTACAAAACTGAATATAATATAATCTGCACAGAATTTCAGAATCATAAAATATCTGCTTCAGCAGTGTTAAGTATAGACACCTTGCAATTGGCTACTGCACAAATACAAATTCTTATTACAGAAGTGTTGTGTTAAAGAGATTAATGAAAAAATTAGAGTGTAATGCACAAAAGTAACACTGACATAATCCAAGTTCACTATATAATCTTTGAAGCACTTTAGGGAACTTGACTTTAAAAAAAGTCACATAAGAGCCTCTTCAAATGAGGTGGCATTGAGCTTTAGGGACATTCATAACATTAGCCAGGATTCACTCTACTGCTTTGTTCTGAGTGGTCAATGAACACACAACACCAAAAATAAAAGCTAGCAATAAAATCATGCCTCCAAAAACCCATCATATGTAAAATCACCTGAAAATATATGGGACTACCAGAAACATTGGACATTTTGTCCAGTTATCCATAAAAATCAGAAACTAAGTGTGTGGTTCTGACCACTGATTTACAATTGTCTCAAAGGAAGCAATTTTAAAATGAATAGCCCTGAGTAGGGTGGAGAACTTGTCTGGCCAGAACTGAGCAGGAGGTAACAACTCGGGAATGTGATAAGACCTTCTGGGTGGAGACTCTTCTGTGAGCACCAGCTGCAATGCTGGGTGGTCCCTCCAGGCATGACTGAGCCACCTCCTTTGTACTTGTGAAGTACCTGGCTAAGGGGTTGGAACAGAGTAAGGATGGTGCCAGGAAGAAGATAAGAACTGATGACTGGGTGGAGACTACTCACCTTTCCTGGGTGCCAGCCTTCAATTCTGGGATGTCCCTGGAGGCATGATTATGTGCCTGGCTACAGTGGCTGGAACGGAGGAGGAATGGCACCTGGAAGAAGATAAGAATTGATGACTGGGTGGAGGACTACACCCTTCTGCTCCCCTCTGGGCAGCCTGTCTCCCAAGGAACCTGGATGACTGACAGCTGCCCCTTCGGCTGGGGTATATATATGACTGTCCATGCTTTGCCTTGTCGTCTCTTGACCCGCCACCATTTCTGCATCGGACCCTGTCCAGAATCAACGCCATCCTGAAGAAAACTCACTGGACAGCTGGACCCCTGGTGGTGACTTTCTCTCTCTCTCTCATTTTTCCCACTATCTTACCCTTTTTCTACACTTTTCTATCTCAATCTTTCTTACCACTTTCTTACCATTTTCTCTCTCTCTTTTATATCTTCTTTTCCTCTCTCCCTCTTTCACCTTGCTCCATATCTTTGCCTGTATCAGTTGTCAAATAAAATCTGCTTACACTCGACCTTTTTATGGTTGGACTTTGTTTTGTGTATCCAAAACAAAAATAAATTTTAATGTTACCTCGGACTGTAACAAAGTGCAAAAAAAAAAGTCACAAATGGTTTAATTTCTGGCAAGAAATTTTATATGATTCATTCATATATGATTCTTATATGATAAGAAATTTTATATGATTCATTCAATCATTTTATATGATTCTCACTTAGCTATGAATTATAGTCAGTTTACACCAGGTTATCTCTATTGGTCATTTCCTTGGATATACATCTTAATTCCCTTAATATCAGTCATTCCTTTTCCTACTGAAAAGCTAGAGACTAACCACCAGTCTGGCCACTTAGTTGTATTTTTCTACATTATCTGTAACACCACAAAGTTATCCCTCAGCTTAGCATCGTCATTGCTCCTTTTTGATATTAATTTATGGGCAGGAATACACTCCCTTCCTTTATGCAGTTTAGTAAGGATTAACCAGTGCAGCTAATGCTGAAAGAAATTAAAGGAAATTATCTCAAAAAGTATATTTTTATTTAGTAGAACAATGTTCTGACACTGTGTATACTCAGCTTTAGAACTGATACAGTCAGTTCTAAATACAGTTTAGCCAGTTCTAAACTGATACAGTCAGCCTACATACAGTCACTGAAGCTGCAAATTTTTATTTTCTCTCCCAAGAGCTTATTATAGATTTCCATTGCCTTGTACATTGAGGACATCAAGGCTGTATTTTCAGTCAGTTCCAGCCATATGGTATTTAAGTAACAATCTTCAAGAAATGCATTTTAAAAGACCTTTTGTGGGCCTTGCTGTTCCTGCTCACACATTTTACCCCTTAGATATAAAATACTGTGCAATTAAGAGAAACAACAATTAAAAATAAAATAATAAATAAAATAAAATAAAACGAAATAAAATAAAATAAAATAAATAAAATAAAATAAAGTAAAATAAATAAAATTTAAGTTTAAAGGAACTGATGAAAGGGAAGCTAAGCGTTCTGCATTTTAAGAGATTGAAAATTCACCAGGGCAGCTCATGATGTCTGAGAGATAGAAGAGCCCTTGCATTTCACTATAAGAAAGAGTATCTTGGCACAAAGTTCCCCTATTCTTCCAGAGCTCTAGCAAGTCTCTTGAAATAACATTCCAATTTCCTGCCTTTTTCTTTAATCCAACAGAAGTTTCTCTGAGAAAAAGTCAGTAGCTATTCACTCTGCATCCAAAGCAGGGTAAGAGTTCATTTACTCTCCAGTGACAGAACAAAATATTGAATGTGTGTGAGTTCCTTGGGCAACTTCTGTTTCCCAAACTTTTGCTGTGAAACTGTCATGGGTCTTGGTGGGGAAGAAAATGCAGAAATGGTCCACTGATAATATAACGTTAATCTGAGAAAATGCTGGTTCAGTGCAACTGCCTTATCCGTGGGAACGTATCAAACGTATCAATACCATTGAAAGGGAGTAAGATTCAGAGCTTCTTTGTCCCATCTTTAGTTTGAGTCCAAATTTGTCGTTTGCTTATTGGTTCTCATTTTGTTTGCCCAGGAAGACCTGCTTATCAGTGGCCTGTTTCCCTGCCATTTTTGTATTATTTTTCTTATTATTCTTAATGAAGGAGAGGTTTAAAAAAATGTCTTGTGGTTTGGGTTTGTTTTGGTCTGGTTTTGGGGGGGTTTTTTGTTTGTTTGTTTGTTTTTACTGGGATGAAAATTCCCACTCTGATCAGCTCTAACTAGGAGCATGACATAGAAATTTATTCTAGATATTTTTTAAAGTAGCCTACAGGGACAATGATAGAATTTGGTAGTCTGCAGTTACCAGTGGTTTCTCTTCAAGGCCATGTGGCAGGATATGATTGCCAGTAGATTCCTAACTAAGTCTGTGTGACAACAGAAAAATGCATTTTCTGTATTTCCTTTCCCATGTTTCAACCTCAGCAGCATACCAAATTAAAGATCTTTCCTAGATTTTTTTCCAGTCTTCCACTACTACTTCCAGTTCTTCTACTTCCACTCTATCCATCCCATCACAAAAGGTTAGTTTTAATATTGAACAGTGGTTGTTACTGAATCCCTCTATCATTGCTTGGAATAATGAATGCTGGGGCTTCTTTTAAATAGATTTTTTAATTACCTCTCAATATTTTCTCAAGAAGGCACGTAAGTCAGCACTACTTCACAGCCGTTCCCTGCCAAGCTTTTCCCTGCCTGACACAATTAAGACTTTTTTCTGTACTTTTTTTCTGAAAAATTAGCAGACTACTCCAATGGGGTGCATAAGAAAGAAGTCCAAAAGTATTGGAAAGAGGTTATGCAAACAGCATTCATATAAGCACTCTGCAGATGAAAAATAATAAGGATTTTATTGCTAAAGTAGTAGCAGGAGTGCTATCCTAAAGATGTGGGACAGGATCAGAACATTGGTTGCCACAAGAGCCAAGAAAGAACAAAGTTCATATTAGTCTTTCGTTTGCATATTACTGAAAATATGACATTAATAGCAAGCATGACCTACAAAATCAGGCAAGGGTTCTTCAGATGCTGTTTTAACCAGTTCTCAGGTTAAAGTATATGGTGGCTAGGTATTAGAAATTGCTTGAGTAAGTAGGCCTACTTGCAATATTATCTTCCTTTTAGAAGAACTGAATGTATAAAAATCAATGTGGATGCAATGCTTAGGAAATCCTGATTTTCCAAATCATATAGAAATAAGCAGTGATGCTTCTGGATTTTCCCTGTACTGCTATAAAAATCAGCATCTATATTTATTACATATCGACCATGTAGGCCTACTGAGCATACCTTTATGAACTGACAACAATATTGTAGGGAATTGTATTGTATTTGGAGATTCTTTCATGCTTTTCTCCAGCTTCATGCAGATTCACCCAGAATTTCATGGTACAGGTGTTCCACTGCAATCACGCTTAGCCAAATAAAATGGTTTTTCCCAGCCTTCGTAAAAAACAAATATATACATATATACACACACATGCACACCTTTTGTTGCCATAATTTGTTTTTTTTTTACTATGGAAGCCTCTTGTGTTTACAGAGATACTTCAATTCAGCTCTATTTGGAGGCTCAACAGTTTCAGGATAACTATATGGATGGTTTCACTCCATTTCTTTCGAAGTAACTGAATAGTCCACACTAATGTACTGACATCTCAAAGATGCATGGAAGTGTAGTTAAGGTGCTTCATTTTGTCAAGAGAAGAGGGAAGGAGGGGGCAGGGAAGAGACCCATCCAACACTTGTAGAGGATGGTAAAGGCTACAAGTAAATATCCTGGCACTGTGCAAGCTCTACACTCTACCAAGAAAACATTAACATCAGCAGTAGAACATTATTTATAGGCCACGAGGTGCAGAATGAAGGAGTGGAACATAGGAGGGAAACCTGTGACAGTGTGACAAAAGAGTGGGCGGTGCAGGTAGGAAAAGAAGTCACCACTAGCATGAAGGACTCATTTTCAGGAAAAAAAATGCTTTCATCCAACCTGCAAGAGCTTATCAATAGCAGGTAAGCAGTCGTCCATCAAGCACTCACAAACAGAAACACTGAAAATCTCAAGGCCATTTAGAGCTTTCTATTCATCATATTGAGTTTATCTTTCTCCTCTGTTAACATTTTTTATGTGCATTCTGAATAAATTTATTGGAATCCTGACTGTTTTTAACTACTGATTCAATTTATTTTGCTCCTTATCACACAATTAAAACAAAATAACTTCAGCATCATGAACAAGACAAAAAAAAAAAAAAAAAAAGACCTTTTGCTCATTCTCTTCAGGGAATACATGGATAAAATGATGATGTTTTGATTACAGGTTCTGTAAACCAAGTAACTGTGTATCTACCAGATACAACTCTTTGGCATAAACTACTTTTATTACCTTTTCACCATACTGGCTCACATTTCTCACTCTGACAAAACGCACCAATTTTTGAGTTGTATTACCTTTCTCAATGCAATTTCAAACACAAGTATTTTACACGTATTATGCTGCTCAGTGACATTAGCAGACTCTGTGTTTATCTCCTCCCTTTAAAACAAGCACATCTAAGAATGACAATCTACATCCTGAGTAACACAGGCAAAGAAGGTAATGTGCAGTTAAATCATTTCAGTGGACAGTGACAAAGAGAAACACCAAAAAATACACAGGCCAAAACTGGACAGAAGTCTGCCTACAAAGCTAAATTCTGGATCCTTCCATGCTTTTTAAGGATTCAAAATAGACAAAAGATAATGTATAAAAATTCATTGATTTCACCTTTATATTCCAAATACGCCCCACTTCCTTTGATAGAGCTGAGATAAACTGTGGAATTACTTGGAAGACAAATCCTTCTGACCTTTCTGCAGTTTTACATTGCACTGAAGTTATCCAATTATATATATCATACAGCTTAATCTGGTATTAGGATAGTGTTCCAGAAATCCCAGTAGTGTTAAGAAAATGTATGTAAACTAGTAGCTTATACACAAAATGTTTTTAACAGTAACAAATCTGCAAAAAATTCAGGATAGTATCAAATGATAAGTATAGCTAATAAAATAACATTTTGCAAGGCATGCTAAGTGTCTTTCCAAAATTATATTAGTCACATATATGCTAACTAAAAAAAATACCCCACATGCTTTTCCCCTCATATTCAGAATATTTTTATCAAGATATAAATATGACAAACACATTCTCTTCTCATTGGCAGTACACCAGCATACTATTGTGAGGAGACCCACTCTCAGACCACATATTTGTCTCTGAACCAGCAGTATGAGGAAAATAATAGCTGCTTAGTCTTAAACAGTATAAAGCAATCCTTAGCTTAATGCACGCAATATTTATCAATATTTATTAATGAAAGTACTATGGAACACTTATGTTACATATCTTTTTCCTAGAACTCTGGTATGTCACATTATTTCACCCCTTCCTCAGTCAGTCTTTCAAAAGATAATTTTACCAAGTTTGTGAGATATTGTTGCAAGTTCAAACTGTTAAGCAGTCACAAATCAGAGAGCCTGAAGGATATGATAATAAAGACAGATGATAAGTGATTCTACTGCAGTTATATTAACAAAAAACAAACAAAAACAGCATTCACCAAGGACAGCTGGGGGTAAAAGCAGTGCACAAACTTTTTGCTATATCTATCTACACTGAAAATTTTTCACACTTCCAATACTTAATTTCTCATTCCATTAAAGTTAACAGCAATGTTCTTCCTTGATTTCAATGCAATTCAATAGTCAAATTTATTTTAATAGATAACACTTAAAAATATGTAGTTCTTGTTAAAATAATCTCTGCATTGAAATGAGAGACAACCTGCAGCAAGATATCCCTTAAGCTCCTAAAGCAGCATGTCACAAACCTGCCTGTCTGTTCTTGTAACAATTCACACGTTAATTTATCCCGAGCAAGAACCTGAATGTAAGTTTTTAAGGTTTTATTGACCAGATTTCTATCAGTGAACCATAATGCCTCATTAAATTGGTGCTACTAAAGAGAAGAATCCCTTGTAGCAGGAAGCACAGGTTGCCATGAGATTTGGATCAGCTGTTGGTTAGGTGGTTGGGTCAAGACAAGGTCACAACAAAAGGGGAGACCTCATCCCTGAAGACAAAGCCTGGATTAACAAGTGTAAGGGCCTGTGATCTAAAATAAAAGTTGCACCCCATTTTTCAAACACATAATTACATCTAACTATGAAAGAAAAGGCAGTATTATAAGTTATGGTCAATTAAAGCAAAAGCTGAAAGTGACAATCAACTGAGAGAAATAAAGGACTCATTAAACCCTTGCCTTTAGCAGCGATGGTGTTGATGTCTATATTAAAAGACATAGTTTTTACGCTAAGAGAGAATTTTGATTTCTTGGTTGTCAACATTTGTAGCCTTCTAACATCCCTGATTTAGGATGGCCAGCCCTCAAACCTAACTGAGTTTCAAGAGCTGTCCTCAACAGCAGCCAGGCTCACCCGTTTTACTATATCATCATCAGTAAACAGCCTCAATATGCGTAATTAGTGTGCTTAATAAACCTTACATTGAACTTCACAGAAAGTGAACAGTGTGCTGTTTAACTGTAAAATATGCCCTTTTTCAAGTGTTAGATTAAATATATTTGGTTGTATTATTTAGGTGCCATCAAAAACCTAATGGCAATGAAACAGGACCAGAAAGGCAAATATCAAGAAGAAAGCTCTTTCTACTGTAGTGTTTCTCAGAAATAAGTCATTACAACAGATGTAAGGCAGCTGGAATAAAGAACAGCTATCTAATTTTATATTCATTCTGTGTCTATGTACAAGATTAAATATAGTAGAAGTGAAATAATCCTAAAATATTATTTTAATTAGGTCTGCTATTAATAAGGATAAAACAGTTATGAACATACAGAATGGCCTTATATGACTCAGGACTTCAACTTCCAAACAGAACAACTTCCAATCGCTGTACATTGATCCTCAAAATATGCACAAATTAAAACATTTTTTCTGTTGCTTTTTTTTTTGCAGTCTTGTCTTCCAGAAACCTCAGATTAACACAAACATACTGGACCTTACAATGGAAACCATTTAAGAGGTTTCTTCTAGCAACTGTGCCTTCACAGAGGCATCTTGCCTCTGCCTGTCCCAAACCTAAAATTTGAAATGTAGTTCCAGCACCCAAGTAAAACAGAATTAGACATAATGTATCTACATTGAGAGTGCTGGGGTAGCCATTCAAGCCATCCTGGAAACAGAGTAAAGGCAGGCACAAAGATGCTGGCTTTTAAAGATGCTAGTAAAATTCATACCTGATAAACAGAGTTAACAAATTGCACAGCAGTATATTGATAAATCACTTCAGCTTGCATCAGTCCTGTGAATAAACATTCCTCCTCTTGAATGGAAACTTGGGCATTAAGTAACCTAATTCCATCACATATAAAAAGCAGGCATATGTGAACAACTCATTTTGGCAATGAGGAAAACCCAGGTGGCTCACTTTTGTTGGTTAAAAAAATACGTTTTCATTTAGTGGTGTAAATCAAGAGTAATTGCATTAAAAATTAAGATATCAAACCAGTGAGGGAAGAGAAGCAGATCCATTTAGAATTATATAGAAAACAGAATTTCAGACTCGGGGGAATCTCTGACACTTCAACACTAATTTCAATGTCAAAAGTGCCAAGTCAATATATAATACATTGTAGTACGATAGGTCTGACATACTAAGCTAAAAATGCTTAAAATAAATTGTTTTAGTTCTTTGCAGAGTGCTTTGTTTTGCAATACTAATTAAAACCAAACCATATCTTTGTGAAATGTTGAGCCTTTTCAAAGCTGAGGAGTCTGAGGTGCTTGTTCTGAATTTTTCTATCGAAAAGTAGCTCATTCACAAATCATCATTTACTACAAAACCATGCAAGTATCAATAGCTCATATGTTAATCAGGACTCTTGCATAATCTTTAAGACTATTGTATGCCTGTTTTTGTCAATGAGCTATCATTTTACTGTCCTACAATGTAAATCAGCAAACTGCTAACAGTACTTGTTCTTGTTGCATGGAGCCAATTTATTAGGTAAAACACTATTTCCTCAGGTTCTAGCTTCTTCAGTAGCTTGCTTAGGGAAGGACACTATAAGAATTTTCTTATTATGAATTAACTAAGACACAACTACATAGCTTTCCCCTGTGCATGAAAAAAATGCATTCACAATTCATCTTCTGAGATAGTGTCTCTCCATCCCAGAACTCATCTATATTTATGGCATATTACAAATGTTCCTTACAGCAGCTAAAATGTGTTTATCAACAGAAACCTTGAGATTATTCAGATCTATGCAGAGAAATGTGATCTTTTCTGCTCCTCTTTCTTCACAAGCCTAACTGGAATTCTTTTCTCTGAGCACTCTGATATGATGCAGGATAAACTGCAGCTTTTGGCTTTGGATCAGGCCCAGAGGTCACGGACACAAACAATCTGTCCAGTTGTCAGACCATGGGTGGAATGGATCTTGGTAAAATAAAAACCAGCCGAGTATTTCATTCATTATTTTTAATATTTTTGTTCTGTTTTCTTAATTTTGAGTTCTGTAATTCCTGACAGAAAGCCTAAGCTAGCTAAAAATACAAAATCTGTCATCTAGGACCATGCAGGAATAATAAGTATCATACCTCTTTGTCTTGTGACTCATGTGCGCAAGGTTCATGGCTGATGTCTACTAATTCAGAAAGTTCCTCTAAGGTCAGAAAAGCTTCAGAAAATCTGAATACTTGAAGACAGCCCTCAAGGCATAGTGTGTAAACTGGGATCAGACTGTTATGAAGAGACCCTGAATGCAGAGCTGTCATGCTTGCTCCTCTCTTGCCCTCCTATGCAGAACAGCTCTTTTTACTGATAGACTCCTGCTCTTCATCTTCTCAGAAATGCTGATAGCTTCTCATGCCCTGCTTTCTCCATCCTGATTGAGATAGCTGAAAATAACATAAACTCTACATCTACATCTACCTCTAGCAAGGTAGATATAATTTGGGAGATTTTTTGGAAGTCATTAACTCCACATGAAGAAAAAAATAATGTCACTTTGCTAAGAATTAACGCTGCAAGAGGCATGAAAATTATAAATTACTTGAGAAGTATAATACATGGGTGTGAGGAAGTTAGCTTGGCTAAATCTTACTTTCCAGGATTAGGCACACCATGCTGGCTGCTGATCATTTTCTGGGGCAGATGGAAACAGCAGCGAGGAAAATCAAGTACAAGCCTTTAGCCAGCATGGAAAGTGATCTTCATATTAAGGAGGTTAATCTCTGTCTTCCATTTACAGAGAGAAATAAGATTATAATCAAGATGTAACCTTACCACCGAAGGAAGCAAATTCCAGTGTCTCCAGTTCTCAGAGTAAAGCCTAGGGATGACAGTTATTATAGAAAACTGATTTACTTCTGGTTTTTAACAAGGTGTTGATACATATATATGTATACATGCACACAGCATGTGTGCCCAAAGACAAGTTTTTTCCCTTGCAGCTATTTTCCTAGCAACATCTTCTAGTTCTTCATCTGCTGTTTGTGCATGCAGCCCACTTACTCACATTATGTCCTATAAATAATGCATATTTTTCTATTTATTTTCACTTAGCTGGCTGAAATGGGTTTTCTTGAATAAGCAGCATCCATTTATGAAATGCTGGAATAAAATATAACACACCTTCCTGATAGCACTCTGCATATAAAGAAAGCCATGAAGAATAGAGGTTTATTCTAGGTAGATCAAGACCCCTAAAGAAAGATGAAATTGATAACAGGACTGTTTACTGAAATTAAAAAGACTTTAAGCCACTAGCTGGCTCACTTGACAGAGAAAGTGGCAGTCTATAACCAGTGCTGAAGGGAATGAGACTGGCTAAATACAAAGGATTCAGATTCAGTTCATAGTTTCCCACTGACTTCAACTAACCAGCCCAAGACTTACTAGTCTTTTGATAAAGCAGTGGGAGGATGAAACTACAGCACTGGCTCTAATAGGTTTCAGATCAATCTCAAATTGCTTAGAATAAATGTCCTTATGTCACAGCTCCATATTCTGTTCCCAGGGTGCTAATCACTAGCAAGGAAAGCCACCTCATCTTTCTTTCCAGCTTTCTTCAGGGCTTCCAAGGGGGCTTTCCACACCTACCTACAGTCTGTACTATATGACAGAATCTTTTATTGAAAGGAAATACATAAATGCAAAGTGATACGTATTTGTCAAACAAGATTTTCTTATTTTGTTTCACTGACATTCTCAGGTTTTTTGCCTTTAGGTGCCTTCTTTAGATAGATCAAGGCCCAAGTCATAACAGACCTGACAGCACTGTGTTGCAGGTTTCACATTTATTGCCTTTTTTTCCATACCAGCCAGCATTTCTAGGTGCATTTCAAAAATCAAAAACAATTAAAAAAAAAGAAATTCAACAGAAGTTTTATTTCAAGAGCCAGCTTAAATGATAGACTCAGCATTCAAAAACAATAGGTGCAAATGGCTGATGGTCTAGTAGGCTAAAACACGTAGACAATGCATTGCCATTCCTCTTAGAGGTTTTCCTCTGGGCTAGTGAAATTCACTGCATCTAAAAACATCATTTATAGCCATGCTCTTACATAAAGGACAAATTTTATTAATTTTCAAGAAAAAACCTCTCAAATGCATTTTAATTTAGATTTCTGACACCTGAGAAGCAAAGCTTTGAGCTCCTCTTCCCCATAAGCACAGCAGTTGGTCTCAGAAGAGGGTGAGAGATAGAAGAAATTAAACCGTACTTATAAATGTATTCAGAGCAGCTTAGCTCTAGCATGTATTTAACTACAAAGCTCTTAAGCAGTTGTTTCAATTCAAGCCTTAATATGGTCTCAGTAATAATGAACAGTATAATTTATTGGCTAAAAGTGAATGACACAGTCAAGTGCTTTGCTGAATGAGACTTTTGATGAAATTGGTAATTTCACATTGTTTTAAGGTACTTGAAGTTCATTCTAGAGGAGGATTGAGACCCTCACATACTGTTAAGATAATTACAATGTATTAAATAGTCCTTGTCCAAAGGTGTGGCAGTCTAATTAAACAAGAACAGCAAAATATGAGAGAGGAGGGATATTGTTCTGGAATAAGCACCAAGATTTCTGATCTTTAGGTTATCAACAAAATCATATTGCCTCCTTAGGCAAACTATACTTGTTATTCTAGAAGTTAATGGGGAAGCACAATGTACAGACAATGTTGATTTTGATTTTTCAGAGTCTCCTAAGTAACTCCTTGAAATCAGTTGAGTCCCGATGCTCCTCTGAGAAATGTAAGCCTTTGAAATAATTCTATTTCAACTCAACTTAAAAAAATTAAAAAAAAAAAATAAATAAAATTCAGTAGCTCTACATTATGCCTTAGGCAAGAGTTTGTCAATTTTTTTAAAGAATTTCCAAATACAGGAGGAAGATGTAACTAAAAAAATCCTGTAAACCTGTAACTTAAATAAATATGCTCAAAAGCAGGATTCATAATATTTCTTAAATATTTTGAAATCTACTATGCATACATATAATGATTTCATATTGAAAAGAAATAAATTAATATATTATAGGAATTGTAAAAGGTTTTTTATAGATATTGTGGAATAACTTTTGATAAATACCCTCTCTCATGTACAAGCATTAAGTATAATTAATTGAAATATCCTGGAAAAGAAAACTAAAACCTGCAAACTCTCTTCTCAACAATTTTTAGAACAATTTCACAATGCCCAACATGTTCTTGGCAACAAAGAATTAGGCTTCTCACCCAGCAAATCGAGCAGAATGTTCTTTACAGACTTCTCGGTACTTCAACTATGGTTTTTACAAAAGAAAATGAGTTTGCCAGAGAGAAGCCCACTAGACACTAGACAAGAGAAATGCTTTATCCAATGAGTATTTCACAGTTACTGACAATGTCATTCACCTCTTGCCAGAAAAAAACAAATGATATCAAATCATTCCAAGATCAACAGCATCCATTACTATTGGCAGTAAAAGATAGCTTTTCATTACTCAAGGGGTTTAATAAACCCAATGTTAGCTCCTATCTTCTGGCCAAATTCCAGGTCAGGTAATTACCTACTGCTTCCCTAAATTCCCTTTAGTGAGATACTCTTCATCCTGCTCTAAGCCACCCATGCACTGTGAAACACTAGAATACTTGCAATGAATTAATTGAGCCAGTGAGCTAAAATCTCCAGTTTTCTCAGACTAGTATTCACAAAATGCCTGCATATGATGAAACATAACTGAAATTTTCAGTAGAGCACTTTGGCATGCATAAAGCATTTTGTTAAATGTTACATATTCAGTATGTTTTAATTAATTCTGAATTTCTTGAATGCATAATTTATTGTGTGCCCAGGTGTTTTGCCAGCTGGTAGGCCCCAGCCAACGGGATCATAGTCAAAATGGAATGTGCTCTACTTTCCTGGATTTTGACAGGATATCAACTGGATGCCTTGAGCCCTAAAGCATGTACTTCCTTTAAGCCTTCTGAAAAAACATGACCAAATTGTGCACTTTTTCTCTTCTCTGCTATGAACACAGGGAAAAATAATACGGATATGCCAAAACTTTCTGTTGTAAAGCATCAAATTCTTACCATTCCTGTCCGCTGCTCTCATTTACCATCTATTTTCATCACTTCTTCCTCTCATAGTATTAAATGCACAGGACTCAAGGTCAGTGCCCCAAGTCCACTAGAAGTCTCTTTGAAATTAAAAAGAAAGAGAGAAGTGAAATAATGGTCTACATGGAAAGAACAATCAGTTACTTTTTATAAGACACATGTGGTCCATCCTTTTTGGCTGTAGAAAGGAGGTTTCCCAATTAACTACAAAAAATACAGGTATACATCTAGAAGTCTGCACCTCCAATACAGATAATCCTGAATGATGAGGGTACCCTAATGTAATTAGGCAAGCTTTAGACAGGAAAAAAAAAATGTTCACTATACCTTTCTGATTTATTCCTCAAAACAGTCAACTACATAATGTCAGCTACTTTGCCTGTTGGCTAAATTTCAATGCTTCCTCCCACATACACAACTGAAAGCAGGATTCGTATGTAGCAGACAAGATCTTGCCAGTTACACTAACCTTTAGTGACGCAATCACAAATTATTTTTCCTTTTACATTTTTTACGGTCTTTGTGTTTGTTCTTTTATTTTATTAGAGCATTTTAATAATAAAACATTAGTAATGTAACTTCAAAATTATTTCAAGTGCTGTACTGACACTTAAGTCGTTATTACTAATAAAGCAAGTTGAGAATACTTCTATTAGAAACATAATATTCTAAGATCCAGTTTCATATCTTCTGTAGTCACAAAGACATGCCCTCAGTACAAAACACACTATCACAAATTTTTTGTTATTTCATTTTAAGTTTATCAATATGCAAATCCCTTTCCTTTTAGAACAAGTACTTCTTTTATCACTTTTATGAGTTTCTCAGTTCTTTCCTGCATACCAGTGCTCAACTTCTATATACGCTATCTCTGAAGCCAACACTTGTGTTTCTGGAGAGCTACAGAAGGGAATCCCCAAAAACATACATTCATGAGAAAATTCCACTTTCTTTTGACAATTAGCACTCATCTATAACAGTTCCTCACTGATGGAACTGGAACAGAAAGGGTTTTTTTCAACAGAATGAAGAACTAAAGCCAAAGTGTGTCCACGTGGAAGAGAGAGAGCAATCAGCTCATCATTACATCAGCTGTGTGACACACTCCAAAAGCAGCTCCAGAAGCTATCAGAGTAATTACCTCATTTGCCTGGAGTTTCTGCCAAGAAATAAAATGTTGCCACTGTAAATATCTTGAATTTCCATTTAAATACAAAAAAGCAGGACAGAACAAGTAATTTCTGAACACAATTATGAACACACACACAGAAAATCAGCAATAGGCACAGAAAATTGTGAGGAATAAAATGAAGTATATCTCTCTAGAACCTCATACATATTATTTGTCAGGCAAAGAGCTCAATTCTGCATTACTTTATGAAAAAATGCTTGGAGAATGTGCTCCTTTTAAACTGTTAATCTATTATGACACAAATGCCATTTTTTTCCTTCAACAACAAAAGACAGTCAGTCCAAGACAAAGTATGAAGCCAGACTGAAAGTACTAGAGCTCCTCAAGTTCAGAGCTCCTCTTAAAAAGAGGAGGATACTCACCAGGTAGTTTTCAAAGTACTAGCAAAGGCTAAGCATAAAACTCTTTCTAAATTGTGACTATCTGAAATTATACTATAAATAATTTTGAATCACAGGGAAAAAAACCCAAACTTTTCATTAGAGAAAAAGATAAGCTTTACATCTGAGGTAATGGCCACAAATACATCCTAAGATTGGAGGTATTTGGGCATAGTTCCCAGCTCTGACAGCAGTACTACAATGAAATCTGGAAAATCATGTGATGCTCTGAGCATCACTCCCTCTTTTCATGAACAAGAATCTCCAAAAATCTTCTTTCTTGCCACGCTACTTTAGAATTAAGCTATTCTTTTCCAGAACCCTCTCACAATGTATAGACACAGTGTTGAACCTAATAATGCTCCAGTTGCTGCTGAATGACAGATGCAACAGAAAAAATAACCAGTTACTCTGCAT
Source organism: Phaethornis superciliosus (assembly GCA_023637945.1). Classification (NCBI taxonomy): domain Eukaryota; kingdom Metazoa; phylum Chordata; class Aves; order Apodiformes; family Trochilidae; genus Phaethornis; species Phaethornis superciliosus. Next base: position 31,689,076 of record JAJQWJ010000003.1, read on the forward strand.
GCCAGATAGCAGGAAAAAAAAAAAAAAAAAAAAACAAAACAGATCCATGTACCACTTAAAGCCCTCAAAGTGAATTTAAATAATTTCAGAATTGACTATGTGACACACTCTTTATTTCACGTTGCTTCTGGTATCTATTTGAGGTTATGAATTCACTTCCTTACTTGCAGTGCACAAAATATTAGAAATACAGCTCCCAGCCAATAATTAACTAAAAAAGAAATTAAACCTTTAAACCCACCTTTTGTGTTTACAAAGTGCAAAGTTAACTAACAAAATGTCCAGAACAAAACACCTATTTAGTAATTTTAAAACTACTCTGCATGTATTTGAGAGGAATTCAAGACCTCTCTGTATCTTAAATAACAACACAGCATAAAGCCAAATCATTTATCTTGAATTATTAATACATTTTTAATCCATTACAAGTGCATATAAATAAGCAAAAAAAATCCCCAGATATTGAATTATAAACAAGCCAGCCTTAAAAAAATATTGATTGGCTAGAACTGCACTGATGTTATGGGGTCCTTTCTCTCAGATTGCAGCAGGAAGAAGATGCAAAAATTATTCCCAAGGACTCTCAGTGTCCACTGTAAAAATAAGATATCTGAAAGAAACTTGCAACTGAGCACTTAGACCAGAAGGACACTTAAAAGGCACGATGTGTTATAACTCAAGAATGGAACACAAGAATAAAGTGCAGTTGCAGGAGGTGGATTTAGAAGTTGTATACAGCTAGAGAGGCACCAGTGAAAAGCACAGCTGGAAAAGCACAATGCTGTGGAGTGCTTATATTTCCATTGTGCTTCTCTGCATTAACACTTCAAAACATGAAGAAAGCAGACAGAAACTCACGGCTGTTAAAAAAAAAGACTATTCCTACTGCAAATTATCCACAACAGACTAGAATAAGATTGCAGCTCCATCTGGTAGCTGAAGTGGGGAAGGAATGCATGATCTTCCTCCCCCCTTCTCTGAGTGTTAGTCAGTTAAAGGCTGGATTTGGGCAATTTCAGCTGAGTCAGGAAATCACCACACGTGGCTATCCTAATTCTAAGTACTGATTTTTTCACATTAAGAGCTACAGCGTGCACCCTCCCAGCACAAGGTCAGGAGCTGGCACTGCAATAACATTTGCTGCTTTTGTTGGAGGCTGCTCCCCATCACCATGGACTGTGTTTGAGCCTCTCCAGAGCCTGCCTGCTGCACCAGATGAACAAGCATTGACTTTCTACATCCTCCTCTCCACCACCACCATGAGCAAGAGCAGCCACTTCCTAGGAAACAGGCTGAGGATGTATACTGAATTCCCTGAAAGAGAGACAACCAGCCCTTTGCAACCTTCTCCAAAATATAAATCCTGGAATAAAATCTGGTATTGCTGTTCTTACCAAAGCATCTGGATGAAAAAAGAAATTCCAGGAAACCCAGCTATAAAACAAGCCAGTGATGTTTATTTAGTTTTTGAAATAAATGAACACAAAAAATTGTTAGATTTTAAATCATGTTAAACTGTGCTCAATAATTATGCCATTAGTTATGGAACATTATTCAGCCTTTACCTTAACACTTCTCTCAATCTTATCTGTCCAAAACATAACAATAAAGTACATTAAAATGTGCTAAAAATACAGTGGGGTACATCTTGTTCAAAAATCCAAAATCTGGAAAATTCACATACTCATTACCTCTACCACAACAGAAAAAAAAAGAAAATGTTCCCCTCAAACATTCAGCACCAATCATAGAGAAGTCAGAAGGGGAAAGAAACAACAAAGGGAAGAATAGTATTTGACAACCAGGAAGACCTAACTTTTTATTATTATGAATCCTCTTCCTCTTTCAGAGTCAACTGCTAGCCAATTCATGGCACACATAAATTGAGAACACTAGTTCATGTCTGTTGTTCACATCTGTTCTGGCACTGAAAGACTGGAATAACAATCTAAGATACATTTAGCAAACAAAACCTTTGTTCAATGGCAAAGGCTGCATGCAGAAACATTCTTTTATCCAAATTATAAAAGATCAGAAATCAGCTACAGTTACCACTTGCACTATCCCAACGTTATGCCTACACCAGAATATTCAAAATGAGAACATTTTCAAGAGGTAGCAAGGAATGACTGTACCTTGAGTCAAATTTAGCAGGAGTCACAATTTATCATCAGTTCTTTTGGTGAATCAATCAAATCACCCACTCTCTTACTTATTAATTGTGCTACAGAGTATAAAACTGATTTATAAAAGAAAATTAAGGGAAGGCAGTCCATGATCATTTTCATCTATGTCTTTTGAAATTACTGGTGCTCAACATTTCTATAATCTGACACAGCTGTAACCGAAACCAGCAGCAAATTAATAATGTATAAACTAGCACTTCAAGTTCAAATGGCATTTTTAAACTGCCCCTTTAAAAGGCATACTTCTAAAGTATGAAAACAACCAACACGTTCTTTAAAAATGGAGGTCATATGCAGACCACAGTTTTAAGGCTTTTTTATCTTGGTTCTGTATTACAAAGAAAGGCACCAGATTTACCTTAGCTACTCTCTGGACACCTTGCCATTCATTATCTTCTCTGTTGTCCTCTTACCTAACCTTTCCCAACTCAACAGAGAATCTCTTCAGTTTCTGTTCATGTAGAGTATTTCTATAATAAATTGATGAATGCTCTCCTTTTAGTCAAGAGTTTTGACTCTTACAACAACTGTTGGTGTGGGATAAACAGAGAGTAACACCCTACTCAAAGTTTTTTCTACATCAAATAACATCAGTATAGTTCTCCACCATCGAAGAAAATGTAATAGTCCCTAAGAACCTTTCTCCTCGTGCTTGTTAACACCATAAACAGTTTTTCTTACCCACTTGCCTTTCATCATGAAAGATCAGGCTGGATTTTGGACACAAAAATTATAGATAGCTGATGCTTTTAATACTTCTAGAAAATAAAAATTAAAAAAAAATCACTGCAGAGGTATTATTGTTACTCAGCCTTTAGCTTGAAAACACATATTTAATCTTGAAAAAATATGTTTGTTCATTCTGGTAACAAGTTGTATAAACATTGAGATTCTCAAAACGAAAGCTCTCTTCACAAAACTGAGCCTGAGCGTGGTCTCTGAACGGAGCTGATTTTGCTCCCTAGAAAACAGTGGGACATTTGGACTGAAAATGATACATGGGAACTGCTGGCCAGGCATCTTCTGAGGTTTTGGGTTGTAAAAATAATAAAAAACTTACAGTATTCACACTCGGAAGTCAATCAGCAAGATTCACAATACCCATGACACAGGCACAAAACTACTTTTAGACTATTTATTGGTATGTACTGTTCCTATTGATTATGGCAACACACAGTGAGAACTCTATGAAATGGAATTGAATTTGCCTCACAATATACTGAATACTGATCATACTGTGTAAATACTGCTGCACTCTGCTATTTCCTATGGGATGAAGACAAACTCTTAATCTCGCAAGCAAGGGGTAATAAAGATCATGAGGCTCAGAAGTCTGAATGCTTTGCATTTATTCCTCTTTGCTGTGGCATACACTCACACTCTTGCCTGGCAGCCAAGTAACTCAGTGGCCCTTGGGAAAGAACTCTGCTGAAATGGACATTAAAGCTCTAGTCTCTTTTCATATACTTCAAAATGAAAAATATTTTAAGGTTAAATAACTGTACTAACTGTACTGTTTTTATGGCTGTTATGTTGTTTTCCCTCTGATCACACTGCTACCATGGCTGCCCACTATGGAATGCTTCCACTACTGAGGACAAACCTTTATTTAAACTCAGTACACTGAGACTATATAATAAGGAACCTTGATGGAGAGGTGCTCCTGAGAGTTACACAAACACTTCAGTGAGAACATGGGGAAAAAATAGTATATATACTTTGATCGAAGTGGGATACTCACTTCTTTGCTAGTATAAAGTCAGGCGAAGAACCACAAAATTTAAACACAATGCACAAACCTTTCTGATGACCAGCTACCTGGGCCAGGTTTGCTTTTTTAGTTATATTAACTTCATATGCAGACTGAGATCATTAAGAAAAACAAAACACTTCCTCAAGAATTGACAGAAATCATATTATGCATAAGATGTTAGATAGTCCAGGAAGATATTTACAAGCAACATATAAACTGCTAGAAGCTTCTCTGTATTAACATATTTAAGAAGGAAAAAAATGCTGTGCAACAGCAGATGGAGAGTGAGAATATGAGAGAAACAGTCCTGCAGGCACAAAGGTCAGTGGAGTAATGGAGTAGGAGGTGAAGGAGGTACTCCAGGCTCCGGAGCAGAGATTTCCCTGCAGCCCATAGTGAAGATCATGGAAAGGAAGGCTGTCCCCCAGCCCCTGGATATTAATGGTGGAACAGATATCCATCTACAGCTGATGAAGGACCCCACAGGAGGCTGGAATCCTGCCCTGGAGCAGGCTCCTGGCAAGACCTGTGGAGAGAAGCCCCCCTAGAACAGGTTTTCTGGCAGGACTTGTGACCATGTTGGGGACCTCTGCTGGAGCAGCCTGTTCCTGAAAGACTGCACCCTGTAGAAGGGCCCCATGCTGAAGCAGTTTTTGGGAAGGACAAGTTCATGGAACCACACTGGAGAAGGGGAAGAGTATAAAGGAGTCCTCCTCCAACTGAGGAGGAAGAAGTGGCACATATGTGTGATGAACTGACCACAACCCCCATCATTTTCCCACTATGCTTCTTGGTTGGGAAGGAGGTGAAATATTCTGGACTAAAATTAAGGCCAAGAAGAATGGAGAGGTGATGGGAAGGTGTTTTAAAATTTAGTTTATACTCCTCATTAGCCTATGCTGATCTGACTGACAATAATTTAAAGCAAATTTTTCCGCAAGTGAAGTCTGTTTTGCTGGTGGCAGTATTGACATGTGTTCTCTTCCTCTGTATATCTCAACCCACAAGCCTTATATTATACTTTCTCTCCTCCTGTCCAACTGAGTAGGAATTAGGAGTGAAAGAGCAGCTTTGGTGGACACCTGCCATCCAGTCAGGGTCACCCCACCACAATATTGTATATCTAAAATTACTTTGTTGTGGAGATCATAAAAGAATAAAATAAAATTTAAAAAAGAGTAACTATAGTAAATAGGCAAAAATACCCTCATTACATTCCATTAAAACTTCTGTTTTGAAAAACAGGGCTACTTGAAACTTGTCCCAGACTTAGTACTGGTTTTAGTGGGAAGGATTTTACAGTGATTACGTTTGATCAGTTGGTTGTTTGGGGATCTTGCAGAAGCCACAGTGACTTGCTTCTTCTGAGACACCCCAGAGAGAAACACAGAGTTAACAGCAAGAGAAAATGACTGTGCTGCCCTTTGCGAGACAGGATAGTCAGACAAATGAAGGCAATTTATCACACAGACCCTAAATACTCACCTAGGACCTAAGCCGTTCTTCATTTCTTATCGGCTGCCGTTCCTCTCCATTCCTCACACAACTGCTGAGCTCTTCCTGGGAAGCTTTGAGCCTGCACCAACTTCTTCTTTCAGAGTTCCCCAACTCATACCTCATCCTGTCTCTTCTAGTCCTAAAAATCTTTTGTTTCCTCTCTCTGCTGTTTCTTAGGCCATTAGCCCCACTGACTCCTGCCTACACTCTATCCCCCTCCATCATAGCTCCTTCTCATGCTTCACAGCACTTCATTCGTTGCCTCGAAAGCAAACAAACACCCAGATATGCTTTTTGCTTCTATTTGAGGTTTAATTTTCTCTTTTAGTTTTAATACACTGATACACCCTTTTTTCCAAATTTGCACTGACTTCCTCTCACTATTTTTTCCCTCTCCGACCTTTAAAAGTTCTTTGCCAGTATATTAAAAAGTAATTTGGTTTGTGCAATGTTAAAAAAAAAAACAACAACAAAAAGACAAGAATCACTGAGTCTCACGTCCCTACCCACCCTCTTACGCCCTTCAGTTTGCTGTCAAGCAGGCTATTAATTTTAATGCCTAGATCTATTTCCCTCCAGTCTTCTCCTTTATTTCCTTTTAACCACATCACTAATAATCTCGGTCTAATTCACTGTCTGGATCTTGTAACATACTGAAATACCTTGAAATCTTGCTATAGTCCAACAGGTCCCAGAAAGAGATCGGTACTTTCCAAAATGAAAAACAAGTTCACTTTCATGTCTTCCTCTTCTAGGAGTCAACAGAAGTCTTCATCACTGGTCTCAGGACTAGTGCCAGAGGTTGCATCTAGACTAGACGTGCCCCAGTCATATCCTGAATTTATGGCAGATGTGAACCAACACAACTACTTCCTTTCCTGAGGTATAGATGATAAATAGTAGTTTAGATGTAAGCCTGGGTCACACCAATGTGTATACCTGCAGGTTGGTTTAGAAGCAGCCTGAATGCATTCATGTTTCTTTCATATTAATATAACCACCACCACATTAGCCAATCCTCCAGCCAATCCTTCTCGGTATGTACATAAAACACAAGCTGTAAGACATTAAATAGAACATTCATAAAATATTACAGCTGGCTGCCAAGACCTTAAAACTATTGGTCACTCCTTTGCTTTATCTGATTTGACTGAGTCAGGCTCTGAACTTATTCCAGGATTTTTGAGCTCTTTTGCAGCCTTATTCTGGAACTTAGCAGAGACTACAGACAGCAACTTAGGGTATACAGGGCTTTAAATAATAATATTTTTAGAGAAAAAATATATATACAGTTTAGAACGTGTTGTATGTATTTAAAATTGCTTAGAAGCAGAACCCACCAGCATCCATAAGCAAAGTGATGCTTTTTTGTAATCTCCTTCACAGGGCAGAACATATTTTAAACAGAAGGAGACGCAAGTATCTTATTGCCAGTGGTCATGAAATCTAGAAAAATAATTATATTCTTTGCCTTTCCAGCTATTTTCTTTTGACCCCATTTTATCCCAAATACTCAACTAATTTTGAAGCCAACATTAATCTAAAAATATATGCCACCGAAATGAAGGCATTAACAGATAATAGGAGTCCAATGTATCTCAAATTTAAAGAGTTCCCTAGAGTGATAAAACTCCAACAACCACCCACAGCTAATTTATTTTAGATGTATGTACATGTTTCAAATTTTGCCCAGAAGAACAAGGCGATCTTAACCTTGACTGGATTATTATAATTTCCAAATTGGTTGCCCATCTTGCTTTGTGCCTTAGGGAAGTTTGTATCAAATGCATTGTTAGAACAGACAAACCTCAGAAGAAGGATTTTCATTGAAGAAAATGATTAAAAATGAGGAGGGCATTATAGTTTCAGTAATATATTTTAAACTATAAAAATGACAGCTAAGTCTTAACAAAGTAACTGATTGAAACACTTGAGTGGATGCCTAAACTGCTCCTTTCATGGTATCTCCTCTCTTTCTACATGGAGGTACACTGCTGTGGGTGCCCTTAACAGCCATTCTGACTGTGTAGAAGGCTATGTTAATCTATAAAGTATATGGTATTCTATAAAGTATATGATGCTACTGTATTATTACTATACTATATTGTTTATATTTTATATTGTGCATACTCAGACACTGTCCCAATCTAATTCAGTGTTCTACATCCTCTATGGATTTAAAAGAATCCAAATCTTATATGGTATCTTTCTCCCCATTTTACATGTGCACACTACTAAGCTTTGGATTCTGCATCACTGACAGTCCCCTGTATCATCAGGACCTTTTGCTGACAGCACAGGATGCACCTTACATGTAAGAAGTTACTAGTATCAGAATTTTAGTACACACATACTGATTTCTACCACTCTTAAAGTTGTTGTAGAAAGTAGGACCAGCCATGCAGTTAAGTTTCTTAGCACCTCTATAAATACATAAACTATTTTTCATAACTTTACAAGGCTTGCAGCTTGGGAAATCTGTTAAAAGCATATGTCTGCCTTTCTGCATTTGTAAGAGGGTGGTTGTTTTAGAGGACTGGGATTTGCTTTAATTGAACAAACCAATTACATAGTTGCTTATTCATACGAGCAGATGAATACAACTATTTTAAAAAAAAATTATCATGTGTAAGATTTCCCAGTCCACCAGGCAATATTCTGGTGCCCATCACTTGTATCTATCAAACTCCCTCATACAGAACTGCAGTGAGGTGTTCCTGGAATAACAGGAACAGCCATGAAGGGAACAGATTTGTAATCTGTCATCACCAAGAAGAGGCACAACACTGAAACATTTGAAACATGGATTACGAACCGGAATTAAGTCTTCCTAGGTACAAAGTCAAACCTCAGGTTCACAGGGAATTAGCCTATTCCCACTGTGTGCGCTCAGTAAAAGTGTTAAAAATACCAGGGAAAGGACACAGAGTTTGAAGATACCATTATAGACACGGTGAGGACTTCATCAGGCATGTATCACCAGCTGAAACTCTAGTCCATGTTTATAGTTCAAATCTATAAAAGGCCATCTACACTATAATTTGCTTCTGTTAAATTTCAAACCACATAGACTGAATTGCTGCACACAAGTTCATGGAACCTCTTACTTCCATTTGAGCCAGACTTTCACTTTACCTCAATTCAATTAGGAAAAGATTTTCTCAACTGTCTACAATTTGTATCACTTTACTTCAACCAATGTAGTGAACTAGTATAAATATGCATGCAGACAAATCCCATCTTAACTTTCCCATTATCACTCATCAGAAAACAGCAACATTTTTCTAAATGAGTACTTCTTCATGTAGCCTTTTGTCAGCTATAGCTTTACCAATTACTGCCCTCACCAAAAGAACTTTGATTTCATTGTATGTATTTACTGAAATTTGAAAGATGCCCCTTAAATAATTCTTGATAGCATACATGCAGATAAGCTAACCACACAACCTCACCTGGAAAGACCAGCTAATAAAAAGATCTTTACCTGGACTTTTCTTGGTCACTTAAAACAGTCACAAAAAGTTAGCAACATTATATATATGTGTGTGTGTGTGTGTGAAAACTTTGATAATATACAAGTGTTTACTCATGATGTCAAATTTCTCAGTTGGTTTGGTTAGCCAAAGGTGCCAACACACACTTAGGAAGGCTGAAAATTTTGCTTTGGCCATATTTTGATCAGCTGCCCAAAAACTGTGGAAAGAAAGCACCTAAGGAAAAAGAAACCAATGCACTCCTCTCGTGAAAGATATGAAAGCAGATGCTTTCTTTCTCTTAAGAAGCTCAGAAAGGAGCCAAAACATGTTAACAAAATACAGTGCTGAAGCCATTGGCCTCATCAGATAGCAGTGCTATTTCCCTACACCTATAGATTGCTGTATGCTTTATTTTAAAAATTCCATTCTCATGGATGCGTATTTATGTGCAGATACTTCTGTGATTATATACTTACATGAATATAAAGCCCCACTTAGGAGTTATGAAGCATTATCAACCTTAATTCATATATACCTATGCACTACATTCTGAATTTAATTGTAGCACTGTCAAAAAAAACATTCTGCCAAATTTTGTACATTAAAAATCTAGCATTTTTAAAGACTACTAAAATACACTTGAGTAGTCACTTACCAAGTGACTAGAGGGGATGGTTCAAAGGTAATAATCCTAAATTTCTAAAATGTTTGCAGCGTTTCATATTAAAGCTATAGATATTATCAATAGGAGGTATTGATTTTCACATAACTCTAGATATTTGGTCAAATAGGTTGGAAAACAAAGAACTGAAAACAAACTGGTAGCAAAAACAAGGTGATACCTCAGTTGAACATAATTTGGTGATGACAACTAGATGGAGGCAGCTTGAAGAATGGAGAAAGGTGGGGGAAGCAGAGCATCAGCTGTCTGATAGGTATGCCACAGCAAATCTTACACTAGGTAAATGAAATTATTTCTGCATGGCATCTTACAGCTTATAAAAGAGAGTGATAGGGCAGAACAGCAGTAAAAAGACACAACTGGTACAATGATCTACCCAAGAAACAGCACAAGAACCCTTCTTTCTGTAAGCTAATGTGCAAAACTAAATCAAATTTCCATCCTGTAAATATGGTGTTAATTTGACAATCACATCGATTTTGATAGCAAAGGTACATCCATAGGGGACATAATGGGTCACTATTTGCTTTGTAGTGCCCTGGTAAGCAAAATAGCTATTCAGCCACAGTTTAAGGGCTGCCTTGCCCACTGCTTTCAAAAACCATTAGAGAAACAGCTTTCCTTCACGCAGGTCTGACTGATGAGAGGCATGGGGCCTCAGCTGGCATGCAAAAACACATTTTCTCAGATTAATCTGAACTAGGTATTTTTTTCAGAGAAACAGCCACTCTTTATGAAAATTTCTGGCAATGAAGAATACATCAGGGAATGAGCTGCTCCCGCATTTCACTTCCCTGGCTGCAGCATGAGAAGCACCGTGACTTTCTGCACTTCAGTCCTGTATTCATCTGCTCTTAAATCCAACTGTTGCATTAGCCTTTAAGGTCATAATCTAAATCCTTTTCATCTGATCTGTACCCTTAAATCTTTCCACAGGACAGACTCCCACACCTTAAGCATGTTTAGTGCTCCTTGCAACATGCCTAATTTTACTCTTGGCCATTCTGAACACTGTCTCCTTGTGCCCTGCTTAGAAGCATTACTGTGCCCTGCTTTCAGCATTAGTCAGAGCCCTCAGCTTGTTCTCTTTGCCAATGACTATTTCTCCCAAACTGGAGTTGTCTGCAAACTTAGTTTTGCGTTTTTGCTTGCAATTTAAAACAAAGAAACAAAATACCTTCAGGTTAAAAAGTCCATCTAGGCACTCCACTAGAAACACAAAACCATAAAAATCACTGCCTGTTTACAAGCATATTTTAAGATCCATTAGTCTCTTCTACGCAATTTAGCATGAGCCATGGAAATACTATTTTTTAACCAAGATGCCATGAACTGTAGATTTTAAACCCCTACTGACATCTGTGACTGACTAAACGCCCGAGTCACCAAATGAACACCTACAATAGAAGAACACTTAATAAAGGAGATGGGCAAGGGTGAAATGCCCATGAAGCTCAGAGAATAATAAAAAGAAACTGACTTTATCTCAAAACAGAGGGGACCAGAGCATGGCCTTTTATTAAGATAAACAACTACCAACAGGTGAGTGGATCAACTGGTGGTGTAAAACTCTGCTGTCAGCCAGAATAAGATACAGGGGGAAACAGGGGAGCAGTGTGGGGGAGAGGGGAGAGGAGATGGAATGTGGAATTAATATGTGTTTCAGCTAGAGTACAAATAAAAAAAATAACAAAAGACTTTCAAACAAACAGGCTTGAGCTAGCTTCAATCCACATATCCCCTCCTGGCAATTAAGGATGCCCAGCATCTCAATTGTGAGCACACTGTTGAGATGTAATGGGAATCACACTGGTATTGTGAGCAAACTGTTTATTTCAGCTGTTATATTTTTCTAATTCTAGTTTACATCTCTATTGTGTTATATTTTGTATCACTGATAAATAAATCATCAAATGTCTTAAAGTAAGTTTGACATTAAACACCACACTCTGTATGCATCGAATATCTAGAAGAACACAGTCTGAGAATATTGCACTCTGACAATGTGTATTACTTCCCATCAACATTTTTATGAAACACGAAAACTCAAAAAAATAGATGTCTAAATTGTTAAGGTACATTTCCCACAAATCCATGTAGATTAGCATTCATTATATTACAATCCTGAAAATCTTTATAAATCAACTCTCACATCAACTACTCTCTTGGTATGGATGCCAGACTTAGCTGACACTAAGTCCATTTACTCTGTGACAAAACTGTAGCAATACTTCTGTCTCAGTAATTCCCAAAAAATTCCAATATTATTTTAAAAAATAATAATAAAAAAAAAACTAAACAAGAAAAACATTGCAGGAATGTCAGACAGTTTTTAATGCAAAATTTTCTAGAGTTGAACTGACTCTCTTTAGAATTCAGCAATTTCAATCATTTTCTTAACTGCTGGTAAAATGTGTTCCACAAGACACTTTCAGTGTTAGCAGGGGACAGTTTTCTATATATCAGGAACAGATATAAGACAAATGCTTTCCTTAACAATTATCTGCTGATTTGCTGCCAGCAAAACATACTATTACAGCACATTTCAGTTGTTGGGATTCAATTTTAAAGTTTCAAGATCATTTGCTTCTGACTTATCTGTGCTAAAAAGAAACAGTTTGATGGTTTTCCCATGTAATGCTTTCTACATGGAGAATTTCAGCACTGCAGTCATGTATCAGGCCTCTGTCATACCAATAACATTTAATTTAAGGTCACAAACTAGAATTTCCAGTCCTACTTGCTTACAATCTAGTACCATCTGTTAGCATTTTGCCAACCAATAAATCTTCTGCCCGTCTTTTGTTGCCAAGGCTGTTCTCCTAGTAGTTCTATCCTACAAATCCATAATCTATCTATTGGAATAAAGTATTGATCACTTTTCTCCTCAGAGTTCCAGAATAAAAATAATAATAATTAAAATAAAATAAAATAAAATAATAAAATAAAATAAAATCCAAACCATCCACAGCCCCAAACCCTTCATCTAAACAACTTGTCTAATCATCAGTTCACATCCAGCATCTTCTGATTGCCTTCCTGATTTCCTTTTCAAAACTAAATATAATGCCAGACCATTTTTCTCTGTCTTATCAGTGGATGCCATCCGAGTTAGCACCAGTGAAACCAGCCAAGCTGCAACAATTTCCGCCAGTTTCCCGTAGCCATCAGTTGATATAGATCTGACACATCATCTAGACAGTACCCTAAGTGAAGTCGCTGTTATAACTGTAGCAACACAGTTTTAAACAAAGACAGATATTCATCTTCAATAAGTTCCCTATAGGTGTTAATTACTGTCTTGGTTTAGTGGTCAGAGCAAACCGAACTCCAGAAGATAAAAGGGGAATAAAGAGAGACTTCAAGGTTGGAAGTTAAAAGTAGAACAGGTTTACTGCAACAGGGAAAGGACAGTAGTACCTAGGAGGAGGAACAAGTATATAAATATGTATAAAACCTGATCTTGATGGTCACTGACAGAGGTGTCTGAAGGTTCCTTGCAGCAGGGCCAAGTCTGGAAAAGGGTCTAAGGTTCTTCCCAGCACCTGAAGTGCAGAGCATGTGGTGAGCTGATCACAAAAGGCAGAAACATCTTGTCAAGGCCCCTGAGCACAGGAAGAAGGGAGCAGGAAGGAGTGGGGCTTCCAGTCCTCCTGGCTTTTATACAGTATGGCAATGACCTCTCTCTGTTCAACCCCTCCCAGGACTTTCAGGGTCCTGAACATCTTCTTTCTAGGTCCTCACGTTGTTACCACAAAATTAGCTGGGGTCCCCTCAAACCACAACGTTAGCAAATCAAATGTAAATGGAACACAATGTGGTAGCTTAAGGAATATGTAGATTTGCTTTTTTTAAAAAACAGGCAGACATCAGCTATTTTAAACAGAAAACAAAGTACAATCAATATAATGTAAAATCTCTTACTCACTATTGTAAGCAAAATGTTCCACTCAGCAGTATAAAAACATTGTGAAGTAGTTTCCTGGATTCTTCTGATATGGTCTCACTTCTTTTAACCAAGCCAGTCAGAAATCAAATGGTTATTTTCACTTCATAGAGAAAGCCTGAAAAGTAATTTTTCCCCCCTTCTATGCTGCATAAAGATAACACTTCAACAAGCTCCGAAATAAGAACAACTGTTATAAAAACACACAATCAAAGCAAAAATCCACCTTTCCTTCATGTTACCCTGTACCAATCACACTGCACTATGGGCAGGCCAAACATTTTGGAAAATACCCATTTACCATCGATTAAAAAAAAAAAAAAAGTGTCATTCAACAACAGATTTGAAAACTCAGCCAGGACTGCCTTAGGAAGTGAAACTGTTCAGCATTTCTTAGCACTAATCTGCTTAAATGCAAGGACCTAAATACAGACTTAGGAAGCTAAAGTTCTGCATTGTCTGAATAAACGAAAAGTTAAAAACCTGCTGTTTTCCACAGTGCCAGCATTCAGGGACATGGGGTAGAAAGGGCACCTGCCAACACCAGTCTACTTTGTTTATAACCAGTGAGAATCAATGGACCATTTAAGTTTTCTTTAACATTTTTATGGGCTACTTTGAGCAAGCAAGTTAGATGTTTCACATTGCCTAAAATAACTCACATCAACATATTTCAAACATTCATCTATTTGTATTTTTAAACTACATAGTTTTAATAGCAATAACTGGGAGAGTGTGGGAGGGGGTAACCCAGAGTCCAGGAGTGGACCTACATTGTTATCCATGCTTATATTTGGACTCCATTGATTTCCATTACAATTAGACACTGAAATGTGAATTTAAGGACCAGGACCGGATTTGTAAAGGTACTTAAAGCTAGGAGTAGACAACATAATGATTTTTTAAATCCCAGTAGGTCTTTAATCTTCACAATTAGTCACTTAACTGTCTCATTACAGTTGGCCCAAATTCTCATCTGAAAGTGAGGTCTATGCTGAGGCACTCCATGCCTTTAAAAGTTCCTCAATTCAAGCTCACCTAGTTTAGTTGCCTTTCAGTGTTTTATACCTCACTTCACTCATCACAGAGGCACCTGTTAGAGAGAATAGAAAGAAAGCACATGATGCAGTAATAACTTATTAGAAATAAGGGTAGACCACACAGCATAGAAAAGCATGACTCTCCAAAAGAGAGTCTCACAGCCTATAAGTTGGAAGGTAGCAGTCCTCTGTCAGAAGAAATCAATGGACCTTGCTCTAGGTCTGCTCTTCAATATTAGATCATATTTGCTGATTTGTTACAAGTCAGGTTAGGGCTCACAAATCTGGTGGGAAAGAAACTAAAAAGTTTCCCTGAGAAGTGAACAGACTTCACTGCTATTTGTCAAGTCTACTGAAATGCAAGTAAATCAGAACTTGTACTAGTCTTCAATTCTCCAGACCTTGTCTCCTCTGACACGCTTCTAACTTCTTTACAAATCACCTTCAGTGATGTGTTGTACTTCTCTCTACTCAGGCAAGTACTGGGCCTGCTGGATTAAACTCCCATTTTCCTCTCTCAAACAATTATATTGAAGATTCAGTTCATTAGTCAATGAGTGGAATAATCTATTACAAGTCAAATCTTCCTTTGTGGTCTCAATACATGTGTGAAGCTAGAGCAGGTTGCATGAACCTTCTCACTGTGATTGAGAATTACTGGGAAGAGGGAATCAAAACAAATAAGCCCCTCATCCCTAGCTCAAAAAACTGCATTCACCATGAATAAACATACAGGATTACCCAACCATAAGCCTTTGAGAACTAGACTCACTGATGATCACTGACATTATATAAAATCTCACTGCTTTTAGGACAGTAATACAATTCTAGATGTTACAGAATATTCATCCAACCCTCACACACGGTTTTGTCATATACTGCATTTATTCTAATGTGATTCTAGGGAACCTGAGCTCCAGTTGATAAACTAATAGCTTTACAGAGCTTCAACACTGGTAGTCTAAATTCCTCTTGCATTACTATGCCCTGTGTTTACCAGTGACTATACCTTCAAAGCTCTTTCTCAGTAGGCTACACTATGCACCACAGCCAGAGCTGAACTTAAGTCACCTGGATACCTACACTAGATGCTTCCTCTAAGCTCTTCACTTCGAAACAACTGACTTACAATAGTGAGCACCAAACATTTACAAAAAGGAAGTCTTTCACAGGTGTAGTCACAGAAAAGACATAAAGACCTGTCACCCTCTTCATAAATGCTTTTAAAATAAAATTTTTAGGAAGTAACTCTTCAAACCATGAATTTGCTACTGAAGAAATTCCAACGTAGTCTAATTATGTCAAGTAAACTGGCAACAAAAATAATTTCTCTGCACCAGCTCCACAGCTAGCTATCACTTATTGTGCCTTAGTCAAAGTTACATTTTGGAAAAGGAGAATGCTGTGAGGGAAGTAGATAGATCACAGATCCATACCTGAAAACAGGCTCAGCTTCACTAGTAAGCAAGCAAAGAACTACTGCTTGCATCAAGAAGCAGCCAGCAAATGTTTTTTAATAAATTCTCCTTTAACTCCATTCACAGCGTAGTTAAATCCACCATTTAATTAGTACAGCAAAACAAGCACCGAGCATGACCGTAACTCCATATGAAATAACTAAAAATGTTGGTTCAGTTTTTAAATAAGGTGCCTGAAAAAATATTCAAAAGAGAATTAAATCTTTCTATAATAAGCTTATGAAACATATCAAAGATGTATTTAAAACAAACAGCTTAATTTAAGTAAGAAACCAAGATATAATTTTAAAGTTGTTTGGTAATGCTTGAAATATGTTATTGTTATATTTACTGACAAGTAGGAAGCTATTTGAAATGCAAAAACATTTTAAAGTATTTTCTATGCTTTGGGGTTTTAATTAGATCTTTTTATGGAAATTTCTATTAAAGAAACCTTCATTCTTACAAATAATTCTATATGAAAGGTGACATAAATACTCTTCCAGAGTTTTCAAAAAGACTCGAACTTACATTATCACAAACAAGAGCAAAAGGACCAAGAGCAAACCAACCAGCTTTTTTGGGGAGTAGACAGCAGTCACCAGAATTCATTGATTTTACTGTTGCTAGCTGACAAATTAATGTGAAAACAGTTATAGTAAACCATAAAACCATAAAACAGCTTAGAATGAGAACAAGTCAGAATGAGAATCCTTTACAAAAGAGATCATCTGTAAGTATGAGAATCACAGATGTTCTGACAGCTTAAGTAAAATCTTAGCTGGTCCTCCAGAGCTTTGGCTAGCAGTTACCCTGAGGAATATCGATTAAAGTGAACAGTATGTTTCTTTCCACATTATCAGATATATTATCTTTCAGACAAATTGACTTTTTCCTTATCTCACAAACCACAGAGGGTTAAAATAAACACCAACACTCCTGTGAAGGTGGAGGGGAATACTATTAAGGAGTCACCCTAGCTTGTGTGATCCCTGTTACTAAAAGTGAGACCTCTACTAGCCAGTCTACTTAATGACAATTTATATTCCAGTTACACACTAGTCTTCAAGATACACAGAAGATAATGATCTGCACCTCCTCTCATCATAGTGAAAAAAAGTAAAAAATTCCATCTTGCTAACCCAGCATACAAATTCTTGCTTTGCTACACAGAGCTTCATATGTCTTCTTCCATTCCATTAATTCCAATAAAGATTTTGATTGTTTCAGTCACTCCTCAAGATAGGCTGGATATCCCACTGAGGAAATAATTTATATACAGCATGACAAAATTTTTAACGTGCTATCTCTTCTGAGCTGGTGGTGGACAACAATCTCTCTCACAAGAGTCTTTGAATGAGAGGAGTTTCTTCCAGACAAAGTCTTGAACATACTTAGCCTTATATGTACTTTTTTGGTAAATATTAGTCCACAGTATTTTCCATCAAGCAGACCACACACATCAAGGATGAAGACAAGGTGCCCTATGTTATTTCACACTGTTTTTATATTGGAAGACTCAGTTGGCTCTAGATATAATGTACACATTTCAATTAGTTTCACCCATCAAAAAAATTAGAAGCAAGGAATACTGGCATGAGATCAAAATCAGGTCTCAAAGCTACTACAGGAATCAAAATTGATCCAGTTAGCAAAGTGATCTATATACAAATTACTTTTTATTATGTGTAATTGGCATGGCTCATTGTATTCCTGATTACCAGAGATTGTCTGATACCACTAGCTTGTCTGGTACCGATTAAATTTAATTTACTGAAGTCAACCTTCACTAGCAAAAAGTCTTACACTTTAGCCTTCTTTCCAGAAGGGGAATGTTTTAGACACAGTAATTATTTCTTTCATTTGAAAGAGTATCATATATTTTAACTACTGTTTAGTAAAAGATGTTTCATCCTGTCTACCCACTTGTAATTTCACTTGCTAAGAAAAAAACAAGCAAATCCCAAAACTGATGTTGGCAGAGAGAAAGATCTGGGTATATCAAGCTGTAGACTAAATAAATAGATTAAAATACATGTTCTCCAAAGTTACCAATGTTTCACGTATTTCACGTTCTTTGGCATTTACAGACACCTCTTCAATAGGCTTGGCTTTACTTATGTCAAAGACAAAACTTTTATTTTTAAAGGCCAAGCATAAAACATTATCTTTAAAACAGAAAAAAGAAAATTCTCATAGCTTATTTATTACCCAGAAAACAGACTTGCAACTCAGTTCAGAAATCTCAATATACTTGTTCTTCCTTAAAGTAACCATACAAAACATGTTAGTACAAAATTTCTTTAAAATATTTGCTGGAGAGAAATCGATTCAGTAAGGTTCAATGTTCTCATTAATATATGGATCAGTGTTCTTCGTACCTTCATCATGAAACAACACCCTTCCCTCTTTTCACAGGTACTGTTTATAAGGAATTGCATTACAACAGTTCATCTTACTTGTTTCTCACACTTGCATAACGAAAAAATATCCCAGTACCAGCTATTATTTCTCTTGAAAGAAATACACAAAAAATAAAGAGTTTGAGATTAAATCTGAGGGAGAGCCGACCAAACACTGTATCCCTTACAGCAGCAACAGCTCCTCCAAGATTTTGCCATAGGACACATAGCTTCAGCAGAGCTGTCACGGACCTGTCCTTCCCCTCCCCTGTAATGCACCACCCACCCCAAGCGGAATCCCTGTTTGATCCTTTCATCACCCCACAAACCTTCCTCAGCAGTCCTAACTGGGAACCCCGACCTTCATCAAAAGGCACAACTCCATTCACCTGGAGCAAGATCCCAGAATGGTCCCTTCCCTCTCCCTCTCTCAACCTGCTTTGACTCCTAGGGTACAACCTGACTGCCAGCCTGAGGTCAAACAACCGAGACCCACAACAGGCTGCAGTGCTGGTCAGCTGATGGTACCTTGGTGTCACACCCCCATGGCTCTTTCATATTCCCATGAACCACAGAAATTCAAGGAGGATTCCTGAAAATGCAAGGGACTAGCTGTCAACCGTGCAACCCTCTCAGATGCTGATCCCACAGACAGAGCTAACAAGGTGTTGGTGGGACCGGTGGTGCACGTGGGCACTCGAGTGTTCAGCACCTGTGAAACGGAGTTCTTCACTTGTGGCCTTGCATTTCCTGCAGGAGAGTCATGGCTCAGAGACCTGATACTACAAATCATTTCAAAAGAAGGTAGTTCGCAGGTATTCAGGAAGTAGTCGGTAGTGAGTGTGCTTTGGTGAAATTAAATTTGTAGCAAATGTTGTGTGTACACTTAATTCACCTCCATGATCAAACAACGTCCTATGGTGTTAACATATGCACCACATGTGTGACTCAATTTTCTTTCCTCCTTCTATAACACTTCTTCATTTTTTTCAGTCTCCATCCTAACTGTTCTTACAGCCTGGTGTCTTGGTTTGTTGCTCTGTTACAATCTTTGGTAGACCCACTACTGTTATACAGAAAGGCAAGGCAGAATCTCTGCATCTTAGTCAGACATTTTTATTGATATTGGATGTTTTGCTAGTATCAGGACTACCAGAATTTGGTAGAATTGAACAAGACAGTGGTTTCAGGCTGCCTCAGGACCAAAAGGTAAGTGATTTGATGCCCAATCAACAGGGATCTTATTATACTCAAGCTGTTAGAAGTCCTCAACTTCAACATGGGGTCCACCTGCCACTGTTGTCTCTTATTATTTTCCTGTTTCTACATGAACTGTTAGATACAACAGCAATAATGTCAGTGACACTGAACATTGCGGCTACCTAATGGTTTACCACTTTGCTTGGACGGTTATTTTCTGTAATTTCCCACCCATGAATTAGCATTTATCTCACTGATAGGGACTATTATCCAGTTGAAACTCATATTCTCCTGAAATAGATCACTTAATTAAAACCATTGTGTGATTCTTATTGTGGAGAGAAGAATTTTCCCAATCATTTACGGTGCACTGAGTACTGTTATAGCTACAGAAGCAGTGGAGTATAATAACACACTCTGGAATAATAATTTGCATTTATACAGTGTAAAGGTGGTTTATATTTTTTGAAGAGCGCCATGGGATACACCATCAAGCTTGAACTTGTTTCATTTAAAATCTGCTAAATATGGTTTTTCACTTAAATGCATTTTCAAATAATAGTCCCACTAATTGCATTACTGCTATTCTGACTAAAATTTCAAAGAACCTTTAAAGAAAATGCTCAAACTGAAAACTTGAAAACCATTTAAAAAAATTGTTATTAATTTTCCTTCCTTTAAAATTGTGCTTTTTAATGAGCAGATTGCAGGATTTCAAAATTAGCAGGTTCACGTGCTGTGGAAGCGCAATTGGCAGCTGTTTTTTTTCTCTTGGACACCAAAAATGGTAAAAATCCCCACTGACTTCAAAGGAAATAGAAACTGTCACATGGAGACAATAGGATTTTTTTCCTTACAAACTGTCCCAAACTCAAAGCTGCCAAGAAATTCTCTAATACCACAGATATTACTTTAACACTGCACTTTCATAAAAGATACAACAATCACAAAGTTGGGATGCGATTTCCAGTGGGGGAAATATTGACCTTTATGACAGAAAATAAGAGGAGTGATAGAGAATAATGTACTTGCTGTAGTAAAATAAAGTACTTACCCAGTAAACCTCAGAGCCATGCTGTGGAACATCCCTACTTGAAACAAAAGGCAATGAAAAATCTCTGTTGGATCAGCTCTGCACACAGCCTCATCACTTAGTCATAAACAAAGTGCAATTTCTTCTTTCATAGCTGTCCCCAAGAGTTCATTTTTAGTACCTTATTTTAGTCAGTTTTATCAATAGAGACTAAAAAAATTTCACATGTAGAAATTCCACAGAAGTGGAGATGCTTTCAGTAAATGAAACATACATAATATATTTTGTAATATATTTTCTAAAACCTCAGATTCGTGTCTTTAGTTGTAAAAAGGGAAAGAACCCACATCTAAAATACAGTGTTTCTCCAGCTGAACTATTAACTCTAATCCTTTTAGAGCTTATAAAAATGGGGTAGAGTCCTTTTTTTTTTTTTTTCTCTGCTCTGTTCCTGTCATTTCTGTGTCTGGTCTTGGCACTGTGGAGATGCTGAAGTTGAGTTCAGGACTGGTCTTTGTTCCACTACCAGCTCTTCTGACCACCCGTCTCCCTGAGAACTATCACGTCAACTCCTCTTTAACCTACAAAAGGATAAAGACTGTTATCATTCTTTAATGTCAGTGGAGCCATTAATTTATAGTTTATACAATCACTAAAACACAACAAAATCTTTTGCTGGCATCTGGAGGGGAGACTATGAATCATTCAACATGGTACAGTGGAAAGGATCTCAACCACAATCTCAACCAGACTTCTCAGTTTTTACATTGAGGGAAAACAATTTCCCTGCCGCTTCTTTTAGAAGTTGGCAAGGTCATTCACTGCAGACCCTTCCTTCACTACAGGATAATTCACCTAGTTTTCTGAGCAACGCTAGCTCAGCTCCAGCATTTTGATCAGTTCAAAGCAGCAGCAGGTAGCTTTTAACCATACCTTCCATTAATACATGTTGAAACTTAGGTAATGGAAGAATAATACCATGCAAAACCTCAAAGAGCTGATGCTTCTACTTCTTTCAAATTAAAAGCAAATCAAGTGTTCATGAAGAGTCCTTATATGGATAAAATCTATCATTACTGAGGAATTCATTTTCACATTTATGTTTGAACAACTAGACTTAACAAGCACCAAGGTGATTATAAAATTCTGTTAAAGCTTTCACTGAGTTAATAGCAATAAACCTTTTATTTACTTAGTCTGTTGAAAGAAATTGATTTATTTATGCAAACTATTAAAGGAAAAAATAATATATAGTAGTAGCAGAAAGCAGCAGTAGTATTGTTCCTCTACAAGGACTGTATATTGTGGGCTGTATATTCTTAATAAAACCAGTGAAAATCTTAGGAAAACTTGGAAAGAGGAAACATACAACATTACTACTTAAACTAGTTTCAAAACATTTCATAATGTTTCAGAAGTAAGACGTGTTGTGAGAGAACACCAAAGAATTTAAACGCACTTGCTAGATTGCTTATCTGCTGTTAAAAACAACAAATTCTGCGTGTTTATGTTACTATCCTAAGTCTTCTAAAGGGAAAAAATATCCTACCTCAGGTGTAGCTGAAGTGCTAATAACATGCTGCTATTTAACAAGCCCAACAAGGCACTGAATTTTTAGATTGTCTTGCTGATCTTGACATGTAAAAGCTTCAACATGTCTGTTGAACACTGAAATTTTTTCTCATGCTAGTCATATTGTACATACTAGTATAAAGTTAGATTACCATTGTCAGCTTACCAAAATTTAAACCACTCTGCACAAAGCTACACTGAAGGAGGAGAGTCCTCCACTGAGGTCTCACACTTTGGCACAGGAGTAAGATGGGATGTCAAAAAACAAAAAAAACCTGCAAGCTTTTGAAGTACCAAATATGAGTTTTCTGATGCTTCACCCACATTATAACCTGCTCAGACACACCAGAGAAGGTACTGAAGTGAGCTGTTGATATCCCACTTACATTAAAGTTAATTTTGCAGGTAGAGGAAGAATTCTCTGTTTTATCATTTGATAAGCAGTGCTGCCCACGTGTTGGCAGTGATAGTGACCCTCAGAAGAGTAGTTGTTATACTTGCAAGACAGCAACTGAAAGAGGATATAAATCCAGTTTCCCTTTCTTCAACATGTTTGATCAGTAGATTTCTTCTGCCTTCCATCCACTTCTATGCATTGGTTCCAGCAGAAGGTATCATATAGGTATCTGTTTCCCATTTAAGTACCTCCAGAATCAAAATTTGACTGAAGAGGAACAACAACATTTATTGTTCCTACTTCCTGCAGACCTGCATAAGGACGAATTGAATAACTATGACTTTGCAGATACCAGGTATTAATAATACTCCTCACAGAGCCCATTGCAGAGCCATATGTACTCCCTGCAAAGTATATGCTAGAATGTCTGAGTTGTAAACTTTCTAAAAAATATTTATACAAAGAACCCTTTTTCATTGAAATTAAATAAGTCAAGAATCTGGTCTCTATTATGTTGCTGACCATAAAAATTCATCAAAGCTTCATTCCCTGAAGTCTCAAATAACAGAAGAGTTTTATTCCTAAAAGTTACACCTGGAAGATATTTGCAATTAAACCTGAAATGTGTTCCCCCCCAACCATGCACTCAGCAGTCTCATTTTGAGAGTGGTCAGAGTTTCAGAGCAGTCAAAATGAACCAATACCTTTGGCTAAATAAGAGGGGAGGTATATAACTTTACATGTTTTCATTTTTCTTTTTCAAAACGACCTTCAATTAAAAATTATCTGGAGACTGAAATCTAGAGATAGAGTGTGGGGAGGAGGTTACAAGGGTTAGCTGACCTGGAAATAAAAAAAGCTAATTTCCAGTGCACGCATCTGACTTGTGTGTAACTTGTTCCAGACAACGTAATAGACCACAGGTGTAGTATTAATACATGTGGTACCAAGGAAGAACATTTATTAAGACTTTACTTCCAGAAAAACTGGCATCAGGTAGAGGGTGGGTGTTCTTAAAAAGATTTTAATATTGTCCAAAATTAGTGTAGCTGCAGTTATGAAAATATTTTTAAATACTTTTTTTTTTCCAAAATAGCTCACTTCATCCAGGGAACTATTATTAAATAAAAAACTAAACAAACAATCAAAAAGAAACAAACAAAAAAAACCAAAAAATACCAGTTCCTCTTTTTATATCTACATGAAGAGGGCTTGCTGGCATAGCTGCTGCAGCATTGCTAGCTTTTGCTAGCTTACTTAAAATCTGATATGAGTAGATTGTAGCAAACTACTGAACATTAATTTAGTACTCAGAATACCATTTCAACTTTTTGCAACCTCCCTTCATATAGCTGTACAGAGAGCAGTAATATCTCCCCAAAGCCTTCCCCAGACTAAATAACCCAATTTCCTCAGTTGTTCCTTGTACAACATACTCTCCAAAACCCTCACCAGCCTCATAGCTCTTCTCTGGACACACTCCAGGACCTCAACATCTTTCTTACACTGTAGTGCACAGAAGTGAACACCATGCTCAAGCTGTGGCCTCACCAGGGCCTACTACAGGGGCATGATCACTTCTCTATTAGTTCCTCTACTTCTTCACAGAGGCAAAATTCTGAGATGCTGTGAAGTCTTTATATCATAATTCAGTAGGTCAACCCTAAAGCCAGCCAGCCAGCAAACTAATAATTTTTTAATTACATGTGTGGCAAATGCTGTCATTTCTCCTGCTGCAAACTGAACAGATTTTCATTTCTCTATGGGTTTTTATCATAGAAATTATTCAAGCAAACAAATATTCATATGAAGGCACAGTACATGTGTTTTGGATTTTTTCCTCTCACCTTAAAAAAAAAAAAAAAAGAACAATAATATTGAGATTAGTATTGAGAAAGGAAAAAATGCTTTACACTTAATTCCATCCAGCTTCGGACTTTGGTGGGATCTCAGGCCCATCAGCTATTTGAAATCCAGTATTTACAGAATATTTTTAAAAGGAAAAAATTCAGCATTGTTAATAAACTCCAAAATAAAGCTCTTGTAGGCATTTTCTTAAACAATAACCACTAAGTATATTTATTTTTGTGAAAGCTTATGAGCTATCAAACAAATGGTCTGCTAAACTTTAGGGAAAACCTTGTTCATCTAAAAGAAATTAAGTATTACCCATTTCTTACCATTGTGTGTAGTCTCCATATTTTTGCACATGAGCTAACAAGCTCCCCAAACAACCTGAGCTGTTAAGTTCAAAAAAGTCATTCTTTTTTTTTTATAGCACCACACAGGAATTAATTTTGATAGTTTTAAGTGTGCTTTTGCAAAATAAGTTTAGGGAGAAATGATCACACTACAGTTGACAATCTGATTACCTAGTTTCAAAACAACATAAATTAAAATGGCTGCACTAGCATACAAAGCCTGTATTACAGAGATTTATAAAAGAAAATCTGAGTGAACTTTAATTACAGCAGCATTTCCCGTGCCAGCGTATTACTGGCAAGTCTATTGCCTCTTGCTTCAAGCTAGGATTACATCTTTACTCAAGGGCTTTCTCTTTGAGAACCTCCAGCATAAGCTTTTTATGACAAAGTGCAGGAGGAAAGTGCCTAGAATTGCACTGTCTAAAGCAGCATAGTGAACTGTTTTTCAGAATGAGAATGTGGCATCCTAGGGGAGATCTCTTATATAGCAAGCAATGGCAAAATGCAGGATGCTGTCCAGAGATACTGGGAGTGGGAGCTATGAACCAGCTAGATGAGGTTCATGGTACTTAAAAATATACATTAAAGCAACATCAGACTTGAGAAATCAAGCACTTAAAAATCAGGAAATTCAAGTGTTATGATTGCTTCTTCACCATTAACTCAGATGTGTTGCACATAGCCTACTTTTAATGGCATACATTAGATAATTAGAATGGAAGTCTGGTCTAGGTTATACTCTGAGTCTTCTCTCCATTAAAGTGACCGCAGCTTTGCTGATTTAGATCAGCTGAGAATCTGGTGTAATAGTGTTACTGCAGTCAGTAAGTGGCTGAATTAGTAGGTGAAGAAGCAGGCCAGAGACTTCAAAAGCATGATTCTGTCCTTTGCTTATCTTATAAGTAGTTGCAGGGGAGGGAAATAAAATTTGCATATCTTTTAAAGAGAAAAGAAAACTTTCAGAGCATCTAATACCTAATACTGCCAGAAGCTTGCTTTCCTTACACTCTTAGTGATAACAATCATAAAAGAGTCACTCAAATCTATGATTTGTCAAGGAAGAGTTGACACCAAATTAGTCACTAAGAATCCTAAAACTTAAATTGAACCTTTACAGCTCTCTATAGCTTAATGAACTCATAACTTACACTGTTCTTTCAGGGATTTCTTCAGCCTCAGCTAAGGCTATTGTGAGACCACAGCTTGATGGGGCTGTATGACAGAGGAACAGAAGACAAATCAGGAAATTATTTCACCTTCTTGACTCAATTCCAGCTGCAGTCTGTGCAAACATAAATTCTACTGCCAGACAGCTTTAACTCCAGACACTTCTTTGAGGTCAATAAGGATTTTCATACCTGGAGGACAGCTTGGATATGCAAACACAACCCTATACCCGTCTTTGCACATCTCTTTACCAGGAAGGTTCTAGTGAAGCAAGAAATTTTCCACGCAGAGATCATTCTCCTCCAGGCATGTGTTGTGGAAAGCCAGAATGTAGCTGCAAAATCAAACTCCCTGTCTTTAACTATATAATACACCAATATCTGTCTCATAGAAGAATTTCAATACACACCTAGCAAAAACTATAAAAATCCCATACCTCTATATGCTGAACAACCTCAGTGTTAATTTTTGTCATACCTTAAAAACTGTATGCAAAGACTGCATAGTCAGCTGTGAGAATATCTAGGAATATACACACATATAGGAATATACATACATAGGAATATATATATATAATATATATATATAATAATTTTCTACGTCAATAACTTGTAAGAGTGATTTTTTAGCTTCTGCCTGTTCTTTTAATGATCTAAACCTCCGGAAAGGTTTAGCCCTGAGAGGCTGAGAATATTCTCATTAGCAGCCCAGACACTTTTATCTCATGTCACAGGGGAAGATCTACAACAAAGTAACACAACTTCTGTCTCACTTTGAGTCTAGCTTCTTGACTTGTAAGAAGCTTCTCTGGGTCTATCTACTTATTTATTGTAAAGTCATCACATTTAGACTGAAGTTCTTCACCTTAAACCTTCAAACTTATTCCTTCTAAAAAGCACACTCTCCTTGGAATTCATATAAGTAATAAGGCCTTCTTTCAGAGCAGCATTCTGGAGACCAGCAAAGGAAAAAATTCAGAGCTGAAAAGTGCACCAAGGGCCACAACTTCTCTTTGGGTGAGCCAGAGTTGTCTTATTTCTGCATTACCACCAGGATGGAGTGAGGAAAAAATAAGGCTATTATAGAAATTTATAATAGAAGAGGGAAAGACTCTGACAAGGGACTGGATATGGTCTCAAGCCTTGTAAAAATCACATTCTGAGACTCCTGGAACTTCATTCATAAGGTCAGAAGCACAGGGGACACAAAGTTGATTCATTATCTCCTTTTTCTTAAATACTGTATCTAAGAAGAGGATTTCCCTTTCTAACAATGAATGTTTCCTGATCTTGCTGTCTAAGATACACATAGTAAAAAGAAGAAAAGAAAAATAAAAAAGGCCACAGAAGGGTACCACATTCATGACAATATTAGCCATTAGATATGAAAAAAAAATGATAAATCGTCATAACTAAGTCATAAAAGTAAGCATGAGAACCTTCTGGTTTTCCTTTCCATTCCTGTTTTTGCCCTGAACACAAGTGTCTTGCATGGGTCATGCCAAGTTTCCTCACTTAACAAAATGTAACTTCTCTCTGAGAGCAGATCAGATCTGAACACAGTCCTCATGCTGCAAACGTTCTATCTGGATGGAGAATGGGGAGGAGAACTGGTAAGACTGCTTCCAGCCTACTCAAGTCTCTCACTGGTGCCCTTTCAACAGAGGCAAAGGCCATAAAGAATACCACTGTGAAGAGATCAGCTGAGACGTGAATTAAAAAGACCTTGCTGACCAGCCAAGAATTTTAAAAAGTAAAAATCAAGGTATCATTTAGCATCTTCAGTATTACTGTATTTTGCTTCCTTTGTCCTCTTATTTAATCAGAGCTTCTTTACATCTAATTCTTCCTCCCCTTTCTGTCTGCCTTGCCCACCCCTTTACTTTCAGGTCTCTCCTTGTTCCTTGAAGCTCAAAGCCTACAAAGTACTGTCAGGTTTATTCTGTGTCCAGTATTCCTGTGCAAAATTTCAGGAACATCCTCAGCATAAAACAATCAAAAAAAGCACTCAAATTAAAAATTTGTTTCAGGATCCCTGGAGAAAAAAATAGAAAATTCTTGAGGGTTGAAGGAGTTCTTTATTTGTTTTTTTTAAAATTCTATATGTGTTTTTTTAAAGTCTATATTTTGTGCCCAGGCCCTGCTACTACAGTGAGTAAAGCCACATTTTCTCTGCTCTAGCACTAAGGCTGTATGCAGTCCTTCAGGTCTGCTTATAACCCTGCTCGTGACAGTCTATGCCTATCTCTTGTATTGCACAGGGATGCTCATCCCGGTGCATTCTGTCACAGCCAATTGCAACTATGCTGCCTCCAAGCCTGGTGTTCTTTTGCTGAGAGATGAACTGGCAGGTATCTGTCCTCATGTTGCTCAGCAAAGGGCTGAAATTAGCAACATCGAGACAGTTGTAATTCGGAACCATCATTACAAAGATGTTTGAGGCTTGTTAATAGCAGGTGTATGCCACCAAAGCAAACAGCAGCTAAAACTGGGATGGCTGTAACTCAGGGGTCCACAGTGACATCTACTGGAATGATTCAGTCTGAAGTACCACTAGAAGATGTCTAATACTAAAGATTACAGAAAAGCCTTTTTTCCTTTCCAAATCAAAGGCATGAAAATTGATAATATGAATTCACGTATAATCTTGAAAGATACGTGCCTGAGTGTAAGGCAGTGTAAGTACAGAACCTGTCTCAGACTGAAAAATTTATCCTAAACTCTTTGGCGTGCTGCTCTACTACCCAATTGTTTTCTTCATACTAAAGTCTAAAAAACAAAAACCCTGACTACTCTTGCAATGTACTCAGAGATAATGTGTACACAAGCTGGCATCTTCTGTTGATTGTTTCATTGAAAGCACAGCTCCAGATCAGAGAGTGAGAGTTGCCAGGTTTCTAACAGACTGATAAATCCTTCCAAGTTTCCCAAGTACTTTTTGGGTTTTTTCCCTCTCTGCAAAGAAGAGTGCTAAAATCCTCAAAATCTAAATTGATCAACTTGAGAGCACTCCTGGAGCATATCAACCACATTTAAAAACTTGGAGCTGCTTTTCAGTAGCAGTGTTAATAGGATTTTGACAATACTAATTCTATTCATCAGTTCCACCTCCATGGCCTTTTCTGTAATTTTTTGCTACTGTTCTTGTTACACTGAAATGTCTTTATAGCTTAAGTGCTTCACAGTATTAGCAAGCATCAACTTCGGCACTGTTTTTAAGCCTTTTCAGACTATACCTTTGTACATTCTGAGGTAAGGGCAGACACACAAAAGCAAGACTCCTTGATCATTCTCCTCTTAATTCACCATTTACTCTGCCCTAGTGAGGTCACATCTGGAATACTGCGTCCCCTTCTGGGCCCCTCAGTTCAAGGGCAAGGAACTGCTTGAGAGTCCATTGCAGAGCCTCCAAGATGATTAAGGGAGTGAAACATCTCCCTTATGAGGAACCTGGGTCTCTTCAGCTTTGAGAAGAGGAGAATGAGGAGCAACCTCACTGATGTTTATAAATACATAAAGGGAGAGAACCAGGAGGATGGTGCCAGGCTCTTCTCAGTTATGCCTAGTGATAAGACAAGAGGCAAGAGGCAACAGATATAATCTTGAGCATAGGAGATTCCATATAAATATGAGGAGAAATCTTTTTGCTGTGAGGTTGATGGAGCACTGGCACAGGCTGCCCAAGGAGGTTGTGGAGTCTCCTTCCCTGGAGACATTCAAAACCTGCCTGGACATGTTTCTACATGACCCCTGTAGGTGACCCTGCTCTGGCAGGGAGGTTGGACTCAATGATCTTTCGAGGTCTCTTCCAACCCCTAACTTTCTGTGATTCTGATTCTGATAGTGAGAGCATGCAGTTAATTCTAGAATAAGTATGAGCATCCAGCCCCAGAACAGACACCAGAAGAGAAATCCTGCTAAGTCAAGATTTTTTTTTTAAACAACAACATCTAAGAGAAAAGGGAAAGTGACAGTCAATAACAAAATCTGGAAAGGAGAACAGAGAAGTCAAAGATTAATCTTTCAGGACTCAGAGCAGCATGAGGTTTGGCACGTTGAAGCTTCCAGGCAGCAGCAGCAGGAGAAAGAGGGAAGGAAGCTGCAGGAGAAATAGGCTTCACTGAAAACAGGTTTCACCAAAACTCTAAGAGGAACGTTATTAAATAGCATGAAATAAGAGCAAACTATTACAGAAACACAAATTGCTTATCATTAAAAGGGAATAAAAAGCATCTTTATGATAAAGCACTATTCTGTAAAAATATTAAACTGTCAGTTAGTCCAGTTGACAGCTCTAATGCTTCAAGAGCTTCAAGAATTTCTCAACTAGAAACACAGTAGTGCCAAAAATGCATCAAACAAGCTTTTAAGAAATGTTGCCATCTGCTATGATAGTACTGGAATTTTTGATGGCTGGCTTTAGCTCCAACAGTTTATGAAATGGATTAATTACTTTTCACCTTTTCCACCAGCCCTACAGCACAAACTCGGTATCCTAATACCTTGTCCACCCAGTAAAACAGACAAGATATAAGAGACATTCTATAATAAGACTGCAACGTTATTAGCTCATCTGGAAACCACTTGGCACTGAAAAAGGTAATTATTCCTCTTTTAATCATTTCCAGCTGTCTGAGTGCTGTTGTCATTCCCTTGCCCTGCTTCAGACCAGTTCAAGTATTCTCCTAGGACCACCTTGGCCCTGCACCCTTGCAAGCATTAACATAAATAGTAGGCTTAGGTTCCTCTTTGGTGCTTAGTATATACACAGGCTTAACTATCCATTCTAATTTGGAATTATTAGATAAACAGTCCAGAATGGTGGCAGTTCCTTTCCTGATCACATATAACAAAGCACCCTCTCCCTTGGCAGGCCAGCAATAAACATCAGGCCTTGGTTATTTATTACTAACTAGTAATTATCAGTCTTCCTCTCATGCCCACCTGCAAATAGCTGATGGCTCTCCTTGTCAGCCCACAGGAGCACAGGCCATTTCAATCAAAAATTTTACTCAGCTAGCATATAGTAAACTGGAGGTTGGCCATGGATCCCTCTGTGGCCTGATCAATATTCACACTGTCACAAAATTTCAAACCTGTCTCACATTATTATGTTTTCTGTATTATGTTTTCTATTTAAGTTACTGACTTAGGCAGGACAACCCCAACAAATGCCCTCTGCTTTTACTGGTGATGCAGTGACCAGTATGTCCTTTACCTCTAAGCATCCAAATAAAAGAATATGGGGCATCTCCCAGGATCGCTTTGATGTAGCAGTGATACTTTTAAATCTCATAATTTAGAAAACACTTCAAAGACCTTTGTAAAGTTGATCTCCTACAAAAGTTGATGAATAACAAATGTCAAACATGTACTATATTACCAAACACATACCTGACCTTACAGGAATAACGTAAACCAAAATCAAACCCAGCCTTTACCCAAATCACCTTTTTTTGCTAAACCTCAAGCAACATGGGAAACTTACTGCCTCACTGGGCCAAGTGCCTCTGTTGCATGTGATGATTCCCAAATATTAACCAGTTCTTTAGCTGTTTAATTAGCAGTAGAACAGGCATAACAAAGTAAATGCCAGACACTAAACACCACCAGCATCTCAAGACTCAGTATTCACATTGTGTCACAGTGATACTCTTAGACCAGATATTCATTCTTTCATGCATCAACTACTTTCTGAAGTAATTACTTTGGCAAAGTGCAAATGAATCAATAAATCATGAACAGAGTGGCAGACACCCTTGCTACTGAAGCTGGTTATTTGTTCATCCCAATTCTTTTTTAAATGTCTTTGACTTTAATCTGCCTTTTAGATGGTAAAAGGCTGTTCTTCCTTCTCTGCCAGGGAAGTTGGGAGGTAAATTTGAAGTAGATTTATGAAGAAACAATAATTGTCAAACAAGTTGCAATTTCATCACCCTTCAAAGAGCAAATTCTCATATTGAGGCATGTGCTTGAAGCACCTTGGTGGGATTGAAGTGGTGCAGACACAGCCATGTATGCAGAAAAATCACTTGAGTTTGTAATACTTGACACAAAAATACAAGTAAAAGCACAAGACACATCTTAATCATACAAAAAGCTGTTACACATTCTCCCTCTGCTTTGTTGTTTCTTTTCTCTCTCTCTTAGGAGATACTCATCCCCTCCATAGCCTCTGTATATTTTTTCTGTAGATTTCTGTCTTGTCACGACACACAGACATTGCTCAAGCCTGCAGAAGGGACTGAAAATATTCTGGCTACACTTTTCCATATGTTCAAAATCAACTATTTATAAAGCATTTATAAAATACTAAGTGTAGTAAGCTCACTAGTAAATATTACTACCAACATTCTTCATTTTTTAACTTCAGATACATCAACTTCATCTCCTGAAGTAGTTTCTGATTAAAATAGGATGGAAAAACCATAGAGTCATGCTAACATTTTGCAGTCCAAACACCTACAAGACTTCACAGTGATCAAAGATGGCAATGCCAACACATGCTAAGGATGTTCTTTAAAACACTGTTTCTGATTTTCAGATTTTCTCATATTTTCTATATCAACAACCTTTTTTCCCAGCATAAATTTTAAGAACAACATTTTCTGATACCACATTTGCAGTACGGTTTGCATTTCCTTCATATTATATTAATGATATAATTGTATTATATTTAGATATTATATTTTATATTTATTATATTAACTGCCTCCTGCAAGTATTTCTGCTGGCCTTTGCCTCACGCAGTTTCTTGCTTCGCCTTGAGAACTCAGCATTTTGACAAAAACAACCAAACGTGTTCAGCGTTTTTGGAAAGTGTTACCAGAAATATTTCCAAGACTTTCCAGAAGAAAAAAACCTGTGAAAGTTAAAAATTTTGAATCTCTGGCATGCAATAAGGAACATTTCCCATGAAAACAGTAGAATTATACAATATTTACAATATCTGTTATCAACAAGTCATGTGGCAAAGACCAAATCATAATGAAACTGGCAGTAACTCTTATGGCTTAATGAGAACAAGCTTTTAGCTGAGCTGCGAAGCACAAACAGTCACAGGAAGCCATTCACTTGTTTCCACGTCAAGTCAAAATAATTCACAAATGTACACACATGTATCTGTCATCAAGTATCCAGTTCTATTTAAAGATTTTGCACAAGGAGCAGCTTATCCTTTTCTGCTTTTTAATTTTTTTTTTCTCATATATCTGAATTTTTATGTCCTTGTTTCATAAAGAAAATTCCAGAGTAAGTTATCTTCCCCTCACACAGGAGATTTTAGGTGTCAGGAGTTACTTTTTAACCTTCTCCTCAGCCTATTACTTGTCATACTCTGTACTTATAATTTAAAGAAGAAAATCTCAAAAATATGCTGCTTAGTCATTGGGGATGAATAGGATGACTCATAAAGACTTAGATAGTAACAAAGCTAATACGAATCATGCACTGCACCAAATGTTCCCTTACCCAGGATCTAACAATCCCTGAAATTCTCCTTTCTGTGAAGAATGAAACTGCTCAATGTGCCTCACGTAGCGTGCATTATAAGGCTGGTTTAGTCACAGTGGTCTGGTTAGTTTCCAGGATGGCATATAGAAGAGACTTTGATGACCATCAAAGGAACCTTTTCATCCATTTTCCAAGCAATTTTCAATGGCACATCATTCTGGGAACCTGTGAGTCACAGTGCAGGTTGCTCTTAGCTGAGTATCAAAGCACAGAGATTCACACATAGCTATCATCATGTTAGGAAAAGGTTTGGTTTCACTCAACATACCTTTTGAATAAATGGTTTTCTGCCTTTTCAAACCTTTCAAAAGACTTAATTCCAGTGTTAATATAAAAAGCTATTCTTCTTAATTCCAGTGTTAATACAATAAAACTATTCTGGCAAGCATTATTTTGCCCTGCACAGCTTGTTAACACTTTTCCCTAGTGCTGTTATTTTGGATGAACATGTCCAATTCTTTCTGCTCTCACATGACAAACTGATAATATAAGCACAGGATCCCTTTTTGGGTCTGTAGGTCATACATACTCTAACAAGGGTTCATGAACTGTATGCTCATGTCACTAAATAAAAAAGCAGCCAAGGAGCAAATCTGAGCCCAGACCTTTGGATTTTAGACTTGTTTTAGAATGCTCCAAAGACCTCTCTAGAGTCTGCTATTTAGGAAGAAAGCTCTTAGCAGCATTAACATAAGCCAGTCAACACCACTCAATCTTAAAGGCAACTATTTCCTGGCCTTTTTTTATTTAACTCTACTAGGCTTTATTTTAGCCATAACTACAGGGACATTCCTGAGTGAGAGAGATGTGCAGAAAGCCAGTCCCTCCTTTCACCTCAGTCAAGACTTAAGTTGAACTGAGAAAGAAATCTTTATAGGGTGAGTACAAGAACAAAACCTACCCTTTTTTTTTTTCATTTGTGCTAAATGGAGAGAACTGTGAAACATATTTCAGAAACCTGTGCTGCTTGCAAAGGAGGCAGGGGGGAAAGTGTTTGGAAGCAGATAAGAAAATAAAGGCTCTGACTGAGTAGGGTTTGTTTTTTTGGCGGAGGGAGTATGGGGTACATGCAACACTTCAAATTTTAACCTGGTTTCTCACAGTTTAAAAGATAAAGTTGAAGATTAATTACATAGCCAATTAGCTGCTTCAAGCTTTTCATCTGAAGCCTGAAAGGCAAATACCATGATTTTTGTTCATCAATTCAAATTAGCAGACCTTTTTTCCTTTCTCCCATCTCAAGCACCATATTATTAAAAAAAAAACAAAAAACCAAAAAAAACCAGTTACAAAAGTGACCAGAAAAATTACCCTAAATGTCCAGTTCCCAACTGCCACAGACTTATTCACATCAGTAATTTAATTGTTTCATAGTAACTACTTGTCTATTCTAGGGCTAATTTAAATCCTCATGTTGATGCCTCAATTTTCATATTTAACAGCAACATTCAGTATAGAAGACACTTTTTTGTTGGTTTGCTTTGGTTTTAACATAAAAAATCTGTAAGAGCTGTCAGAAGACCTGTGGTGTGTAAGATCCGTTTCTATGGATATGAATAATGAGCTACATGCTCTCCTCCACCAGTACAGCTTCTTGGTCCAGTATGATTAATTCCATAGTGCCAGCATACGTGGCAGAGTGCATTCATTTTAAAGGGAACTCAGACAAAAAAAGGGTGTTTTGTTATCCTGTGCCACAGTTTTTTTAATTCTTCCTGCTCACCATGTTCCCTGTTTATGGCAAAGCCTTTATTTTTGCCATATCTTTGTATTTTTACTGATGTCCTCAGCTACAGTTCAGGTTCCATAGTTTATCTTATTTATTCGTAATTCAAGTCAGCAATATCACTAGTGCATAAAACTTCATTTCAGTGGTTATCTACCATGAATGCCAAGTGAAATGAGAAAGGTACATCCATAACTTATTCCCAGACACCTCTGTCCAGTTTTTCATGCCTCTATTTCTAACCATGTCACTTGTTGAGGAAAACTAACACTTCTTAGCTTCAAAAACTAAAGTAATTCAGCTAATGATAAATGCTAAACAGCAAAAGAGAGTGAAACAGACTGAAAAGACATGTCAAAATTACTTTCCACATACAGTAAAATAGAAGGATTAGAAGAATAAAGAGTTTTCTAAAAAATCTCTTTTAAAGAGAGGATTGTGATGAAAATCTTCATATACTGCATGTAGATGAGAAGGATAGCAAATAGCAGACAATTAATTGGATGGATCTATTATCATTAGAAAAAGAGGAAACTTCAAAAACGCTGCCCAACTTTGTCTTTCCTTTTATGTAAAACACCAAGTACAGGCTGGTTAGCTTCACCTCATGGTCCTGTGCCTGGGCAAGGAACAACTCCATGCATCAGTATAGGCTAGGGGTTGACTTTCTGGAAATCATCCCTGAAGAGAAGGATCTTGGAATCCTGGTTGACTGTACGTGAAGCATGAGCCAGCAATGTGCACCTGTGGTCAAGAGGGCCATTGGTATCTGTGCTCTATAAAAGCCAGACCCCTTCCTCTTCTCTTCTTTCTTGCTGTGCTCAGAAGTCTTGGCAAGAACTTCCCACCCTCTGTTGTAAGCTTGCCACATGCTCTGTGGAATCTGACTTCATTGTGTGCTGGGAATGTCTATGGACCCTTTTCCCAAGTTGGCCCTGCCATAAGGGACCCTAAGACACATATCAGTGATCACCAAGATCAGGTTTTGTACATATTTGCTTATTTGTTCCTCATCCTGGGTGTTACTGTTGTCTCTTCCCTGTTGCACTAAAGCTGTTATAGATTTAACTTCCAACCTTGAAGTCTCTTTTCCTTATTACCCTTTTATCTTCTCCTGGGAGGGCAATAGCATAGAGCAGTTCTCTCCTCTGGATTTTGGTTCAACAGAGCCTAGACCAAGACAGTTTGTCAGTCAGTACTCCATGTTGAACACTTGTTTTCATTCATTCCCAGAACCCAACAGGAAGGAGAAAGTCTGGATATCTGTATGCAACACCAAACCATCAGGAATGGAAAACTACAAGCCAAAAGAGACCTATATGATTGATTCTCTGCATGTGCACTTTAAGTTTACTCTTTCTAAGGTTAACTGTAGAAAGTGTTGTGCTTGGGTATATTATGTATGAGGATGGGCCTGTGCAGATCACAATTAGTCATAGACTCATGGAATGCCATGTTGAAAGGGACCTTAAGGATCACCTCATCCAGCTTTTCTTGGCAGGGACACAGTTTAGGTGAGATGGCCCAGAACCCTGTTAAGCTGAGTCTAAAAAGTGTCCAGTGTTGAGGAATCTACCACTTCCTGAGGGAGATTTTTCCCATGTCTGACTGTTCTCACAGTGAAAAATTATCTTCAGTTTTCCAGTTAGGATCTCTCCAAGAGTAACTATCACTGATTACCCTTTGTCTCTTCTATGTGACTCCATGTAGAAAAAGAGTCTTCATCTTCTTGGTAACTACTGGAACATGGCAATAACATCTACCCTAAGCCTTCTTTTCCCAAGGCTGAACAAACAGTTCTCTGACCTGCCCTCATACAGCAGGATGCCCAGTACTTCAGTCACCTTTGTCACCCTTCTCTGGACCTTCTCCAATCTGTCTGTATCTTTTTTGTGTATCTGGGACCAGAACTGGACACAGTATTCCAGGTGTGGCCTGACAAGCACTGAGTAGAGTGGGATTCTTATTTGTTTATCTCTGCTGGTGATTCCCCTTTTTTATGAAACCCATCATCCTCTTGGCTTGCTTTGCCACTGCAGCAAACTGTTCTCTCAGTCTGAGCTTGTTGCCCACCAAGACTCAAGTCTCTTTCCACAGAGCTACTCTCTCCAGCCAGATGGATCCCAATCACTACAGAACTTCTGGGTTACGTTTGCCCAAGTGCAAAACCTTACACTTCTCCCCATTGAACTTCATAATATGTTAACCCACTCTTTCACTCTTCCTGGAGGGTGGGTCTCACTTGGGAAGTATCTACTTCCCCACTGAGTGCCATCTGCTAACTTCATTAGGGTGCACTTGACCTCTACATCCACATCACTTACAAAGACACTAATCAGCATAGGGCCCAATATTAATCCCGTGGGACCCTGCCTGTGACCATATACACATGCATATATATATCCTTGACTCCCTTGGTTTTAAAGCCAAAAGATGCACACTGCCTGGTAAAGAGCAATTCAGAATGGAAAGGGGAGAAAAAAAGAAAGCTGCTCCTTAGAGCTGCAGCACTATCCACAGCTGGTCATCTACTGTCTGGGAAACCAAGTTCAGAGCATTTCCAAAGAGATGTAAATCACGATTGTCCAAAACCCCACAACAGTTCAGTGTTCTTTACTTCATAAGCACTTTGTGAAAATACAGCCCTTACTGCAAAATATTTACGATGTAAATGATAAATTGCTTAAGCCACATTATTTTGTTCTGCAATTGACCGTTACCCAATGCATTTTTAATGCAAGATGGCATGGGAAAATATCTGTCACTAAACATGCTCACCTGATCCAGGAATAGGTTGATTTGGTCAGGCAGATTAAGGTACCTGATATCAAAGAGCAGATACAGAATGCCTCTGTGTTGATGAACTTTGGATATGACCCATAAACTCCACTCACTTCCCTATGACCAGTCTTCCTTGTAATCAAAGCATAATTATTTCTTTAAAACAAAAGAAAGATAATCAGTCTATATTTTGAACTGCAAGTCCAGGAAAAACCTGTTTGCAGATTCTGCTCAGAGGAAAAAACATGAGACAGAAAATAAAAGCCATATAATAAATTACTCCTCAAAATCCATGTAATCCTCCGAGTTATGCTCATATATTTCCTGCTTTTCATTTTATATGGACATTGACCAGAAAAGCTATTTATAAAGGAACACTTTCACACTGTCTGCAATTAGCATGACATCAGTTTTCCTGCTGATTTTGAAATGGGAAGTAGAATAAGACTGACATCTATGGTCTTCAGTTGATGGTGTGTTGGGCAGTTCAAAAAAGAAATGCTTATTAGAGTCCTTAAAGCTACAAAAATATGTTAATTTGTTCCTGAGACTGTGCATACTGAAAATAATAACAGTGCTAGTATTACCTCAGAGAAAAACAAGATTTTGAAGTTAGATATGGTAATAAAATTCTCCTTTCCCAACTCTACAACCAAACCCATGAATTTTTGAAATAATTCATAATCCTGTGGGAAGCAATATTACTTTATTATCAGTTATAAAAGTCAAAAATACTCAGTAAACCATGAAAAAGATTAAAAAAAGATAAGAATAAAAATTGTTTATCTCTTTTGAGCTTCTCAGAGCTGAGCTAGCTATACTATATGGCAGTACAGACTGGGTTTTTTTGTTTTATTTTTAATTAATATAAGACTGCTTGAAGCCCCATTTTGAAACTGGTACAGTACTTGTACCAGCTTCACTGCCAATAGTGGATTAATTTGTCATTGACACAAATTGCCTGATTAAGCTAAACATTGTACATTTCCTGATGACAAGTAGGTTTTGAACTGAAAAATTTATTGAGTCTTACCTGGTTCTGGAACAATTCCTGAAGTAAAACTAACAGGCTATATTATGCATCTTAAAACCAAAACTGAAAATTAATAGTTTTATAAAGGAATCTGGCTATTTCTTAATGCTGAAGCATTGGCAACAAAGAGGGATGATTATTTGTACCTTATATCCGAGACAATAAGGGGCCTGAGAAGTTAAAATAAAGGCTGGCTAAAATAATACTGCCTAGGTGCAATACACAGCAGTTCTCTGGCTGGATAGGAAAGCAATGAGAAAAAGGGGAAAAGAGGAGGAGGGGACAGCCAAAACAAAGCCAAAATGAAAAAAAATGGCAATAAGTAACATTTTTAATTCCCCCATGTCAGTGATTGACAGAACTGGAAATAGGTTGCCAAGGCATCCTAATGCCAGATACTGTCATCTTAGCAAACTTGCAGAAGTATGCCTATCCATTAATATTGTTAGTTATTAAATATAATTTCAAACCAATCCAGTGCATGTAGCTACATGCTATTTTTACATTTAGAAAGCAAATCTATCAAGGGATAAATAAGAGCTTTGGATAAACTGTCTCCGGTGATTTGTGCAGTAAAATAGATATCCTAAGTTGCAAATGCAGTCCTCTTCCTTTGTGCAACCAGTGAGCCTAACACATGAACCACCTGGGCCATGGCATTTTCCTGCAAAGTAAAGGAAAGCAGATAGCCCAAATAAAGTACCTTGAATGGAACAGATACAAGTTTCACATACATAGACCATTACAACCCAGATACCTTTCTCTAGAAAAAAGGAGATGAGAAAGACTACGGTAATAATATCTTACAAAAAGCCAATGGATTAGGAGATGGACATTTTAGTTGAAAGCTCTTGTGCCACTGGATTCAAAGCAAGACTGTTCTGGCCTTGCCTTTCTCATGTGACTTCATTTGGATGATGTTTTACTTTTAAACTCTGTTCAATACTATGTATATTTCAGATACTGACCATTAAAAAGGAAATATATTTATACAGTATTATATTTAAAGAGATGTTGCAAAAAGATAAGAAAACCAAAATAATCTGATTCATGCCATTTAACCTGGATTTTGTGTTTCAGATATCGAATACTCAAAACAGTTTTTGAGACCAGTATTTCACAGCCAACCCAGAGTGGAAATGTGTTTTGAAAAATATATTTCACTAGATTCTCAAAGTTGACAGGTGCAGTAAAATTATACTGTAAATGACAAAATATCCATAAATATGATTTTAATTAAGCTTTTCATATCAGAGCAAAAGTCAGGGCAAGATCCAAGTAAAAAATAGTTAATTATCAGATTTAGCCCTGTGAGTAATTCAGGAAATTTATCTTTCAGTCTTGCAACTGCATCCATACACCACTATAGATTTTCAGATACTTTCTTATTAAATTTGTTAATAAACCAATTTTTACTGGCCAACTTAAAGAAAACCAAATTTTTAATGGCAGCACTCCTCAATTTTATTATCTAATAACATTGGCCTCAAATTGAATATAAATATTAAAATTCATTTTGTGACTCAGATTCTAGAGCAACATATTGTTAGATGAAAGGCAGAATTTCCCAGTTTTCATATTCTAAGATGTTTTCTAGTCTGCTGAACACATATACAAGCAACTATTGCACCAAAACTGTTGAAATGTTGCATTTAACTACAATTCATGTTCTTTAATACATTTGTCTGCTCCATGGTTGGCCTCAGTACAGGTTGGTCAATAATTTCCTGAGGAAATTACTTGGGATATAATTTAGTGGGGAAAAAAAAATTTAATCCATATAACACATATAGTTCTGTTTAAAAAGAAAACTAAGAAAACCCCATATAGTTCTGTTTAAAAAGAAAACTAAGAAAAACCCAAACCCAACAAAAAAAAGCACTATTAAGAAATATTAAGAAACTGTATTTTTTTAATGAATTCATATGTTGGATGCAACATGTTGTTATGTTTTCTTTTTTTCAACATAAGCAGCTTTCCTCCATTTAAAATAATAGAATGGTTTATGTTGGAAGAGGCATTAACATCTCAGTGCTTATTTTGTAATTACAATAGGTTCTAATGTAGGTCTGTGAGGATATACACTGTGATATAAATAAATAAATAAATATAAATAAATATAAATAAAATAAATAAATAAGATTTTCATAGGAAACCATCAGTAAGGAATAAAAACAGATGGAAAAAAAAAATTAAGACATATCTTCAAATTTAATTACTCTCATATAGACACTGATCACATTTACGAGAGTCTAGATAATTCTGGTCATTTTTCAATTTTCTAGGAAATAAAAGAGAAAAGCTGCAATATCTTCACTTTCCCTTCTTTGAAATTAGAATTCATTTTAGTGTTGATAGTAGAGGAAAAGTTACTACAGAGACTTTTCAAAGAATATTTTTTTTTCATAATTTATCAAGCCACATTATAGTTAGCACTGGCATAGTTCTCAATTTTTATTTTTGTGTCCAGGTTTCATTGCCAGACAGAATGCATACTTTTGTTCAATAAGCTGCAGAAGCAACCAACAATCTTCATCCTTGCTATTACACTTGAATATTAGAAACCTCAAGTCTTCAAATATTTAGTCTTGCAAGACATAGTTTTTCCACCATTCTGATTTTTATTTGAATAGTCAAAATATAAGTTATAAAATCGACACAAAATTTGACTCAAACACAAGTACGCACTTCCAAGAAAGCATGAGGAATTTTAAAGAACTCAGCCAAAATCTACCAATTTACCTCAGCCAAGCATCACACACAATAATGAGAATGTCTCACACAGTACTTGTTTTTGCTGACCTTGCACAGAAATATTTTTCAAGCTATTTGGCAGCATGATGCAGTTCAAGAAGGTATCATTTAAATATTTACAATATGCTTACTTTGATGAAGTCTCAATTTTTCATGGGGAATCAAATTTGGAAAAACATGGAAATAACTACAGCACTATGTGACTATGTTTGCAGAAATATCATATTTAATCTGCAACAGGAATTATTTTCAGCCCTACTCCAGCTGCTTGAAATATAAAGAATCTATCTAGGATTTTTAATCAAAGCAACTTTTCAGGATGTGGAACACTCCATAAAGCAATAGTCTGAATGGACAAAATATAAAAAATCAGAGTGCTTCAGCATGAGCCTGTGCAGCCTGCTAACATAATAATGTCTCTAGAAGCAATCAAGTATTTAAAACCTATTTCCAAAGGTAACTGTGCATTATTCATGTTTGTACAAGAAAAATATCTTTTCCATAGCCAATTGTTTGACTGCTATCAGCATGTCAGATGTACAGTTTCTGGCTGTGTATTTACGTTTGCCTGCTTGGCTAAAATGATGTGAAAATCCTTCCATTTCCAGACTAATATAATCACGTATCTAGCTCAGAAGATGCTGCAAGAGGGGATTTAAAGAAATAGACTATAAAAAGCAACA
This sequence comes from Phaethornis superciliosus, assembly GCA_023637945.1. Taxonomy (NCBI): domain Eukaryota; kingdom Metazoa; phylum Chordata; class Aves; order Apodiformes; family Trochilidae; genus Phaethornis; species Phaethornis superciliosus. The sequence continues at coordinate 31,731,576 of JAJQWJ010000003.1, forward strand.
TTTTCAATGAGCCAGCTTTAAAGTGGCCAATTCTGATTTGATTTATACCGGTTCAAGTCAGAATCTCATTATACCTACATAATAATCTATCTTTCTGACAAGATCCTAGGTGACTTTGCAGGCCGAGACTGCTCAACAGTTGCTGCAGTCCGACAAAGAAATGTAAACTGAGCTCTGCTGACTCATTCTAGGAAATGATTTATTTTAGCTGGCAATGCCATGAGACAGAGTATGTCTGTGAGAGGTGGAATTTGGCCTGTTAGCTGGCAGGAGGGGAATGACTTTAGTTTATGGGTAACCAAATAATGTGTCACCATCCGCCACCTCTCCAGAGCCTTTGCTTGGGTGCAGCAGCCACGGCTGCTGTATGCCAGACTCAAGGTGGGCAGGGATCATGGAAGTTTGGAAGAGCAAGTGAATTTTGATGGCACACCTTCCAAAGCAATGCACTGTTTGCATTCACACATTAATTATTGTTTATATTTGCCTCTAATCTGCATATGTATTTTAAACCATCGAGCAAAAGAGTGCTCTTACAATTAAGAGTGATCTTCAATTACTTCCAGCCAGTGTGTAGTCTTGCCTGCCTATTAATTACAGAGTTAATGAAAAGTGTTTACAAATTAGGCAACTGAAAGGCTAAATACAGCCTCCTGAAAATGCTCTAATGTATTTTATGACTTTGTTCGTGGGTCCAAACCTAAGGTTGAACAGAATGTACTAAAACTTAATTGGCAATTTTCCAGGGTGGCAAAATGGTGTTTTGTATGTAATAGGTCTCCACAACTCATAAGATTCATCGTGCATTCTGAAATATGAGGCTCTCAATAGCAACAATGGATCAGTCCTTGTTTCGCAAATCACAAATAGTTTTTAAGAGCCTTTTCCTAAGTCTTTGACTTCATAAAAGATGTAATTAATGTTGGTATGGTCTGTGCTCAAAAACTTACCATGTGTTATAGCAAGAAATATCTACCATCAGTGATTTAAGTGATAGAGGAAAAAGGGAACTTAGTGTAGGACAAAACCCGATTCATTAAAATCAGTCTCCTACAAATACACTTTATAGTTGTTCTGATGAACTTCTCATGATTATTCCTCAAACTGCCTTTATCAGTCTGACTGGATTCTAATTTCTAACCTTAAATATATTCATATTTTATGAATATATTCATATTCATAAATGCCAGTTTATATCTAGTGTCTTTTATTCCAACATCGTATCCTAAAGTAATCAGGTGGGATTTTTTTATTTTTAATTTTTTTTTTCCCAAATAAAGACATAATTACATGTTGTGGAATTTAGTGCAATAAGATGAAGGAAGTATAAAGGAAATACTAGAAAACATGAATTTAAGAAACATAAGCTCAAAAACTGATCAGATAGGTTAATGGAAGCCCATCAAGGGTAATTGAAAATGCATTTGTCAGTTCTCCATACTATTTTCATAAGCATCCAATACTAGCTACTAGCAAAGAAAAGGCAGTGGGATAGAACTATGGTAACTCTTGGACTGACCCTGAACAATATTTTTCATGCAAAGATAGAAGTTAAGCAAAAGCCTTCATGCTAGTTAAAGATTCTTTTCCACTAAATTTTTTTCACCTTATCTAAGTTGCAGAAGAGAAACCCCCTTCATTCTAGATACTGAAATATGCTGGAGGTTTCCAGTAAAGTGACTGCTAGAATCTGTGATGGAATATCATTTTCTTTTACAAGAAAATAAAAGACAGCAATGATGAAACAAATTTTATGTTTTCTTTCAAGGAATTATTGAATAAGCTTTTAGATATTAAATAAAAGCAGCAAAGAACAAGTCCAGGATGCAACCATTCATAAGCGATGCTTAAACAGCAACTTTTTAATTAGACATAGACATATGAAAGAAGTTTACCTTAATTTTTCAATTAATGTATAGAACACTGAATGTTACTTGCCATTACTGTATGTGACAGTAATGGTAAGACCAAATTTTTGCTTCTGATCCATCTGCCCTAAATGTATCTCCATGGAGACATTTATCCCTTTGCCCCTTTTATGCTGAGATTTGTTCCCTTGAACATGTTCAGATAGATAAGACTGTTGGCCTGTGTATTTTAACAGTTGCTAAGGGAGAGACTGGGGGGCCATAGGAAGAGAGACAGGATGCTTATATAGCCTGAAGCAATATGTTTATGAAATTCCCCTCACAGTGAACTGTCTCTTCCTGACTGAAATAGACTTTCGATGTTGCCTCTAAACTCTGATCAACCATACATTTTTGACAAGTATCAAAACACATTACCATATAGAGTTAGTAGGCAGGCAGGAAGTCCTGCCAGAAAATTACATCTCCTGGCAGATATTCTACAGTAACGTTATCTTTATAATTCAATGGGAATTTATTCAGACAAGAGGTGCAAAGGCAATCTCTGCATAACTGGTTCCAACTCATATCTCTAAAAAACAGTATATGCCACTCTAGAGACCAAGGTAGGTGACTTATTAGGCTACGAATTAAGGAGTAAAGGCTTTTTTCTGCTCTCAATGAATATGCTTTGTTATCTATAAATAATAGGATTTTAGTTGTTGGTTTTTCACAGAAAATAAAATACTAATGGACCACAATTGCTCTCTAACTGCAGGTTTCAAGCAGCATGTGTGCTTTCAGCTGCAGTCCAGAAACACTACCTCCAATAGTACCACACAGCAAGACCAAAATACTGATTTCTTTGAACATCTTAGGAGAATTCTTTGAATCCTAAGCATTTTACCCCTCCAAGTCAGAGAAGGATATTTATCTAGAGATGACTGTTAAAGCTACTCCCTTGCCCAATAAAAACAATTTCATACTTGTAGTTACATATTTATATTCCAGAACTGAAACATAATATTTCATATTTTAATCAATACCTAATATCAGTCTTTGTATAAGAGGCTTCAAAGTCGCATAATATAATAGAAACTAGATCAGCTTTAGTTCAGTTATAAATATCTGCTGTTCTCCTTTAGGTTTTTTAAAGAAAAATATTATTTGTTTATATCAAGTTACTATCATATCACAGAATCATAGAATGGCTACGGTTGGATGGGACCTTAAAGTTCATCCCTAGTTCCAATCCCTGTGCATGGGCAGGGACACCTTACACTAGATAGGTTGCTCAAGGCTCCACCCAAGCTGGCCTTGAACACTCCCAGGGTGGGGGCACCCGCACCTTCCTTGGGCAACCTGTTCCAGCATCTCGCCACTCTCACATGAAATTATTTCCTCATAATGTCTAACCTAAATTTCCCCTCTTCCAGTTTAAACTGTTTCCCCTTGACCTTTCACTACACCTATGTAAAAAGCTCTACCCCATCTTACCTAACTTTATCATCCTCTCTTCACAGGGGAGGTGCTCCAGCCCCCTATCATTTTAGTGTCTCTCTCTCCAGACACATTCCAGGAGCTATATGTTCTTATGCTGGGGACTCCAAAACTGGACAGAGTACTCCAGATGAGGTCTCACAAGAGTAGAGGGGGAGAATCACCTCCTTTGACTGGATGTCTGTGTTTCCTTTGATGTGTTTCTTCTGGCTGGCCTTCTTGTCTGCAAGCACACACTGATTGTTCATGTTAATCTTCTGGCCCACCACCACCTCCAAGTCCCCCTTCTCAGGGCTGTCTGCAATATTTTCTCCTCCCAACCTGTATTCATTCATGGAATTGCCTTGACCCAAGTGCAGAACTTTGCACTAGGCCTTGATAAACTTCATACAGTTTGCACAAGCCCAATCCTTGAGCCTGTCAAGGTTCCTCTGGGTGGCACCCCCTCCCTCTAGTACATTGACTTCACCACACAGTTTGGTGTCGTCAGCAAACTTACTGAGAGTGCATTAGATTACACTGTACATGTCTCCAACAAAGATGTTAAGTAGCACTGGTCTGAATACTGACTCTTGAGAACTATTTCTGGATTTGAATTCCTACTTACTATTTGTATCTTGTGAAGTTTTATGTAGAATTAATTATCTTGAAAACTTGAGCTTATTGACCTAATTTATTGTATCTGCAGGAAATGCATCTATCCAACTCAGGCTGTTCTGGGGCTGAGCAGTATTCTGTACTTTTCATCCTATAATGATTTAAGTTCATGACTGAAACTTAAATCAGAGTTCTAAAAAGTGATTGTCACTGTTTACCTAAAAGATGTTTTTTTGGATGCCTGTATGCCTTACTGTAATGTTAAAAAGAGAGAAGAGCAAGCCCTCCTATATCACTAAAAACATCCCTGCATCAACAAAATTCTGGCTGGGCGTTTCCCATCACTCTATCTACAGCCAGATGTAGCGATTGCCATTACCCATAAACTTCAGGCTAAACAACTCTAGCCTTGAAAGTCAGAAATTCACAGGTTTAGCTGTTCTCCTTTCAAGTTTAAGGATTAAATGAAGTAGCGGAAGTGCAGTTATTTTAAGAGCTGGCTATATACAGTAGTACATACTATATCACAGGATAAAGTGACTAAGTTGGATTCACCTGCCATTAAAAGAACAGAGAAGTTCCTGATGACTATTGTCTTCAGATGAGACTCATTGTTTTGAAATTGAACCTACATGTGTTAAAGTCTAAGATGTGCTTCAGTATCACAAAAGTGAGGATTTGCAGTAATATGTCTGGGATTATTCTAGAGTAAAGAAGATACAGAAGTTTTCAAGAATAATTAACTAAAATCAGGAATTATAATTATTTTTCTGCACTATCTCTATGTTAGGAATCACATCTTCTTACATATAGAAGGTTTCAGAAGTTAAATAGTTTATTATTGTAAAAATAAAAAAGAAGATTCAAAGATGTAAAAATCTGGAGGACCTTACCAACTCAACTTCCACTTCTAAAAGGAAGGATAATTAAATGAAAATTTACCCAAATGGAGCAGGTGTTATTCCATGAAGAGACAGTATAGGAAGTGAGAATTACAACCTGAAAAGGACCTAGCTCAGAGACACATTTTTAAGTACTCAACACCTGCAATTAAGGTCAGATTTAAAATAAATTAATGTTGTGTAAAAGCCTCATCCACCCCATTGGATGTCTTCCTAGTTAAAACCAATCTTTCAGAATCAAACTCTGGAAAAAAAGGAACATAGGCTTCTGTTTCAGGATTCTGAGCAGACATTGGTCAAAAACTGCTCAAATTATATTTTTTATATTGCATATAAATTCAATCTCAATATGATGCAAAAATTGGGTTTGGTTTGAAAAAAATCCACTAATGACCTTTTTTAATATCAAAACATTTTTATGTTTATTTCAATAATATTTTAGAGCGGAGATTTTTTTGTACAGTACTACTGTTGCTATTATAAAGCATAAGCAAAGCAAAATTAACCACTTTTCTCAAAAAGCCCTGCTGTCATTGAAGACATAGAAAAAGAAGGCCTCATCTCCTTTCTAATCCAAGTATTTTAAAAATGCTATGCCTTGAAGCAGATTCAGAAGACAAGCAATATTTTAGTTTTGAACGTCAAATCCTCCTCACAGCTCAGCATGGAGCACTTTCACCTGGACTTCTGCATTTAGCAATAGAATGTCACCAAAAATGTACATGCACACCTGAATTTGAGAGTCAATAAATCTGTTATTGCTGGAAAGAAGTGCTCTTGGGTTCATAAAGTATTAGTGTAATTAAGCAAAAAATTAGAGATTGTTGTGGAGGCCAATTGTTGCCTAGCTTTACAGAATCTATCACAGCAATTACGGTGCTATGTGTCATCAGTTATTTCATTTAATGACTTGTTTGCTAAATCTGACTCCTACCTACAAAAGTGCTTTAATCTATTAATTTGCAAAATACCTTAGCACATAAACATCAAAGCTATTTTAAGAGCTATAGAAGTGTCACCCACTATAGAAGATAACTGCAAATTAAACTGAGAGTGGGAAAGAGGAGGGGGAAATTACATGTGTTTCTGTACAGCTGTACAGTGAGGCAGAGTACTGAGTCAGAAAGGTAGATTTAGTAGATTTATTTATGGGAACAGCAATTTGGGTTGCTCTCAGGTCAGGGAAACCTAATGTCAGCAACTGGGAGACCATATGTTCCACCCCACTCAAACCCATTAGCCATCAGTAGGTGAGCACTTTTTGGAGCAGCATGTCTGAAAATAACATCGTGAAGTGAAATCTCACCCTCAGAGACACTCAGCTGCAGAGAAATTCACCTCCCTGAGGTTTTGGGGAAGTACAATAACATCGATACTGATGAGTCCAGGTGAATAGGATAAGCTACAAGACTGAGCATACTGTATTTCAGCAGTGGATATTATCACCGCTGGAAGAAACAGAAGAGCTGGATAACCAACAGATCTTTTTATTTCCAAGAGCTTCCAGTCAGTGTCAGTCAGAACAAGGAGAGCTGCCTGAATAAAAGCATGAATAAAGTTACTGCCTCCCACAAAAGCATGAAGACAAAACTCCAAACTGGTAATAAAGCAAACAAGAAAAAAATTTATGCTTCCACACTACCCTTAGCCTCTGAGAAATAAATTTGGTTTTCTTATTAATTTTGCATATAAAAAGATTTATCCTCATTCCCTCTTATGCAAGTAATCTCCTACTTAGGGAGTTATCAAAAGTGAGAATGAACAGTGCTGGAATTTGGCTTCTAATGACTTCTAGTAGCTCCTGCATTTAATTATTTTTTCAATCCTTCTTAGTAGGGAAAACTGGATTAAAACCAGGTTGCAGAGCAAGAACTTGGGAAGTGAGTGACCAAGCCAGCCTCACCATATGAACATGATATATGATGTCAACCAACCATAGGCAGTAGCTAACTTCAAAAGCTAACTTCACATTTCCCAAGACTCAGCAGGACACGATGCTGCACTATGAATCACAGAATTGTCATGTTTGGAAAAGACCTCTAAGACCACCACATCCAACCATCAACATTCCTCTCCTGAATAAACTAACCTAAAGTAATATGTATATATTTCATTTATTTTTATCACAATGCCCACTATAGCATGTCCTGAAGTGCCTCATCTTCATTATTTTTAAATACCTCCAAGGATATTGACTCCATCATCTACCTGGGCAGCTTGTTCCAGGGCCTGACTCTCCCAGGAAAGGAATTCTTCCTAACATCCAGCCTAAACCTCCCTTTGAGCAACTTAAGGCTATTTCCTCTAGTCCTATCGTTATTTACTTGAAAGAAGAGGCCAAACCCCACCTTGCTATAACTTTCACTCATGTAGCTGTAGAGAGTAATGATCTCTTCTCCACACTAAAAATTCCCAATTCCCTCAGTCTCTAATCGTAAGACTTGTTCTCCAGACTATTTACCAGCTTGGTTGCCCTTCTCTGAGCTCTCTCCAGCAGCTCAGTATCTTTCGTGTAGTGAGGGGCCCAGAACTGAACACAGTACTGGAGGTGCAGCCTCACCAGTGCTGAGCACAGGGGAATGATCACTTCCCTTCTGCTGCCCACACTATTCCTGATAGAAGCCAGGATGACGTTGGCCTTGGCCACCTGGGCACACTGCTGGCAATAATACCACTTAATCACACAGATGTGCACAGGAATAAAATAGCCTCAGAGAAGGAAAATTTTCCAGCTCAGTTAGGTGAGGCAACATCAATAATGTGTTTATTCTAAAACATTTTTTCTGTTATTTTACTATTTTGCCTATATCCTCCCTTTATCCTCAATGCATGCCTACTACTGAGCTTCACCATTCATTAGAAACAGTGCAATTATGATTTACCTAGGTCTTAAAACAGGCTGAATCAAAAGTGGAGGAAGGCACTCAAGGGACTTTCTGGATGACTGCTTTTTCATCTGACTTCCACCCTTTCTTAAGCAGACATGTCTGAGATTGTGCCTGAAGGTAGGAGATTGTTTCACTGGGGAAACCAAACCTCATGCAAATATTAAGAGAAAATAGAAGACCTGGAATTAGAACTGAAGTAATTTTGCAGCCCCAGCTATAGGGTTCTGATCAGTTCCCTCAGTAATTACAGAGATTAAAGAGAGAGCAGTTTAAGCATAAACCAGGTAGAATCATTAGTGACACTGCACAATCTCCTCTGAACAGGTTTGTCAAACCACAAAAGGTAGACCTGCGTGCTTAGAATAAAAATCTGTCTGAATCTTCACCTGCAACACTAAAATAAAAAGAAACTTTTGATGGAGCAGAGTAAGAAGCACCAGCAGCTTTTCTTTAAGAGGGCTCTTTCCAAAGAAAAGGACACGTTGCAATTACCAAACACCACACTGCATTCCATCATGGCATTGTTATGCCATCAAACATGTTTTAAACATTAGCAAGCACTTTTAATTTTTCTTGCAGTGCCCACAAAAATGTGTATTTTCAGGAAAAAAATAGAATGGCCGTCACATATGACAGAGAAGACAGAGAGCGTGTGCCTAATGGGCTGGAGAAAAAGTCTAAAAGCAGTCCATCTCCCTTAACTCCCCAAAATGATCCCTGTAATGTAGTTGTGGCTAGCAAGACATATTGCTACAAAAGGGGCAAGGGACAGCTGTGGGAAGGACAGTTGAAATGTGCACACTTGGTCATTTTTTCAAAATGTTTTGAGGCGAGACATTAGCTTGCCTCCTAATTCATCTGAACAGCCTAATACAGCCACCTTCAGTACTGTTAATGTATTAACCTACATTCTGTCAACCAGTTTAAAGATAAACTTGAAGTGCTTAGCAAATAGAGCTCTAAATCTCTAAATGATATACACCATTTTTTGTCTGTGTTCAGACTTCATGTGCAAAATACAGAAGAACGTAACCTTGTAGTTACTGCTAACACATTACTAAGCCTTCTGATCTTACAAGGTTTGTGCTTCTACAACCCTGAACAGCATCACACCCCTAATCTCCTTACACCACAGCAGCATTAATCAGGAAAAGTGAGAAGTAGTATCTCCCTAGATATCTATATTCAGACATTTTGAAGGGTATATTCACGTAATCCACTAGTGACTTCAACAGTAAGACAAGTTTAGGAAAGCTGTAGAGTCAGACATTTCCTCTTTATTGTTGGGCCTGGCTTTGAAAAACAGCACTGGCACTCCAAAACAGCAGGGATTACTAAGTGACAGTCGATATGTGTTTCACTATAGCTTCAGAAGTTCTTTGTTTTCCAGGCTGGTGATGCACAATGCGGAACATACAAAATCTAAATACAAATTCAGCTTAGTGAAGTAGAAATTAATGCTGAGATCCTTGCCCTAGCAAGGTTCTTCTTCACAAAAGCTCATACCAAAAAAAACCCCACCTAAACAATTCAGCATGGACAATTCCCCTATGAATTCTATGTGGATACACAAAGCATTCAAGTTTTATAGAATCACAGAATAGTTTAGGTTGGAAAAGACCTTTAAGATCAACAAGTCCAACCACTAACCTAACCCAGCCAAGTCTGCCACTAAACCATTCCCCTAAGCATCGTATTTCAAATCTTTTAAGTATCTTGGGACTCAGCCACTTCAACAGACAGCCTGTTCCAATGCTTGATGACTCTTTTGGTGAATAATTTCTTCATAATTTTCAATCTAAACCTCCACTGGCATAGCTTGAGGCCGTTTCCTCTTCTATCACATCTTATTAGGGAGATGGACACTCACCTTGCTACAGTCTCCTTTCAGGTAGTTGTAGAGAGCAATAATGTTTCTCCTGAACCCCCTTTTCTCCAGACTAAACCACCTGTGTTCCTCAGGCACTCCTCATAAGACCCTTTGCTGGCTTTGTGCCTTTCTTTGGATGTTCTCTAGTAGCTCAATGTCCTTTCTGCAGTGAGAGGCCCAAAACTGAACACAGTACTGAAGGTGCAGCCTCACCGGTACAAAGTACTGGGGGACAATCACTTCCCTGGTCCTGCTGGCCACAGTATTTCTGTTCAAGCCAGGATGCTCTTGGCCACCTGAGCACACCGCTGGCTCATGTGTAGCCAGCTGTCAACCAACATTTCTCTTTCCTTTCCTGCCAGGCAGGTTTCCAGCCACTCTTCCCAGGCTAGTAGTGCTTCCTGGGGTTGTTGTGACCCAAATGCAAGACTTGGCACTTGCTCTTGTTGTACCCTAGTAGAGTAGGCACATCACTGTTCAGGAAGAAACAGGGCCAAAACCACAGCAAGAAGATGAGATTGGCAACCATCTGCTCTCATGTGTGCTGAATACGACAGCAGTGGGAAGCATGGAAAAAAGCAGTTTTATTTTTTCTTTCTGTTGAGAGGAGAAAGTTGCAGTTAAGTTGGTGAAACATCCATCCTAAAGACTCTGTGAAATCTAGAAGGTGGGGGACAGTTAGGTGCAATTCTTTTAAAATTTATTGGTTGGTTGTTTGGTTTTTTTGTTATATTATTTACAAAGACCAGTTCTGGTAAACTCTGAGAAGGGGCAATGAAGCAGTGACCTTTTCACACCCTGAAGTTCAGGACCATATTTACTGCTCTGGAGCAGACAGAAGACTACGTCTCCCTCTGGCACTTGCTTCCTCAGCATCAGTACCCTCAGTTGCCTCTTCTCCCTCAGTAGCATTTCAGGTAGAACTGAAGGAGAAAAATGACAGACTGAACTTGGGACTACATCTGACTTGCGGAGCCTCTTCTACTGTCTATAAATCAGAAATCAGATGAATTGTGCACCAGGTTGTTCATAAATGAAGTGGGATGAGCTTGGCTATCTGCTATGGAGAAAGAGGAACAAATAAATTAGCGTTCTCTATGATAAAATAATTTAGCGAATATTTTCTGATAACAGAAACAATTTCCATCCACCTGAAGCCCCACATCATTCTCACATTTCTAAGAATGGGAGCGTATTTTTAGGGGAAATTATCTCCAGAAAGAGGACTAGGTGTTTTGCAACCTTCTATTCCCTAGAGTAAATGAATGTAATAAATAAAAATATCTCGGCAAAATAGGAATAAGGATGTTGCATCCATCTCCCCATAGCAAGCACTCAACAGTAAGAAAGGTCAATACTGACCTTAAATATTGCACTTCAGGATACACATGAAAATCTACAAATTCCTGTTGAATTTACTAGCAGCTGAACATGCACAGACCCCTTTCAAAAGCAGGTCCACGTCTCTTCTTAAGGTCAGATCTGCCAGGAGTCTTGTCTCCAAGGGCTAGAGAAACTCCCAGAAGTCCTCCAATAAAGATCCAAAAATATAACAGAAGAGAGGGTTTAGCTGTACAGTTATGATATTCTTCAGCATTCTATGCACTCAGCAATAAAGAGCAAGCTTAAAATTGCAAATTAGAGCTATATACCAACACTGCTTGGCTCCACCACAGAAAGAAACTCATGAACTACATCCTTTTATGGGGTCCCTGACTGAGGATACCAGTATAACTGCTCTGCATTGAAATTTGTGCTGCAATATGTTGAGAACTGTAATTTAGAAGCTATAGAACAGTGTAGATAAATTGCATGAAAGGAACCTATACTTCTTTTTTCTTAACTGCATTTCTGAGCAGGTCCCCAGTGCTCTAACCTTTGGGGGGGATTATGGAGATTTCCCTGTTATTGATGAATGCAAACTCTGCCACAGATTTTAGTACCTGGGATTAGTTTTAGGATCAGGGTTAAATCTTCACCCTTCATAACCTAAGAGAGAAGAAATCTTCCAAGACTTGAATCAATCAGATAACTGTTTGGTTTTTTTTTTCTTTATGCCAAGCTTGGTTTTTCTCAGTTGACATTAAGGGTTATGAATTATCATAATATCTGTTACACTATATGTTTGTATGTGAAAACAATTAGGTCAATTCTATATCGATCTATTCTAGCTTTGATTTTAAAATAAAAACAAAACATACACACACACACACCCTTACTTAAGAGCCAACTCATTCCAAAAATGCATTTAATTTTGGGGTTCAAAGTATTGTCATTCAGGTAAAACAAAATTATAATTTTTCCCCAAACGAAACAGAGTAGGATAGAAAAGAACTTTTTTAAAGGCTGGCAATAAGTGGAGAAATGGAGCATCAATCAACATCCCCAGGCATATTACTGACTATGAATCAATACTCATGAAATCAGCAGTTCCAAGCTCTCAGCTATGTGTAATAAAGAGCAGATGAAGTAGACACACAACCTGCATCCACGGGCACGCTATATATCACCCATTTACAGATGGGTTGAGAAGAGAAAATAAAATTGGGCAGTTTATGTGATTCCATGACAATCCTGTATGATGTTCCTTTTTATCTCTTCTCTTTCTGCTGTTCGCAATATTGATATCACTAATCAGTTCATGGGCATTTTATGAATACCAGTCGATGTGGAAAAGCACACCTATTTTATGGAGATAGTTGATTTTACTACACCAAACTTTCTGCAGATCAAATGGAAATAAGGGAAGGCAGTCATCATGAGAAGTGGGGCAGAGCAGTGGAGGGAGCCCCTGGTGGGAAGGTGCATTGCCAGCAGTAGCTTTAAAATTGGCCAGCTGCCTGACCTTGCCCTCTGCATCTACACAATTGTCATAAAGGTGTTTATTGTAATTTCAAACAAGCTGCCATGCAAAGCCTGCATAAAATTTAAATCATGAAGGTTTTTTTATCCCTACTAACAAGTCCACTATCTCCAGTTCTCTAGGAAAAAAAAAAAAAAAAAAAAGGAAATAGCAAAATAATAGTTCCCGACTCTAGTTAGAAAATCATGACACATCTCTGGGGCCCTGGACACCCTAATCATCTTTAATCCTATTTAATATTACATTAATGACTTGGATGACAGACTAGAATGTATACTTGTAAAATCAGTGTGAGGAGACGCAAAAAGACTGAGGGACAGCACCGGAATCCAAAATGAATATCATAAATTAGAGAGTTTAAAATCAACAGGATACATTTCAATAAAGACAAGCTCAAAGTGCTACACAGATTAAAGAGAAATTGAAAACAGAAATATAAAATGGGAAGCCATGCAACAGAGAAAAAGATGAGACCTAAGTTTGTAACCCAAAGAAGATTCCCATGGGCCACATGGCAATGCAGACAAAACAGCAAGCCACCACTCTGAGCACATTCATGTGACATGAATGTCATGTCACATATCATGGAAGTTATTTCTTCCTCACCCAGGTGAGGCCTCAGGACACAGTGATTTTAGATGGAGTGCCAAATCTACAGAATCAGAGGAAAATGACGACTAATCAGAGGAAAAACAACAAAAACAAATTTTAAAAAGTACTACGAGAAAAGATTGGAGGATTTGATAACAAAAATAAAGGTTTTATATGAAAGGATGGAAATTCACAGCTTATTTGGAGTGGGGTTACAAATAAAAATAATTCTAATCAGTAGAGTGGTCAAACATGGAAATTGGCTGAGTAGGGCTGTTGTGGCAGCTCCTAAATTGGAAAAATAACAGTTAAGGATAAAACAAGTCTGCCCATGTCTAAAACACTGTTTGATGCCCTATACTGGTTCTTTTCTGCCCCAAGGCCTAAGCTGAAAAATTCATATGTTTTTTTCAGGTACTGAAAATCTTGTGCTTCCATTTTATTTTGAGTTTATTGCAATTTTGTGAAGTACCATTTGTCTAGAGCAGGAAAAGCAACAAAAATGGGGACTGAGTATATTTTAAAAAAACGTAGGTCAAATATTTACATAATGATGAGATAGAGATCAAAGAACTTTGCTGTTATAGCAAAGTACATAGGCAAGGAGAAGATACCTAAACCTAGAATTTAGAAATCAATGCCAAATCAACTGGCTAAGTAGGACCTGGAAAATTGCACAGGCTCACACAAGAGGATATTGGGGTTTGGGGTGTTTATTTATTCTTTCCCTCACTCTTGCCTTCAGTGCAGAAAGCATTCAGTGCTTCAATTTCAAGCACCTTGCTTCATATTATGCTACAAACACCCACCTTTCTGCTGGTGTTCTAACAAACACAGACAAGACAACAGCATTTCAAAAGTTCGATTAAGAAAAGCAATTATTCAGATCCAGGGTCTCATACAATTCCCTTTGGGAAGATAAACAGTGCTACAAATATAGGCCTTTGTGAATATGGCACTGAGATAATAAGAACTTAATTTCCATAGGAAAAAAGGATATACATTTAAGTTAGACGTGCTTTTATTCTTGTGTGAGATTCCACAAAGAATTTAGTGGCTGTCTCACTAAAAAAACAAGAGTAAGATATTAAGTCATATTATACTATATGGCAGCTATAAATTACTGCAGACAGACATTAATCAGTAACCACCATGTGATAACATGCAGTTAATGAAGAATTCCATCAGCCAGTATGTTGAGCGATGTGGAACTGCCTGGACTGTCTGGCCTAACAGCCTTTCTTTGCTACAAGAATCCTCTAAGCTACTGTACTTCCTTGAAAAAACCTGCATCAAATAGCTGCAACAGGCTTACGTTGGAAGGAAAATCAGATCAAACACACAGTTCATATGTTTCTAAAAAGTCATGAAGACATAACTCTCCTGAAAAGATTCTCTGGTATTAATGGAATAAGAGAGGAGAAAAGGACTTGGAGTGTATAATCTGCAAATTAATAGGTGTTCAAAATGAGAAATAGATGAACAATGTTTGATAAAGGGAAAAAGGGAAAGTTCTTTCCTGTTTACACTACTGAAATACTCTGCTTTCTGGTTTTAAGAATAAGGCCCATCTGGACTTATGAAAATTTCACAACAGTGTCAGACAAATAGATACTGTAAATAAAAGTTCCATTTTAAGTGGCTCCAGTATTATCTACCTTGTTCGCGGTCTTAAAATTCCACTGGGGAGGAAAATTTGTATCCTATGTATGCTTTTTTCCCAAACAGCTATTTTCTTTTTCCTCTTCCTGTTGCCATGTATAGGGATTCACATTGGCAGCACACAGAGCAGTGAGACTGTTGTGGAAGCCTTTGCATGCTGCCTGACCTCTATTAGTCTGACAGGCTCCTAGAATGTATCATGCCGACACACAGAAAATATTTAGTACAAACTTCCCTAGCATCTTCCCTATTCAAACTGGGCGAGGTGGGCGGTGGACTCCATTCCCAGCTGCAGCAAAGGGACCACTCTGAAAAAAAATCCCTCATGGACAGCAGCAACTATTGGGTGTGAGTCCATTAATTCCTGCATTCTGAAGGGAAAAAAGCAGTGATTCCCATCACTTCAGTAGGATTCAAAAGGTTATCATAGAAAAACTCATTTTTAAAGACACAGCTGTTCAGTGGTGGATTGCTTTACTTAAAAAAAGATGACAAATGCCACCACAAGGCTGATGTGCCTCACTTTGCTAAAATCTTCAGAAACAGAAATAAGTTGACTGTCAAGACTCTTTCCATATTAAGACCTATGAAAAGAAATCAGGACTCCTTAGCGGGGAGTCCTTTCCTAAACAATTAAATCTCAATTAGCAGTTCCTTCTGCATTTTAAAAGACTTATCCAAACAATTAGACATGCCTATCAGCTACCCGATTACTCAACCAGAAATGTCAAAATAAACCTCTGAGGACTTAAATTCCTCATAATTAAGAGAAAAAAAAATAATCAAAAATTAACTACAATCCTAGTATGCCTTATACTGTCAAAGACCAACACGACCCAGAAAAATAGATTCCCTGATGTCTTTATGTGGAAACCTGTTAAAACAGATGGGTTGTTATAAAGTTTCCTTTTAAAAGACTCAAAAATAAGTTAGCAGCTCTCAAGCACACATTTCATCTTGGTGTTCACCTAGCCAAATAAAATTTCTGCTTTTTTCTTTTTCTCTGAAAGGAAATAAAAGTCTCAATATTTTTAATGTGGAGTCCTTTTAAGCCAACAAGCTTAATGGCAGAACTCAAATGGCAGAATATCTACACTGCAGGAAATTAATTAATTGTGGCAACTGCCAGCATGTGGAGCAGGTGGCTGGACTTCTAATAAAGCAGCGTAAAGCCGGTGTTTAGATTTACTTCCATAAAATACTGAAAACTGGGAGAATGAAAACCACCATAGGTCTGCTCTATCCAGCACTGATTTCTCCATACATGTTAAGCATACAGGAATTGAGGGCAGGGAGGGCAATTTGTTTTTTCTAATAGCAAACATGGAAAATGACATTAATATTA
Source organism: Phaethornis superciliosus (assembly GCA_023637945.1). Lineage (NCBI taxonomy): Eukaryota > Metazoa > Chordata > Aves > Apodiformes > Trochilidae > Phaethornis > Phaethornis superciliosus. The sequence continues at coordinate 31,747,641 of JAJQWJ010000003.1, forward strand.
AGGAAAAGGGTCTTCCCTTTCCTTAGTTGTAGAAAGAAATGTTGTATTTTCCTAGTCATCAAGTTCATTTCAGGATTGTAGTTTTCAATGATAAAAGAGACAAGCAGCTGCTACTTTCTATTCTGATTAGGTTTGTGAAGTAAGCAGAGCCAAGAAAGAATGAATCCCATCCTCAACACCATTGCTAAAAAAGGCTTATTTGATGTCTTCGGTATGGAAATCCACTGAGATGTCTCTCTGTACAATTTTCACTGGTTAACTCAGGCATTTTGGTAGGGTTTACAGTCAGAAACAGAAAGATTTACAACTCTTTCAAGTTACATTGTGTCTCAGCAGTCATTCCATGTCTACTTATGTCACGTGTGACATTGTCCTGGACCACTGAACCACCAAAGATCTTGACACAGGACGGGTAGAAAAATTGCCATTTTTCTAGGTTCCCCATGGCTTTTGAAGGCTTCTCTCAAACTACTTTCCTCTCTGATACCTGCTTTGGCCTCTGTATTTACTCACCCAAATTCATTCTGTCATACTCAGCCTGCTATTATATGTGGAGGTTATTTATCTTGAGATACTTGGCAGTACATAGATCAATAGCACCATTAGTATGTTTCTGCACAGTCTACTAACATGTACTGAAAAACAAAGGGAGAAACACTGCTGGAATTTAGGTTGCCAGATTAATTTTACAGACATGACTATTAGAAGAACATATGGAAGCCCTCAAAATTATTATGACAATCTGTAATATACTTTCTACAAAAAGTTTCTTTTTGACAGATGTGGACTTTCAGGGTTATTTGTTTGTAGTCTGCATTTTTAAAAGTTAATCGTAATATGAACATTTAATGTATTTTATTATTTTTCTTAGTAATGCTCACTGTAACAGAATTATTCCTAATTACATTATTCACCATATGGCTCAAGGGAATTAACTTGTTCAGAGCCATTCAGGTGTTAGCAATTACAACACAGAAATGTCAGCTCTCTTTGTGAATCTCATTCAATGACAATTTATTGATAAAGGCAGCAAGTATATAATTTGCATCCCATATAGTAATATCATATAAGAATCTCTCTACTAAGAAAAAAAAGTGAAATATTCTTTAACTTATTTAAAAGAATTCACATGTTTATTGCAAATTATTTTGTTAAAACAAAGTTTTCTTGGTTTCCTGGCATCTCAGTTCTTTCCCAAGTTTCAGTTTAAAAATTAACTAAAGTTTACTTTTCATGACTGCAGATAGATATTTCATATACTGATTCAAGACAAATACTGGGGAATATTTAATTAACTGAAGCTAAGGGAGGAGTTTCAGGTAGGCAGAATGTAATTACTCAAACTAGAATTTACTCTCAAAATTATGATTAATTCGTCCAGAAAATAGCAAAGAGAGTTTTAAAGGCAATAAATCACCGTCACATCTGCAAGATGGTACCTCCTGTAGTTTGACTGTTCCAGCAAATTAAGAGACCATTTGAGTCAATGAGTGCCTATGCATACAGACATGAGCACACGTGCACACAACGGGAGAAGGAAGGAAGGGTTATTCTTACCTACTATAGAATATAGGCTCATGACTTAAAAAATCAGTTGATGCAAGTTGTGATTTCCTCACTGAATTTTAAATTACTGGGACTTTTTCTTAATTCTAGCAAATTATGTTTGAAAGAAAAAAACTCACAGAGAAACACTCCCATAATTAATTTTCAAGAATGTGCAATCCTAATACACTTTAAGTTATAACCACCAGAGCTTTCTCCTACAATAGCATCAGTTTCTATGCACATTCAAGCTCTAATGGATAAGAATACTATTTAGCAGTTTCTGAAAATATTTATTTATCTAATCAGTCACAATAATACCCCAAGATTCCTCTTGAAACCCTCTCAGTTTTCTCTCATATCTATCACTGACAGCAATTAAAAGATATCTGATGAGACAGATTCTATATATCCCAAAATCCACTACATGTACCTCTTCAGTTGAGTCAAAACACAAATCTCCATACCTTCTCAATTTATGCAACTCCATGCCCAAGTCCTCTGGTAGAAATCAACAGGAATGTTCTGTGACAGTATCCCAAATGTAAATAAACCATTGTGAGGGTGAGATGGACTCAGCACTGAGGCTTCTCCATGACAGAGTTGAGCAGCCCTTGTGGCTGCTGGAACTGAAACGGTTTCAAGGAAAACCTTGCAGAGAGATTTGGGTATTTTGTCTGCCAGTTAAACATACGAGAGCATGCACTGGATGTGATAGATTCAAATGTTTTGTGGATTCTTCTAGGTAGCAGGACATGCTTATATGTTTTAGGTTGAATGTCAGAAAAACTACATTACTTTAATAAAGGAAAACTGATCATTTATAAACACAGAAAGAGTGGCTTCTGACAAAACATTTTCAATGCTCTAATAGATCTGTGCAATGAGGAAGCATTGCAACCAGCAACTTAGGAAAAAACAAATCATGAGCCTAAAAACTCCTTCCTTTTACCAAGTACTGTGGCATAATATTCCAAATAATATAATATTCTATTATATTCCAAAAGCCATGGCAGTCCACTGAAGTCCCCATTGACTGGAAAAGGGGAAATATAACCCCCACTTTCAAAAAGGGAAAGAAAGAAAGAAGATTCAGGGAACTACAGGCTGGTCAGTCTCACCTCTGTGCCTTGTAAGATCATGGAGCAGATCCTCCTGAAAGCACTGCTGGAGCAGAAGAATAATGAAGAGATGACTGGGTACAATCCACAGAGCTTTGACAAGGGCAAATCATGCCTGACAAATCTTGTGGCCTTCTATGAAAAGGTCACAACATCAATAGACAGGAGAAGAGCAACCAACATAATTTACCTGGACCTGAGCAAAGCCTTTGACACTGTCTCATACAGCATCCTGGTCTCCTAGCTGGCAAAATATGGATTTGATGGATGGACCACTTGGTGGATAAAGAACTGGCTTGACAGACACACCCAAAGAGTGGCTGTCAATGGGTCCATGTCCAAGTGGAGGCCAGTGACATGTGGAATCTCTCAAAGATCAGTGTTGGGACTGGTCCTGTTTAACATCTTTGTCAGTGACATGGACAGTGAGATTGAGTGCACCCACAGCAAGTTCACTGATGACACCAAGCTGTGTGGTGCAGCTGACTCTCTGGAGGGAAGGGATGCCATCCAGAGGGACCTTGACAGGATGGAGAGGTGGGCCCATGCCAACCTCATCAAGTTCAACAAGACCAAGTGCAAGGTCCTGCACCTGGGTTGAGGCAATCCCAAGCACTGATATAGGCAGAATAGTGACTGGCTTGAGAGCAGCCCTGAGGAAAAGGACTTGGGGGTGTTGGTGGATGAGAAGTTCAACATGAGCTGTCAGCATACAGTTGCAGCCCAAAAAGTCAATGGGGTCCTTGGCTGCATCAAGAGAAGTGTGGCCAGGTTGAGAGAACTGATTATTCCCCTCTATTCTGCTCCTGTGAGACCCCACCTGGAGTACTATGTCCAGTTCTGGAGTCCCTGTTAGAAGAAAGACATGGGCATTCTGGAGCATGTCCAGAGAAGGGTCATGAGGATGATCAGAGGGCTTGAGCACCTCTCCTGTGAAGGTAGAGTGAGAGAGTTGGGGTTATTCAGTCTGGAGAGAAGGTGGCTCTGAGGAGACCTTTTTGTAGCCTCCCAGTATCTGAAGGGAGCCTACAAGAAAGCTGGAGGGGGACTTTTTAGGATGTCAGGTAGTGATAGGACTAGGGGGAAACTAGAGGGAAACCTCCACTAGGTTTCAAACTATAGGAGGGTAGATTTAGATTAGATGTTAGGAAGAAGTTCTTCACCATGAGGGTGGTGAGACACTGGAACAGTTTTCCCAGAGAGGTGGTGGAAGCCCCATCCCTGCATGTTTTTAAGGCCTGGACGGGGCTCTGAGCAACCTGATCTAGTGGGAGGTGTCCCTGTCCATGGTATAGAATTTGGAACTAGATGATGTTAAAGGTCCCTCCCAAGCCTGAAAATTCTATAATTCTATGATAATTCTGTATTTTGTGATAGTGCTTCTTCCTTGTACTAATTAAATATTCAGAACAAACTGAATTAGGCATGTCAGCAACTCTGCTGTTAAGTTTCTTCTATGCTTATTGGCGTTTTAATTTTTCAATTTATTAATTACTACATTTGTATTCTAATTGATAATTTTTATTATATTCTCATGAGCAGTGAAGTCTCTCAGCTTTCAAGTATTTCAAAATCACTTGAACTGTAATATTTATTTTGAGGTAGCTAAACTCTACTGTTCTCTTAGGGCCCTGCAGGCACGTCATGGTAAAGAGTTTTTGATGCTCAGCTGCTAAATAATTAGAAGGTATAAGCCAAATGAAAATTAACTTCAGTTCAATCAGGCTTTATTATTCTGCAGTTAAATCTAGAAAGTCATCAGATGCTGATTAACCAGGGCTTTTCAGAACTGTCTTGATGAGGCAGTCAGAACTTGGGGAGGGATAAAATGTAAACAGATTATTTTGTGAAGAGAGTGAAGGGAAAAAAAGACTAAAAGCTGCTAAAGTTTTGGATGTATGTCTTCTGGAATTAATACATGTTATCACCAGCATTTTATTTAGATTATGAAAATTAAATAATAAATCTGTTTGTCAACAACAGTAAGAAAAAAACATCAAGTATTTAACTTCTTACAGCTGAACCATATATGGACACACTACACTCGAGTTTAATAGCCTGATTTTTTTTTCTTTTCCTTGTAATAAAGACAGACAGATAATTCATCTCTGATGAACCTGTAAAATCCCTTTAAACAGTAAAGGCCAAGTTGATGAATAAAGCCATTTAGACAGCTGTACAGAACCAGCTCCTATTATCATCTATTATTACTGTTCCTGAAAGCTAGGAAATTTTAATATTGCTACAAAAAACAAATACAGCCAGGACAAAACAGAGTTCTCTTAATGGTAATTTAAATAAAAACTAAAAAGTATAAATGGTCAGACAAGTATTTCTATCACTGTGGAAGTAGCTGGGCAGTGTATCAGATGTGTTTCACTCTAAATGTGATGTAAAGGATATCTTTGACATTTCTTTTTCCTCTATGCTACAAGTAAACCTTTCATTTTTTAATTTTTGGTTCATAGCATGTTTAACAAAGGCACGAAGGCTTCAGCAAAGCTAAGAGATAGAAATGATAAATGTTGTTCTGGTAACATGAGTTACTTACTAGTTACTTGAACATGAGTAACAAAACTTATTTGGAGCTTTGAAGGCAGAGTGTATACCTATGTAGTTAATTTGGGTAACTTTTGAACTACTTCATATCAAACAGCAGAAAAGTTTTGCTGGTTTTTTTCCGTCCACAGATTTAGGGCATAAGCCATTTTTGCTCAAAATTAATGACAAAATCTCACAGAATTAAACAGAACCAGTCATGTAATTCTATCCAATTTTAATACCAGTGATATCTATAAAACAGGTATTTAAGGAAGCTTATAGCAAAATGGCAAAATGCTGAGAGATTATTTAGTGCAAATGAAAATAAATGGCACTGAGATTTTAAGACAAGCATAGAGACTGCTTGGATCAGAGGGAAGATGGAGGGAGGAAAAAAAACCCTAGCTGTTGTTGCAGGCTATATTGATTGAGGTCAAAAAGTAGAAGAGCTTCAAAAACAGTTTTCCAGCACAAAGAGATGTCAATAAAATAAACTCTAGATTGAAGCTGAGGAAGTAGGTGGCAGGTGAAAATAATTGATTGTACCTGCCCCTCCATGGATTGGCCCACAGTAATAATGGAATCGTGACCTTTTCATCTTAATGTTTGCTATCCCAAAGATGGCAACCTCATCTGACTAAAAAAATTATTCCCCAGAAGGATTACAAATCTTGCACTCTGTAATGGTACCAACAATTGGGGACAACCTCTTCTGGGCTCAGGGAGAAGCCTCAGCTTGTAAAGAAATACAATACAGAGCTCTGCAGGTTGCCAGGCTTTCAGCTGCCCTCTCCATCAGTCTAACAGATCCAAGACTTTTTCCCACAGGCAGATTACTTCTGATTACTTTAAGTCACTTATTCCTTGGTTTTGTACCTTTGAATATTAGCTCTTCAAACCCCTGCTTTTCTTCTCTTATCTGCCAAAGTCCTTTTCATTTCATTAGAATTGTTTGGACTCTAAGTTTCTAAGGGATACATTTTTAGATACATAAACTGTTTTGGCTTTTCCCTTGAACATATTATGGGGACTCTTGCTTTCCACTAGTTTTTGTTCCTTTTGTATTCTGGAGTGTGCACTGTCCCCCCTGTGAGGCCAGTAAGGTGCTCTTCACATTCCTCCATGCTGAGTCCAGGGATTTAATTTCCTAACTTTTTCCTTTAAGGCACTTTCTAACTATATTTAAATTTAAAAGTTTGCTTCTTCCAAGCTAATGTTGCTTTTCAGCCCTTGGTATGATACTTCTGAACAATGTTTGACTTACTGACCTCACCTCTCATCTCCCCACAGATGCTGAGGACTACAGAGACTTAAAGTCACCTACCTGGTGTTTTTATCTCTGTCACCAGAGTTAACTCACTTAGTAATTCTGTGGGAAATTATTTCCACATAAGAGTTACATTTTTTTTAATGGAGTATGTGGAGATTCCACATATAGGCTCAGACTAATACCCATGGCAACATCCTGAGAAGCTGTGGAAGGCTCATCTGTGGTTTCTAACCACAGCTTTTCCCAGAGCCTTTTTTTTGTGCAGCCAGCTTCGTTACAAAAGAGCATTATTTGGGTGCCTGAAGTGTTCTGGTAAATCATGAATCATGAGAACTAACATTATAATATAATTATCCTCCACATTGGCATTGAGGCAGGTGGTAGTCACTCTGCTGGGTGAGGGAAGTAGGGAGTGGGACTGCTGAGGGTGCAGCTTCAATTAAAACCAGTATATAAACCCTTAACTTTTTATTTAAAATCATAATGAGACAACGATTATATTCCTAAATTTAATTCTACATGTCAATAACTGTTGTGGTTGCAAAGGGAGAGTATATTTTTAAAAGGAAGAGGCCAAGAGGCACATACAATGGGAGGCAACATGATCTGCAATATAATCTCTGCGAAAACATTTTGCAGCAGTGCAAAGGCATCTATTTTACAGAAGGTATGCAATAGCCGAATCTATTCCTTTTCCATTAACTTCAGAGCTGCTTAGCCATGTAACAGTCATCTGACTTTAATTTCAGTTTTTATTACATTTGCAAAGTGACTGGAGAGAGCTCTGAAAACACACAATAAACAATAAAATAAATAAAACTACATTTATGAAATATTAAGCAACTTATACAACTTAAGTGCTTAAACAATATTTAAGACATTCACTTATGTTTACATTTTAAAAAGGTTAAATTAAATTAACCATTACTTTGTACCAATGTAACCCACAATTGTCTTAGAAATTTAATATAAATCAATATAGACCACAAATTTAGTTAAGCTCCCTCAATCACTCTTCTACTGGATATAAATCTACTACTAGATATAAATCTAGTCCAATGTAGAAGACTGACTTTTTGTGTATTTGGTGAAAGGACTTTTTGCAGTTAGAATTATAGATTTTTAGGCATGATCAGAACTCAATAAGCTGGAAACAAACTGTACTTTCTTAATGCTTTCCTGGGTGAAGTTACAGAAAGCAAAAGAAAATGGGTTTAGTCCCATGTAGCAGAATTGTTTTCATATACTTTTTTTAAAGGGCTCAACTGATATTCCTACAAACTTAACTGCTTCCCCCATGAAATGAAAATTGTTCAATACACTCTATGTGCCCAACAAATTTTTCATTTTGGAGAAGATGAGGCAAGAGGGGGTGACTACTCTACTCAGGACAGAAGATGAAATGGTTTCCTGATAAAAAAACCTAAAAAGCAAAATACTCGTAGGCACATTCAGTATTTTTATTTACCTCTTTCAATTTTTTAATTTTAGGTAGCACAGTAAATACTTTTTTGAATTTTTGAATATTCTTTCAAAAGTAAATACTTTTTTTAATTTTGAAATTCCTTCTCCATCCTTTTTCTGTAAAGTGTCATTTGATCAATGTTTTCTATGATATTTCTCAGAGACCTTCAGATAACTCTGCAACTCCCCAGCTGTGCCTAGGTGAGAGGGAATCACAGCAGCTGCCAGACAATGCTTCTGTTACAGAATATCCAACAATTCCAGAAATATCCTAGTATTTTACAGAGAACCTCTGTTCTATGAGGCAAATAACTTACTGCATCTAAAATTAATCAAAACACAAAAATTTCAGACCTTTTGCAGAAGTTCATCATTCCTACCTTGCTCCTGCACACCAAATCCACATTGCCAGCCTTCCTGCTTGCCAGCTGAACACTTTCATCTTGTGCAGATTTAGTAAGCAGTCGTCCCCCAACTCTCCACACTGCCCCCAACAAACGTAGGAAAGACTCAGAATCTACACTGGTAAAATTTCCAAGTGCAACACATTCAGTTTCTAGATGTGGTAGTTTCACACATGAAACAAGATGAAAAGTTCAGCCCTGCAGCCCCTGGTGAAAGAAGAGAGGACATCTGGTGGGAGCCACTAAGATTCTTCATGTTTCCAAGTATCCTTTAGCCTAATGTGGCCTAAGTAATGAAATTAAGATATAAAGCAATTCTGAGTATTTCTTAACTAGGGAAATTAACACACATACCAGATATTTAAAGTACTTTCTTGCTCATCGTATTTTTCCTGATGTGCACATTCCAAGCCACATCATTACAAAAGAGCTTCAGAATACAAGACAGGTACAAGTTAATGGTCCACACTGATCTTCTGGTCCTATGACAAGCTGAAAGGACAAATTCTTACCTCAGATACACACTGACAAGCATCTAAGGTCCCATTTAGTCTAGTGTTAGAAAAGTATTGAGTGCTGCCATGCAAAGAAAGATTTCCCCTGTCTTTGAAGATCCAACCAAACTTTCTTGCACTGAAAAGTTAATTACAAGCTTTTTTCAAGGAACATAATTCCCATTACTTGGGCTTCTGTGAAATAGCCACATTATGAACACCATAGATGAGCTGCCTAAAAAGCACAAAGCCATAATCACTGGCATAGGCCTTCACATTAATTTTCTTATTTGACATCTTCTAAACTAGCTAATTAATTCAGTTCCACTCTTATCATTTTTAATTGAACAGCGAAATAGGGCAGTTAATTTATATACAAAGAGTATGTGATAGCCAGGACTTGAACTTCCTTCTGACTTTACAAGAGTGTGTTCCAAATGTTAGCACCCAGACAAATACAGGTAATAGGTATTCACTGATTTATATTGATAAGCCTCAGGTGGGTAGTCAAATTTCTGCCTTCAATTAATAAAAAAAATCCTAGGATAAAAGTACAGAATAAAATAAAATGGGGGGGCTTTATTTGAGTTAATTTAACATTAGTATAATCAGCAAAGCTCAACATTATTTCAGCAGTTCCATCCAATTTCACATTATGAATATGTTAAATGTGAAACAGAGAAACACTGAATATCCCCAAAGTTACACCTTGATTTGGCAAATCTGTCTGTATGCAATATAAAATGCAAGATAGTGTATACTGCAAACTGCTGTAAATGTGTGCAAAAGTTCTATTTTATCCCTAAAAATCTGCATACAAGATGTCAATGTTAAATACAATTTTGATTTAACAAAATAAAATAGAAATTTGAAATTGCAGTTAATAACAATTTATCAGTTCCTTAAAGCTGAGTAATTTAGTGCTAGCTACTGAGCTTGGCTTGGATTTAATTCGGTGTCAACAGTCACCAGGGATAAAACTGGCCCACACTTTTCTATAGCTTTGTGATAGTTTGATTAATTGAAAGATTATCCTGATCAAATAAATGCATATTGTCAAAAGGAGAGCTTGATACTTGATACTAATCATTTCATAATTTGTGGTGTTTCAGACACAAAATTCTAAGCAATAATTGTACTTCTTTTGGCACGTACAAAACACTAAATTGGGTTATATTGCATTACAGCTGATAAGAAAGAGGCTTTTCCAAGGCAAAGATAGAATTCAGCAATAATTCTGTATCTTTCCCCTTAAAAGGGAAATCCTTAAAGAGTTTCTGGAGAACACACACACATTTTATCTACGTGTATAGATATGCCTCCTTATAAATGATTATATAACCAACATTACACTTTGCCAAACTGCCTGCACTCCCACCATTAGAACAAAGTGAATGAAAAATATAACATTGTTAGAATTTAATATGTAATATAATATTTCAAAAGCAATCTACTCACTTCAAGGCTAAAAATATCAAGGAGACTAAATTAATTGGAGCTTTACACTTAAGAAGATTTCATGCCTCTGGTTTGTCTATTCTTTGCTATTTTGTTTGGCAAAAGCAAGGAGATTAAAGCATTTGAAAAAGAAAGTGCTAATTTGTTTGTATTATATTTTGGCCATAACACAAGTAGGGGAAAAGGAAAAAAAAAAAAGTCTGGCAATAAGCTCCAAATAAAGGAACTGAAAATTAGGTTTCATAATGCATAAATAAATAAAAAACACCAAACCTCTATTGTTTTCTTAGTCAGAAATTCTCTGAGTTTAAGGCTATCCTTGATCTGTTCCCTTGTGATAATTTGCAGAGAAAGCTCATCCACTAAAAGTTCCAAATTAATATAAATCATTCACTGTTGTTTGGCAGCTCTGAATTACTCATTTGCAGTAGATCTCACCACAGAGAATTACAAGGTAATTACTGTCCCAGAGGTATTCCTTGTACTGTAGCTGAGATGACGTATACTGTAGTTGAGAAGATGCATCTGTGTAAAGGTATTATTTTTAAAATCACATGTCTGAGCAGCTCTTCAGGTGTATTTCTGTACTGATGGATCATAGATCAGGTGACCTATAAGGTTTTGCAGTCCTGGATATCTCAATGGCGCTAAAATATCGAGCTGAAGTAAGTCTCCAAAACTAAACAGCATCCAGCCAAGACTTCCAATGGGACAGCAACTAGCGGAAAGAAAATCCTTAATCTCTAAAGATGAGGTTCACTTCTTTACTCTTTTGATCAGCTATGAGGACTTGGTCAAACTGAAGGTGCTGTTCAACACTCTACTGGTATGCAGACTTAACTGTTCCTGGTAATACCATTCTTTTTGTCTGTAAGTATGGCAGCATCTTACTCACCCTGAAAGTTCTCAGTACTTTTAAGCACTTTGTCATGAAATGTGTGAAAGCTAGCTTCTACCCTCAGTCTTCAAAAAGGAGCTCCTGGTATTGGCAGAAGAATGTGTAGGAGTAGATGCATGCACTAAATTGCTGACTCAGAAATCCAACGCTAGGAATCTGTTTCTCTAAAATGCTTTTCATTTGTGCTTGCAGGCACAGAATACTGTTCACTCAAAATAACAAGGGAGTTATTTCCAAACAGTCTTTTAAAAAATAGCCACCGCCTTCCCTATTTTAAAGGTCCTATTTTAAGCATAATGGAGACAAAAAACCCTCCGATTTCTATGCTTACAGAGCAGAGAGGACAAGAACTTGCCTGGTTCCACCAAGTCACATGAAAAAAGAAAAAGTGATGATGATTCTGTGATGTGCAGTGAACTATCCTAAGAAACCATGTGTTATCTTGTTGTGTTCAGGGGCAGGGTTTTTCTGTACAAAACTAAACCTCCAGCAAACCAGAGCACTACTTGTAAGTGCATACACCAGAAAGTACAGCTGTCACTGAAATGGAAATGACAACTATGTGGGCAAAGTGTGTTCTGAACGGCCTAAGGAAAGAAAAGAACATCAGGCTTATGTGGCCAGGGGAGCAGGATGGGACAGAATCTGCGTGTCTGTGGCTCTGCGTGGGTCGGGAAAGCAGGCATCTTGACAGTACATTGCAACACTTCTCTCCAGAAGCTCACAAATCAGTACATTTCACATTTTCGGAATTATCAAAGATACTTAGGCAATGCCCCTCACTTCAGGGAATGCAGAGGGTGCCTGACAACCAGACCTCCATTACTGTGGAGTTTGAAGCAGCACAGCAAAACTGCATGTTACCCAGACAAGCTGAATGCCACCATCCTGCCTGCCCACATATCTGAAGAATTGTAGCAAGATGAAGCACAGAAGACTGATCTAAAATGCAACAGATTTTGACTGTGATGCCCGCACAAACCTATTGGCTGATCTCAAGCTAATCTTTTTACCTCCACAACTTTGCTTTTTCACCCTTTCATCAACTTTAAGGGAGCAGGGACTTTGAGCTCTAAGTTGGAAGCTTCAAGGCTGCCCTGTAGCAGTTGAGGAATGTAAAACAACAAAAGATTTACATTAAAAGCATAAAGTTGCAGATTTCTCTGTTGGGGGTCACCTTGAATGTCTCTTAGCACACAGCAGCTAGCCCAATCCTTTACTAAGGGCAAAAGACAGGCAATATGCCCTTACTGTCCTTCTGGGTGAGCAAGATTGTGAAGCTCTGTAACTAATCACCACGATGACACGTGATCAGCCATGAACATTTTCAGACTGAAACAGAGAATGACAGTGACAACCAAATGAGAGAAACAGCATCTGACTCCAGATAACAGAAAGCTGAAGGAGTGAGAGTAGGACCAAATCCTTCTTCTATCTTACCCGTTGGTTTCGTGTCCAAGTCTTGGCTCATCTTTTCCCTTCCAATACTGAAAGCCAACACCAGGTGCTGTAGCAGCAAACAGCTTAAGGGCATGATTCCTACTTGCTTAGTCAGCAAGACTCTATGTAATAACACAAAGAAAAGCTGACATACAAGGCTGCAGGACTGAAGGGTAGTTAGGGAGCACAAAGAGGTGCTTTTTAGTAGTTATATGAACAGAACAGCACACAGACTTCAGGACTGCCTGTAAAGATGTATACACTAGATCAGAAGAGCTTATAAAATAAGTTCAGAAAAAAGTATAGCAGAAGAAAGGGTGAGGTAGAAGGACAATTTGATTACGTGGTCACTTGGGAACTACCACTCTAATATGAATGGTAGACAATGTAGTAGGGTTTGTGATTTTTAAATCCAATTGTATTAATGTTAATTTTCAGTCTATAAGTAGCCAAGCTCAACAGTCTCCTTGGAGGAGCATGCTCAAGGAGAAATTTCATCAGGATACTGCTATATCCACATCCAGTGGCAACAGGCATGGAGTTCTTGACAAAGTGAACACTGATCATGGAAGGAAAAACTGCAGTGAGATGAACTCACTTTAAGCAGACCAGGCAGACATAGGAACATGTGTTCAAGGAAGGATTTGTAAAAAAGACAGATGATCTTAACTGCTGGGAATCTGAGAAAAGCTTTTTAACAATCCAGAATTATAGTTTCTATTTGAACTGAACAAAAACAAGGCAGTGGGCATACTTACATGCCAGCTCACAGTTTTTTTCAGACTTGTTGGTTTATTTCTGTTCTAGTCAAAATGCAATATAATAAAAAAAGGAAATTAACATATCTTAGTATTTCCAAAGTAATTAAAAATAAAAACCTAAAAGGGAGATGCCTATCAAAAAAAAAAAAACCCAAAACCCAAAAACAAACAAACAAAAAACAAAACCAATAGCCCTTAGAAAGCAGCAGGTTGCAGAAAATAGGTATGTCAAACATAGAAATCATAGATGCAAGGGTCAGGGAAAATGTATACTCCAGAGCAGGTACATTTCTAAACAAGGAAAGGGAAATAGTCAGATACTATCTGTGTTTAACCAGACATGCTGGTCACTGCAATCCCTTTCTGTGAAAACGTGACAAAACAGAAAGACGAAGAGAAAAAAGTAAATGCTGAGAAATCAGTGTGGGAAAGTCTGATAAACTCTAGACTAATATTCATGTTGAATCTGCAAGAAATTATAAAGTCAGGACACAAGGAGCCTGCCAAAGGCCACTGTCACACCCTGGCATCAATTAATGGTGGTACATTCATTCACTCCCAACAAGGTGGTGGCTTGCTTTTCACAGATAAAGATTACTGGACTGCACTTACACCCAGTAAAATGCTGGAGCCTCTCAAGGACTTTCTGAACACCTATCTACCCAACTATGAATTTGCACATCAGTATAACCCTCCTTCTTCCACTGACACTCAGAGAGCACTTGGGATTGGCAAAGTCAAGTCTATCATCTCTCATTAGGTGAAATATCTCCCACTCCCTAAACCGTGAATTTATGAGGCTTTAATGGGTGAAAGTGTGTGTATGTGTTGCACTCTATCACAAAGATGGGGAAAGAAAAATGCAGGAAGACAAGATATTCTGACATTTTAGATCATAACTTGGAAAAACTGACCAAGTCAATAATTGCAATCAATTATTTTGTTTCTGTCAGCCTGAGCTTCTTAATGAACAATGAACTGTTTACTTCAGTCTTGGAGAAAGAAAAAAAAAATTATATCGAGCAGATCCAAAATGGAAAGTATCCACTGTACTATACATTAAAAATAAAATAAAATAAAATAAAAAAAATAAATTAAGACAAAACCAATGTAAATGTATTTAATGAGTATTATGTACTTTTATATCAACAGCTCAGTTAGAGACAATGCACTACCTGTGTCCCTCTAGGCTGTACCATACACACAAGCTGCCTCTGGGTTCTTCAGAGAGGCAGAGTCTGCTGTAACTCTGTGGCACGCACACCAGCAAATAGAATTACATGTCAGAGATGGACACTCTCTGAGATGAATCTCCAGCTCTCTGGGCCAAGTAGTGAAAGCTCTTTGAAGTGACAGTCCAGAATTGTCCTGGTTTGGGCCAGGACAGAATTTTCTTTCTTGTAATTTTTCATCTGAATCTCTCGTAAGTAGCTGTACTTGCTGAAATTAACATATCTCCTATGTCTAGGACAGATAATGCTCAATGTTTATAGTTATAGCTAAAGAATGGTATGCAGAAACAAAGCCACATCTGCAAGCCTCTTTTATGGGGTCATAGAGGTGACTGAAATTGGCCAGAGTATTCCATCCCATATGCGTAATACTCCACATAAATTTGAAGGATCAGGAGATCATGTGGGTCAACTTCTTCTTTGTCCATGGCCGGTATCCTGGGAGGATTCTGTCCATTCATCTGCTTGTGCAGTCCTGATCCATGCCCTCCTGAATCCTTGTGTTCCTGCCTCCAGCTCCCATCAGCCACTGGCTCCAGGAGCCCAGTTTGGAACTTTTCCAGAGCTGCCCTGAAGCCTCAGTGGTGATATGCTACTGGGGGAAAGCAGGGAGGAACAGGATAACTACTTTTGTGTATATTTATATATATTTAATAATTTTTTTCTTTTTTCATGATTGCTGTGTAGTTAATTTTCCAACCCATAAATCTCTCTCCCTTATTCTCTCTCCTTTCTTTACCAGCGAGGGGACTGGGATTAATAGAGAGCATCTGTCATTTGGTTAATTGCTGGCCCAGCATTAAACCTTGATAAGCATGAACTCAAAACATTTCTCTTCTTTCTCACCTCTGGTTTTATGTCTTTTCTATTCTGATATTATTTTATTTATATTACAGCAATGTCCAGAGTCTACAGGATACAGTTGAGTTTTGAGACAAAATACAGAACACATAAAATGGAAGAGGTTTAAGCTCAGAAGCATATGCTGGAATTGGAGATACAGATGGTTTAAGTGACTTGCCCAAGGTCAGAGATAAAGTCTGATGGCAAAATTAATCTATGTATTTTTCTTGGGATTAATCCAGTTCAGGGAAGGAATCTGTATTTTTCCCCAAGGGCTATGGGTGGGAGAACTTTGCTAGCAGATCAGGGTAACATACCATGATTTTCCTCTGGTGAACAACATGCACAAAATCTCTCATACAGAAAGCTAAATTTAAGGTCATGGAATTCATCCAACTTAAAGCTAAGCATATAATTAAGACTTTGGCTGGAGAGAGGTTCAGTTGAGATTGCAAACTGGTGCACAGCCATCCTCTAATTTAAGACCACCTGTACTTCTGCAACAACAATCGCTATTCTCAGATATAAAAGGGAGTTGCATGCAGACGTATCAATAGGAATCACATTCATGTGTCAGGAAGGTATAATTTGCTACTCTTAGGAATCAATGGAGTTCTTGCAGATTTTCATCTGCATAATAAAATGAAAATTACTGTTGAATTCATGCCTTGATGTCTTGCTGATTTGTCCCTCCCACTGAATAGCTACATTATTTTCCAGATATATTAAGTTAACTTCCATGAACTTTATATTTTTATATATTTTTTTTCTGCTCCTTTCTCTTCATCTTCTAAGTGTCTGTGCAAAATTAAATCTCTCCGCCCGCACCAGCATTCACCACTCTTCCAGATTTAACTGCCTCTGTGAGTTTCTACTTTATTTCTCTTCCAGATATTCGGTAAGATCTGAAAGCTGTTAAACGAGATATCTTTCCTATGTATCTATCACCACATATCCCAGTTTTTGGGCCACATCACAACAGCCTTTGTAAGCCAATCTGAAAGAATTTTCAACTAAGAATTCAGTGTCTACAATATCCTGGGAAGTTCATCTACATAACAGAGTCATTGGGACAATGGCACACCTATGGAGACTAAAAGGCTATCTAATACAAAGGATAACTTACATACAAAGTTATAATTATGGACAGTGTGTGGCAAGACTCAGAGTATGCTATCCTTCTGCCCTTGACTTCAGAGCATATCCTCTGAAGCCAAAGGACATTACTCACCCAATTCTCATTTCACAGCCTGAATGACATCACCATCCTAAATAAGGAGCTTTTTCTCATCTACAGCATATAACAAGTGACCTAAGGTTTTTGTTGCACACGAATAGTCATTCACAGCTTTTTAGCCTCTCTTATTCCTCTCACTAGATTTGCTTATGATTTCCTGCAAGTGCAAGCTCTTAGCAGTTTAATTGACTCGTCATTTAATATTTTAGTACTGTAGAGAATTCACATTTTACCCCAGCACTCACTGGAATCTCTATTATCTCGCTTAGTAACTCCTTTCTGCTTCCGTTCTTTAGAGCACTACAAATTATGAACACAAACATTTTTGTGTTCCTCAAAAAAAAAACAAAAAAAAAACCCAAAAAAAACCAAGCAAACATCCTAACAGTTCTGTCACTGCAATTTCTGCTTTCACATCCAATATTTTTATTCCTGCTGATGTGCAATTTCAAAATGCCTGGCACAATTCTTTTAAATTATAAACATCCTCTAAATAGATTATTTGCTGCCAAAGCACTTTATTAAACCTATAACTCCTTACTTGGATTACTAGTTCAATGCTAATTTTGAAGGACAAGGTTAGGAGGCTACATACAGCTCTTGCAGCATTTTTTATTTAAAAAAAAAATCTTCATAATAAACTCAGGTAGTACCACAGCCATTTGTGAGGCATCAATAATAAAAGAAAGGCAAAACCCACACAACCGAAAAATTATGATCACAGGAAGGATGGCTTATTTTTTCTTTGTCTAACTAGGACACAGGAAGTGGACAGCATGATAATTTACATATACATGTGATCTATTATATCATACATATATTGCATTGTCTGTATAGTATACATATATATATGAAAACAAAATGGCTGAATTGTTTCTATAATGATCAACAATGTTCAGTTTTTCACATGCAGTTAATATATGTGTTGCCTACAGAATTTTACCTAGATAATCCCCCGATGACAGACATGTATTAGCGGCCACCCAAGTGTTTGACACACAATGGTTTTCAGGCCACAATCTTTACATCTAAGCACATCTTTAGAATGTCTAGGTATAATTTCCTGGATTGTGGGCCATATGTAATGCCTCAATCAGAAGATGCCAAAACCTATCAGTTCAGTTCTGGATCATAGTGGGTAAAAGAGAAACATTCCTGATTCCTGTGGGTTGTGATGCCTTATTGCTTCCTTATAGATTCAAGTTCAGACCAACAGCATCCTAGTATCGAGTACCACAGGACACAGGCTTAGCTGTAACTCTTTCTCTCCTTCACCATTACATCCATCTGATCATGCTGCACTCTGCACAGAGGGTGTGCGACCAGAAGAGGTTCTGTGTTTTAAACTGTGCCAGCCCTCTTCAGACCTGCTGAGAAGAACAAGGCTTTCCAGACTGTGTGCCAGCAAAACAGTCAAGACCAGAGGTTAAGGCAGACTACCAAGATGCTTACTGTACCAGCAAGCCCATAAATTATATCCATTGTGGGAAAGGTCATGATGAACCCCCTGAGGTGTTTCAGATGGTACAAAAACTAATGATAATTCACCCAGAACAGAAGGGGAGAAACACTGACACATCACTTAGTCTTATTTGCCCCCAGCCTAACATCCTGCTTCAAAAGAAAATGGCAGTATTTTTGTTGTAAAGACCACCTGTTTCATTATCTTTGTCTTCCCTGTTTTTTTCACAAAATTTAAAATATGAAAGGCAATGTAACATCTTTCTGGCTTATTATAGTCAGGTAAGAACCCAATTTCATGAAGTCTGAGTAAACCTCAAGAGCTTTAAAGTAATTCCAGAGGAGCTGTGCTGACCAAAATAACAGGGTTAGAAGTCAAGGACAAGAAATACTTTCTTCTTTTTAAAATCATATTTTTAGTGGGAAATGTTAGCTCTGTTTATAAGACTTTTTCTTCCACTGTATTGGGTGAGAAACTTCTGTTATATCATCTTTCTTAGAAAAAAAATCATGAATACAGTAACAGCATATAGAATTTATAATGAATGCACCTACCTTTCTGAGAGCGTATAAATCATAATTTGACTATGTCAAGTAATATCCCTATAATTATAATTTAATCATCTTATAACAATTTCTTACAAATTCCACTTTGAGTCAGTGTTTTAACACTTGAACAAAAAAAACTGATGTATCAAACATAAAAAAGAAATTTGCATTGAAACTCTATATGGGAACATAATTATACAGCAATTAAAGTACAATTGCATGATGATTACAAATAAATTTAGAGCAACTGACATGGTAAAGGCATTTTCCTCTTTTAATATGTTATTTTGGGTGATTTTCTTCCCCTCATTTTTTTTTTAACACTTCTATCATTTTTTTTCCCAAGTTTAATTTTACAGGGAAGCTTATTAAAAAAAACCTTTTTCTTGGAGGCACTCAAGTTTCTTGGCCTACATAACTTACATAAAGTAATTTTGAGGTCACCTTATAATATTATTTCTTATCACCTTATATCACCTTATAATATTATTTACATGAATGTTAAACCAGCATTCAGTCAAACTCACCTGTTCATTCAGTGACCTGTTTTTCTGCAATACTATTTCTACTCAAGACAAGATTAATTGAAATCTCTCTTGGGAGCAATTCACAGCTGCACATTTTACAAAACATTGCGGTGTGAAACACGTTTTGTATTAGTTCCCAATTCTAAAAAGTCCTTTCTTTTTTCTTCACAGAGAACCTGTGTACTCAGTTGCAATAGTTTTGTCATTTATCCTCCTAACAGAGACCAATGTATTGGTATTACATTGAAAACATACAGGCTGAATATGAAAGGGGGTACCTGTATAGAATGCAGAGATTAGAAAAAAACACCAAATATCCAACCTTAGGCTGTAAATTGGAAACTTTTTTTTTTTTTTTGCAGGTAAGCCTTTTTGTATTCACAGTGTGATTTTATATTGGTATTTGTTTACAGCAATTAGATTAAGCTTCTAGGTGCTGTTCATCTGCGCACACAAATCTGGTAGCAAGCATGAATATGCAATTTTTTGAATAATGTACACTTTTTAAAAGGCTAGCCCAGAAAATCTCAACACTTTCTTCATTGTCTTTAATCAAGAGCCTTGTTTAGTACTAAAATACATACCCACCAACAATATAAAACTGAGAAAGTGGGAGAAAAGGATAAGAGCTATTGCACAGGACATTAATTTAACAGTTTTACAACAACGGCAACCACTTGTGAATTAAAACCAGTTGTGAATAAAGTTAGTGAGTGATAAATCCTTGAAGCAATCTGTCTTACAGGTATGTTCCAACAGCTAAATTAAGGTGGAAGAGGGATTTGTTGTTTGTTCACACTTTATGGAAAATAACGTTTATTGTAAAAATAATTCATGATGTACAATGCTTCAATTATTCCTCTCCTTGTTCAGACCTCAATGTTCCAAATGCTGTGGCTGTCATTTAATGTGTGATACTTCTCTTTAAGATGGACCCCCCCATTTCTGGAATTACTGACAGAAAGAAAAAAGCTGAAAAGGGAGGACTAAAAAGACTGAGGAAAAGGAGGACTAAACTAAAGGAGGAGGACTGACTAAAAAGGAGGAAAGATATCTGCCAAAATGGATATACTTTCTCTGAAAAAGAATATCAGCATGAAATAACTGAATATACACAATTAGCTTTTCAAAAGTGTGTCTTATGCCTAATGGTCCAGTGGTTAGAGCCCAAGATTAGGATTTGAGGCAGCTGGCTTTAGCTATGACATCTGTGTGTGACACTTAGGACTGCGTGTAGTGCAACTTAACCCAAAGATCAAACGCAGCTGAGCACCAGATCAGTTTCAGACTGGGTACTATGGCCCTTTTTTGCTGATGTGGCATGGAGATCACAAGGGACTCACAGGCATGGGGACCCATGTGCCACGAGGCTTTTGCACTGGACTGCAAATTGAAGCAGACCACGATAGTGTCAAGGTGGGTGAGACAAATCTACCTTTGGAATATCAGTGTAAACAGTCTCTTCTTTGCTTTAGTTTTCACCTCTTCCTATAACAGTATTGAAAGGGGAAAAGAAGAAAGCTCATGAACACTCGCATGAACTACAAGAATGGAAAGAGGAAAGAAGTGAAATCTTATCATCTAAGATGGATAAATATTCATGCACCTTTATAGAAATAACCTGACAATAGCTGATCATCTCAGAAGTAGACATCTGAGAAAAGATGCAGAAGTCCAACAACATGTCAACATATTTCAGACTAGTGTCAGTGCCATTATGACTAACATGGAGAAAAGACAAACCAGAAAAACATTTAGCTCAGGCTGTTCCCCAGTTCATCTGTTTGGTTTTTTTATTATTAATTTAAAAGCAGAATAAACAAGGAAAGTCTTGAAAACACAGAACAAGAGTTGTTTTACGTTCTTCTATCTTATTTTTTATCATTTAATATTAATTAATATCCTCTGAAAATTTGCAGAATCACAGAAATCTAGAAATTAAGGCAGGCAGTAGCCCCTGGAGCACAACTTGGCTGCCATGGCAAAGGGGTACGACATGTGTCTAAAGGGTTGAATTAACCTGTTGTACACATCTTCCAAAGAGCACAAGGCTGCTGAGGAGAAGAAAACCAAACTCATCCTTTGCAAACTTCCTCCTGTTTTGTTGAGGATTAGAAATTATTCACCTTCAGTCTGTAACACCTTTTTTATCCTTCTGACCAAGCTGAAAGAATGATTAATTCCCTTCACGTAAGGCAAATAAATGTTAGAGCACCCTCAGAATTGGCATCCATAACAAAAACACTTTCTCTAAATTTTCCTAAGAGCACCTGGTAAAGTAGTTGCTACAGTTTAACATTTCACTCATGCACAGGAAAAAGATTGAAGACTACATAAATGAGTCAAGGCCATCACTCTAAGATGGAAAAGCTGTCTGTGTAGTAAAATAAATTATCCCAGGCACACACGTGTTCTGCCCTGGACAGATTATTACTGGTATCCATGCTAGCTAGACTTAAATCCAATTAAAACAAAAACTACATACACAAGAAATATCACATTACACCGTACAGGTCATCCTCCCAACTCCTCAACTCTTCTGTATGTGGTAGCAGCAAATGATGATCACGGGATACCTTGGCACACTCTGCTGTTGGTTGCCCTCACAATTCCCCAGCATCCACAGCTGCTAGAACTGGGATGAAGGAGGGCACATCCCTCCTTGTTTCTGATTGTAAACCTGCTGTTCATCGATGTGTGTAATAGATCTCTTGACCTGCTGGCCGACATCCTCCTCTGGCAACAAATTCCAGTTGTCCACTAACCCTTTGGGTAATGAAATATTTCCTTTAACTGCTATAACACCCCAAGCACTAAAGCTTTGCTTCATTCACCAACTCAAAGTTTGTGAATCTCAGTCCTACCTTTTCTCAGCCTCATGCTGTTTAAAACAGATGTGCCAAACCATCCTTCCTAAAGCCTCCTGGTACAGCAGCTGCTAATAAACCCAATATCAGTCCAGTTGCCTTTCCTCACACCTTTTCTCAGTTCAGTCCCACCTGAGATGTGGACACTAAAATGTAAGCAAAATCATGTACCCATGACTTCGAGTACATGCACATGAGTCCAGTGGTTTCCTCTCTTTTCCCACTACCTCTTCTGCTCAGGAAATGCTTCATGAGATGCTGCTTATCACCCAATTATATTGACTGTAAATCCAAATACCTTTATGCAATTACTCCATGTCCTTCCTTCTGTTTCCTAATTCTCTTTTCTGCCCAAAGCACAAGTAAAACAGCAGTTTTTACAGCAGATCATAACACCTTTAAGCCAAGAACAACCCATGCAGAAAGCACATGAATCTTTTAAACTGGATTAGAAGCATTTCCATGTTTACCATTAGATCTTTCCTTGCAAATGACTATTTAACTGCAGGTTCTTTATGACCTCGCTCTGCTTCTGTCAAGACAGCTGTATTAGCAGGCCCTAATGCAATTTCCCGTTCAGGGTCTAAAGGAAGAAGAGAGCATTAATTTTTGTAGAAGGAAGCAAAGATTCAAACACCCAGAAGGAGAAATGCTTAACAGCATTCTCAGTATTAGCCACATTATTTAAATACTAGCTAGAATAAAGGCTTATATGAGCTACAGTGGCCACAAAGTCATTTCCAATACCTATGTCATTACCAAAACCTACGTCCATTAATTATATCTTCATCTCATCCTTAAGCCTTTTCATCAAATAGGACTGGCTTTTAAAGTGTTTTTGTCTGAAAGACTCTTCTCTGTTTCTCCCAATTGCAAGCAGACTACAAAAATGGTACATATAAGTAAATTATACTGCTTATACACAGTCATTAATACTCTTTGGATACCCAATCCACTTTTGTTTCCAGGTGTTATTTTCAGCACTTTACATATGCACATGGAAATCTGAATGTATGCTTTAAAGGAAGCAAAATAAAAGCACTAAGTGCCAAAGGCTAACACAGCACAGTCATCTACAAACATCAAGGAACTGCAACTAATTAACAATTGATAGCAAAAATAAAACAGAAGAGAAAACAACTACAAAGAATATGTCAAATAGAAAACTTCAAATTATGTTACTTGTTAGGAAGATAGGTGGTAACAAAACATGAAAGGTACACATGGCCATAAATGTGGGTTGTGAGCTATCACCATGGCAAGACATAATGAAATATCACAATGTATCACAGCCTTTACTGAAAAATCAAAAAGCACAAAATTAGCCACAATACAATCTCCTGCATGTCATGGACCCTCATCAGTTTGTCTTTCAACCAGAGAAGTCTTCATAGCCAAAGAAAGGCTTTCACTTTCCTACAATCAAAGGAAACATTTTACTTCTGACTTGCAGCTTATCTGAACTCTGCAGGAATGGCTATTGATATAATGATGGCAAAATGATAGGAGCTAAGTTATGAGTATCTCCTTTCCACGTGTAATCTGGCATTGCTATCAGAACTGTAGTTTTCCAGATGAAAAATAATGAGAATTCTTGACCCTCACCTGTAATATTCACTGAGACAATGTACATATCAGTGCATGAAAAGCCCACAGAGGTCTATCTATCAGTATCTTATTACTGTTAGATGGCTTGGAGTTAATTTTTTTCTTTGCTTCAGGTTTTGTTTTTTGTTTTTTAATTCTTTCTTCTATTTAGGCTCTCAGTATTAAAAACACTGTTTTAGCAACTACTAAATCAAGCAATCTCATGATTCTGCATGTCTGATGAATCTTTGCATAGGCAGAGACTAACATGGTCAGGTTTTAGTCATCTTCTCATTCCTATGTAAAAAAAGACAAAGGCTGACAGTATTTTGGGGTCATTTCAATTTCATTTGACTCTTCACATCAACATTGAGGTTTACTGTAATTTTTTTTTGTCCCTGCAGGCCTTTTATCAATGCTTCTGAGAACATCCCTAGATAAATCAGGTCCCTACCACTCTTTCTCAAATTTCTTTAACTGCTTATACTGCTATTGTTGCCTTTAATTTTCAGTTTTCCTATTTTGTTACGTGCCTCTGTTGTAATGAGAAAATACTTTTTCTTTAGGTTTCCAACACTATACTTAATGCCACACTAATGCTCCTATCAGTGGTCTGTATACACTAAGCACATAATTTCTCATGCCTTTTCATACTGGAACTCTATAAGGTATCTTATAAGGTATCTCTTTCTGTTTCTGTGATCAGATGATACTGCTATAATCTGTTTACTTGCCCTGCTGTAATATAGAGAGCAATATGTCAGATGTTTGACCACATCTTGCAAGAAGAGATAAATGTTTGAAATTCTGTGGCAAATAGACCTTTGACACTTGGTACATTTACATTAAAAATAAATATATCCTCATCACAATTAGTCATGTATTTTTCCCCATTCTTGCTGAAACACCTGTCAGCAAGTTATGTTTTTAATAAATATAGAGGAAGATTTGGCATTTCTACATGGATACTTGGGAAGAATATTTAGCTGGCAAGTGATACAGAGGTCACACCTCATTAGTGTTTAAATATTTCTCTGTGCTATGTTAATATAATTGCAATACTTTTTTCTGTATTTCTCCATTTTGGTTAATGCCTGCCTATCTACTGCAAACAATTTAAATTAAAAAACTAAACATTTCAAGCCTT
The DNA here is from genome assembly GCA_023637945.1 of Phaethornis superciliosus. Taxonomy (NCBI): domain Eukaryota; kingdom Metazoa; phylum Chordata; class Aves; order Apodiformes; family Trochilidae; genus Phaethornis; species Phaethornis superciliosus. The sequence goes on from JAJQWJ010000003.1 coordinate 31,772,487, forward strand.
TGAGATTTATGACACCATTGTTACCACGCACTTACCTGTTTGTATTTTTATGCTAATAAGAAACCAGGCAAACATAACTATTAATGCAATTTATACACCTTAATGAAGCTTGAAAAAAAATTAATTAAAATATTTTGAACCTAAAACCTCAAATACCCTAAACAAGCTTCATTAAAAGCTAGTGTTTCTACAGAAATTAATGTAACAACTAAAATTTCTTCCTCACTAACAGCCAATGGTGTATGCTTGATTGGCTTGCACCCCAAATGTTGCCCTCTCTTCTTTGACACTGAAAAAATGCTAAGAACATGAAACTGCTTATAAAAAAAAAAAAAAAAGTAAAAGGTGGTGGCAAATTTTTACTCTTATAGGTTAACTTCAGAGCTGCTATGAGGCAACCTTTTGAAACCTTCAGTCCCTCTATATTTATTGCAAAAATGTGATTTTTTTTTTTTAGGATCCTGTCTTATAACAGCATGACACAATTCTCTTACTGGTTTGAGACATCTGCTATTTACCGAGGAAAAAAATCCTTCCCTAATGAAATATAAAAAGAAAAATTTCTCCATATGCAAGATGGAATTCATATAGATGTATAAAGAAAGGTACAATTGCCTCCCTAAACAGAAATTACTCATACAGAATAAATTCTTCAGAACGACTAGCATAGTATTTTTTCCCAAAATAACTATGGCACTGATTCACTCCTGCATTACTCCCGTCCCAAAAATAGATTGAAATCAACTGCCTTCAAAACTAGAATTAGCTTCAATGAATCAGTTTTGGAATATATTTAAACTACACTATTTCCAGATATGTGTCCTTTTAATACTAAGCATCCTCTGCAATGCCTGTGTTTCTGAACCCAAATATATTCCAAAATAAATTAAAATTCTTAGTCTTCAGTGATAATAAGGCTACAGTATCTCATCCATATTAAAGAGATATGCCCCGTCCTGAAAAAAAACCCACATTGTTTTCTGAACTAAGTCCAAGACCTCTAATTTGACCATACGCTTAACAACATGAAAAGATAGCTTTTATGTCTCACATGCAATCTGCTAGAAGGAAGGCTCACTTTCTGTAGAAGTATAAACAACTCTCACAACACCAGGAGCCCTTCCAAAAAATGCATTTTTTAATTAAATGCTCCATATACAGACTATAACACCTTGATTCATGTTATTATTTATAAGCCCTTATGGGTATAGGCAGATTTTCATCTAAAGGAATGACTCTTTCCTCACATTTATATTTCTATTACAGTGGTAACTAGTACAGTGGTAGTAGGCACATGCTCTTTAATACTCTGAATACTGAAATTGACTGAAAAAGGTAACAATGTTTGTGATCACCACCAGTTAAAGACAGAGAAAAAAAATGTTGGATGTGCATAAGCTCAGTCTCTCGTGTCTAATATCACTACCACAGAGATACAGTGATCCAAATCAATACAGAAAAAAAGTGCTTCTAAATGATGACATTAGATGTGTGACATTTGAGGAGTAACTCTGTTTTCCAGTCCTTTACAAAAACTACTTGAGATCCCTGAAAAGCTAGATGTAAAAAAACCCCAGCCACAATTCAGGTAGAAACTCCAGGAGAGAGGGAATGGACTTTGTCTCTCAAGAGTGGCAAAACTGCCAGCACCAAGAGCTGAGGAAGTGTCAAGGAACCTCCATGCCCCTTGAACTGGAACCAACTGAAAAAAAGAAGCCAGTGTGCTAATTGCTATCTACAAGAAATAAGGGTATTTTCTGTTTTTCCTTTCAACCCTGAATAACGGCATTGAGGATGCTATCATTTATATCAAGTTTTTGTTGATAGCACAGAACTGTGCTGTCTTTGTTCTGTAAGACAAAAAAATTATTTTATTCTGTGTTCCCCCAGGAACTACATTAAATGACACATTAAAATCAAGGGTTAGTCTGGTTTTATTACTGCTCTGTGTATATGTGTGAATCTACACACACCCCAGGGTAAATTACTAAAGGTGTTTTGGGTTTCAAGATCCTAAAATAACCAACTTCTCAGTCTTTCTCTATCAGCCTTATCATTACACCAAAACTACATTGTCCCCAGATTATTTTTGTGGCATTCAATAACGCTGCATTTACAGTTGCCTCTTTCCCATCTCCTCTCTTTATCCCTATGGTTGTCCTTGTTTTTCTCCATAGCCTTCAATATCCCTCTAAGGAGCAAAGCAACACAGTTCTGTTTTGCACTGGAAAAGAAGGCCAGTATCTGACTCCCAGCTGCAACAGGAGAGCATTCTGCTCAGAACCACACACTGAGCAAGATACTTCACCTGCAAATTCCTCCAAGCAGTGAGAGGAAAACAAGGCACAGTAATTCACAATAAAAATATTCTCATTAAAGTGACAATTAGAATTATCCTATACAGACAGCTCTCTAACAAGAATACTACAGCCAAAATAAAAATTAGAGTGGAGAATAAAATTATTGTGGAAAATTATTATTTCCTGACTGGGCTGTGTTCTGAAACTTACCACTGGAATTTGCATTAGTTTCCACAGAAGGATGCCTTCACTGTCTTGCTTTTGTATTTCCAAAGTTTTTGCACCAGGTATTTTGTACTACTTTTTTTTCAAGCTCATTCTTCTTTATGGCATCATTAAGTCCCCTGCAATTCCACATATGGCACCCCAGGGCTGTTTTCCCTGGGCTACCTTCCTTTCCGCTCCCTGGGCTTTGTCGCTGAAGTGCTCTTCATTCTGTAGGACATATACACCAGGTCCTATTTCTGTCTTTCATTTGCTAGGCATTTAGACAGAAAGCTGATTATGTTTTAAATTTCTACCTTCTCAGCAGCCACTTAAGGTTACATATGCTAACAAATAATTTAAGAAAATCAAATTCTGCTTCCAAACAAGCAGAGGCTGCTGAATGAAGGCTTAAACACCCTTTTTATTTACTAGATATTATTTCTATGCTGTCTGACATTTTGTCAAAGAGAATGATGGTCAATTGAAATTATTCTTCTCAATCCTTTCAGTTTTACCAACTGATAATGAGCAGGTATTTTAAAATCAAAGCCACTTTTGAAATCCACTGGTTTTAAAATATTTGTTGTGAAACTTTAATAAAATACTATGTTAGATATTTATGAAAGGCTCTTCTGATTCCAGCTTTAGAAAAGGGCTAATGTGGGGCAGGGGATGGAAAAAGCAGGTATAGGATATTAGCTCCACTATTCAAATTAATGTTTCTCCTGACATAATCTGAAAGCCTCACACCAATATTCAGCCTAAAAGGGTGCTAAATAAAATCCATCTAATAGAAGATTGGCTACATGTAAAATTAAATTAGAAAGGCAGCTTGATTGTTTTCATAAGAAGTATGAATCAGTGAACCTGTATTATGTAGATCTGCCTAACTGATTATGTTAGTTAGATATCAAACTCATAAAACAGTGACAGTCCCAATGACATGAAAAAAACATGTCATTTGTACTTCGTACATTTTAACCAGGCACCAATTTGACTTATTGATAGCCCTTGTGATACTTTGGGAAATTTGGCTACCTAAAACAACAAAATTATACTTGATCTAATGAAATACCTGTATTATCAAATCGTTCTGTGAATACAAAATTCATTACCAATAAAGGCTATATTAGATCATGGAGATTACAGAATGAGTAAATCTCTGAGAGAGTATTTTTAGGTTGGCTGACACAAGGTTGTATTCAAGAAGGTGGATCCAGAAGGAACAGCATTTCCTCAGAAACGGAAGAGAGAGTTGTTTAAAACAACTGGAATCAAACTAGCGCATTTGAGCAGCAACCTGATTTCTGAAGAACATCCCAACAGGGAAAAGTAAAGCATATCCTCAAATAATCATGGATAAACACACACACGTCTGCATTTATTTACTTCTACAGAAGGAGACAGAATGTATTTCCTGGGCAACCTACATGAAGACTGATAAATTTTTCACCTGTTGTCCTGTGACTTTTTGCTTCTCCTAACATACATCCATGAAAAGGTGAACTGTAAGCTTCAAGTAGCTGCAAGACTGGAGCTTTCAAACATGGAAAGCTGAGGAACTTGGGGCACCACTTATCCTGCAGCAGCTTGAAAGCAGATCCCCAGTTCTTGCAAGCTCAGTCTATTCATTCTGAAATGTCACTCACACATCGCTCACGTTCAGGAAAGATTAAAAAAAACAAACAACATAGGTCTAATACACAGGCTCCAAAATCAGTAAGGTAGGAAGCTCCACTGGGACAGAATCCCGATCTTAATGATATAATTTATCTTTACTGCAATCCCTCCAGAACAAGATAGCTTCTTGTCCTGGTTTGGTCTCTACTATCTTTATGTTCAGCTTCTTTTAAAAGAATATCTCAAAAGAACTGTCATTAAAAATTATCCTCCAATTGTGAAAGAATTACTGTTGCACTGATTTATTTCACATCCATAAAGCTTTTAGAAACAGCAGAGATAAGAGGAGAAAAAAAATTCTCCATACAAGACCTTTTTTTTTTATAGGACTTGTATTTGTAAAAAAACTAAAGATGTTGACTGTGTAGTCTAATTGCCTAAAGGCAATAGTAGTTACCAAAGAAACCCCAAATATATAGTTAATAAATACTGAAAATTCCTTTTTGGAATATAATTCAGTAAATGTCAAGATGAAGCAAGTCCTACATTTAACTCCTTTTTACTTTCTGAACTTTAGATTTTCTACAGACCTACAGTTCTTACTTGGTATATATTTCCAAATACTGCATGTAGATGAAAGCAGTAAATCTACAAAGTTTATTGACTTCTGGGGATCATTTTATCAAAATATTTCCTACATTCTGTAAGTGTCTGATTACAAGTATCCAGGAAGATGCTTGTAAGGTCTGGGTTCTCCTGAGTGCTGAACGTTCATAGAAGGTGCCTGCAATGATGTAATTGGATAAGTGATATCATGCCTAAGATAAATTATATTTCAAACCTATGCCAATATAAAGATACTAGGCATAGTCAGAATATTAAGAGCTCTCCATAAACAAGTTATAGACCATGTGAGTATAAGTGATCAGATAACAAAATTCATGGGAATTAAAGACATTTTTGGCCAAGTGGGAGGAATAATTCTCCTTAGAATAAAAGCCTTGGTACATCCAGCATACCTCAATTAATATGGCTTTTGGGCCCGGTGCCATTTGGTATATCATTTCATAGTATACAATTCTACCTGGCTAGGATTCACCTGTCATCATTTAAGAGTTCTTTCTAGATACATTGTTCCAGTCATTTGACTGTCCAGGATTCTTCCAAAGTAGTTTTACTTTACCTCCTATTTTTGCAGGTGAAAGATCTAAATGTGATTTGCTGACTGTCTGTCAGTAAATTGTGACAATTCCAAGACTGGAGCTTACACTGCTTTTTGACAGGTCAAAATTTCACTATAGATTAGGAGAGTGTTCACTCGGACATCTATCACAATAAATTCACTAGTCACAAATGAAGTTTCATGATATGCCAGCTGTTTCTACTATCTTATTGTAGAAAATAAACTTCAAGAAACTAAATTAGACTTTCTCTTTCTTTCCCCCTTCCATCTGATAAGTGGCAACTACTGATGTGTGAAATATCATCTGCAAATATGAAGCTAAAGAAGTTTATTTAAATTCATTAATATTCTAATACTTCAAATACAACATTATTTCTCCATCTGCCAATGGGCCATGCAGGTTTCCCTACAGAAAGCATGCAGATCAGGATATTAAAAATTTTAAAACATCAGCTAATTTCATTGGCACCTGAAGCACTTTTCCTGTTGAGGTTCTTATATTATGCCTTCATACCATCACATTCAGAGCTTTACATTCCTAAATCTCTCATTAATATAAATAGGTTTTAGCACATGAACAGGAGACAACAAGCCTGCTAGTACTGTAGAAAATTATTGCAGTCAAGTAATGAAAAAACTTTATAACCAAATTCTTGTTTCCTATAGCAGCTTAATAAACTAAAAGCAACTACAGTTTCTGGTGGTGTGCAGTGCCATAACTCAAGGTACTTGGAAGTGACCTTGAGTTCCTCACCTCCATACATCTCACTACAGCAAAAAGCAGCTCCTTTAATTCTCAAGCAATAAAAGACAAAAGGAGAGCAGTGAACTGAGGTATCAGTGACTGTCACAGCTGCAGCAACTATAGGAAGCAATGATGGAAAGTACAGTGCTCCCATTGTCACTGCAGAGAGGTGCCAGAGGAGTATACAAGTTAAGAGGAGAAATTAAACTGGCATTCTCAGAGAGCTGAGTTAACAAATCCCCTCCTGTGAAGGAGTTACACCTAACAGCAGCATCCAGAGCACACCCACACAGTCTGCAAGCACCCTAGGTAAAGCCCTGGGAATCTGACACCTCTCAGGTTCAAACAAAACTAGACATGCAGTAGTACTAAACAGAGGTTCTGCTTTTCAAAAGCCCTTGGTCCAACTCTTGTCTATATTATTTTAAATCAGTAATTGATGCAATTAATGAGTAGCATATATGCCTATACTCTGAAGATGCAACTAATGTATTCATTTTTTGGTTTGTGTTTCAAGAATAAACATTTAACTTGAGGTGGAAAAGATACAATGTAGCTATAATTTATTCATTAACTGCCTTGAAAAAAAAATTAAAAATTAATACATAAATAATTTTAAAGAGTATTAAGAGTATTTACAACTCCAAGCATGTGAGGCAAATTAATAAGCAGAGGCTGCCATTTGGTGTTGCTTAGGTGTGATGGAGCATGCAGTGCATGACATAAGTGATTAGTGGATGCGTCTGAAAGTTTCTGTGTGGGTATAACAAAAGTCTCATTTTGAAGCAACCGTCAAAAAAAAAAAAAAAAAAAAATCTGTAAGATTTATTTTCCAAACCTAGTAAAATCCTAGGCTTCATGGAGTGATACTTAGCGAGGGATACCAAAACAGTCCAATCCACACTTAAGAGGCTTACACAGAAGCAGCAGAAAACCATTAAGCCCTTTTCATTACTCCAGAATGATGATAGAGACAGTGTAAATACTGCAGCTGTGGTGTCCATAATATAGGAATCCTCAATGGCTAGATGCAAGAGAAATTTATTATTTTCCTTTCAAACACCTCAGACCTAATTTCTAACTCAATTACTCCTCAGTACTTTCCCAATGCTAACTCAAGTCACAAGAGAACAAACATTCACAGTACTTCCTATTCTAATTAAAGAGGGTTTGTCCTATATTGCTATTAGGACACTTGCTCCATCTCAGGAAACTTGATGGTCTCTATTTTGAGATATCAAACTTAAACAGGACAAATGAGTTTATGAGTGTTTCTCTTCCTTCTCTATGATTATTAAAACTGGCAGACAGAAAGAATGCACAGGCTTTCTTTTATTAGGGCCAGCTAATTAAACCATTATATTTTGAAAGTACCTATCACTTCCATACCAGAGGAGGAGATTTTTTGAAATATTTTCAGGACTCCAGGCTTCACAAAACAACTATTAAGAATCTAATACATTTAGGACCCTGAGTCCTACTGACAAGGAATATGTCTCCAGCTTCTAAGCCATCTAGTTATTTTGAAAATGACAGACTGAGTACAATGTCATAATTTCCAGCCACTAAAAGATAAGAAAGCTCATAGGATGTTTTAAGTCCAAGTCTCACCCTTGGTAAAGACATGCAGCTCCAATGTCCACTGGCATCTAGCAGAATCCTGCTTGCCCCCATAATGTCACTTCTATCAGACCTGGATGGTCTCTCCATCAGCCCTTCACAACAGCCACTGTCCCAGTAGAAATGTTTCCAGGCCAGGCTCAAAGCTAATTTATAAACTGTGAGAGTAAAAGCACAAAGCATTTCTGATCTATTAACAGAACTCTCTTGTGCTTACTCAAAATATTCAGAGTAGGCCTTTCCCCCAGCAGACATGGAGGAGTAGCTCGACTGAGTTTAATGGAGTGGGCTGATTGACACAGGGGAGAAGCTAGCTCAGAATTTTACTGGTTTTAGGATTAAACAGATTTCATTTGGACTCTAATTTCAACATGCTGCATCTCTCCTCAGGCACTCATTTGATATATTGTATGGCTAATTTGTACCAAACATAAAATATGCATGTTTGCTCTTGTCTGCTGGACTCAAATACTCAACCTACCCATGTATGCTAGAGTCAGATTCCCCTGTACACTCTAGAGTCATAAGACTATGCTATATAATTGGCATACCTGTACACTTGGGAATGCACCTGAAAATTTATAAAAACATTTTCAACCTCTTACTAAGTCTTTAATTGCAGCACTGATGTGTTTACTCCCCATCCAATTGCTCAACAATTAAAAGACCTATTTGCATGCTTACAGATTTTGAATTTTAGCACACTCTTATTTCAGCAAGAACTCAAATTCTGCCTCAGCAGGGTGAATAAACTTCTTGCCTAAGGTATTTCTTATAAAATGAGAAAAACTGGAAGTAAAAAAAAAAGTGCTCCTTGTCTACATCTTTCTGTGCCATCATACCAGCAGAGCACACATTAGGCCCTGGGAATTACATTGAGGCAGAGATCAAGTTATATGAAACAGCCTAGTGCCAAGTATCACTGTTGCCTTACAGAGATCTGGATCATGCTGTCTCTTGGGTTACCTGGCTGTTACAAGGCAAAGGCAGACAATCTTTTCCTCTTCTTTGCCATTCATTGCATCTTGGTAATAATATGTTAAAAGCAAGGAGGGTAATGCACCGACACTTGAAACAAAATGTACTATTGTGTCTGGTCTTTATAAGCAAAAGAGTCAAAGTTAAACTTTTAAATTAGGGAAATTATTATTTTGCAACAAATTTGTTTCCTTGCTAACTCCCTCTCAACAGTAACCATATAAATTCTGTCAAAGAAAATGTAATTCATGGGTCAGACTGAAAAATTCCAAGCTTCAAACTCTCAGAAGATTCCCAAACTTTATCTAGGCATCTTGCATTCAGAGAAGAAGCCAAGGGGAATCTGTGCCCTGTTCCTTCTGGTGGGTAACTTGACCATCACCTAAAACTGTTCACAGTCCTGAGGTTCCTTGGCTATTTCTTGCCTACTGCAATGAAGGTAAACAACTTCTGAAAATTTTGGTTACTTTTTTTTACCTCTAATGGGCATGGCAAAATCTCTAATAGTGCACTGCCAACCCTACTGTGCTGCAATAATCAAGCCATATCCCCTCTCTGAGCTCAGGGAACAGAGCATCCTCAACACACATACCTCCAAAGCACATCCCTCAGTTTGGATGCCAAGGCAACTGTAGGAATTATATCTTAAGACTGGCAAAATGAGACCACCAGAATAAGGACTCGAGAAGGGTGAATTCAAGAGAGGAAGGCTTGAGCTTTAAAGGAGTCTGTAAAAGTGGAAAGGCGTGGGGAAAAAAAAACTCTGGCAGCTCCCAGGCTGGGAGCTCAGGAGCCGCCGTGAAGCCGGAGGACCATTGCAAAGGTCCAGATGCTGACTGGACACGTAGTTCACAATTTAATGAAGAGTGGCACAAGTAATCTCTCCAGAAAGAACAATTTACCTTATAAAAGGGAGCTATCATCAGGTTATGGAGGCTGTTGCAACTGTTTGTCCTTTGCAAATTGCTATATCCGATCTCACTGCATGATTCAAGAATTTTTTTTTCTTTCCAAGAGAAAAAAACACAGCCTTAGCCTTTAAGTTAAACTATGTATTTACGTGTCATATTTTAAAAATGAAATCTGTCATTTAATTCCTCTGCAGTGAAAACTCTGACTACAGCCTTGAGTTCAAAATATTTGTCAAGTATCATGGGTTGTACTGAGTACAGATCTGCTGCTACCCAAGATTTCATGTGAAGTTGAATTTCAAGTACTGAAAGTAGATTAACTTGGCAAATGGAAGAACTATTAGGCATTCAACAACTGTTCACACACAGCCTGGAATATAAAAATTGGGCTAATGAAATCAACAGCTTGACAGAGAAGAGCATGAACCATTGTAATTTTTTTCCATTGACAGATCTGAGACAGCAAACAGAGAAAATGTATCACCCACCAGCAAATAACAAAGCAAGCAGGTTGGCTTTAGATTTGGTTCAAAAATAGGAAAAGCTAAAAAACCCACCATCTCTGCAACAAGAAATTACTCTGCGTCTGATCCAGATCATGCACAGTAGAGATTCATGCTCACAGCAGCTCTCAGTGATTTTTCCCACTGCCAGTAGTGAGCTCCAGACTTAAACAGGAAGGTAAAAATGCTTTAACGGGATTTTATTTTTTTTTTATTTGTCTACAATTCATAGAATATACATGTTGCATAAAACATTCTTCATGTTCATGGTGAAATCACTGAGACTGATAGGTTCTAAGGGTCTATCATACAAAAAGAAAACAACATTAAAGGTCTAGTGTTCAAATGGAGAATCCCTTTCTGTAGGCATCCAGAATTGCCTCTTTTTTTGTGGTTATAGTATGATCATTAACTGATGCACAAGTATCTCCACCTAAATGCAGATTCAAATCAATGAGTCATATAGCTTCAGTCCATAGCTCCTCATCCATATTTTAGTCTACTGGCAGATCATCTCTAATGGCACACAGTTCCTCATAATCAAGAAGCCCATCTGTTTTTACAAATCATACTAGTGATACCAGAAAGACTTCCCTAATCAAAGAAACAGTAGCACTTAAAAATAGGTGCAACATCCCACCATTACTACAAGAAGAATTCTCATTAAATATTTTTGGATGCATTCAAACTTGGCAGATTTGTTTTCAGCTGAAAACCACCCTTCAAAAATTTTGAGAAGTCAAAACATTTCAAGAGTTTAAAGAAAAACAAACCCAAACTTTCCAGGTTTTTCTTTCAGTAACATTTTACTGCAATACTTGTAGAATATTTACTGATTCAGCATGCTACATTATTTGCAAATATTTTGCAATAAGTTTAGTATTTTTTGGTAGAAGAAGAAAAAAGTACCAAAATCCTTCTGGTTTTTTAAGGCTATATCATTCCTGATATAAGCCCCAAACTATTGGTTCAGTTTTCTCTTTAGAATAGTAATGCAAATTTCTTCATTCTGAAGCTTTCCACCTCTCCAAAAGGGGTATTAGCTGCAATACCCTAATGTCTGATGTCTACTGAGTTCAGTACTAGCATAATGACCTTATTTTATCTGTGAAGCTTAGTGTCGATTTGTCTTTACTAAAACCATGAACCTTGCTAGACTGTCTTTACTAAAACCATGAACCATTTGTCTTTACTAAAACCATGAACCTGCAGACTGGTCTGCATTTAAACTGCTGACAGATGATGGCTGTTTTTTAATCCTGCTAACAATTTTCTGAGCTGTGCATTGCTCCTCCTTTCCTCTTAGCTTTGAGACCTAGCTAACATTGTATGTTTGGGATATACATTGTCTTAGGACCATGAAAAGTGCAACAGTAACAATAGCAGAAGAGGTGTGATTAAGTAGAGACACCTCTGCTTTCTATATGCTCATGTTCAGAATGAATTGGGAGCCCAAACATGAAGAGGGCTATTTCTGGTCATCTATTCAGTGCCCATTGCCTTGGGAAAAAAGTTTGTGATAGGGTGATAGGATGCCATAGTCAGTTTTAATCATGTTAGAAGGTTAAAAGAGAGCAATAGGCATCCTCCCTCTTACACACTTATGTACAGCACAATCGTCACAAATGCCATGATTTCCAAAGAAATCAGACATGCAAAGACAAGAAAGATCTCATGTTCCAGGGAGGAGTATATTACAATGCCTTTAATGTGACAGTAACATACATGCTTTTCATCCATGCTACAAATTCTGTGTTACAGGCCTATTGCCATAGCATGAGAGACATTTTAGGGACATCAACAGATCTGGTTCTACACATCTTTAGCTTCCTCACTTATCTAGTCCCGCTTACATTTTACTTTTCTATGTGAAAAATTTTTATTCATCTTAAACTAACTCTCACTTTGATACCTAGTGAAAAGAGAATAAAAAAGCCAAAGTAACATCTCTGAAAACATTGATCATGATACTACTGTGCAGTGAAAATAGGACAGGTATTTCATAAAACATAGAATGGTTGGGGTTGGGAGGGACTTTAAAGATCATCTAGTTTCAGCCCTGCTCTATGGGCAGGAACACTTCCCACTAGACCAGGTTGCTCAAAGCCCGATCCAACCTGGCCTTGAACACTTCCAGGGATGAGGCATCCACAGCTTCCCTGGGCAACCTGTGCCAGTGGCTAACAACCTTCACACTAAAGGATTTCTTCCTAATGTCTAACATAAATCTACTCTACTCTGTACCTTAAAGCTATTACCTCTTGTGCTGTTTTGAGACATACAAAAATAAATAAATAAATAAATAAATACAGCAGTACATTCCTCCATAGGTGTTAGTTCCCATCCACAAGCACATTTTTCAAGGATATGTTAACCAGGAAACTGAAGTTAGAAAAAGAAAAGCCTGGGCTCCAGTGATGTGACAAAGGGCAGAAGAATTGATGCCTGAGATCCTTCACCCTAACTACCACTCTTCAACATCCATCAGCAGGTCTTGTTCTAGCCATGTGTCAACACATTCAGGGCTCAAGTACCTTCTGAATAGGCTTTGGTCCTGACTTCCACCATCATTCAGATTCTGTAAGCAGTGGGAAGCAGGAAGAACAGCTAAGACTGTTCTGACATGCAAAATGTTTGCACTACTTTTTAAGTAAGCTCTGGACAAACTCTCAGTCTTATTTCAAAAAGTTATGTTCTCTATTCACAACTGAAATTATGCAATATCATTAAAAAAAATCCATAACAAGCTTTAAATGTTATAAAATGTACATGGAAGTGGTCAGATGAGGGAATAAGCTTCCCTGGAGTACCATAGTAAGATATGATGCACTTCTCATTTTGCTTTATAAAAACCTGCTTTAGAAACACGTTTGCATCAGCAAAATAATCAAATACTTTTTCCACTAGGCCAGACACCAGCTGAGAGTAGACACAGGAGGATGCCAAGTCAATGGAAATTTAAAAGTGCCCAATACCTCACAGCTGAACCATTGGGTATTGTGTGCTCTGACCTGAAGCAATAAAAACCTTTTTTTGATTTTTGCATAGGCAGACACACAAACCCACCATGAATAATAGATATGTCTGTCTTGCTTCTAAGACTAAGCTCATGCTTTTCATGTATAAAAACTGTGTCTCAGCACTGTCTGTTCCAGTGACCTCCATGAGACTTTTAATCAAATCTTTCCTATAGCTGGGGCTTCAGAGATTATTTGATTTCTTCTTAGGAAAGACAGAGACAGCTCTTGCTTCAATTATTATTTCAGCCTCAAAGAACATTGTATAATCAAAAAAAATAAGAGGCTCCTGGAACTTCAGACAATTGAACACAGTAATTAAAGGAAAGATTAAAAATATCATGGAATCCTTATGTGGCCATAGCATTATAAATGCACCTCAAGATACCATAGCGACACTCCTTTTATTATTAAATAAATTAAGTATCTTGCAGTCTCATGTAATGCCAGTCAGTGCAGACATATTTTGGGCATCATTTCACAGAGCTTTTGTTCCTCTGCTGCTCCTTTTCCCTTGAGCTTGTCATGTGGAAACACTAGAGGTCAGCCTCCCAAAGAAAACTAACCATTGCTCTGGTTTAAATCCGTGAGGAATTACAACACCTGAATTTCACTGAATTCAGAAGTAGCACTGGAAATGCAGCCATCAGCACAGTGCCAGGCTCAAACCACAAGAAACCCTAGAAGAGCATCAGTCTGGGGAATTATTTTGTTATTAAGCCAACCGTCTCTGAATATTTGGGTGATAGGGATTAAACCAGCTAGACAAACATGAATTTTGCATTATATTCCACATACACCTGTGTGAGGCCTAGAGAGCTGTCAAACAGAGACTGAATAAACAAAAAGTTCTCCTGTGTTTTTCCCAGGACAGAAAAATTCAGGCTCCCGTTTTTGGTCATCTTAGATTCACAAGAACTTCCAAAAAGGTAAAATGGCTAGCTGGAAAATAATTGCTTACTAAGGGTAACAAGATACTAAATTGTTCAAAGAATATGTCAGTGCTTTCATTTATTTGCTTGTTATAGTTAGCACTGTTGCATTTACCAAGGATAAATTAAGAATGATCAACCTGTTTGTATATTGGGTGAAAATTAATGTATTTGAAGGCAAGGGGTGAGCAATGCATGTCATTTACATCAGTTTTAGCTCTTAACTCTCTCCCCCAAAACACATATTCAAGTTTGTACTTTGCATTGGATGCATAGAAAAATACATGGATTGAAAATGGGTTCAAAAGACAGGCTCAAAGGGCAGAGATCCATGGGTTATACTCTACCAGGAGGCAGCAAGAAGCGTACTCCTGGAACCTATCCTGGGATCTGTCCTCCTTTGCATCTTCATCTGTGACCTAGAAAATGGAAGCTATGGAGGTCCCTCTCATCAAGCTTGAACAAGGCACCAACTTGGTTGCAGTGGTGTCAGGGAAAGCAGTTGATAGATACACTCAAGGGCAGGGCTGCTGTCCAGAGGGAAATGGTGGTAGAATGAGCCAACAGGGAAATTCAACAAGGACCAATGCCAAGTCCCATGCCTGGGAAGGAGGAACACCTCACAGGACACAGGCTGTGGCACTGTGGAGAAGGAAAATAAGGTCTGAGCGGACACTGACCTGGCAAGAACCCCTGGCAACATTGAAGGTCAAGAGCATACTGGGCAGCATTAACAATAAGAAGCACAAACAGTGCTGCAGGCAGTGACTGCTATACCACATCTAGAATATGGCACCCAATTTGGGGGCCTACAACTCAGACTCAATAAGTTGGAACAAATTCAGCAGAGAGCCACCAGAATGATTGGTGTCTGGTGCACTAGCCTGGTGAGGAAAGGCTGAGGGAGTTGAACTCGTTCAGCTTAGAGAAGTATTATCTTTGAGGAGAATGAACAGCAGTCTGCTACTATCTCTGACAACTTCACAAAGAACACAGAGCCATGCCCTTCACAGCACTGTGGGAGTCATCAGAAGCAATAGGCAAAAAACTGACACAAGGTGAGTTACACCTCAACACGAGTAAAAGCTTTTCTTACCCTCGGATAGTCAAGAAATAATAGGTTGCACAGGGATGTGCAGGGTCCACTACTAGATGTTTTCAGGGTACAACTGGATAAAGCCCTGAGTAGCAAAACTTTTCTGTCCATCTGACCTTGCTTTGAGCTTTAGTTTGCACTAAAGAACTCCAGAGGTCCCTTCCAACGTCAATGGCTTTTGACTGTTTATTTCAGGATATGCTTCTTAAAACATCTGTAGAGGACATTCCATTCTTTCATTTTAAAGCTGAGCTGTAAAATTAAATATTTTTCCAAACAGGGAAGATCTCTGTAAAATAAATTAGCAGATCTCTGTACCAGTCCTCACTCTATCACTACTCTGCAACACAATCACTACTCTTATTTGAGTTTGAACAGTTTTACACAATAGCAAAGCCTTAATAGGTATGGCTGACCTGTTCTTATCTCAGGGAGCAACCACAAGCACTTCATCTCAACATTCAACAGCAGTCCAAGAGTCTGCAGCAGCACTACACAAGACATCAGGACAGGAGGTGAGGCAAAGTAGTGAAGCCATTAGAATATGAAGAATCTGCACAATGTTAAGGCAGCTACCAGAACAATACTGTCCAGACAGAAAGAAGGTTAGAATTCAAGGTGAAAAATCTGTTTTGACAAAATTAGTCATTAATCTCTCAGTTAACTAAGTGCAGTAGAAGGGCAAGCCGTGCTGAACCCTGGATCTCTGCAGCCTCCTGCCACCTACTAACCAGGCTCAGGTTTGCTTATTTTGCTCAGTCCAGGGAATTGCTGCCTGCAGCCTTTCCTTTGTTTGCTTATTTGCTCACTTTGCTGAATGGCCTTTTCATCTCTAGACATTACACTCTGCCTCCTTCTACCACCGTTTTCCTTTTCCATTGCTGCTTTTATGCTCAATTAGCTCTCTATTCTCCATCCCTTTTCCCTAGATAAGCATCACTGCACTCCTTGCTCAGCCATAACTGTCCCCGAATCTGTCACCTCCAGCTCTTCCGGAGCTAATGACCAGAACAAGCCACCAGACAATGAAGGTGACATCCCACCTCAACAGTAAGCTAGCTGGTGACAAAGGTCTTCTGATAGCAACATCCTAAAACACAGTTAACCTCTGGCTATCCATCAAAACAGCCAAATATTAGTAACTGCTTCCTAGTGTAATATCTACATTTTTAGTTACACAACTCAATGAAAATAAAGGTTTAAGAGAGAAAGAAAAGGGTCAAGGCTAGAAGGTACTATATTTTAGTATGCAAAACACATCTAAATTAGGATGTGGGAAAGAATGAGTGAACAGTATTTTATCCTCAAATGGAAATAAAGAACATTGCAACGTCTACCTGAAAGTAATGAAATGCACTGTTGTGTTGCTGTTCTCCAGATCTCAGTGGAAAACAAAAGTCTTCACAAATCCAGTGCAGACACAGTATCCCACATCAGCTGAAGTACTGCATGTTTTATTATAAGGAAAAAATATTTTTAGAAAGGCATAATATCTTTGGGGTTTTTTTTCCCACCCCACTTTTTTTAGTGACTTCTTCCCTCGTTTTACAAAAGCTTATTATTTAAACTATACATTTGGGATCAGAGGAATAAAGCATGACTTCAGTGAGGTTGCAGTTACTGAAATCCTCTGCAAAGCTGGGTCTGCTTGATCCTGCCTGACACAAGGGACAAACAGCATAAATGTTTGTTAGGCTTGGCAAGTGATTGCCCTGATAATCAGGTCTAGCACACACAGTGGGATCATCTAAGAAAGATGAACAAAGTAGAGGGAAAAAGAAGATAAAGACAGACAGGAAAGCACTACAAAGGACATTTCCTCCCTCCTTGCATAATTTAAGCCATGTATTTATGAAACATAGTGAAGGTCCAATTATGTTCACTAGTAATGAACACTTAATTGTAATTAGCCACAGTTTCAAGCTGGAGGGAACAATTATTTTCATTACTGCTCATTAATGTACAGGATGTTATGCAAGACTTTTTTTTTTCTAAGAGTGACCTCACCTATTTCATTGCTTTCCTCTCTTAATATGGCAGCTCTGACTTCTCTGATGCTAATCACAATACCATTCCATTTATTCTTTTGCCTTCATTAGTCCTTTCAAATTTTCAAGCTATGTAATTTCTCTCCATATCACAAATACAGCAAGAAATTAAAGTATTTAGGTATTTTTTTTTCCATAGGTACATAGTCACACTTATTTCAAAAGGTTTCTC
This sequence comes from Phaethornis superciliosus, assembly GCA_023637945.1. Taxonomy (NCBI): domain Eukaryota; kingdom Metazoa; phylum Chordata; class Aves; order Apodiformes; family Trochilidae; genus Phaethornis; species Phaethornis superciliosus. Next base: position 31,789,819 of record JAJQWJ010000003.1, read on the forward strand.
AGAACTGGATTTCAAAGAATTTCTTTTCAGCAGGTGTTTTCATAAAAATTTTCATTTTCAGTTTGGTTATCTTGTTGATGTTTTGTTTGGGTTTTTTTTCCCTACTCTCAGGCACATAAAAGAAAAAAATATCCATTTATTTGACTGAAACAAAGCTATACTAGAAAAAAAACATCAGTCTTTTTCACATATAACAGTGAAATAATTCATATGGACAACAGGTTGTTGAATATAGGTTGGTTTGGGTTTTTTTCCTAGAACTGGCATGGCACCCAAAACTACCATTAAGGTGCTCACTTCCTGCATTTTTCCACTATTTTTAGTTTCTTATCTTCAAATATCAGTGGGGATCTCCCATCTTCACTGAATCAATTATCATCTTTTCCTTCTTCTATTTTCTCCCAACAGTCAAAAACTAGGAATAAGAAGTCAGGTTTGGTTTCACATCTTTGATAATTTCTTGGTATTAAGGGACTATTTGTAATTCTTGGGAAAGTTCATATGAATAGCTACCAAATAATTCCTACCAGCTGTATGATTATAGCAGAAAATTATAGTCTTTTACCAAACCTAGCACATTCTGAACACTCAGAATGCAGGCAGCACTACTCAGCACATTTCAGCTTGGCAATCCTTAAAAAAACAAACCATTTAAAATTGGACTTTCCTGATTCGTGGTATAATGATAGGCCAGTGGGAGAAAGACTGCAGTGCTCTTGTGTTTCAGCTGATTGTATAAAGGGAAAGATTACATTGTCCAGAGAGCATTTGGGAGAATATTAAAATCCACTGAAATAGTAGTAACTCACGAGCTTGGTACCACTTCAAGGCAAAAGGAGTCCAGGTTTTTTAAGTGTATATGTCACACTCTTTCGGGTTACTCTGCTACTTAATTCAGTTAATGAAACAACAACAACAAAAAGGAGGAAGGTTATAAAGTCTGATTCTTTAAGGTACAAACCAGACTTTACGAATTAGAGATTAGGATGTCATCAAAGAGAGGGTATTACTTTTCCTTACAAGTTTGTCTGAAGCACCTGACACTGCCTATTGCTGTTTATTATGGACACCAGCAAATGAACCACATGGTTGAGCCAGTGAAATTATTCCCATGTCTTCTGTTAGTCATTACCACGTAGGAAAAGGATACTGATCTCTACCCTCATATACTGCCGCTAAATCCAGGCATATTATGTATTGCCTTTTAACAAAGAATCTAACTATGGTGAGCCCACAAAACCAATTATCATCTCTCTATAAGTATAAAACAGGAACAACCATCTCTAACAGAGTCTTTGCTAGCTCATAAGTTTCATATAGATAAGAACCAGACCTTGTTTGCAGTCTGCACTAAGACCTTATGGAAATAAACACTGTTAAGATGGTGCTTGTTACCACTCAGGATAATAAATTATTGCATATTAAGTAGCATGGATTACACAGATTACTAGGAGGAGATAGCAGGGTCAGAGAAAACATCCCTCAGAGATGGTTCAGCCCACTCAGTTGGAGTACAGCTTACAGATCTACCTAAAGAGCATGTTTTTTTTCACAGAGGGGAATCCACCACTTTAATGACGTCCATGTTCCAGGACAGAGAAAAAGCCATTGCGTGAAAACTAGTTTTGTGGTTTTCCCCATAGATTAAATGCTACCTTAACTGATAAAACCACAATAACCTACTGTAAGATAGGTTAATGTAAAAATGCATTTTTAATATTTTCTGTTTGTTTCCTACTGCATATCTCACCTTGGTTTTTGCTTGTTTACAGCAGTTTTTCAAACCAGTTTCCCCACACTGCTGACAGCAATGAATAAAAAAGCTACAAAGAGACTCACAGGAGTTACTTGAAATCCTATATGGCAATATGTTAGGTACACTAAAATAGGTCACAGCACTTGGGCTGTTACCAGAAGGCATGTTTTAATACGAAAAATGCAGAGTAGCTCATCTTCTCCAAAAGCAGGGAAGGGACAGAAGGGACACTAAGTTCCTTGAGCACTTTGCAATACCCTTGATTCATGTAATCCACAAGCTTATGAGAAAAGGACTATGTAGAGCCCCTTGGTGCAGTCCTGAGAAGCTAACATGGTATGTCCAGTCTTCCTATAGTTCCTTTACTTAAAAGAAGAAAAACTTGTCGCTGAAAATGCCATTGTTTCTCCCTGTGGCATCTCAAGAATTTGATGATTTTTGTCCTTGAAAGGAGGTAAAGAAATAAAGCATATTGTGAGGGCCAAGCCTATTTCAAAGAAATAGGCCCTTTCTGCAGTTTTTTCCATGGATAACTGAGAAACCAGAACCTGTGAATTAAGGTTAGCAAATTAAGTTATATGTAAAATTAAAAAAATAAACAAATCATAAAGTATGCTGCTACAATTCCTGAAACACAAAGAATCACTCTATGGCCTCAGAGCATTAACACCAACATGCGCAAAACCACACAAGTGGAAATAAACTTCATATTTTAGCAATCTGCTCAAGTGTTATTATGGTGAAATACAATCTACAAAAACATGTATTCACCACTATATAGTCATCGCAGTGACTACACACTGTCTGGTAGGATTCAAAAAGAAGCCCTGAGACACAGCTTGGAAAACATTTGTCCCTTGTGAAACCCCATCATAAATGTGTCTTCAGCTGCTGGAAGTCTGGAATGAGATAAATTTTGCAGCCCTGGACAGCAGAGCAGGAGCTCCTCAGCAGCTTCAGTGCCCTACACAAGCCTGACCTCGAGCAGATGAACACCTGGGGGACATTGCTGTGTCCACTTAAGATGCTATCTGCATAAGATGCCCACAAGGTGACCATGCAAGTCACATCTCAGTCAGCACCAGAGACAAAAAAGAGACTTGAACAGAGGCATCAGATTTTTCAACTATAGTAACTGTCCAAAAAACAGACATGTTTTAGTACCGATCTGCTCCTCTGCCCTGAGGCCAGCAGCTACAATTGACACAAGTCAATCCTCACAGGGGAAGGAAGAGAAACTTATGGTGCTGTTGCCAGATGCACAGCACCCGTAAAAGCCTTAGGAAGCCCTGGGAAGGTCATGGGTCTTCTATGGCTCCCTTGACACACAGTCCTCCAAATTCATTAAACGCTGCTGTGACTCAATTAGCAATTTAACCCATAACATTTGAGAGATTTTTCTACTTACATCATGTCTGTGAGGGGTAACAGACCTACTCCTTCTGCCTCCAAACCATTGGAACAAAGTTACGATTTTATTTATTTTCCTCTGTATTGCAGCATAGCCTGAGAATAAAAGAAAAGCAGCAAATTTAGATCAGTACCAGAGGGTATGTCAGATCATTCAGCTTCTAATACAGTGACAGCTGAGGTGACACGCAGAATTCTTTGTCCTGTGTCACTCAGATTCCATACATTGTTTTCAAGGTTTTTCATGTTTGTTTTCATACATTCTAGAAATAGAGACTTCTGCGATTGAAACAAATTATGAAAAAAATCCTGGTTTCGGAGGAACAGACATAGCCTGTACCATTCACAGGGTTCAGGTGCTTAAAAAGAAATTGTACTCCTCAGGCATGTTGAATAGTAGGGCTAGGAAAGAAAGCCAAAATAGTGATGAGTTTAATTAATAGCTTGCCAATTTATTTAAAATTCATTAATTATTAGTTATTAGCACAAATGCAATACTACTAAAACTCATAGTTCATACTAACATAGAAAAATATCATACAGTTAAGCTTGTTACACACCCAAACAAATCCTCCTAGCAATACCTATTATCTGCACCTTTTCTATTGTGTTATGTTCACTGTTCTAGTGTCCATCTGTTTGATGGCTTCAGTTTTCCTTGAGCAGAGAGAGGATATAACGGATGGCAAGTCACCAGCATCCTGAGTCTCCACCAGCAGGACTTCAGTGCTCACAATCCCTTTTTCCTCCTGTAGTAGTCAAACTCCGTAAGGGCCTTTTTCATGTTTTCCTGACAGTCTGTTAGATAATCTTTCCTTTGGTTCCATGTTCTTTGCTGGTTGGTGGTTTTTTTGCAGTTCACTGTAACCCTCTATGCTGACTCTACCCAAGGGCAAACAAGGCAGCTCTCCTGTAGTGACTGCTTACTGACTGGAACCTCCAACATCACCTTGCCTTTTTACTCTGCTACACAACCTTTTATTTTTACAGATGGTTGATTGTTGTTACTATAAAACAAAGTTAAACTGAAACCAAATAATGCCACAACCACCTGAGAGTGTGACAGTCACTGCTAAAATCAGCCTGGATGGGGCAATCCTAGAGACTCCCTTGCACAGTCATGCCAATACAAAGTCTGCAGTTTTGGACTAGAATGACAAAAACAGAGTTCACTGAGCTGGAACTGTTCTGATCAAGTCTGGTCTGTTGGATGTAAAACTAACAGTTAGAAGACTGGGTTATTTTATGAGAATTGCCAAAAATTGTTACAGTCCATGTTTTTTTTAAAAAAATAAGGGTAGGTGAGCCTATCTGCTCTGCAGTACCAGCTGCTGTTCTTGGTAATTAAAATTATTCCACTTGAAAAGAAGCCTTCACATCATCCTTCAGTTAGAACTTCACTTTTAGCATCTACTTAGGGAAGCTGTAGACAAGGAATGTGTAATAGGATGAAGGTTTGGATTAAGGCTGCCTTTGCAACCCTAAATCCCAGGCACATCGTAAAGGCAGGAAGAGTCTTCCCCCGCTTTACCATTTCACGCTGATGGGAGAAGCCACCAGCAACCCATAGGAGAAAGTACTTGGGCTTACTGCAAGGTATAAGGCACTTCCCCAGGACCTAGAACAAGTTGCTCTTATCTGAAGGAATTGGTAGCAGTTGGAGAGCAGATCAGGAGACCTGGCTTCAGCAGTGATATCCCTATCTCTTCTAATTAGGCTGTAAAAGCTTGTTGAAAGGTAAATGAAACACACGTTCCAGAGGAAATTGTAGTGAAAGATTCCCAGTTACCAGGGGAGAGGCTGGAAGTGATGGGAATGACTATTACCCAAGTTTTCTCAGGTAATTCTGAGCCTCATTCAGATTGTAAACCTCCCTATTCTCCACCAGCTTTTGCAGATAATTATAAGGTCCTGTTACAGTCACAGCCTTTTTATGTTGGTAATCCATAAAACACTGTAAAGGAGAAATGAAAGACTGAATTTTTAAAAAGGGTTCAACATAAAGAACTAAGTGTGTTATTAATTTAACAATATCCTCCTAAGTTCTCCTGAAAATACATGGCGGAAATCTAACAAAAAAAAATTCACTTTATTAACAAAACATTCCTTGCTCTTCACCACAGGCTTTTTCCAACTCGTCAGCCTCCTCAAGATCTTACAGCAATCTCGGATACAGACACCTTTTAACTTGCCAGGCAGTGTAAGATCTAAACCTCATTCCTAGCAAATGGCCTAAATAATTCTATTCTGTAAGCTTTGAAAGCCTAACACAGTCACTCCTGGTCTCATCTGCTCACAATTTTAGTGTCTGAAACCTTAACAAATAAATTTTTTTCAACTCTCCCCTTACAAGTTACATTAACACACGTGCCTCAGTGATGTCTGCAGTGAGCTTCCACAGTCTATGTGTTTGCTGCACTTCCCTGCTTGTGCTGCAGCAGTGAAGATTTCAGAGTAACATCCCTCACTGTTCACCAGCAGTGCCCTGACTGCAAGACCATAACACATTAGCCTACACCCCTTCCAGCAATGGCAGTGAACAAGCTTTGTCATATCAGCTCAGTGTCACCTCCCTAGAGGTCAAATGTCTCAAAAAGATTTCTTTCTTAGTTAAGATCTGTGTTATGAACTTTATTTTAAAAGGTTTTTTGGGTTGCTTGTTTTTTTTTAAATTATCTTTACTGGATAATGGGCATGATGATCCTATAGCACATTCAAAGACATGACAAGAGAAGATTATGAGATCAAGGTTTAAGTGTGTGTTGGTATAAGGCATAGAGTTGTTTTCGAAACAACTGCTGTTATTCTTCAAGAAAAGTTCTGGCAGTGACATTTCTCTAAGGATTTTATACAGAACAGCAAAACTTAGAAAACCTTGTTGCTCCGGGATAACCAAGCTCATATTTCATTCCAGAAATCGGAGGTTCCAGCCTATGACATCTCCTGTTTCCTCCTCAGGGAAGGTAACACACCCTGGAACTCTTATTGGAAGCATCAGCCTTCACCAGCAGAATCAAGTAAAATCTCCTTTACCATGGGAGTTGGTGGCAGTCACTATCCAGTGCAGAATATTCTTACAGATGTGTACCTTGGGCTTACCTTTTACAGATGTATCGTCTGCTCCTGATGAAAACAGAATACCTCTTGCACAATGACAGTTTATTGGCCTTTGGCATCGTACAAGGTCATTCTCCATACAAACATTGCCCAGAACGAAGGGCAGTATCCAACATCTCAAATTAAGGGAAAACCCCAAATGAATCCCATAGGTTAGGCACATCATACAGATTTTAAATTTAAGCCATTATTAGAACTGAAAGTTACAGTGATTCTTTTCTTTCCAAGGACATACACTCAGCTTCAGCAGACTAAAAATTTCATCTGGATTGGCATGGTGATTTTTCAGAGGCCAAAAAGCTAAGTTTACTGATAAATCAACAGAGTCCTGCTAAATTACAACAGCAAGGAATGAAGTATGAAAACTCAATGTATTGGATTTGGCTCAAGTTGCAGAGCTGACAGCCTCCTTCCCTTGCAACACCTTTCAGCAGATCAGCTGAAAGGCAATGACAGAGCCCAGCTTTCCTGTGGCAGACAGGAAGGAGCACTGAGAGGAAAACCTGTGGTGTGAAAACTTGTCAGACCCAACCTTTCCAGAGGGTCACAAAAAATGAAGCTCAGTCCCAGGTGCTTGGCATCATGGATTTGATGTCACTCAGTAAATTAGAGATAGGTAATTCCACCAAGGTTCCTGATCTCCACTTGCGTGATGAGCACTTAAGTTATTGTAGAATCATAGAAAGTTAGGGGTTGAAAGATCATCCAGTCCAACCCCCTCTGCCCCCCTATCACCTATAGCAGGTCACATAGAAACACATCCGGGTGGGCTTTGAATGTTTCCAGGGAAGGAGACTCCACAACTTCCCTGCACAGCCTGTACCAGTGCTCTGTCACCCTCACCAGAGCCAGGAGGGTGACAGCAATGTGTTGTGTCAATGGTATAGTGATCACCAGGCACATGTAAAGGACTACATCAGGCCCATGTTCAGTACAGGAAACCCAGACAATGTTCCAGAAGCAAACCTAGGAACAGGTACACCCAGAAACAGTGCAAAGACCACATGCCTAAGACTGAGCTTAAAAAAAGCCCTTGGACAAATGGTGTTCCAGACAAAGCTAGACAGAGACATTAGGGCCTGCTGGTGACAAGGTGTGTGGGTCAACAGCAATTCCAGGAAGACCTCAGGATATCAAAGTCTTTCCTACAAAAACTCTCAGCTTCTTTCACAAGGCCAAGCTGTGATAAATTAACGATTGATAAAGTCCTATGGATTTTTTTTCTGTTCAAAATACTATCCTTGCAGGTGTTGTCAACTAAAAGGGGACTGAACTCAAGTTAACTATTTGGTGCAAATTACAGCCAAAGCAAATCTTTATAGATACCCTGCACTTGAACCCAGTTGGCTATTCTAGTCCTGCTGAGCTAGACTGTTCCAGAATCTTCAGGCTGAACCTGCACCTTATAGGCAGAAGCACTGGGTCAACAGCAGCAAGAAGCAACATTACCTCTGAGGAGTCAAAAGTCATGTTGAGTACTCTAGCCTGTTGGCAAAGTTTGCATAAATGTTGCAGGTTATCTTGAGACTGGACAGTCTTCTCCACCATTTGCTCCAATTGCCAATAATAAAAATGCAACAGTACATCTCTGCCTCTCCCAATGGCAGATTTTCCCCAAGAGCAGAATAGTCAAGGGTCAAAATGCTGACCCTGTGGCTAGGCCTGGGCTACTTCATGGTTCACTACACACAAAGGACAAATAAGATGTCAACCTGCCACTGGTGACTGCACCTTCACACCATGTATAATTGCCAAGGGGCTAGAGGTAGTTGCCACCTGCATCTCTGCTGGGGAAAACAGTCATCTGAGTTCCTCCTCTGCACTAGGAAAGTACCAGGGTATCATCCCTAAATCTTCAGACTGTTAGAAATCTAACTCAGAGGACTCTGCCTGTGTTGGTTTAGTGAAGCTTGCACATGTGCTCTGCTGGCAGGGCTCTGGAGATATATGTGTGATAGAAGGGACGTTATAAAGAGCAAGCTTCAGAAAGGACTCCTTGCCTCGAAGTTCTGAAAGGAGAGAAATTTTAATTCTGATTGAAGACTGATGCTATGGTTTAGCAGCTAGTGACCTCCGAGTAAAATAAATGATTAAAAATCAAGAGTTGGGCACTGGCTTGTAGTTAATGAAGTTAATTTATCATAGATCCCGCTTCATGTAAAATTAACAGACTGTCTCATGAAATTTTGGGATAATGGTTGTTCTGGCCCCGGTAAGTGCTTGCAAAGAGACCAGCAAAATAAGTGGTCAATGACATAAAATGTACATAGTGATTTATATACAGCCCTGGGTAATCTTAGCAAAATCAGCTCCAGACAGTATGTCTGCTCCTTGGGTAAACTATTTGAAGCAAATGTCAGACAAAAGCTAATTCTTGTATTGACTCAAATTGGCCTGAATGAGAATGAATTTCCAGGCATGCAAACCTGGGAAAAGAACCAGAAAGAAAGATTAAGGCATCATGATGCATAAGGTAAAGGAACAGGACTGAACCGAATCAAAATAGGCATCATTAAGGATATGAAAGGGAATAAACAAAATGGCTTACTGAATGTTAATACACTACAGCCTACTGAGGGTGGAGTTTTGCTTTATCAAAGTCAATACAGCACTTACTGACTGCAAGACTCCCCCAAAACACTCATTCTTAATGTTCACACCCTCATATGAGGAGGACTACAAGAAGGACCTAAACGTGTGCTAGAGATGGAAATTCAAATTTAAGAAACATTTCAGATTCAAATGTTTCTTTTCGTGTGATGAATGTTTCACTGACTTACCTACACAGTAATATGACAAATGCAATGTTGAAGTAGCCAACAAATTACAATGCTTCTTTTGCTAGTTTAGCAGCACAATAAGGGCAATGATGATAAGAGATCATATTGAGACCACAAGAGAGTTAGGATGTAATATTGAGTGTTCGGAAAAGTAAGATCTGAAGGACAAACACAAAGGATTTTGATATTCTGAAGCCTGGCTTTCAGATAATGTAATATAACTATAGAAGTACAATTGTGCTTCACTAATGCATGGAAAAGCTCACTACAGACAGAAGGTATAGTTAAGAGACAGGGGATATATAATTGAAATTCATCCTGGCTAAGTTTAAGGGCAGAAGAGCCAATACAGTTTCATAGAAATGTAAAGGCTGTAAGAAAACAGTTTGAAATATACAACAAATCTCACAGGTAGAATGGACAGCTCTAAAATAAAAAATAAGAAAAAGAATCACAGAGAGAAATATTATATTTCAAATTGCAAGGACTGCACCAATTACCTGGCTGAGGTATCAAGACCTGTAGTAGACTCCGAAGATAGCAAAAAAGTCAATCCCTGAGGGAAACTGTGTAACAGAGAGAAAAGGGAAAAGCAAAACAAAACAAAATCAAAACAAACAATCAAACAAACAAACAAAAAAAAACAAACAAAAAAAAAAAAATAAAGAAAGAGAGAGAGAAAGGAAACATAACATTAAAATACAATTCTAGAGATGATAAAGACCCAAGGACTTCTAAGCCAGATAAGTGACTTGCAAGTGCCATAAAGGAGATTAATCAGTGGAGGGAAACCAGAGTAGGATGAGTTAAATAATTTAACTCCTTTCCATTATTTTCGTAGTCCCAGCATTTCTTTTATCTTTATCCTCATTGACCCACTGTTCCAAATAATAGTCCCAAACAAGTTTGCTAAGATGTATAGTTACTTAAACTGTAAATTACCATTTACTCAAGTAACAGTAGCATGTCTTCGGCTGCATATGTATAGCTGAATGTTCTGCATCCAGTTGCTGTATTAAGGCTGAAATGTATAAAATAAGCAACAACAGAATATCCTGACCCCTTAAATCTCTAAAATGCTGCTCTACAAAGACAGGATTGTTCTCCTAACTCCTTAAATCTGAGATTATACTCTGAATGAGCCAGAGAAGCATAGCTAGAGGTAGGTAGATTCATAGAAGTGCTGACAGGAGGACTTAGACCTTAGAATCATAGAATTGTCTGGGTTGGAAGGGACCTCAGAGATCATCAAGTCCAAACGCTGCGTATGGCACTGAGTGCCACATCCAGTCTCTTTTTAAATATCTCCAGGGATGGAGAATCCACTACTTCCCTGGGCAGCCCATTCCAATGCCTAATCACCCTCTCCATAAAGAAATTCTTTCTAATATCCAACCTAAACTTCCCCTGGCACAACTTGAGACCATGCCCTCTTGTCTTGCTGACAGTTGCCTGAGAAAAGAGACCAACCCCCCCCTGGCTCCAGCCTCCTTTCAGGGAGCTGCAGAGAGCGATGAGGTCTCCCCTGAGCCTCCTCTTCTCCAGTCTGAATACCCCCAGCTCCCTCAGCCTCTCCTCATAGGGTCTGTGCTGGAGTCCCTTCACCAGCCTGGTTGCCCTCCTTTGGACCTGCTCTAGGACCTCAATCTCCTTCCTGAACTGAGGGGCCCAGAACTGGACACAGGACTCGAGCTGTGGCCTCACCAGGGCTGAGTACAGGGGCAGAATCACTTCCCTGGACCTGGTGGCCACGCTGTTCCTGATCCAGGCCAGGATGCCATTGGCCTTCTTGGCCACCTGGGCACACTGCTGGCTCCTGTTCAGCTTCCTGTCAATCCAGACTCCCAGGTCCCTCTCTGCCTGGCTGCTCTCAGCCACTCTGTGCCCAGCCTGGAGCTCCCCATGGGGTTGTTGTGGCCAAAGTGCAGGACCCGGCACTTGGCCGTGTTGAACCTCATCCCCTTGGAATCAGCCCAACTCTCCAGTCTGTCCAGGTCCCTCTGCAGTCTCAGTCCCCTATGAGAAACTCCTTGGTTTCTCCTTTTGTGCCTTACTCAAAGCAAAACACTGTAGTGAGAGAATCAATGATTTCCACCAAAGCTTCTCACAAGCTACTAGAATTGAACATATATGCACAAACACAGCTTACTATTGAAATAAAGCTTCAGATATTTGAGCTATTGTCTCAGTTTAGTGGTCAGGGTGAACCAAAACCCAGAGCACAGAATTGCTGTTTATCCCTCTCCACCCTCCCAAGGGAAAATAAAAGGGGACTAAGAAAGAGAGACTTAAAGGCTGGGAGCTAAGACTAGAACAGGGAAGGGAAAGTAGTAACACCTGGGATGGGGAACAAATAGGCAAATATGTACAAAATCTGATCTTGATGATCACTGATTAGAGTATCCAAAGGTCCCTTGCATCAGAACTGACCTGGGAAAAGGGTCCACAACTCTTCCCAGAACCCAATGGAGTCAGATCCTGCAGAGCACCTAGCAAGCTGATAGTAAAGGGCAGGAGCCTCTCACCAAGACCCCAAGCAGACCAAAGAAGAGGGGAGCATGAAGAGGTGTGTGTGTGTTTTGGTCCCCCTGACATTTACAGAGCATGGCAGGAAATTGGAAGAAATACTGACCCCTTTCTGTTCTGCCCCCACATCCCTCAGGGTCCTGAACACCCTCTCTGTTATTCCTCCCATTGATGACATAAAATTAGACTGGCCCCCTCAAGCCATAATAGCTACAAAGAGATGAATGACATGAAAGATTATTCATAACCATTTGCATATCAGAAATTAAGGAGTACTTCCTGAAACAAACACTTTATGATACTCCAGAGTTGCATAAAGCAGATGCAGGGCTGTCAGATCACGAGGAGCAGTCTGACAGCATGCTCAGCATTCCCAGATTGGTTCTGGACCCACAGGACATGTGGCAGTGCTTCCAAATAAAGCCTTCTTGAACAGAATTCTATTTGAATAGGAGCAATCCAGTGAGTCTGACAAGAGGCACGTCTCCCCAGACTGATACTGCTGATGCACAAGAGCGCAGGGTGAGGGTCCCGTGCTAGGTTCACACTGGAGAAGGGAAACTATGACCCAGGAGCTCCAGCTCTGACGAGCCAAATCAGTCTGTTGTAACAAGAATCAGCAGGAATGCCTGAGAGACACTAATATGTCTTTTTTCCACCCTATGTCAATCAACAGGCTTGTCAGAACAACACCAGGGTAGTAAAAAGTAAAATAATCAGATTTCATTGACTCAGATGATTACTTTAAACAAACTTCCTGTATGGGAAGGAGAGCAAATAAAACTAAGGGCCTGAAGAAGAACACAGACCTTATTGCTTCTTTTACTCACATTTGTGCTTCATCACACGCTCCCTTGTTTTTCCTGCCATGACATTACCCACCAGAAAGCAGGTGGCTGAAAGATCCAGCAAACAACTTATGAAAGAGAGCCCAGAATAGTCAATGGTAGGGGTAAAATAAGCCAGTAATAAAGAACTCCCCATCCTTTGTTCTATGAGCCTGTACATAGGAAAGGGTTCTGACAGGGGATGGTACTGCAGTAGTTTCTAGTAAAGCTTGGAAAGAGGCATGCTATTTCTTCATAGTTTAAAAGATTGATTATAAAATAAAAGGTCATAGTTTTTCTTTTTTTTTAAGTTTCAGAAAGCAAATGTCTTCACTCCACTGAGATATTAAAGCTGCAGTTCAAAGTCAATATTCAAATTGTTGGCATCTGTGTCCAGCATGGTAAACCTCCAGTGCTCTTCCTGCTGCAATAGTGTCTTATGAGCAATAAATTTCCTACTCATCTTCCCACTGCCTACCCTTGCACCTCCCCTGCTAGTGGGCATGGACTGTGGTCCCTGCACCTGGGCATCTCTGTGGATGCCCATCACAGATCATGTTTTGCCACTGATGGTACACATGAATAATATTTTTCTCCCATTACCCCTTTAGAAAAACTTTCTCATGCTGAAGGATCATCATTTTAAGAGTGTTGAGTTATCTAGCTTGCCTCTCTCTCAACTGCATCATTATCTTTGGAAGTATCCTTTTCAATACCCCTAAACTCTTTCTAACATATATCAGCAAAGCACTTCTCCATACCTCATACTACAATAAGCTGCTGTCCATAAAATACAGACACTATGTGAAAGAAACCACGTTGGCACAAATTTATTCATATCTTGCTGTGGTACAAAGAATCACTATGTCATCAGTTGCAAAACTATGGATCCGATTTTCCAGTCAGAAAGACCAATTTAGCAGTGTAAGATGCCAGAGCCTGCAGTCATTCTGCTGAATTTACAGCTTTGAACTGCTTCCTGCAGGTACGGCAGAATCACTGATTTTCAGTGTCATTTGCTCGAAGTATAAGGCAACTGAAGCATAGCCATCTCTAATGATAAAGTTCTGTCAGTGAAAAGAAAAACATTCGAGTCATATATCCCTTTCCTCTAAAAGAAATTATTCCTCACTCATCCATGAATGAAATGGGAATTTTCCCTCAGCTGTTAGTCCCTGGAAGGTACCTATCTCTCTATCATTTATAAGTATTTCCCTTCAGGCCATGCTGCAACCACTTGTGAAAATACACTCTTAACTGTGCAGTGTTTCAGCTAAACATCCAATATTAGTCTGATTCCATCATACAGGAATACACACCTAATAATTGCTTTTACTTCTCTTTTTCTAGACCAAAGTTTTCAGATGAGTTATATTACAGAAACCTGTGGACTGGAGAACATCATGGTCCTATTCCAAGCTGATAAAATTGTCTGGATTATGGTTAGTGAATTCCCTTCTATAGGATAGGAGATTATCTCCTAGAAATTTTTCTAACCATCTGGGCCATCAACATGTCCAAGTACACAAGTTTTGTGTCCTATAGGACCAGACACCACAACCATCCCAACAATTCTCATTTGTTAAAGCACTAGAAAGATACTTTTTGTCCCTGTGTCTCCCAAGTTTAAATACTTACACTTGTGAGATTTTTTGATCCTTTTTCAAATGTGGCTTTTTTTATGCAAACCTTGTTTGGAATATCTCCAGGAAACTGATTATTCAGGTTAAGAGTCCTTTATGTGGAACAGGGTTATCAGCATGAGGCAGCAAAACAGCTGTACTCCACAGGAATAAGAGTTAAAAAAAGCTTAAGATCAAAGTTTGGACTATTCAGGGCAGGCAATTCTCAACTTGTAACTCTAGATATAATTTGTTACCAGAAAAGCTGAAGTGAATCAAATCATTTCCTCTCTGAACAGACCTTATGCCAGTGTCCAGGGTTTTGAGCCATCTGGAATGATGCAGCACAGATAGCACTCAAGTATTCATAAAATACTTTCTACCTTGGAGCATATTGCCACCATCTGTATGCAAGGAAAAGTGTTTCTGAGAAAATACAGAAGAAAGAAGACCTAAAGCCAGAAAACAAGAATAGATCAGCAACCCTAAAGAAGCAGATACAAAATGTCTTGCAGTTCATATAAACATTGGCGGAAACAGTAATCAATGAATAGGAACCAGGAAATTATTTTAAGATATCCCTACAGTTCCTGTAACAAGCAGAGATTCCTATTCTATTATTCCTAGTGTTGATGGTATGAACACTATTTGCCTCTCCACTTCAAACAGCAGAAGCCAGTATCATGAGGCAATTCGGAGGAGATGAGGACTAAGAGGTAGAGAGTAACATCTAAATAGAACTTCCTCTCCTCTTAGTACATGAATACATCTTTTTATCACCCCTGCTTGTTACAAAAATACAGTTAATATCTACTTCTTTGTTTCTTTGATGTTAATTCGAAAAGGAGAATGTCTGTTTGGCCAAAAGGTCTCACACTTCTGCATCTCCACTGGGTTGGTTTTTGATTTATTTTTTTTTTTTGGGGGGGGGGATGGGGGTGAAGAGGCACATACTAGTTCTTGCTAATGCTAAAGGCTGATAAGGGTTTCTGAATAATGGTGGAGACAGATATACCTTTGCTGATAATGGTGGTGCTCTGTGGTTTGGTTGATGCACTGAGGGCTGGTGCACCTCTCTTATGAAGACAGGTTGAGAGACTATGGCTTGTTCACCCAGGAAAAGGGAAGGCTCCAAGGAGATCTTATAGCAGCCTTACTGTACATGAGGGGGCTACAGGAAAGCTGGGGAGGGACATTTTAAAAGGGTATGTAGTGAAGGGACAAGGGATAGTGGTGTGAAGCTAGAAGAGCGTAGATTTAGGTTAGACATTGGGAAGAAATCCTTCAGTGTGAGGGCTGTGAGCCACTGGCACAGGTTGCCCAGGTAGGTTGTGGATGCCTCATCTCTGGAAACGTTCAAGGCCAGATTGCATGGGGCTTTGAGCAACCTGGTCTAGTGAGAGCTGTCCCCACACATGTGGGAGGGTTGGAAACAGGTTATTTATAAGGTCCCTTCCAACCAAATCCTTTCTCTGATTCTATGATCTTTTATGAAATAGCATGCACTGTGATATAGGCTTCATTGTACAGAAGACAGAATCCCAAACTCAAAAAACAGTAACTCTTCAGATGTTGAACAAACAGCAGAGCTTTTTGTTCCACTTTCATTGACACAAATAGAAAATAAAGTTGTTCTGCTTTTATGACATCTACCAGAAGAATGCAATATTATTCTGTCAACAATACTGTATCCTGCAAAGCAGACACCATCAGAGCTTTTCCTTCCTGAAAAAAGTGCAAGCAGAAATAGGTCTCTCTTATTGATTCCTGAACTGTAGAAACATCAAAACCTTTCAACTTCTTATTTTCAAGATTTTTTCTTAAAAAAAAAAATCCCACCAAAACACCCCACACCAAAAAAACCTAATAATTTGGTTAAATCACTGTCAAGTTCTGCCTTCTCCAGGATGCAGCATTATGTTTATTTTGTTAATGAACTCTTCAGTACTTCTATCATATTTCAAAGTGGTGAGTCTTTGTGCAAAGCTAAACCTCTTACCCTTCTTGTTTAGTTACTACTGCTAATTTAAGTCGATTAGTCAAAAATGTATTAAAGCAAAACAGTCTCAGTTAAGGGTTCTGAGTACAATATTTAGGCAAAGAGCATAAAACATAGTCCCTTGGACAAAGCCCTTGCAGTGCCTCTGCAAATATTTTCAGCAGCTTCTTAATGGTTTTATGGAAAATATTCACTTTTCTATTTATTTCATTTTACAGGCTGTGTGTTTCTAGCAGTGGTTTTCCAGTCCTCTGGGATCCCCCTAAAGATTTTGTTCTATGTTTTGGGTTTTTTTTTTTGGTAGTAACACAGTTTGTATTTAATCAGATTTTTTTCTTTCAAGTTAGTTCTTCATTGTAAGCGTATCTTGTTCTGGAATCAACCCTACATGTTCACAGCACTGAATGTCATGCTGAACCAGGAACATACTGCACAAATAACACATATTAAGCAAGGATGATAGCAAGAGGGAACATGCTGAAGATGGAAGGGTTCTACATTAATATTGTGTGACTTAGGAAAACAGATCACACAAACCAGTATTAACAGGAAGGAATGAAGGACAGATATATGCTTAGAGTCAAAACTTTATGGTATAGTAGGTTAAGGTTTGTCTAATAAAAGTGAGTGTGCTTACAGAGACGCACACACTAAAACATCCCAGGCAACCAACTCCTACTTTAAAAAAATGTAAACGGAACAAATGCATAGATAGATTGGTACTTGATATCCATGGGTCCCACAGTGGTGTAGGCACCTCTTTTTGAAAATCACCAGACAACTTTTGAGTCTAGCCTGATATGGAGACAGAAAGTGAATTTTATTTAGATCGTGAACAAAAAGTTGGATTTTCTCAGTTGTAGTGTTGTCTTCACCACAGATTGAGTGATCTGCTCATTCCTAATTTTCTTCTCCCTCAGAAGACCTTAGCTAAGCTTTTTTGGTTGTATAGAGCCTCCTTGCAAATCAGCACCTTCCTGGAAGATGTATAGACCTAGATATATATGGATTTTTTATGAAGAGTGAGAAAAGTGGAAGAACTGTGCTTAATTTAAAATGTTCAAAAATATAACCTGCAGTCTAAGTAGGTATAAGCATATTCTCTATCAACCCAATCACTGATAAAGATTTCAAGGCCCTGCTGAGAATCAGTAAGGACACTTCCTTTTAAATTATATAAAGCTGGGAGTTTGCTAGGGAAGAAACTGTTTTCGCCCTTGCTATCAAAAAGGCTTCTTCAGCTTCAGTCTTACCTTGGCGAAGTTTTTCAGATTTACACAGAACTAAATGGTTTCTTCTTTCAGTTGCAGTCTCTTGGGGAAGTAGTCATGCTTAGTCACTATATCAAAATGATTTAGCCAAATGCACACAGTTTTTACCAGCTGTACAATAGTATCTTTTGAGGTCAAGTCATCTTTCATACACTCAGGTGCACAAAGGCACACTAACTTTTAGTTTCGTGCCCGGTGCTCTGATGCCAAAAGCACCCATAAGCAGCAGATGCCATTAACAAAGTGGCTTCAAGACCAGCTGTAACATAAAGAGCATTTAATCTTATGGTTATTGTTTTTTTAATATACATACATGCATATACTGAGGTATGGTTGGTTGAACTGCAATTTGTCAACCTATCATTTCTCATTTTTATAGCACAATTATGAGGCAACTTTCTGCTCTAACAACATGTATTTGATGAAAGGCTTATGTCTACATCATTTGATAATACAGAATTTTAACAGCACACTGAATAAGACAGTGTTATGAATTACTGTTTTTTCTAATACTTCTTACAATCTAAACCTTGAAGTATTCTACAAAACTTTTTAGAGCCTTTTAATATCTGATAGTGAAGGAAAACTAAAATATATAGGAGCAATTCACACGGTTCAACACAGCCAGGCCAGGGAACCAATTCAAAAGCAGACTAGGTAACAAACCAGAACAGCATTCTGTATCATCACATGATTTTTAGTTCCTTTACTGAAAAAATTGGATATTTTACATTTTTTACTTATCACCCGAACTAATATCTAAAAGGGCTTTGTCTTGCACCAGCATTTTAAGTCTGGAGAAATTGATTTCTACCATACCACTGTTGATGTATATTTGCTTCCACATTCTTTGCTTTCAGTCAGGAGCTCAGATTTATAGAAAATAATAACCAAGCTTAGCAATAAAAAGCTAAAAAATCTCTTGCTTCCAAAATATGGTGATGAAGTTTTTATTAATGTTTTTTGTGGACAGGAATAAATTGTAGCCATGCTCAGAAGAAATTCAAAACTTTTGCAACAAAAGTACACACAGTCTTGACATGAACTCAAGCAATGTTACCCTGAATTCTTCAAATCAGTCTCAAACATTGTCTCAGAGAACCTGTAGGTATTGCAGTCTCCAAAATTAAATTAAAAGCACAGATCAGCAAGTAATCAGCATGTTACCTACCACTTATTTATTCAACCAAACCAGAAAAAAAAAAAAAAAAAAAGCCAAAAAACACCTAAACAACATACACCACCACCAATCCCCATCATTCCTGTTTTCTCATCTATCTAAAATATAAAAGTGAGAAATAACTGAAATATTTTCTTCTGGGTATCCCAGATGTTCATCCCTGACCACAGGTTAGAAGGTAATGTCATTCCCACTTCTCACTAAAATACATAATCATACTTTAACCTTTTCCTTCAAAGCCATCCTGTTTAACTCAGTCAGTGTAATTAGAGGTTAGGTGAAGGCAGCTGATTTTGCCCTGAAAGAGATGGGGAAGTCATAAAGGTCAACCATCTGTAATATGACTGTACTAAGAAAAACCAGCAAATGGTTTTAAGATGCTCTATAGGTAACTGCAGCTTAAATCAACCCAGATGTTTGCAAAGACAAGTCATTTCTACTCTCAGACATGCAGTCAAATTAATGGAGCTTAACACGGTTTATCTCACTGTTACGATCCGAGCTATTATTTTATATTTTGGTTGTGAGGAAAGATCAGCCACTACTCATAGACGCCACACGAATTTACAAAAATAACAGGCTTTATGATTTGAGCAAATTACAAATATTTATTTTAGGGAAAGGAGACAATAACGCCACCTTTAGAAGAAAAAACAAGTTTACAAGAGGAGAGAATTTACACAAATTAGTCGCTTTGGTGAGAGAGTTGTTAAGGGAAGAAAACAAGAGAGCAATTAAGTTTTTTCACCATCTGCCGGCCTTGGCCTCTGCCTGGAGTGGGGGGGGGTTGGGGGGGGGGGGGTGTAGGACCTGCGGTTCCTGCTCGGTGTTCTCCGCTTTTCCTTTCCTCCGCTGGTGCTGTCCCGGAGCTGAAGCCGAAGTGGTGAGAGAAGGGGAGGGAAGAGAGAGCCGCATCTTCTCCTTTTCTCTTGGAGTTTTTATACAGCAAAAAAGAGGGGTCTCCCTTTGCATAAGTCACTGGCACACAGACTTGCCAAAGATGACTCAGACGTTTTGCCATCCCAAGAATCTCTCTTCTATTCATCCTTATCTTTCAGACTTTGCTGTCGTGCTAATTTCATTGTCTTTGTTTGAACCATGCACCAAGAGGCGACCTGATAAGCACTCTTATCTTTAGGTGTCTGTCAGGCATATAGTGAGGTAAAGATATGTTAATTGACAGTAGGTTTGGTATGTTTTAAGAGAGCAGAAAGAAAAAAAAAACTGATTCGAGAGACATATTTTGCATTTTCAAAGTGTTTACATCACTCACTGGCAGTGGACGTGTGCACAGCCATATTGTTTCATTACTCCACAACACCATGAGCAGGTAACACAAGTCATCAGCATTTTTCCAGTGGAGTTTAACATACAGATATACTGGATTATACAGTAATTCTGAATAAGAAAAAAGCCTGAGAATTATAGCAACAGGAGAAAACAGCAGAGGTGTGAGAACACCCAAACGAACTTCAGTTCCAAATGGGACAAGGTAGCTTATACCATTCATAAGGGCATATGCAGGAACTGAGGATACAAAGAAAACTGGAAGGAAGAAAAAATAAAGTATCTCCCATTAGTCAGTGGTTGGAGGTGTTAAAGCAGCACTGTAGGAGAAAAGGCAAGCAGTACAGAGAGGCCTGCAAGGTCTGCCAGGAACTCATGAGGCTAGCCATGGGCTCAGCTGATAGAAAACAGCAACAGTGCTCTGTGAAACCTGGAATTTTAATTCCTCTGAAAATTCCAGCATTTTGGAACAAAATTCAGCTTGCAATCTAAACTGGAACACAGGTTAGAAATGTTGATACTTCTCTGGGGATATTTGTTGTTTCTAAGGAAAACATACAATTGGCTAAAAGTTTTTCTCCCCCCAAAAACAACACCAAAAAAAAAAAAAAAAAACAAAAAAAAAACCCACAAGCCACATGATATGAACGTATGTAAAATGCAAGAAAATGTCTATTGAACCAGCATATGTGCCTGGTTGATATGTTAAAACCCTTAATTAACATATCTTTACCACACCTGATAACTGTCTGGTTTCCTGGAATAAACAAAGACAATGGAATTAGCAGAACAGGAAAAACTGATAAACATTAATGAAGACAAGAAATTCCTTAGAAAGAAAAAAAGTTCGAATCAACTTTGAAAATGGTATAAAGTCCTGATGGAAGGAACAGCAGAGGGAGCGACTCTTCTCTCAGCAAGCGGCCCTGCCAGAACCAGCTCTGTGACTTCTCTCAGAACAGCGCAGATGGACCAGCCCGTGTGTCCCCTCCTGGGACAGCAGCAGCAGAAACCAGAAGCAGAAGCCAGAAGCCGCGAAAGGGTGACACAGCACAACGACTCTCTTTTCTTTTGCTAATTATCTTAACAATAGTAACTATTGAGTGTACCGGTTGTCCTCGGTAAACAGTTTTTTTTCCCTTTTCCTTGTCGTTTTAAAAGTCAGCGTTATCGTCTCCCTTCCTTAAAATAAATCTTTGTAATTTGCTTAAATCATAAATCCTGCTAGCTTGGTAATTCTGCCGACGGTTCTGAGTAAGAGGTTGACTTTTCCTCATAAGAAAATATAAAAAATAATGTAATGTATATTGATGAATTTGTATTTCTAACCAAGTAAATTTCATGAAAAGAATTAAATTAAAGGTAGCATAAAGTAAAACTTTTGTAATGAAATAGAGCAAACCCCTAATGTTACTGATTCCTGTTGGCTAAGGGCTAACTAGACACCAAAGGGCATGCAAACAACTACACAAAAGAAAACCCACAAAGATATTACAAACAGATAAGAGACAATGGTAATGGTTTAAGTCTGATGGTTTAAGTCTGATGGCGCCTTACAACAACACAATGGAGTCAGCAGAGGAGTCAGCAGAACCAAGAAAGGGTAAAAGTTCAAAGCCTGATGAAGACTTCTTACTTCCTCCAAAGACCCCTGAAGACCCCAATACATCTCCCCAAAAAGAAGACTCCACCTAGATTCCGCCCAGACTATGAATATTATAATGAAATTAATATGTATAGATTTGTACTCAATATAAGGTAATGCCAGAGCTTTGCCCGGTGTGCTTGAGGGATAAAAATTCTGTCCCCTGCACCCAGCGCTGCTTTGCTTACTGCAATTTATTAAATTGAGCTACTAAAGAGAATATTGGGTCTCAGTCATTGGTCATTTTTATAACAATAATATCAAACGGATCGTAACACCACATCATCTGATTCAGGTCTTAGTGGTTTGTGCTAAATTCTCTCTTTCCCCAAAGTTAATGTCAAGTAAAAGTGCACCCTGCCATGGACCACAAATTTAGGAACCTTGTCAGCCTTAGTCCAAGCTGAGTGTGTAATACTAGGTAGTCTGGGAGCTTGGCAAGTTTTGCTGGCCTCCACAGCTATATGAGTAATTCTACGCTGTATTCCTGCATTTCTGCGGTGCTGAGAAAGTCTCAGGAGAAGACAGTGAATATTGTAGAAATCATCTTCCTCACAGCAACACACACACAGAAGAAAAATAGGATTTTGCCACATATTGGTACACTGCTGCTGGAATACACCTCCCAAAATTTCCCAGTGTTCTGGCAAGGAAAACGGCCAGCAGCCCCAACACCATAACAGCACACACTAGATGTGCAATCACCACACACTATCAGGGAGAAACAGACCTCCCTTTTCAAGGGAAATCAGTATTAACTACTGTTGGAGGTGTCAAGGTGACCTACCCAGACAGGCGAAGCCAGGGTCTCTGAGGCGTTGGTGTTAGTGCTACCTGCCCCTCCTAGATTCGGAGAACTCTCTTCCCCACCTCAATTAATTAAGAGAATTCTAGTCAAAAACCTTCATCCTAAATATATGTACTATTACTGCTTCCAAATGCAACCACTAGTGATAAACTGAAGCAAACTCTTGTACAACACACACCAATTACCTAAATTTCTGCATCCTATCTTGAGCGCACTGTTGGAACTCTTCATTTTTGGATTTAGCTAAACATTTTATTTTGCCTTTTGGGTTCACTTCCCACTCCTTATTTCTTCCTTTTTGTTTTACTTAACTCCTGAGTATCCTGGATCACGATCACCACCAGCAGTACCATCCTGCAATGCAGAGATCTGTCTCCTGCTTGTTATCATTAACAGCACACACAGCGATGCCTTGTGACTTGTAGCTTTTTGAGGTTTTTTTTTTTAAAGCTCTGTTTTGTGAAACACACGGTCTGGAGTAAAAAAGATTCAAAGTCATCATTATTCCACATTTATCTTCAGTGAACTATCTTTCTTGCCTATTATCCCTTAAATGATCTAAAGCCTCCTATCTGCCATGTTCCTCTTCATTATCTGCTGGTCCTCTCTCATCCATTTCTTGCCAGCACCAGCTTTGTTCTCTGCCTTTCATTTTCTTCACCATATATCAATACTCCTCACTGGGATGTGGGTGTTCACAATGAGAAGTAACACAAACGGTTTGCCAAGTGTGATGCAGATCACAAATAATATTTTTCTGCTGTGTATTTGGACAGCGCTGTTACTCAAACTGAGCTCAGCTCTGTAGCAAAAGCCCCAGCTTCTTCCTTACTTTCCAAGTTTTTTCTCCAGAAGCACTCAGGAAATGGCTCTACCAGACTACAACTAATGACAGAGAGGGACTTAACTATCATATAAACCCACCTTCATCTTTCTCCTCCATATTTATGGCTATAAACACCTTTGTGAGATTTTTAATTTCATATGTTGAACAGCATACATACATTATACTGATATACATTTCTCTGTAACTAGCAGTGGCTGAATCACTCTTGTCACGCACTTATTAACCTTTTAGAAGATGTCTCTCTAAATGCATAAGTTAGCTGGATCAGCATTCAGCAAAACTACTACTATATTAAGTGGATGAACTAACCAAGTTGAGCATGTGATATGACTTTCTTCTGTTTCACAGCAAGGACTTCATGCAGTTGATCAGTCATCAGGTAGCCACTGGCTTTCAAACACCAAACAGAGCTAACCTAACTCTAGAGCAACTCTGGAACACGAGTTTCCAGCTCAGAGGTTGTTGTAGGACTGAAGGATGGCAGTGCTCCCTTCTACCCCTTTCCTATACAGCAATGGATTAAATATATATACAAAATATAGCCCAACCCACAGGAGGAAAAACATCAAGATTATGTTATGGAAAAGCCGATCTAGACAAAATAAAAAGCATTTCAATGCCTATAATCCTGGCTTTAGAGTCCATTGTTCCCATTCCGTCATACACAAGAAACATATGTATCTGCAATACAGCAAATAGAGACCTATGCTGGCTGTTCACACTGTCAGGGAAAGGCACAGCCCAGGTGTTACTCCCTCTGGATTTTCAGGCTGGAAAGAGTGTTGGTTTTTTTTACCTGGCCTTATGGCTTTCATTCTCTCTAGTTTATGACTTCTGAATCTTTCTGAAAACATAATGTCAGCTATGTCAGTATTGTTATAAAGTCACATAACAAACAGATTGATCGTGCTTGAAAAAATTTTCCTGCCCACTGGGAAGTGGGTAGTGTCTTCATAATCAATGGAACTGATGAAAGCAAACCACCCCAGTGTTTGCTAGGTAGATGTGAAACAGTACCTCTGGTGTGACCAGACAGAGCTGATCTGGCTGTCTTGCTTTGTGATTAAACATGGTGACTTCAGTACAAATTTCTTAAGGAGTCATCCAGAGTTTAGATGGAAATCTGCTTGCAGTTTGCTTTGATTTTACAGCTTATAGGGAAGAGAGTGCACAGAGAGAAGGACCTTGTACATTCACAGACAATGATGCAGATTACTAGAACCAACTGGCTAATGGACTTAGCTTAGACTGCTTGCAACTTAAAATTCACCAGGGCAAAAACTGAAGACAAATCTGACTTGGGTGAGTGGGTGGAAAAAAGAAGAAAAAAAGAAGAAAAAAAAAAAAAAAAAAAAAAAAAAAAAAAAAAAAAAAAAAAAAAAAGAAGAGAGAGCAAGTGAACATGACTAGAAAATCTGTTCTACTACATAACTACGTACTTTAGCATCAAAGTTTTAAATTAACAAATTAAATCAGCACAGACATTGAAATACTGTGATGTAAAGAAAGGAAACCCAAAAGGAAAATCTCACTGAATTAATTACCTCACTTAGGAAGGAAAACTTCAGCATGAATTCATCTTTGTGCTAATACTATTCCATTCTTCCCTCCTTACAGTGGAATTTACGATAATTTTATGTTTCATTTGACCCTCTGGTCCTGTTGCAAATACACTACTGGTGTTCATGCCTGTGATTGCCAGTTAGAGATTGAAACCAGGTCCTGTTTCTCTACAGGAAACCATTTCTGTATTGTTTGCTAAAAAAACCACCACAAAACAATAAAAGCCCATAAACCATTTTTTTTCTGTACATCTGTATTCAAAACACTCCCAAGCAATCTGGACACCATCTCACCCATTTATCTACTGCTGCCTATCTACCACTCCAAAACCACCCAAGATATAAATTCCTCCTGTGAATGAACATCGCAGAGTGGCAGAATGTGATGTGACTCAAAATGTCAGGAGCACAGGAAACCAAAGCTTATCACACATACAGGACATCCAGTTCTTTCAGAAACACAGTGTTGTATTTGTCAGCACAACTTTCTCACCCAAAAAGGTGGTAGTTCTGAACACTTCTGAGGATTTTGAAATGCAAGCAGCATATGTTGCCATTGACAGACAAATGATACCATGTTTTGTTTTTCAAAGAATAAAGCTTTTGATAGCCATTGTCAAGGGATGTGACAATCTATTTAATAAAAACAAAGAGTCCAGATTTCAGCTGCTGCAGATCCCTGCTGCGATGCCCTAGATAACAATAGGGCTATGTTGGCTTGAAGCAGCATGAGTTTATAAGATCTGCCTTGATTCTATAATGTAAATTTACAATGCATCAGAACATCTCCACCCTCAAAAAGAAGCCTATCGCAGGTCAGCCTTTTAGTTCAAAATGAGATGAAAAAATGGAAAGGAGCTACATTTTCCTTTCTTTGGAAGTTCATGGGACTGATAAGCAATGAATGGAAATACAGTATGAAAATAAACCATACTGTGTTCTATAAAATTCAAACCAGTACAAAAAAAAAAAGAATTTATTTCTTAAAGAACCTGAGAGTTTCTCAGTTGGAGATGGCTTTTCTCACAGGGAGAAAGTTGTGTGGTTTTAGTAATCTTTTTTAACATACCATAAATAAATTAGAGGGATTTTCACAGACCCAATTAGATTGGAAAAGCTTCTCTGAGCATTTGTTGTACCACTTTGAAGGTTAAAACTACAGGTAATATTGCTAGGTAGAAAACAATGCATGCGTTTATCTTAAAAGACAAATACTTTACCTCTTTACTCTGCTTACCTCTCTCCAGTTGGGCCTGAAGTCAGTCAAGTTCCTCTAAATCCATTTAGGAAAAAAAAACAAACAACCCTATTCATATCTAGTACCTCTCAGTTTTCCAAGCACTTTTTTTTAACTTTAATAATTTTATACTACCTTTTTAACTATACTTCCACAACTGTCACTGGATTTACCTTAACATTTCCTGCCTGAAAAAACAAACATGACATCAAAAAGATATATTGTCAACACAAGAAACCTTCCCATGTAAGTAGGAAGAAAAAAGCATCTTGGTTCCCTCTTTTCCGCATCTTAGAAACTGTAAGAATAATTTTGGGATTTTTCACTGTGAGGTTGGGTCAAACATAGGAGGCATGTTTAGGAAAAAGGATCTCCCAGAGAGCTTGTAGATTATCCATATGTGGGGATGCTCAAAACTGAAGCAGGTACAGTTCTGGACAACCTACTTTTGTTGACCCTTCCAATCTCAACAATTCTGTGTTTTTGAGATAAGCAAGCACAGAGTCTTGAACTCCTTATTTTGCAGAAAAGCCGTGAACCACTAAAGGTTTGTTATGCACATTCAAGTTTCTGTATTCCTTTTTTATCCTAAATGAACTGCTACCTCTATGTGAGACAGTTTTAACACATACATCTGGCAACCCAAGATAGCAGGGTTGTTAATGAAGGTACATTTTGTATTTCAGTTAAAAAAGGACTAAGCAAAACTGGTTTTACTTTGATTTATCTGATAAGACAGAGATTGAAAGGAATATATTTTCACCTTAAGGAGATACATCTATCAAACACACAGCAGCACAACCCTGTGGGAATGGAGGCTCTGAATCTGTAGACTTAACAACACAAACTCTCCCTGTGCATATCTAACACAATTGCATACCAGAGGTGTGCAAGAAATAAAGACTTACTGTCTTTAGTACCTTTTGTGCATCGAAGATTCCATAAAGAATATTTGAAGACAATATTTTACCTCGACATTTACTTCTGACAAGACTTTCTTAGTTTACTGCAGGAACACCTCTATGTGCTTTCTTCACATTAGGCAGCGTGCACATATTGTAAGATGAGTTTTTTGTGAGGAAAAACCTCAGGATTCAAAGTTTCTGAATAGGGATGCTATTCAAAGACAAGAATTATCTTCCCCCCTACCCCCAGCCCTTTTTAAAGCTACTTTATAGGCACTAATTAATCATATTTCATAGACTTCCATAAACAAGAATGAAAAAGTTAACACTATATAAAATCACTCTGACACTGCTCTTCTTCATTCTCTCAATGTCAGTTACCAGTCTGCATGTCCTGATACATTTAGTCACTTTCTACATCTATGTTTGACTCTGGTAAAGTTCTGTCAAGGCTTTCATAACCAGACACATGGGGTGCAGAAAGTCTAGAGCAGGAAGAATAGGAACGATTGAGTAAAAGATGGGGAACTTATAAACAAACAAATCTCATTCCATCCAGACCAGAAAAACACAGAGATGGAAAGAAACAGCATCAGTAGCAGCAAAATAAATCTGACCAAAACGTGCTGCTGCCCATGAGCCAGCAAGGCATCCTTTTGGCAAAAGCAGCCAGCAGCATCTTGGGTTGCTTTGGAAGTGCTGCCTGCAGATCATTGATCTTTTCTCTCCACCCATTGCTGGTGAGACCAGCACCAGGGTCCTGGGTCCAGTTCTGGGTTCTTTTATACAAGACATACACTTACTGGAGCAAATACAGAAAAGAGTCACAAAGATGAGAAAAGAACTGGAGCATCTCCCCCACAAGGAGAGGCTGTGAGAGCTTGAATTCTTCAGCCTAAAGAAGGCTGCATGGGGAAATGGATCTTTGCAATGTTTATTAATACCTGATGGGGTGGGGAGCAAAGAGGAGAGAACAAGGCTCTTCTCGGTAATGTCAACTGACAAGACAAGAGAAAAGGGGCATAAATTAAAAGACATTAAATTCCACCTAAGCACATAAATCACCTTTTCCCTGGGAGTGTGGTAAAACAGTAGAGCAAGTTGTCCAGAGATGCTGTGGAGTCTCCACCCTCAAAAATATCTAGGCAAAGCAAAAAGAAGTAAGTCTGGATAGCAGCATGCCTTATAAATAATTATCAAGCAGATCAAGCCCAGTTTCATCTGCATGTAAATGAAAGAGTAATCCCACCTGTAAGGAAGGAGGAAGAGAAGCAGCACAAAAAAATCCTTATCTATCAGAAACCATCCATTACAGTTCATCCCCCAGATTAGTTTTATATTTCATCCATGCTCCTCAGGGGTCATTTCAGGGATAAGGGAGCTTGACAGAGCTAAAACAGTGATTTTTACTATGTTTTCATTTTCTGCATCCATGCATGGAGAAGGCAGAGTTAAATGTCTGCAAATTAGATTGAGGGGGGCAGGAGAAGCAAAGTAGCATTTTATAGCCTGTAATTAATGAGTCACTCAGCTTGTAGACAAACATTTTGAATACTGATTGCAGCAAACATCTTTTATGCCAGTGACAGTGTCACAGCAGCAAAAGCTCCAAGATCCCCTTAAGCCTGAACTCCCAGCCTTTCAGAACTAACTTACAATTGCTGGAGACAGAAGGAGAATTTAAGGATGAGGCTATCACCTTTGTGGGCGGGAAGGGACATTAAGAGGTCACCCAGTGCATTCCTTCAGCCTTGAGCATACTAATGATTTTGTAGGATATCAAGGTTATCCTAAATGATTAGTTACCCACATTAGAGCTGTTCATTGTCCTCTGTCAGGCCAGATCTGAAGGGCCTGATTCAATGTGAAAGATTTTCACTTCTGGCAAGCAGGGCTCAGATCTGTACAGAGTAATTTCAGGTTTTATCATTTTCCCTATAATCAATGGTACTTCTTAATTTACACACAGAGCCTGGCACAAGAAGGGAGTCTTCTGTACCACCATTTTAGAAGAACACTCAGTCTGAAGCAGGAGAGGCACACACTCTTATAGAAGTTTTTTTTTTATAATTGTTTACTACCAAGTAGCTGTTTTTCTCTGCAGCAATGTTTCGTTACTCTCTTCCCTACCACCTTACAGGAAAAGCCTGCTAATGGGTATGTGACAAACATCTGGTTGTCACTACAGGGGTGTGCTGTACTCATTACCAAATGACAAATTATGCCATTAATACGTAATAGTTAGCAAATCCATATAGAAGCAGCAGCATCTACACAAAGCTCTTCAGACTTGTTTCCCTGCAATGTGAGAAATCTCATGCATTTTATAGGAAGCTTAAAACAAAAGACAACATCTGTATGCTCTTTAGCATCTTCTTGAAAAACGGTTGTTTGGCGTTTTTTAGTATCAGATGTTGTGTAGATGATAGGTTTGTTTTATTAGTTTTAGTTTGTTTAATTATTTAGTTTAATTATTTAATTATTTAGTTTAATTTTGTTTTATTTCCTTCAAAGTTTGTTGCCATGTCACAGTCCTCTGATGTATGCAAACTTGAAACACATCTTATGACAGTCAAAAACAGTGCTACTTGCCTGGTTGACCAGTTACTTCTTATTTGAATTACCCACCTCATTAGGTGGAATTACTGCTCAAGACATGCTGCTCTGGTCAAGAATGGCAGCCACTGAGGGTTCAGCATGAAATGCTGATATCTGGGTGAAGTGTAACCTAAACCTAATACATCTTAACTTATATCAACCCTCTTGGTTTTCCACTTTTAATTAAAAATTGACTTTTTCAGTCATTTTATATTAGTAACAGGTGGAGATGAAATAGGGATAAGCAAAGATTTTCTTCTTCTAGCTAGAAGACTTAAGGAGTATAGAGAGAAGTAGTAGCAACATTATAGAGAAATGAGCTTGAAATAATCATGTGCATGGGCCTGCCAACTGCCCACCATTACTCAATAGCTAACGTGACAGCATCAGCCACACAGGGGGAAAGAGTGCCAGTCAGACTGAAATTCACAACAGTGCAAGCAATTGGATTTCTGTCACGTACTGATATATTTTAAACCCAAAGGAATGCACTTGCAAAACTAATATTAGCTGTAATGCCAGCTACCTCAATTTTAATCACGAGCTTCATGATATTTTGTCTTCCTTACCAGTCTATTAACAGCCAATCTCAATTATTATTTTCTTTTTTTGTTTTTTTTTTTTAAAGTAGATTTGTAGACCTCATGATAAAGAAAGGGTTAAAAATTCAGACTATCTACTTGTTACAAGATAACTCTTAGGGAGGAAAAAAACCAAACAAAAAAACTTTCTTAAATCCTCTTAGGGAGGAAAAAAACCACAAAAAAGCCCATTCCACAAATGTATTGACTTCTCAGCTAGCCCTTGTGATTTGGAAAAGCCTGAGGTTGACAGTTTTGTACTGACAATGAAGTAATCTGTTTGGCTTCTTTTAGTGCTCTTCTGGGAGAGACAAGAAAGCAAGGGTTTTATCTTGCAGTAACCTATTGAATATACATGCTCATACTTCGTGCCTAGATGCAATACTCCTCTTGCAAAGGTAGCATTATTTGGCAGCCCCAAAATTAGAAATAATTAGAAATAATTGTTCTGACTTCTACAGCTGCCTTTTTAATCTGTCTTTAGTGAAATGAAATCAAGCATAATACATGTGCACAAGTTTAATCATATTACCTATATTGCATAAGCTGGCTATGAAAACCTCATGTCAAAATATTACCAATCTGTTCCAAAGTATTATGTAGCAGGGTGAGAAATACATAAATAGTCCACATCTTAAGCTTTCAAAGGATCAGCTGTCCATTCCTTAACATAGACTAACTGCTGCAGATAAAAAGAAAAAAAGAAAAGGAAAAGGGGAAAAAAAATTAGAAAGAGGGAGAAAGAGAGAAAATAAGCCTCAGACAGCATACATTCAACTTGGAAACTCTGGGTGAGGAGTGCCCCTATATATACACAGACACAACCACTATCAGCACTCAACCACAGAGCAGCTTGCCAATACCAAGTACAGAACAGGTCTCACCAGGCAGATAGACATCTTTGCTTTTAGAAGGAAGGTTTTCTGGATCCAACGTCCAAAACCAAACAGCGACAGTAAAAAGGAACATGCAAAGATAGATCAATTCATGATGTTATGAGATCCAAATAATTAAAGACTGTGTCAAAAATCCATAAGACTGGTTTAAATAGTTATGACAAATTACATCTTTGCTCTTTTTCTACATTGCACCTATTTGTGTTTTTACTTTTTTACTTTTTCCTCTGCATTGACAAGTATTAGGAAGTTATAATTTAAAAAGCTCTAGAACATCTTGCAAGCTTTTTTATTTCAGTTTTAAGGAAGGAAGAAGACAGTTACTAAAACACTTGGTATAATAGCATTACGGAAAACAGTGTCTGGATTTTTTTTTTCCTATCTGTGCATATGTGTCTACCTCTCTAATTAAATATATCAGAATTCAAAGAAGCCTGTATTTCTGGATTAAAGCCATTGGCAGCACTGGAAAACACTAGATACTGCTTTGCTCCAGCTGTGCCTCCTCATTACTAACATCATTCATAGGGCCACAATGTCACAGGTACAAATGCGGCACTCAGCAGAGACGTGGCCGTTCCGGTCTCACCTCAGCCAGCAGCATACAAATGTAATCCCTTCTGGGAGCATTAATAATGCAAGGCAGGCAAAGTACAAGGTTTGGCACAGCCTTGTGTGTGCATTAGCAGAGGCAACCAGGACGAACAAAGTTAAAAATGGCTGGATGAGTCGACAGCCTGTGTGGATTCCTGGTACCCTTTTCCATCATGCTCAAGGGCTTCATGAATAAAGATAAGCTACACAAATACTCTCCATCTATTTCCCCCCACATCATCACTGTAGGTGCACACTTAATAAACTTCCTTATCTCTTTTGGTAGCAGTGACCTGAAAAATCCAACAAATCTGAGCCTGAATAATTTAAAAATAACCAAACAAATAGCTGAGAAAAATGATAAGGGAATGCTTAGCTGACAATGGTGGATGAGTAAAAACTTATCTTTAGCAGACAACCTGGTCAGTGAATGATGTCAAAACAACAAAAAAAATGCGTCAGGTAAACAACAGAAAAAGTTACCATGACCTTTCTTGTTGCGAGAGGGCATGGAGAAATTGCCAAAACACAGACCAATATGATCAACAAGCAAAATCTCGTTTATTGAATTCACTAACACAGAACATATACTCTTCTCTTATCTGTGTTACATGCATGGCATTAAGTGATTGGTTAACACTCTCTGAACTTACTCCTAACTTATAAGCTAATTGGTTAAAAGTTATTGTCTGTGCCCATGCCAAGGGCTGTCCTGGCTTGAGAATGTTTTCTCTTGCCGTTATTCTGTTATCTTGTTTTGCTAGAATGCTAGCTCCAGTGTTATTCTAACACCAAGGTTAAGTTTGTTAACACATTCCTGAACATGGCTTGTTCAGTACATGTCTGCTTCTATGGAAAAACCCCACACTTTCTGATTGTCATTCAGTGATTTCAACTTAAATGTCTGTAACTACAAAAGACAAAGAAATGAAGGGAAAAACATTCAGAATTCATATGAGTTTATACTAAGAGGCTCAGGTTTCGAAAATACATGGATCTGGTACTACGTTATATGCAAAGTTCTACACTCCTTCCATGCTGGTTTCAAGACTTGTCAATATTTTCTGCACATCTCCCCCAGACTCAGCAAAACAACATACCGCTCTTCATCACCAAAGGAAATTAAAAGATGCTCTGATTTTCTGCTTTTACCACCCCAAGGCATTTGGTTTTGATAATCTTATCTACAGAGTTGCTCAGATTTCACAAATCCTGCTAATTTTAATGCAACCTAAAAGTAAAAGTATTTTAGGTCTCTCTGAAAGTATTTTAATGTCACTGAGCACTGCAGAGGCCTGGTCCAAACTGCAGAGTTCTGCATTAGTGTCAAGACCAAGTTCTCATCTTGACTGGCATCATTACACCAAAAAAACCCAAACTCTTCATGCTGGGGAAGCAGCTACAACAAGGCTATTTCTTTGTTAGAAAGTAATCACTAAATGCATACCTTTTTTTTGGCATGAATAAATTCCATTTAAAACCAGGATGAATCTGTCTGAAAAAGATCTGCGAGACTTTGTTCTTCAGCTGCTTCACAGCTCAAGATATGCTGGATCTCGACATGTTCTCTGAGACATCTTTTATAAAAGCACTATATACTTTTCACTCGGAAAGCTACTGTATGGTTGAAACACCAGGTTAGATACTAAGTGTTACTTCAGCAGCTTTCTGAAAAATATGTCCTTGACTCTTTATGGTCTCCAATGTTATTACAGTAGAAGTAGGTTGTTTCCTTAGTGTAGTTGTTTTATTGGAAGAGGCAACAGGGAGTTACAGGGGAGGACAGTCACTGCCACTTTGTGTGAAGCACACAGCCTGTGTTGAAGAACAATACATTTGAGGGTGATTTTAATAATTATTCCTGTCCACTCTGACAGATATTACATCAAGGGCTGAGGTAGTAGGTTTAATTTGTGTAAACACCAGGTCTGCCTAAATCCCAAGATCTGTGGCTACCATCTCTCCACCTACACAAAGAAGGTGCTGCTGTGCTTTAGTCTCAGCAGGACATGTCCATCATCCTGTGCCACGCAGTGATACAAACTAGATTTTTTTTTCCTAGATTACCAATACCAGCTATCACACTGACTGCCAGCCTCCTCATCTCTCTTCTGTCCCTAGTTCATTAACGTGATATTGTCATAAAATTCACTTGGGCTGGCACTAAGCAGTGGGTATCCCTGGTGCTGGAGATGACCTCCTTGGTTCCTACTAGCAGGCTGCATCCAGCCATAGAATTTGGTGGATGCAAATGAAAGGAGTATGTGAAACTGAAGAGTGGGGTTGGCAGAGGAGGTAACAGAAACATGGTCTGTAGTTAAATCTTCTCAACCCTAATGAGTGTTCAATATAAATTAGGAAAAAAAGCTCTGAATATAAACATTGAGGCAATGTAGGAGTAAGGCAGGAAAAGTAAAGAAACTAATACATCAAGAACAGCTGCCTCTGCTTGTGTGAGGAAGAATCAAGATGTTGGAATAAAGTAAGAGCAGCAGGAGATTCAAGGTCAAAGCCAGCCAGAGTTTAAAAGCTGAAGAAGGGAGCATCACAAAGTATGTAAGACTGCACCTTTTAGAGAGTGAGGACCTCAGAAACCAATGAAAAAAGGGACACCACATTCAGCTGGTGAAACACACTATAGGCAGGATATGTGACAGAGTGAATCACACTTCAGTTTTCATTACAGTGTTTTTTCTAAGTCATGTTGCTTCCTCTTTCTAGCCCCATAGAGGGGTCCCTAGCAGGACATAAGCTCAGTAGACTTGTTTGCCTCTCATGGACCTCACATACATAGTTAAGGAGATGCAGGGGTCCCTAGACAAGAACCTCTGTATGAACGCTAACAGCCTAACTAACGACCAATATAGATGGCCTCTAACAAACCTCATGCTCGTTTTCTCCTTTTTTATTAAGCAGCAGTGTGAAAAGCCACGTCTGTTATGATGCTTCTGAAAATAACTCTCAATCAATTCAGCTAGAGAGAAAATAGTTAATATGGCAAGATCACCCAACTAAGTAAAGCATTACTCAGCACCGCAGAGAGAATGGTGTTTTGTGATCATCTTTGAAGCCTAATACCACCTTTTAAATAACTTTCAGTAGTATCAGTGAGTAACATCTAATGCACAGGATTTAGCATAAGAACTAAAATAATAAATATTAAAAAGTAGAATAAGAACAAGATAGCTTCTTAATATAGCTTTATAAAGCTTTGAGTCGAGTGTTCAAACACATGCTACTAAGCCCAGATCCACTGTTCACTTGCTAGGTAAAAGAAGTTTTCTGTTTGTCATACCTTGTTCATTACATGAAAGAAGCTGCTTGATTTTTTTAAACAAGTACTAAAATGCTATTCTCAGCTAAGAAAAAAAATAATACTGAATGACATTTTGGGTGGATCTGATTAAATAACTTCATAATCATAGTAAGCATTTTTGAAGAATCTGAGAAGCAACCTCAAATTTTATGATAAAAAAGAAATTTAATTGACCTTTCATTCACACAAACAAAAAAAATTAAAAATGAAAGGTAACTGGAACACCATAGGGAAAGGGCATCTTGTTCACCACTGAGGCAGACATTTCAGCCAGCTGGACATATGCAGGCAACTGAATCCTATGCATGTTCAGAAATATTAGGGAATTAAAAGATAAAACAAAAAGGTCTTTGAAACAGGTTTGCTGTTTTTTTTTCAAATACAGGAAGAAGCAGAAATTATTTCTAGATGTGACATTTTTACTGGACACTTCAGGGAAGACTGTCTTCCATGACCTATGCCTTGGAGAAGTTATCAACCAACTCCCAAAAGATTCCCTGGCTTTCACTGATGGATGCCATTGGAAATTATGCCAACAGCTGCATAGTAACAACCACAAAGGCCTCTGAGGTTCATTTGGTTCTAGTGGACCACTAGGAGTCAGAAGAACAACACTTAAGGACCCGAGCACTTACTATATTTAGGACTTACCTAAGCAATTTGTTTACAAATGGCTGTGGAACTGTAAAACAAGTTTTCTCACTATGCATTTTTAAGTTTGCTGCTTTAAGGAAGCTCTACTGTTTAAAAAATAAGTTGCATAAAAGATAAGCTCATAATAGGCCACAATTAGTGAATTCCCATAAACACCAGGCCAGAATTTATAACAAATGTATTGTAAATCATTAGAAGCCTGGTCTGGAGCAACATAATGCCAACTGCAAGATTTCCACCAGATGCCTTGCATCAAGCTGCTAGGAAAAAAAATGTATTCCACCCATAGTAATGCTATTTAACATGTTATCAAGATTTCCTCATCTTGGTCTATAAACAGAAAAACAATTTCATGGTGATGTCCATATAGCCAGAACAAATGCCTCAAAGCAAGGATACATAGGGCACCTAATGGAAGATGTCTTAAAAACCAAAAGTCATCAAAAGCCATTTACACAACACTGCTTGACAAAACTTAGTTGTCTGTATGGGGTGTATCTACAGTCCACTCCCATTATCTGCCTACAGAAAAGACTCCACTTAACAAAGCCTTTCTGTGCTCATGTACCATAAACATAGAAAACGTGTTCTACAGGCAGACAGAAAGGCATCTCCTTGACTTGTATAAGCCCTTTCTGCCATATATAGAATATATCTGAGTACCTTATCCTCAATATAAGATAGCATATACTCTATGTACAAAAAGGTCTTGCCTTGCCCGGTAATTAGGTTTTGGGGGGAGAAGGGCATTTCCTGTCTCTGTCAGCTTTGGTGTATGCTTTACATAGAGAATCTCTAAAGGAGTTCTCTTTCAAGAAACCAGGTTAAAGTCCTGGAAAAAAAAAAAAAAAAAAAACCTGGAAAATTAGTAGGAAGAATCCAGGATTTGGGGCCTCTTAAGAAACATATAAAAAATTCTTAGAGTTTAGAAAGAAAAGAATTTCCATGAAAACTGATGAAGATTTCCGAGACACGAATCACAATTATTGAGGTTGGAAGAGACTTCTCCTAGAAAGCAAAATGAATGAGTTGCTGCAAACTGTGAAAAACTCCTAGAAATAAAAAAGCAGGAAGAAAATCCTAAAAGCAAAAAACAGTCCTAGTAAGCACCAAAAGGCAAGACCTAAAAAAACCAAACAAAAAACAAAAATCACCACACAAAAAAAAAAAAACACAAAAAAAAAAAAATTCATACAGTTTCTAGAAAACAAACAGGGGAGAGTTTGTAGAAAAGGGAATGGAGGATATTGTGGTACTAAAAGAAAGCAAAATCAGTGGAAGCTTCTCCTAATGCTTCCAGAAATCACTACAAGAGAATGATGATTGATTTTCAAAGAGAGACAACACTTGAGGAGAACAAGGCTTTTTCCACGCTAAGCTGAACTCTTATCCCAGAGAGACTTCTTCTGAAAAGTACATTTAAAGAAAGAATCAACAGAAAACAACTCAAATTAAACCCCTAAATCTTTAGACTGTGAAAATCATTCAGTGTTGGAGAAGCTGAGGGTTGGATAGCAAGTTCAGAGCTTGACTCCATCTCTGAAGACAAAAAAGAAAGCTACACATAGCAGAAGTGGAAAAGTTCACCATAAGACATGTTCCTTTCACCAACAATTTATTCTTGAAAGATTGTGTGGGATTATCTGCAGAAAATGCCAATACACCTGCAAACTCCGGGGAAATTAAAAAAGAACAGATTTTTATAGGAAAGTCAAAATGCATACACAGTGGGTTGCCCATGTTATTTTACAAGTCTTATCTGTGAGCCTCTACAGGATTACTGAGCTGCTTCCTCTGTTATCATGTGGGGCAATTTCTTCTCAGTGCCTTATCCACCTATTAATAATCTGCATATTTTATGTAAACTACTACTCCAAGTTGAAACAGGGTGGAATAGGTACTGCTACCTTTATTGTTAATGGAAAACAGGTAAGAGAAAAAACTGTGATTCCTCACTGTCTGGGGAGAATTTACTAAAGTTTCCGGTGCCCTGAGCGACAAGCTAAACTTCACCTCTAGTTACCTCCCATGGGCTCTACTTCGCATCGGCATCAATTAAGAGCTTAGCAAAAATAGAATAATAAAATATTAAAGATAAAAAAATTAAAAATAAAAAATAAAGATAAATTTAAAAAATTAAAACATAAAATAGAAATAAAGATAAATTAAAATGAAAAATAAAAATAACAAAAAATAAAAGAATAAAAATAACAAAGAAAAATAGAAAATAAAAAATAATAAAAAATGAAAATAAAAATTTTAAAATAAAAATAAAAAATAAAAATGAAAGATTAAAATAAAAATGAAAATATTAAATAAAATAAAATAAATAAATAAAATAATAAAATAAAATATAATAATGGGGAAAAAAAAAGCTGGATTAAGAGTTTGTTTCATTATCTGCCTTTGCCTTTATTTACATTTGGCTCTTTTTGAAAACAAATTAACTCTTCCAGTCCAGGATTTGACTCCCCAGCCTTTACCCTCCCACACTTGTATTTTATGTCGGGAGTTGCTTCCGTGCTTTATATTCAAAGGAGACTGCATATAAATGTCATATGCTTATTCATCACCATATCCTATCAATCTCTCAGACATGATGATAGGCTGGCAGAGCCAAATCATGCATTTCTGAACCCACCCAAATGATGCTGCCTTAGGTGGCTCATGGGGAATGGGTGACAACCTTTCCTAGAAGGAGGACATTAGGAACGGGAATGGAAAAAAGTACATAATTTTCACTCTCATCTTCGGTTTGCAGCTCCAGAAATCAAAATGGCTTGTAAACAAGGGTAACTTAAGATGGGATTTAGCAAATAGACACTGTATTACAGAGTAGGACCATTTTAACTCTCTTCGTCTGAGAACTCTACATTTTAAAATGAGATTAGCTTTGAATGTGAAATAGTTCAGCCCAGCTGAGGCTGGAGAGACCTGCCAGGAATCCCAAATAAGCTACATTAGATGCTGCATGCAGAGGCAATGTTACTTCGAAGCAGATCAGCATGTTTAAAACAGCAGTAGCTGCAACCGAGTAACTGAGCAGCTGCATTTTCTGTAGCACCGAACCTCTGAAATCCCAAACTGAACTGAAAATTTAAAAGCCCACTAAATCTCATGCTAGACATATAACATAAGCAGGCAAAAAAACCTGGACTGGTCTTGTTTGGTGACACTGGATAATAAAGTTCACCTTGAATAAGCTACTGCTGGCCTCTTCCCCAGACTGCAGCTCAGTGAGCAATGTTCTCCCATTCATCCTCCCCCCTTGGCCAGGCAGGCTATCTGCATTCAGAGCTTCACCTCTGCCAACACCTTCCTGCCTGGAAGCTGTTGGTCTGGGAACATCAACACACACTCAGTGCCTTGATCTTTACCCTTCTGAAAAGGCTGTGTGTGTGCTAGAGATGGGACATAAAGCTGCTATTAAACTAATCCCACGGTCCAGAGGGGAAGTGACTGTTGCTCCAAGCAATAGGATGGCATTTTCAAGGTGCAAAAATGCAGCACCCTAATTCATTCACCTCCATTCATGTTTGTCAAAATATACACAGTCTCTAGACACACAGGGACTAGTCCAGCCCTAACTGAGAGGATATGTAGGAGCTGGAATGAAGGGCAAAGCTGCCCTCAATCCCTATCTCAAACTCTGTATCAACACCTAGTCCAATACACATCCTCTTCCATTCCTGTTTCCATCCACTCACCGTCTCTGTACAATACATTTTAGAGGCTGAATTCAGATATGACTCAAAAAACATTTGCCCAAATGCAACTATGCAGAAAAAGAATCAAGCTCCACTTTGAGGCACTATGAAACCTCCAAGACTAGTAGTATCTGTCCAGAGAACATAAATCAAAAAGTAATTACAAAAGAGCCAGATCTGCAATGTTTATTACTCAGCGAGTTATGTTAATTGTTTTTTTGGGGTGATTTTTCTTTGACTTTTTCTGGTCAATTCTCATAGTTGCTGCCTCCCCTTGAGCAGAAGTTCCTCCACCAATATAAAAGGAGGGAATTAATGCTTTACCACAAAACTCCTGATAGCTGTATCCCATTTTTAAGCTCAGTACCTTACTCCTTAGCTTCAGCAAAGCTTTCTATCTGTAGACGTGCACCCTGGGGAAACTGGTGAACTGGAGCTCTCGAAAGTTCACTCCCCAGCTCAGTAAACATATTTACTTCCTTCTAGAAAAGAGGACTAGGAAAGGCAAGAGTAAATCAATACTACCTTGCAAGAGATGGTATTTTAATCACAGATACTCTTTCACCAACTTTTCCCCCAGAATCAGGCTGTCTCAATTTTGCATTGAGCAAAATTTTATCTGTGAAAGAAAACTTTTAGATTTTTTTTTCCTCCAGCTTCATGCTGGTGGTAGCAGTGCTTGAGTAGATCAGTAAGACCACTTTAGGTCCCAGAACTGCCAGAACTTCTAACATTTATAGTGAGAATTGTCATACCTGAAATTGTCATACCTGAGAATTGTCATACCATATACTGTCCTATCCACAAGTACAACAAATTTGCGTCTGCCTAAGCAGATTGACAAACAGAAGCAGTATTTCAGTTACCTTCTAGTAACAAATTCCACAGGTCCTGCACTAATTAGGCAACAGTAATTTCAGAATATTTCGAGGCAACTCAAATACATACAGGTTCCAACTTAAATACATACATAAAGAAATTGTATTAACTTGTTCATTCACCTGCAGTGTCACTAATTCACTTCAATACAAAAGCTTAAACCATGATGGTTAATCAAGTTGCCATTAGAGATACTTGTCACAGGTTTATGTGAGGAAGTCAGGGATCCTTTCCAGGCTGCCATTGTTTTCTCCAGGTTCTGAATGCTGGAAACAACACAGACCAAACCAGGACAACGCTGGTAAAGAGTTTTATGTTTTATAACAGAATGGTATTTTATGGTTTGTTTCCAGTCTGCAAGCTATGTGCATGGGAGCACCCTGTATGAAATAGTTTGTTAAAAAAACCAACCAAGCAAACAAAAAACCCCAAATAAATAAAACAAAACCCAACAAAAACACCACCACACACACAACCAAAGACCAATCAAACAAGTCCCTCACCAGAGCAGGAACTCCAGTTCTTGATTTGTAAAACACTGCCATAGCCAGGAGGACATCAAATCCATGGACACTAATACTATAAACATTTTTTCAGCTAATTAGCAATCCTGTAAAAACTGACCACCCACAGAATTCTATCCAAACTTGCGCTTGGGATAGGGCCTCTTCTGAGTGTTAGTGAGGCCACTTAAATCTGCACACACACAAAATCCACATTATTCACCTTGAAGAAGAAGAAACTCTCTTACCTGCTCTCCTTAAAAGCCTAACTCCACTAAGGAACTACCTTACCTCCTTGCTACACTTTTTTCAATTTTTCAGCACTCATGCCTCTCCCAGAACCTCCAGGCAAAGGTATGATGTTAAGAGCAACAACATCTATGCTTGTATCAGAAGACAACCCTGAAAGCCATATCATAACAGAAAATAAAAACCAAAGAACAGGGCCATAGTAAGTATAGAGTATGCGATATAAATAATATTATGTAATATCCTCTAATATATGGGAGGTGAAACGTGTATACAAAAAAGTTATGTTCTTAGAAATTCCTCAAGAAAAGTGATACAGCTAGGTTTGGGAGGTGAGGCAATAAAGTGGTCAGGAGGGAGGAGTGAAGAAATTAAGAGGGAGAAAGATACAGATGATCTAGGCATATGGCTCCAGCAGTGACTGAAGGAGGGGAAGCCAAGAAAATCTCAGCAGCATGTAGAGAGCCATTAAGCCTAGGATAAACATGAAAAATGTTACAGAAACACTACAGAGAGCCAAAGGGTCAAGCTCCAGATAGCTGCCCCTTTATTCTCCTCTCCCCAGATCAGCTGAGCCTACAACAAGCCCCATGTGGCTGTAGGAGACCCCATAGGGTTTAGACTGTGTGTTGGTGTCTCTCCCTGAGATACCTGTAATAACATCTCCAGCTCCTAAACAGATGTTAAGTGACATTCACCTCAAATATTAACATCAAAAAATACAAGGCATGGAAAGTACCAATTCTTAATGTAGAAGAAAAGCCCAAACCACCATAATTTTAAGGAATCAGAGGGGAAAAAAAGTTCAGCAAAATTGATTTTCTCTAATTTCCTTTCTAGCAATTTGGAGGAAGCATCTTGTTTTCTGCTATATAGCAGACCTCATTTCTCCCTCCATCTATGAGAGACCCTCGCTGGTGATTTCATCCATGCTGTAATCAGAAAGAGAGCCATTTATACTCTGGGAATAACAGGACAGGCAGTTTGTGAAAGCATGAGATTCTATAGGTTTGGTGGAATTTCTATAGCTAAATGAACAAGATGCAGCCAACTAGGAATGGAAAGCAACCCTTAAATAATTGCTTCAAGTAGTGTAATAATTAGTAATGACCAATAAAAATATTTGCAAAGAAAAATACAATGCTGAGCAAATGACACTCTTTGCTTTTCCAACAATTACAAGTTCTTTGAAAGTATCAGATATATGCAATGAATGTGCCTGAAAGAAATAGTAGTTTTAGAGTCAAGAAATTACTCCAAAACTGATTGCCCAGTAAGATAAAATGATTGCTCAAAAAGAATAAAACAAAAAACTGGAATAATAATTACTAATAGCTATAGCCTTCTAGGTCAGCCGGTAAATAATTTACTACTTTTTTTTTCCTTTACAAGACAGAAAATACAAGTGTTTTAATGTGCAAGTAGGAAAAAAAAACATACACCAACAGAATTTTATTCACTTTTTTTACATACTGTTTCCCCGTAGTGCATGACAAGCTAGTTTGTCACTCAAAGCACTACGCCGTGGCTCTTTGAGAAGCAACTAGAGCTGATGTGCAACAGTAAGGAAAAATGCTGGGAGCCAGAATCAAGTAACCCTCACAAGCACTACTGCTACCTTTATTACATGCATCATCTAAGATGGTAAGAAAGAAGGCTGACCACAGAGGTATGAAAACAGTAAATTAATCTATTGAGACTAAAAGGCATATCCCTTTGGGATGCATGCAAGCCCTGCACAGTCTGACAGTCCTGGCTCAGCTTGCTGCCCAAGACCAGCTGCGTGGTTGATATAAAACTCAAAATCAAAATATAAAATAACAATACGGATCGTAACAGTGGTAAAAGCTGTTGTGCAGAAAGTGCTGGGACTCTTTCCCAGCAGAGACTCTCCCCCTTTTCCTTGGAAACTGCCCCAGTAGTGAGGCTCATTCTTCTGATCCCTGTTGGAGTTTCAATGAAGCTGCACTGCAACTATCCCTGTGCCCAAGTAGATGACCCATTGATCTGGACCCTGGCCTTCAAGTTCCACTTTTGGGTAGCTTCACCACCAGTGAATTCCCTGGTCACATGGACTCTTGGCTGAGCCTGGTGGCCACCTCCAGGTCTGCCCTACTTGCTTTGCAGCTTGCACTGGACTCCCAGGTCACCTCCACTAGCTGAGCAGCCATCTCTTTCTGCTCTCTGGCACAAGATGCTGATGAGATACATCAGAGAATACACTTCCCTGCTTACTCCACAGCTTTTGGATTCTGCAGCTGCATGGCAGCAGCAGTGATCACTCCCTACAGCTTAAATATCCTAAATAACTCATGCCCCACGTATTGGCCTCAAAAAGAAACCAAAGAAGCAAGCTGCTACCTGCAACAGAAGAGCATCCTTTTTGTAATTAGAGATGCAGCAAGAAGATGATATTTCTCTTTTTTCCCTGCTCAGGCAGGATTGAGCCTTAAATCTGCTAAAAAGAAAAAAAAACTAAAATCATTCTCCACAGATAAGCCTATTACTCTCTTAGGCAGCAGCTGGGGGAGTTAACTGCAATCTGAAATCACCTTTAGCTCTTTGATAGAGAGGTGACATATAGGCAGCCAGGCCATCACAAACATCACAACTGCAGACATGCTGGATATGAAAGGACAGCATTTTGAGTTAAACAGGATTGCAGTAAGCCCAACAGCAAATGTACAGTGTCCATGGCATCATTTAAAATTCCTATCCCAAGAGCTATCTCAGGCTCAGTTCTTTTCTATTAGTACTTTTTTTCCTTCTGTATTCATCTGCTACTGCAGATGAAGGTCAGGGGAGAGTAATTCGGCACAAGCTGACCAGAAGTTCAGAGATCACCTTGCTACACAGATACAATTAAGGCATCAGACCTGAAGGACAGCTTCCACTTTCTGCTTGAAATGTATCAGACTCAAAAAAAAAAAACCAACAAACCCCAGCCCCACCTCTCTCTCCAAAAAAACCCCAAAAAAACAAAACAGATGGTGGTCTAACTCCTTTCCAAACATTTTATTCATCATGAAGTCTATTTTGAGCAACACTGTATGTCACCTGTCAGAGTAAATGCAGATGAGTCTTCTTGGATTTCAAATTCAAATTGATTTGCATTTCCTAAGAGGTGAGATATAAATGTAGATGCATGTTTCAGAGCTTTTTCCAGCCAAAATGCCATTGGTTTAATGTGACACACAACCACACTGGGGACTAAAGGTAATCAAGCTGTCAGGCAGTTTCTAAGGTGTAGGTGTCCATATAAATCTGTGCACTCAATCTGAACTTCACACTGTGGCAGCCTACCAAATATGAACAGGCAAGCATATACTGTGCTTCCCTGTGCCTTGCCTGCCTGATGCCCACCTCTGCTCCATTCCTAGCAGCTCTTTTTGGTCTGCCACAGGCAGTGAGTTGTCTCCACTCCTTGTAACTACTCAGGGACCGCGGGAGTCGCATCTCTGGGCTCTGAGACAAACGAGTAACTGGTTTGGGGAGCAGAGGCCCTCCAGCATAGGAGATCACACCAGCACACAGAGATGCAGCTCATCAGGCACCCTGATGTGGTCTGCCCTTGTTCAGCACCTCACACACATTGAAGTCAATGTAGGGCTTCCCACTGAACTCAGCAAGCTCTGGCAAAGTTTGTGTGTCTCATCACTCAGCCCATGAAACCTTCTCCATAGAGAAGCAATCAAGTGAACAATTAAAAAATCGTTCAAAGTATTCTCAACAACAGAATATTACAGTAATACTTTTTTTTTTAAAAAAAATAACAAAACAACCTCCAAAAAACAGAAGCAAAAAAAAAAAACACAACCAAAACACCAAACAACAACCACCAAAAAACCACACACCATACCAAAACCAAAAACCAAAACCAAAAGAGAACTCTTCCCAGAACGCGTTACCTAACTTTTGAAGACTATGCTGGAGCTTCAGGACTTTTTTTCTACCTCCACAGAAGGTTTA
The DNA here is from genome assembly GCA_023637945.1 of Phaethornis superciliosus. Classification (NCBI taxonomy): domain Eukaryota; kingdom Metazoa; phylum Chordata; class Aves; order Apodiformes; family Trochilidae; genus Phaethornis; species Phaethornis superciliosus. The sequence goes on from JAJQWJ010000003.1 coordinate 31,834,544, forward strand.
ATATCTGGCAAATTATTACTGAAAGCAGACACAAGCCTAGCAGGCATTTGTTTTTCTTTCCCTGTGAGGATTTTTTTTTAATCTTCCAACTGTAGGTTCCCAGATGAAAGAAAACCCTACCTTCACCTTCTCTGCAATGCTCTGAAGATGTCACTCATTCACTTCAAATGTTCACCTCGTAAGAAGGGGAGTCCCACCAGCCTATGTGAACATCCCACACCTCTTTGCCTCCAAGGGAGGAACTGCACTCAAGCAGATGCTGTCTTTAGAAGTGATGTCCTTGGGAGCTGGTATTGTGAATATTCCTTAGAAATTCATGCCATTTATCTACCTGTTCTTCTGTGACAGGCAGACCTAAAAGTAACACAAATATTGATCCAGCTGGGACAGGTGTATCATCTTCTTTAATTCCCCCACAGTCACCTGCCAGAGAGCCTGGAGTTTAAAAACATTTTGCAGGAGGATGCCCAAGTATTTGCTGCATTCCCAGGAAGAAGAATGACAGCACTGAAGCAGGGAATTTTACAGGGCATCACAAAGGCTACCACTGTACCTGTGGGTGGGGGGCTATTTGAAATCACTACCCCTGTATACCCCTGCCCTTACAGTCAGTTTGGTCTAAGGTCAGAGATCCCCTGAGTTGGCACAAGGACATCAGAGAGGCTATATATCATAGGCTGTATTGACTATCCCCCCCCCCCCCCCCCCCCCATGTTCACAGCTCCGTTCCCTCACTGCCTGCTTCACAGCTTTTCAACACTACTTTCTAAAGGCCAGAAAAACACAGAAGAATATAAACCTGGTCTCTTCTTCCTTCAAAGTTGTTTTCTATGCAACACCTGGCAGCTCAGGATCCTGAAGCAGCCATGACTGTGTGCAGCCCAGGCTGGAGCCGTTCCTGAGGGACTGCACCTGTGGGAGGGACTCATGTCAGAGGGGTTTGTGAAGGACTCTCTCCCATGAGAAGGACCCCACATTAGAGCAGGGGAAGAATGTGAGGAATCTTTCTCCTGTGGGAGAAAAGAGCAGCAGGAAACAAAGTGGAACAAACAGACCACAAACCTCACTTCCCATCCCCCTGTGCCGCTTGGGAGGAAGGAAGTAGAGATATTTGGACCTGGGAAGAAAGGAGGGGTGACATAAGGTATTTAAGCTCTGGTTTGTGTTTTCTCTTTGCCCTGCTTTGATGTGGTTAATGACATACTAAATTGAATCTGTTTTGCCCGTGACCGTAATTGGTGAGTGGAGCCCTCAGTCCTTGTCTTGACCCACGAGGTTCTCAGCATCCCGAACTGGGGGAGGTGGAGTGAGTGGCCACATGGTCCTCTGTAACCAGATGGACCAAAACCACAGCATTCCCTCATTGGTTTACCTAGAATTCTGTGCAGCTGTGAATTAGATCATGTTCCTCCTTTTAAAAAGTCTCCCTCAGCCTTGAGGCAAAGCCCTGCAAAAACACCTTTGGCAGTGGACTGAAAACACTGCATCAGGATGCAGGAAAAGCATCTGAAAAACTGTAGTAATTTTCTGTTGTGCTGTCACCAGGACACAGACTGGTATCCATAATACAGTTTGCGTATAAACTGCAGAGATATAAAAGCCTGTCACTTTAGATAAATCTGAATCCTTCATTTAGATCTCTAAATGCTTCCCCCTGTCATTCACATCAGTAGATCTTATCTCCCATGCCCTCCATCTCTCTCCCCACCCCCAAAATAAATCTTTTGATGATATGTACTATCTAATCTTGAAAATTACCAGAATTACCAGCTTCCTCAAATACCTGAGCTTTGAAAACCTGATTCACAACAGTTCGTTTCCCTTTGCTTTCAAGAGGGACAAGTAAGGCTGAGGTATACCAAGGGCAACATATGTACATTCTTAAAGAATTTCTGTGCTAAAATTCTCTACAAGCAAAGAAACTTGATTAATTGCCTGAATTCTTTCAAGAAAAAAAGTAACTGACAGTATTATAGAAAAAACAAGCTGATGTACTAATCTGAGTTGCCCTAAGAACAGGTAAAATTGCAGTTAAAAGCCCAGGTTAAGGTTAAAGAAAGCTTGTAATTAAATAAATTACAAATTTCACACATGACAGACAGGCATTTAGCTCCATTTGGGGTTTGACAGTTTCAGCTGTAAATGTAGACAAACTATACTAAATAAATATAATTAAAGTACAGAGTTGTCAATGTCTATGCTAGTAACAAGAACAGATTTGTAAATTATGCTTGATTCAGAATGAGCCTGAAAATCAGGACATTTTCATATCCACATTTTCTGCCCATAATGTGATTTACAGGATGTTGTGTGGCCTAACGCCTGCTTTATAGCTCTGACATGTGCATACTATGATATGAAACAATAAGATTATATGGTATGAGAAAGAGGTTTGGGTCTCCCCCATAATAGTTTTCAATAAAGAAGTAAATATACAAATATAAAAAGATATAAATAAATATACAAATATAGTGCTGCTAAGTTACAAAAATGATGTAAAGATGCAAAAAAAAAAAATTAACACACACACAAAAAAAAAATCACAAATTCTTATTTTAAAAGTACCAAATTAAAACATTAACTTGAAAAGTACCAAATAAAAACACTATATTTGCTGACAACATGCTTTAGAGGCACTAGAGTAGTAAAAAAAAACATTCAAACACATTTGGTGGAAATCACCAGCTGAGTTCATAATCCAAGACCTCCCTTAACCACCGAAGTTTCAGCCCAGCATAGCCCTGGCAGAAGAAAAGTCAGCATCTCTCCTCTGCTGATGAGCAAGCACAACTCCCAGCAGGGAACATACTCGGCTCAGGACAACATGCCCCAGGATGCACATCAACATCCTCTGCTCAGATGGACTGGGAAGCAGGCTTAGGTGAGCAGAGCACAACAGTACAGCCTTTTCAGCCTGGTTTGCATAGCAGAGCTAATTCATTCTGCTTAAAAGAGTGCATTCAGAATCATAGAATCATTTTGGTTCGAAAAAAACTTTAAGGTCCAGTTGAACCATTAACCCAGCACTGCCAAGTCCACCACTGAAACACTCCCTATACACCACATCTACACATCTTTTAATGACTCCAGGGATGGTGACTCCACCACTTCCCTGGGCATCCTGTTCTAGTACTTGACAGTCCTTTCTGCCCTAACACTGCATTTCAAAGTAACACAGGGAAGAAATCCCTTGTGATTCAGCTTTGATCAGGCTTATAATTTGGTATCAAACCCTCAGTAACAGCCTCCTATCGCTTCCTCTGCAAGAGCTACCTCTACCCTGAGAGATGGTTACCCCCCACTTTCATCCCTCTGCATTTCAGAGATCAGGGACCTCCAAGCATGTCTTCTATTAACTTTTTTTTTTTTTTTTTTTTTTTTTGAGGAAGGAAGTTCTGCACCATCAAAAGTTGCTAGGAGAGGCTCAAGCATTTGAGAGCATGCAGAACATGGAGATCTGGTGGGCACTGCCAGGGAAGCAAGGCAGGGAAAGCTTAGCTGACAGGGAATGGAGAAGGGCACTCCTGCACCTGCAGGCTGAAAAAACACTGTTTGTAAGCAGGAATATTTTATCCAAGAGAAATGATGGTAAGTAGCAGTCTGATCCTAGTATCTGTTTGTATACCCAATAAAGATGGTCCTTCAGCCTGGTGTTGCTGCTGAAAGACTGTGGATCAAAGACAAGTGTGAATACCTCTAGCAGCTTTATTTGGGCCACAGAATTAAGATAAACAGGACCTTTCAGCCTGCCTGAAGTACTAGAAATGAGCTTGTGATATAAATGTGAAACAGTGCCCTACCTGGAGAACTAATTTGATGAAAAAAATACCACTCAGATCCAGAAGGCATAATGTTATCAACCAGACAATAATATATGCAGAGCCTTGAACACAGTGTTTTAAAGTGAAAACTAAGGAAGGTATTCTACCACCAGTCTGCCTCCAAGCTGGGGTCCGGGGGAGCTGGCACACCTGTGTAACCATTTCAACACCATAGAAATAAAGCCAGGGCATCTGCCAACAGCCTGTATCTGGGGCATCCCTACCTCTACATTCACTACATGTTCTTATCCAGTGCAAGGCATCAGATGTACTCACCAACCTCATGGTTCAGAGCCTAATTGCTTCAGCAAACTCCATGACATGTCACCCCTCTACTGAGGCTCAGAAGACTACACAATTATTTTGGTAGGTATTTAATGCGTTACTTGACAGCTACACAGTTAAGAAACTGTTTTGCTTTCTTATGAGCAAAAGAGTTGTCAGGTTGAGATTTGCCACCTTGTTTAAATGACATTGGCTTAAATTTTACTCTCTTCCTGTGTTTAATACATCACTTATTCATGTCTTCCTCACAGGGGTTGGAAACCCTGCATAGGCATTATTAGCAGCAAGGATGAAGTCACACTGATCATCAAAAAGGTGTTTCAAAAATTCAGAGCAGTGTGAGACAGCTCAACGTTTCACAGTTTGAGAGCCTGCCATCCCATCTCGTACAAGAACAACCTCTCACAGTGTTATACTTGAAGAAACCAGAGTTCCAGCCACTGTATCAACAACAACAAGGCTTATTAAGAGGCAACTCTTATTTTTAATATAATTGCATGCTAGAAGAGCTTGTACCTTTAGAGTCTCATCACTGGATGTTGACACAGCCTCGAGCAGGAACTCTAAGATCTACTGGGATTCGATCATGTTGATATGGGGAATAAGCAAAGAAATGGCTGTTTAAAGTGGTAGAAACTCGTACCTACTAATTATGGTAGATAAACATTTGCTGATTCCTTACCCATCATCACCTGCTCATATTAGATGCTTTAGCCATAGGCTAACTATTCCTTTTCCTTTTGAACTGAAATCTTCTCTTTAGAAAACAAGCAATGAAACAGTCCACAAAGCATTCCATTTTCACCTTTCATATGCTCACAACATGTAAAAAACAGCAAATTATAAAAAGCAGAGTAATTCAAAGAAGCAGTTTTCTACAGCATGTCTTCCCAGCCCTCATTCTAGTCCCACCACAATCAGTCCAATATTAGTTTAACCAACAAAAACAGAATTAAATGCAGAAAAACAAACAAATGGAACTTCTTGAGAGGGACAAGTCTAAGCAAGCCCTGGAATCATCAGCTAAGTAAAGCAGGAATCTCAAGGAACTTGGAAGTCTAAGCAAGCCCTGGAATCAGTAGCTAAGTAAAGCAGGAATCTCAAGGAACTTGGGCTAAATTAAAACAATGTAATTCATCCGAAAATTGCTAAGCACTTCCTGGGAAACTTCTTGCAAAACCAGGGCAGAACTGAAACTTTCCAAAGTTACTTAGAAGATAAAATAATGCCTTTTTCTATAGATAAATGGAATTAATAGTGAAGGGCTGGACATGATGAAGGACTATTCTGTTGACCCTTATTCTGCCATTTACTGGCATACACATAAAAAAATCCAAAATCAAAGTATGAATGTCTGCATTATTTCCCACCTCTTTCTAACCTGTAGTTAATAATCACTAAGCTCTGTTTATGGATGGCTTGTCAAGATTGTCTTGCAAGACAGATGACTAGTAAGTTTTATACTGCCCGGTATATTAAACAGACTACTCCTGACTCCAAGGGCCACCAACAAGAAATGTACTTCCAGGAAAACAAAGCAAGAGAGCAGCAGCTCTCAGAAAATGTTCCACAGGCTTTTTAATATATATGTAAGGGGCAGTATCACAAGCACCTACCCAAGTAAGCATGCACTGTCCTGTGCACATGCACTTTGAAGGCTTAGTAGTCTTAATAAGAAAACCCTCCGCTCATCTCTAATTCACATTTTGCATAGTTTATTTCTTTCCTTAAGATTTCTAATCTTTTAACCATTCCTCATACCTGTTCTCCTTTCATACTTAAACCCTGCATCCTTACATCTCCAGCATCCCAATATGTTTTTATCACCCTGTCTGCGCTACCCACACCAACTTCTGCTTGTTCTCTCCAGTACAAAGTGTTCCTCAGCTATCATATAAAGTTCTCTTTTACCTATCCTATAAAGCTCTTCAGAAGATGTCTTTAAATTATAACCTTAAATTACTAACAATTGTAGGGAACAAATAATATTTTGGAAAAAGGAAACCATTACTCCAGGTATATATACTTTCCTCCCTCAGTAGAGAGGCCCTAGCTCAACAAATTAAATATCTAAGGACCCTCTCCTGTTTGACTATCCCGACTGTAAGGAGAAATAGGGCAGACGATCTGTTACTCAAAATTATTCATATTAGTTCAATTCATTAACTCTGGCTGTCTCAAATCTGAGTCAGAAATCAAACTAAAAATATACTGTATCCAGTGGTCTAGATGTCTTGAAAGCATTAGAGGTACAGTCTAAATAAACATTATGCAGACTGATCAAAGACACAGAGAGAACGCACAAAAATAAAGTTCATAATAACTTGGGTAAATAGTAGTTTTGTTAAAGTAACTCCTACAAATGTACACAAGTCTAAATTGTGTTTATCCAAGAGTTCAAAATAGCTCCCAAGTTGCCACAATATTCTCCCCTTTCCCACATTAATTTAAAGCATGCACAACGGCTGATTCATGCTGGTGTTGCATTAGCATTTCCAAAGTCCTTCGTTACTATGGAAGTAGTGTTAGATTCCTGAGGAATATTTATGCTCAACATCAAGCATGGATATGACATTGAATCAGTGTCCCATGTGCATATGGTTATTCCCTGCATCCTGAAATGCTCAGCATAACCATGCTGCTGAGAGTTTCATGACAGCATCAACTAAGCCTAATTTATTTTATCCCACAGTGTCATCTTTGGATCTTTGCTTTTTCTGCTGCACATCTTCTCTGCTCCACTTCTGCAGTATACATCATCCCTTCAACAGCAAAGCCTGGCCCTTATTTCCTGCTTCACAAATTGGCAATGCCGCTGTACCATTTTAGAATGTCACTAAAGATCAGAAGAGTTTTATTAGGGAACTAAAACTAAGCAGCAGCCTGTCTGGCAGTGGCTGTGCAAAAGAACAAGAAGCAATACTTCACCATTTGCTGAAAATATCTGACCAACCGGAAAAGGAAGCTGGCAATAACTTACAAGAGCTATTCGTTTCAGAATCAATCAAAACCTCCCATGTCAAGTGTGTAACAATGTAATCCCAAAACTCTTTCATTTCATTGCCTTTGAGTTTTCTTGTTATTCCTTCCCTCCAGAACCAGCTGCATAAGCAGTAGCCTTTTGAACTCAGCCTGAAGTCTGCTAACACAGCATTTAGTGTAAGCCCCAAGAGAGACAGGTAAAAACCAGTAATCATTTATAGGAAGGATTACATTGTCCTGGTGATAACCAAAACGGCTTTGTTCCTTCCTTGCCTGTACTTTGTTCTTCAGAATATGGATGACCCAAATAATTGCCTATTTCAGACACCACAACTGTAAGCCCATAGCTCTGGTTCAAATCATGCATGCAAAATAACAGAGAATTGCTAACCACAGCTTGTAATTGCAAACAATAAAAAGAAGCAGATACCCACACTGTAATTACAAGCCAAATTAATACTTATGCATAAAATACACCCTCCTTTTTCTGCTTGACTTCAAATGCTATTTCCTCTCTTATTTATCTCTCTAGATTCACAGATCCACTTTCCTTGTAATATCTTTTTCACCCAGTTTCCTGCTGAATCTCTTTATCTATCTTGTTCCAGGACTTACCTTCCTGGTAAGTTCAGTGGCTGGAGTCAGCAGTTGACCCATGGGAAGGTGGATGAGGTTGTACCTAGGAGCTGGCCAGCAAGACCTCCGTGTGCCTTGTGCAGGAATATTTAGTTCCCTTTAAAATAATTACCTTTTCTTTAATGCAATCAAAAAACCAACCACAAATAACTGATCTAATGAAAACATTTCCCTACACACACGCGCACGGTGTGTAACCAGTGTCAGAGCCCTGCATGCATTAGCAGGACTTCAATCATCCTGACAAGCCTCTCTTGGGATCCACAACCAAACCTTTGTCCATAGTGCAGACGCTCAGGCTTGCACCCCCACTCCTCACCTGAGTTATTGGCTGCCTTCAGCCCAATCTCCTGGATAGACCTTGGACCTAGGTTGTAGTCACATGGGTGGTATATTCATTTCCCCTGCCCAGTCCTGCTGCTCTTTTCCCTATCTCCTGCTGCTGATAGCCTGGATGGACCTCGGGGTGTTGCATCCCCTTGACTTGCCCGAGGCTGCTGGATTCTGCTACCAGCTGCCTTCTCTGCCCACCCTGCTCCTATGGATCCTATGGAGCTGCACCCTGGCAGTACAGGCGCTGAGGTCTCCTTTGGCTCCCAGCTCATCCCCCACCTTGTGCAGCAGCTCCCTCCTTGGCAGAGCCACAGAAAAACACTTGAAAATCAGCAATGAATTCTCAAGAAAGCTGTTATGCCCCTTGCAGGAGAAAACATCCCCATATTTCACAGGTCCTACAGAGATTATTATCACCTGCTCTAGAAAATCTTATTTCAATCCTTTTAGATACTCAAGGATAATCGCCTGCACTTAAATCTAAGCCTAATTTCAGAAAGTAAATTCCCCCATCCCTAGAAAAAGATAGGAAGCACTTTTTGTCTCCAACAGGATAGGGATATTTGATCAGTATGAGGATGACACATCCTCTGTTTAACAGCAGAGCAGAGTGGCAATATGTCTATAATGTGACAAGCACAGCAGTATTAATGGTATGATAGAAATTAACTTTGCCTTAGTTTAAATAAGAAATTACTTAACCGTAACTTTTTGCACATATCATTAGAAAAAATCAGAAGAAGGCAGAAGTGTTAGAAAGGGATCTCCTCACAAGCACAAAGAAAAAAACCTGGTCTCCCACTGAAAATTTGTGGTGACAAATCAAGACACCCGTGACCAAGACTCAGTCTCTCCATTTTCCATGAAGTATCTAAAAAGCTTATGATGAGACCTGATCTGTTGGAAGGCTGATATCTGCATAAGCACCGGTTGAGGCTTACTTGGTAAGTACCTACTAAAATTTTGTCAGGAAAGCTAATCATGGTAGGCAGAGACAAAAAGCAGAAGTGAGTGGTCCTGGCACTGTAGGTAACACATGGCACCAGCTTCCCCATCAGGAGCTACAGCTGCAGCAGTGCACGAGTCCTCATCAGCCACCTTGCAGCCTTCCAGACCTATTCCTACATCTCAGGCCATTAGGAGCCATTAGCCCCCAGTTTCAAAATGGTCCCATCTTGAGTCTAATAAGAGGTATTAAGGTTTTGGGATTTTTTTCATCTAGAAGAGAAATAATAAAACAAACAAAAAAAAAACCAAAAAAACCCACAACCAAAAAAAAGCAAACCCAAAACAAAACCTAAAAACCCAAACAAAAAAAAAACCAAAAAAAACTCCAGGCCAAATTAACCCAGATTCAGACTACAAATGAGGCATTTTTCATAGTGAGGGTAATTATCCACTGGAAAAACCTTATCCTAAGGAATAGTTCAAATTAAGACTAGCACCAGAAAGCAGTCTGTTTTCCAAATGACATTTACCTAAATTAAGTTACTGAGCTCCACATGCAACAGAGAGAAATTAATGAAAGTAAGGAATAAATGAGTTGAGTCAACAGTTCTGTTTAACCAAAACCTTTTCCACCATTGCAAAAATAAAATGTAGTAGCTGTAACATTGAAAACAGAAGTTATTTCTTAGACCATCACAGATAATTGTAACAATTGAGCACTGCAGAATTAATTTAAAGAAAACTAGATTAAATTAGCACAGACAAAAGGTTGACTGCTACATTGCATTAACACAGCCCCAGAAACATGCAATATAAGGGAATGAAAACTCAAAGACTACAATCTGTGAATCAGATATTAGCCCTCATTACTAATCAAAAACAACTTCTAAGCCCATCCCTGCTTTTTGGGGGGCTGTTGGAAGAAAAGCCTCAGAGAAAGGATGATTTGTGCCAAAGTATTCAGGGGATCAGAAGGAATAAAAGAAGCAGTTTTTAATAAGCCCTTGACATTCCATTAACCAATGAAATCAAAGATGTACTACAACCGTCTTCTCATTACAATCCTAGCACGGCTGGACCAGAGACTGACCCAGAAGCTGTCCCCACTAGCAGCCACCAGACCTCCAGCACAACTTGCCATAGATGTGTGCTCACGCAGTCACCCCTGTATGCTAAGGAAGTAATTCTACCTTGCCTTGTTCTTTGTTTCTTTCCCTATTTCCTTCTATTGAACTTAACAGAAGACAAGCTTAGCTGATCAAGGCTGAGTTTCTCACCCTGGCTGGGAAAGCCTGTGATGAGAGGGGAAGCCCAGAGCAGTGTCTGGCAGACCAGCACTGCTGATGCTGCCCTGTCTCAGGAAGGCTGGCAAGAGAACTGGCAGCATCAGTGCTCCTCCAGCAGTGGCAAAGAGCCTGTGCCCGAGACAGAAACCCCTCTTTCTGCCTTTGGATTATCCTTTCACTATCACTTCTTTCACCAGTTTCTCTTGCTTTGCTCTCAGAAAAGCAAGATGATATTTTAGCAACAGGCACTCCAGCTCCCTTTGTCAACCTCTGCAGCCAAAGGCTAGGTGTAACCGTCTTTAATACAAAGACTTCAAAAAAGCCAAACAGATTTCCCCTCCTCCCTCACACCCCAAATAAAAATTCTCTTCTGATTTCAAACACTTCCATTTTAATTTTTTTCCTTTTTCTAACACTAATAAAAGGTTAAAAAGTATTTTCATATGAGCAGAAACCTTGGGGACAGGCAAGCAAACATGTCCTTTATTTGAAACCTAAACAGTGCTTTGCTGTTTTGCTAGCATAGAGTTACCTGTCTGCACCCAGCCACACAGATTAACCCTGCAGACTTCAGACTCTTCCCAGGCACCCTGACTTGCAACCCACACACTTCTCGAAACAAATTCCGTATGTAATTTCTCCTCACCTGAACACTCATTTCCAGTGGCACTCACTCTCTATTGTAGTTTTAGGTTAAAAAGGAAAGGTTTTCCAGACATTGAAAGACTTTAAATATTAGAGCTAAGCGACATGACAAGTACAGGAACACCCATCCACGTTTAGAAACACACCTTTTATTCTTTCATATCATAACTGCTAATATTTCTTCTCATTAAATTACTGCAGGAAGTGTGAACACATATAACATGCATTTTTGTGGTCTGGTACCAAAAGCACATTTTGATGTTGGTTCACAACTCACGTGGTGATTGACAGAAGTCATTCAGGAGGGAAATACTTGAGCTCTCCAAATACAAAGTCTTAATCAGCCAGGATAAATTTGAATCTCTGAGCCTAAGAAGTTAACTCAAACAATGGAGATAGCAAGAGCTGATCTGAAGACACACTTTCAAACCAATTCAAGAAACACCTATCAAAATGAGTGTCAAGGCTTGGGAAAAGCCTTCATAGAAAGAATATGTACTAATTCTGAAACAAGGTAAAAAAATCAAGACCTCCAAGATTTTTGAGGTACCAACTTTAGCACCTGATTTCAAAAACCTTTGCGAGGCCTGAATTTCAGAAAGTTATTGCTGACCAGCTTCTGAAAAAACTGTTTCCTCCAGAACATGCTCCTTAGATTCACACTCTCAAGCAACACTCAAGAGTGTTCAACTTGGCTTGAATAATAAAGTCTTGTGCATCTCTCCCAAGGCTACACACATCAACTTGCCATCGCATACTGGGAGTCAAAACATATTTTGCATTTGTAGCTCACTTCAGTTTCTGAAAGTTAGACAATGATTGATGGCTTCGAACATACATAGCAAGTCTTTTCAAACTAAGAGGTGAAAGGGAATCAACAGCCATATGCTGGTACTAAAGTGAAAGCTGTCATATTTCAGGCTTCTGCAGCCTATGGTGTAAGCAAAGTGTCTTGAGAACACTGCGTTACTAATTTGCTGTCACTGACAGTGAGTCACTGCTGCTCCAAAACGTGCATTGCACTGTCACTTATGACAGACTTGCAGCTGGAGGTTGCTCTGTTCAGGCTGCAAGTCCACCTATGATTTCAATATACTTTCTTCCTTCTATAGATGAAGTTTTCTAGACTGTTCTCTTCCACAAGCAGGTGTCAGAATAACTGATTATTTT